>CM040932.1:16482256-17082256 GCA_023029165.1 Gobiocypris rarus | reverse complement strand
TCCTCCTTTCATCTTTAGTGGGTTTCCTGACCTTCAAGGGTCACAGATAAATGTATCCACATACATCATCCTGGCCAGTCAGAGAAGGCATATACGATGAGATGAGTGGCTGGTGGAGGAATAAGTTATGTGCATGATTTATATTAGTAAATGTAGTTGAGGAGGGAAAGTGTTTGCTTAATTCAAGGCTAAGGCCTTTAATAAGTTAATGAGTTTATCGTCATCAGGATTTTGAGAAGGTATACCAATGCTGATGTGATCCATGTGGCTCTTTACTACAACTAAACTAATGGGGCTCTCAAAATGCACAAGGTACTCTCTTTGGAAAAAAGATTCAATGAGGTTCTAAATAGGGCTCCCTTTCAGTCGGTCACGTTCGAAGTACGTCGGACGTCACCAATAAATTGGGATCAATTCTGGGAGCCCTATCATCTTCGAGTATATACAAAACGAGCCAATGTACATTGGCATGTGGGATTTGTATCTCGCATCACACCCTGTAGCGGGTATAAATGCGAAAGTAGATGCAGCACACATTTGGAGTCAACTGATGTCTACAGTTTTCTTCCATGATACAGCTCCCTATGGCGAGCCTGTGTCTTTCCCTTGGCAGAGTCAAGCAATTGGCCCCCCCACAACAGGAGGTTCCCTCAGGAACGGAGACGTACGTCCCGTCGCCACAGTTGCTGCCACCGCTGTACGGCCGAGTCACCAGCTCAGCTCCTCAGTGGAAAACAAATGTGCACTGCATCTACTTCCTCGCACTGCGGGCCGGGGTGCGAGATGCAAATCCAGCACGCCAACGTGCATTGGCTCATTTTGTATACATTTGATGATAGGGCTCCCAGAGGTGATCCCAATTTGTTGATGACATCTGACATATGTTTAAGTTCCCACCTTCAGGGAATGAGGGTTACATACGTAACTGAAATGTTCTTGACTGAATTTTAAAGACACATTTGTGCCAATAAGGTTATACATAAGGATAATGTCTAAAATGTAATTTAAAACTAAATAAATTTCTTAAAACTAAAGCCATAAAATGATATTTTATTTAAATAACAGACTACAGCTCTCTGAATAACCCTCACAATTGAAAAGCTTTTTCTGTATAAAAATAACTCTTAGTCAAAAGTGAAAGAAAATACTCCAATGTCCTTTAGACATAAATCAATCCTTTTACTCTGGAACGGAAAATGAAATCCTTCAATGGTCAGCGAGCGTTCCCAGAGCGGAGTGAAATAAATGGGCCTGAGGACAAGCGGAGCTAGGGTCCAGACACCATCCTTACAATGACCCACTTTCAGCTGGAAACAGGGCTGAATCACCCTGAGATAAACGCTGGGCACCATCCCACCCTTAAAAATGAAGCAAAAGAGTTGTATAGTCTGATGTCATATGAGTACAGTCCTCTGTGTAGTTCTTTAGAAAATAATCTAGCCTTCTGGTGCTTTAAGCAATCCTGTACAGTGATCTGAAGAATCTGCATGCAATTTCAATATCTTGACTCTCAAAAGAACCTTACAACAAACTCAAGAACCATATACAGCACAAAAGGATTCTTGATAAGAAAGAAGTTATTGGCTCAACCTAAAGTGCTACAAAGAACCATTTAAAAGCCTATATATTTTCTCAACATAAACAGCATTAGCAATACATGTTACTGCTGTAATGCGCATTTCAGAGTGAAACAGAATATTCAACAAGGGAATCCACTGGGAATTTACGAGATGGCATGCAAGGAGCGTTATTTTTTTTATTGGGATAAGGAGTCAGAAGGTCAACTTTTCCCTCCACAACATATCCTCTTTTTCTCTGTGGTCATTTTCCCCCCTCTAAAACTGTTTATTTGCTATATATTTTAAGGGACTGTCTATTTACACTAAGTGCATCTGGTTAGGCCAGACAAAATTACGGAAGACACTGGACACTTAACAGTAATGATAGTGGAGGTAAGGCACGTGTTAGAAATTTTGACGCAAATCAACCTAAGTTCGAATACATCTAAAATAGCTATACATTCTATTTACACCAAGTAAAATATTAAAGGGATTAGAGCGAGTTCAGCAAAAGTTGAGTTAGAGTTTTTGCCGAACTCCCTCTGATCCCGTGACCCATCACATATCAGATCGGAAAGGCATTTATTTTTAATGAAAATATTTGAAAAGTGGAAATAAAGTGTGTTTAAGTGTTTATCAGTTAGTTGTAGGAAGGGCTCTATTGTCCCAATAGGGCATCGATTTAATAATTGTAATTAATATAATCATTTACACTGTTATGTTTGCATACTGTTTAACAACACTGAGGTGCATATCTGCCACTAATTACACTTATTGCAAATAAAATACTGCTATTTTTACATAGCGTATAAAATCAATCACTATTTTACTTGGTGTAAATAGAACATATAGCTATTTAAAAATAGTGTAAATAGCATCCATCACTAAAATATATATAATATATATTTATATATTTTCACACAGTGTAAATTTTTTTCTTAAGTAAATTTGAATGTAAATTTTGTCATTTAAGTCAGACTAAATTAAATTTTGCACATTATTTTAATATTATCATACCATTATTTTTCTCTTCCCATCCAGCCTAAGTGATGTCAGTGGAAAAGGAAAATCATTTTAGATTCTGTGCACATTATTTTTGGATGAACATTTACTTAAGAGTGCAACCAAAGCCCTTAACTCTAGACGTGTATTAATGAACACAAGCTACAGAAGTATGTGACATTAAATATAACGCTTCGGGAGACCAGTCCAAACTTGGACAACATCACAGCCTTCTCCTTCTCCTTCTCCTCCTCCTGCTGCTCCAAAGATCAAAAACACATTCCCTGCATCTTTATTAGATCTCCGCTCTTGAAGCATAAAGAATGTTTTTCTGCCTATGAATGCAAACAACTCCAGAAAAGGTGGTTGAGAGACGGACATTACTTTATAAACATAATTTTCATGTCTGACTATTAAATGCGTCGGTTTTCAGGCAGTGGGTTTTATTTTTAAGGCAGTAGTGGGAAAGGGTCAACTCTATGAACTCTTCTCTGACAACCTGTCAGCACATCTCATTTTCTCTCCTCCTACAGTATCTGCCTCCATCCTTCATCTGTTCTTGTCTCCAATATTTCACTCTCTCCTCTGACTCTCACACTCTTTCGACTCAAGCCGGTCACCTTCACATATGTGACTCGCATCAGAACGTACATTTAATTACATTTCACAGGAAGTCGTGCTGTGCAGTGTACCCACCATCTGCACCGAAACGGAAAGCACATACCAATACATTTTAGTCAGAATATGCACCATATTCACATTGGATATGATGAATGAGATCGAGATTTAATATGTCATACTCTCCTAAAAGTGCAGAGCATAGATTCTGTGCCATTAGCAGCACCCGATTGCGACAAGCACTTTCTGAAGAACATGTGACTGGTGTTTATGCTAAAGTACATTCTTAAAAATGCTGTTTTTTTGTTGTTGTTTTTGTTTTTTTAACCCATGTTTGGGTCAAATATGGATAAACCCAATCATTAGGTTTAAAAATTTGATATAAACAATTTTAATCAACGGTTGGGTTTGTCCACATTTGACCCAAACATGGGATGCCCAAATAATTTTGTAGAGTGTTGTGGGTGGTAGTCAGGGTGTTGCTATGCATTGCTAAGTGTTGTTGTATGGTTGTTAAAGGGGTCATGATTTGAGAAATAAATTTTGTTTTGCTTTTGACATATAAGAGGTCATACTATAAGAACATTTTTTAAGTTTCAGACCTGAAAACTTCCTTGTTAGTACAAAAACAGCTTTTATTGTAACCAAGTCCAGATAAGGACTCATTGTGGAATGTGTCTTTCTATAGATGGGGGAAAGAATCAGATCAACGCTTTCTTCCTCATTGCAACTTTGGCCCCTCCCACTGGCGTGTTAGTGAGATGATGAGGAGAGAACAGCAATACAGGATGGACTACAAATAACATTACCTTCCAAAGGATCCTAATGCTAGGAATGTGGTTATTTGATTTATTTTCAAATATGTGAATGTCTCAGTGGAACATTATTTATTTGTATGCAGTACTTCCACTGTGGATTCTTTGGTAAATCAGTCGCAATTTCGGTGCAGACTTTGCAAACAGACTTTTACGATTTGGACACGACAGTAATGCCACAACATGTAAGTAACCGTGTTAATTCTAATGCCTGATCTGTAACCCTTGATTTCTGATATGTAATGCTTCATCTACAGTCAGATCTTCTTTGTCTACGTGTCAGTAAATCAAACCAGAGACTAAACGGTCAACTTCATATTGTGTCTCTTAATGTATGAAAATAATCTGTTATGTAAACTGTGATCAAATTATACATAGAAAGTGATCAAATGCTCGCTTCAATTGCTAAAGCTGTTTAAATCAATTAATCTATTATGTGCATTGTGTTTGCACTGTTAGTTATGATGAAAGCATTTATAAGCATGCAGAAATCGAATTGAAATGACAAGATCACTGCATTCATGTGCTCAACATGTCTGTGATCGACCACAATGCTCATAACTGCAACCTTTCATGCCACGGTCTAAATATAATGCTATAATCAGCACTTTTCACGTTTTGTTAACCTTGAGAGCTGTAATAGTAAAAACAGACAAACAACATTTCTAAATTACGACACGTTTTGAAATAGAAATCATACTTAGTGAAAAATTATAAAACATTAAAATGCAGTTCATGACCTGTTTAAGGTGTTCTAGGTGGTTGCTAGATGTTTACTTCCTGGGCTAAATCAAAAAGAGGATACCCGCAAGTCAATGTGATATGCTCTAGTACTGACACCTATTCTCAACTAGATAGGTATATATCTAGTTGATACTTTTTCCCAAAAATTAAGTTGTTGAAACTCTCGTTTCTGAAGCAAAGGAGGGTGACCATCTGTATTGAAGCAATTCCTGGAGTAACACACCAGCCTCATTTGCATTTTCCAGCAAAATACAAAATGTCACAGTGCTTTCTGGGCCTCATTAATAATAGAACGAACATCATTCAGATCCAGAACTTGGGTGGCATTCTGGCAATTAAACGGACGGGCCGTTATGATTTCAAATGCTGCCCTTTGGGATAAAATGGGCACATGCTGAATATTTAATTGTGATGTGACATAACTGCAGTCAGAGATAACAGGGGAAGAGACAGATTACACCTCTATCTCGCTCTCTTCCACTCTCTCACCCCCTTTTCTCTCTTTCTCTCTCCCGCTTGCTGTCGTAATGTTCGAAATGAAAGGATAACCACAAAAACATCATTTGCATTCCATTCCCCATGCGTGCATGTTTTCTTTTCTACTGTCAGGTGTCTCCTCGCAGCATGACACCCCGGGAATCGTTCATCTTGTGTCTTGTTTGTTTTGGTGGCAAGTCTGCAGGGGTGGTTACTGCTCTCCGTGCTAACGGACTCGTTCCAGATGCCACTTCCCATTCCAGGGTCCGTGTACCAGGTCATAAAAACCGAAGAGGATTTCATTATCAGGAGATTCCAGCTCCAGTTTTCAGCCGGACGCACATGTCTGTGCAGCGGTCGGCTAAACGATGGGTGGAGATGTTTTAAAGCTCTCAGAGGAGAGATGGGCCACATGTTCCTGCAGTTTACCACTCTTTTCCATTTCAGTGAGAGGGAAAATCTATGCAAACAACACGGCCTCATTGTTCACACCGAAGCTGGGTTGTTAAACGGCTCCTTTCTCTCTTCCGCACTCTTCTGAAACATCCAAGCATTATTAGACATGTTTACCGTGAGCGGCAAACCAATTCCTCCACCCCCCGCTATGGCTTTTGTGTAAAACGGTAAAAGCAATTACTGCTCATTTTCCAGGAACAAAACAGAACAGTGAGGAGCCCACACTCAGAGGAAAGCAATCAGTATGTTCTTTAATTGCATTCAATTTCTTTTGTTAAAATGTTTTGCTGATCGTTAATTTGTTTGAAATTTGCAAGCGAATGCTTTATTACGTAAATCCAGTGAGGAATATTGTCAAATGAGGAAAGCAACCCAATGGCCAAGAGGCATTTGTTAATGTAGCGAGAACAATATATTATTGGTGTTGATTATGCAACTCTCTTTTAACAGATCAAAACATGATTTTTAAAGTTTGGTGCTGTTCGATTCCATTATAAATTATTTTAGTACCTGTAAAGAATAAATATCTAGTCTTTTTTAGAAGTGGCATAAATGTAATTTATGGACTGGGACTAAGAAAGTGGCCCTGGACTTTCTGGCACAGAGTGGCTCATCACACACGGTCCACAACACATCACACCATAATGCACAGAGCAATTTTTAACATCACTTACTAACATAAACATATAGCACAATACAGAATATAAATGCTATTTAAATTTTTAATTGAAATTCCTATCATTAACATGAATGAAGAACTGGCATACTTCTCACATTATAATTTCTCTTTGCTGTTCATTGCAAATAGTAAACAATTTAAGAATTTTTACACAGCTCAGTCCACATAACACAATGTTCTGGTATGGTAAGACTTGGAATGTATAGTGTAGAATTTGGACTGTTTTCTAGTGGTTATAGTTTTTGTCCTTTTGGGAGTTTAACATCTGTCATTTTATGGAATAGAGCTCCAAAATTCTTCATAGCATATATTTATTTATTCTAGTGTTCTTTAAGGAGACATAAACTAAGATTTTTTTCTTATCCTGTTGTGATAACAAATTTATAAATTTCACTTTTACAGCAACAGAATTGAAACCATTCAAATGGTTCTCAAACAATTCTCAAAAAGGGGAATATTATAAACATAATAACTTGTATCCGTGGTGACTGCATAATTATGATGACCTGAGTGAAACAATGGAAACGCTTCAATGGTGATTTCGGAACTCTCTTGGAAGTCATTTGGGCGCCATGGTAACCAGAGTTCTCTCCGTCTCCCAGCGGCTCAGAGGTCAGCTGTCATTGGCTCTCTGTGCATTGTCTTCTGTTCTCGCTAACAAACGTGTCACAGTACATCAAGATAACATTTATAACCCGTCCAAACAACAGGGGTACAGCACAGAGCTCCATCCCAGTGACAGGCGAATGGAAAGGGAGATTTCAAAAGTACTTCTTTGGCTTCCTAAACTGCCTTTTGGAATAAATGACAGAGTTTGAGATTATTCAAACGTCGCCTTTTAAATAAGGTCAAAGGCAAGTCACCCTCATCTGTTTCAGAGAGCACAACAGCATCGATCTAACTGATGGCACCCACAAACCCTTGCGCTTTATGGAAATGAGCATGAATATCATTTACGATCGGCCTGTGTATTGAGTGTTACCTGCGGCATCAACAGCTGCGCGTGTGTTGTGTATTTTAACGCGCTGTGAGAGATGCTTTGGAGACCTGTGTAAAAGAGCGTCTGAAACGCACCTGAGGGGGAATGAAGATGGAAAACGGTTATTCTCCACTGGCGTTGGGCTAATACTTCACGCTCGCTGATGGGAAAACTGCTGTGACCTTTAGAATTGGCAAATGTCTCTGAGGCCCTGTATGTGTGTGTGTGTGTGTGTCTGTGTGTGTTTGAGTGTGAAATATCTCCTCTTAGGCTACAGACAAAAAAAAAAAGATAATTGAGAATGAGTCGAAATTTTCCATTGCACTCATAATCTGCATTCATAGCACCATTCACCATGTACAATGACTATAATTGCTTCAGTGAAGCTACAAAATAACCAGTCAGATCAGGGTGGCTATTTTTTCACTTCCCCTTTTGTAATGCTGTTGTTTTCTCTGCGCTGCCTTTGTGTGGCTTTTTCCTTGCTTAACTTTTCCCCATTTAATCTAATTCATTATCTCAGACCTCTTTGTCCTCCTATCGAGTCACACAATGCCGCTCGCTCACTATGGACTTGCGATTTCTCTCTGCCAGGCATTCCATCCTCTCCTCCCCAGGGATGAAGAATTGAGGAAAAATACCTGTAGCCGGGGTTTTCCCCCCCTTTGTGTCTGGGAGGATCAAGACAGGAATGGCTGAGGCGCAGGATAAACGTTTTAGAGGCATCAAACGTGACACCTTTTTGTCCCTGCAGGGCCTCCATATGCATGCTGTGTGCTGATGGGACTCAAGAAGGGAATGAGGGACTTTTCTGCCTTTTGATTGAAAGTAATTATGAACACCATCCTGAAAAAAGATAATGGCATTTTCACACACACACACACGCACACACGCACACACACACACGTACACACGCACACACACACACACACAAACACAAAAAACAATATTATATACATAGTATATATATATATTTTTTGCCTTTATCAAACCTGCAAACGTGTCTCATTAACTAAGGCATGAAGACATTTCGATATTTTAAACATTAATATAATCCAAAAACAACAAGCGCACAACATACAAGAAATTCAGTTCTCCCAAAAATGAAAATTCCTTCTGTGTCCTTCTGCTGAACACACAAGAAAATGTCAGTAACCAAACAATTGATGGGCCCCATTGACGGAAGTATTTTTTCCCCCATATTACATATTTTCTTTGTGTTCAGCAGAAGGAGATTCATACAGGTTTGAAACAACTGAAGGTGAATAAAATGTTTCATTTTGGGGTGAACTCATGCAATAACATCAGAAGCTAGCAATACAAACTTTCAAACACTGTCCAGAAATAATTCATGCTCCTGATTCATGCAAATTAGTTTTTTTTGAATGCATCTCTGAAGGGAACTGTCTGTCTTCAGAAAAGTTTTAATGGGATTTTCCTTAAATCCTACCTCTGTATGATGCATCATAAAGCTTTGTGTACAAGAGTAACCTTGTATCCACTGTATTTCAGATTTTTCATAAGAATCACATTGTCCAACAGTGAATTTACATTTTCATTCAACCATCTGCAATTTTTGTTCAGACCAATTGTACATATCCAGGGTTGACAAGTCTGTTCAACAAAAGTTGCCCAAAAAATAGCCCAATGGGATTTTTCTATGTCAGGCGGCTGAATTCTCCACTGAATTTGTCCTGCCGAAATCGTACCTAAAAGAAATTAACCCGCGGTAACAACTTAAAGCTGTACACTGTGTGATATTTTCCCCCATCTAGCGGTGAAAAGGTATATGACCATCCCGTGAATATTAGTTTATGTTCCTCTCAATTCCGATTTCGTTTTAACTCCTACGGTGGCCGATTTAGTCCAAGATTAACATTGCTTCCAGTTCGACCTCGTCCATGAGTGTTCCTTCAAGTGATGAGGTTACTTTAGAAAACTATTATAATTTGCAGTTATTTAATTTCTCAGTTAACATGTAGGTTATGTAAAATGAATAATAGTTTTACGTTTTCGTTATTTCATTGCTAACATCAGCTATCAGGTTCCCAGACGAATGCAAGCTAATCTTAGTAAAGTAACTTTTATCAGTCCTTGGCGACTCTGATACATATCCTCGAGAATAAGAGTGAGAATAAGAGTGATTCTCCATCAGCAACAGACTTTCAAAAAGACTTTCAGGTTTTCATAAAGCAGTCTCAAGCAATCCCCCTCTTCACATTCGACACAGTGCCATCGAGTGTTGAAACGCGAAAGGCGAAGCTTGAATTTACGGGTATGTCCCTCTTTGGCTACTGTACTTTCAAGATGGAGGGGCAACATGGCGACGGGCATTCGAACTCCTTTCCCGTATGTATTTTCGATGACATATTATAAACTTACGAGAATACTTTATTACTTGAAAGAAGTAAATATACATTAATGAGCATATATATTTTTAAAAAGAAATAAGTGTTTTTAGCAAAGAATAAACAAAAAAAGTTACACAGTGTACCTTTAAAAGTAGCCCAAATCCACAGGAAAAACACAGACGTGGCAACAATGTATACAACATACAGAATTTATTAGGCTGAAATGTGAGATTTATAATTTTATAAAACTTTTAGTTTAGGATGTTACTACAGACTGTTATTTTAAAGTTGCTATCTAAACATGTTGTTCAATTAGAATTTTCCTAAACAATTTTAACTGCTTTTCTTCTAAATTGTTAGAAAGAAATTTGCCAAGCATTAAAAGCTCTTTCATCAAAGCAGTTATGACTTTAGATGTATAGTCCACAGCCTAAGAAAATGCTCCACTCTTCTCCACAATGCTAACCCACTGTAATTTAAATTGTTCTAATAATTCCAAATTAAACACAAATCAATGTCAATAAATAAACCCAAACTGTTGTAGTGATACTTGGTTAGACTTGGAATGTAGTGAATTCCAATGCACAGCATATATAGTTAATATTTAAATAATAAAATATTTAAAAGCTGTAAGATTTCAACATGTACTCTAAGTTACAGACACCACAGAGCTGTTAGAGCAGTTTGATTCCTGACTGCAAACCTTTCTCCTCAAAATCTCCTATAGCCAGAGACGCCCATTTGTGCATCCAGTCCGATACACCACAATCTTGCTGTATCCGTGAGTAGGAACATGATTTTCCTTACTGCATTCCTCTCACAGTTTCTCTGTCTCTCACACTCCATCACTCTCTGCTTTCTGTTTCTGCTCTGGATTCTTTCTCTATTAGAAAAAGGTTAAAAGAATAGTTCACATAACATTTTTTTTTTTAATTGACTGCTTCACCATCATGTCATCATTTCAAACTGAAAACGTTTTTCTTTCACAGAAAACAAAATAAGATGTCAACAGAATGTATGCAGCTCTTTTCCACACAATAGAGTTCAATGGGAATGGATGCTGTTGAGATTTTTTTTTTAAATGACAGGTAACACTTTAGATATTCATTATTAGATTCATTATTAGGGCAGATATTCATTATTAACGATGACTTTTGCCTCGAAGTCCTAATTTGCTAGTACGGTAGTCTTTGTAGTGTTAAAGTATTGGGTAGGATTAGGAATGTAGAATAAGGTCATGCAGAATAAGGCATTTATATGTCTTTATAAGTACTAATAAACAGACAATATCATAGTAATATGCATGCTAATAAACAATCTCACTGAAATTTGTATGTATTTTATGAGATGGCTAATTCATACGAATTTGTACGACTTCACTCGTACGATTTTGCTAAATTGTATGTATTTGTATGATTCATGTCATTCGTATGATTTCATACGAATGACCTACCCCTAAATCACTGCAGTATAGACAAACCGTACAAATTCATATGAGTGAGGTCGTACGAATTCCTAAGAATTAGCCACTTTGGACAAATACGTACGAATTGGTCGTGAGATAGCATTGGATTGGTCATATGACATGCAAGAACCTACAGTATTTGAAATCATTGAAGTAAAATGTTATTGAATTTAACTGAATCAACATTTACCTAAATTGTGCTAAATAGAAAAAACTAATGTCTTCTGTAGAGCTGCTTTACAGCTTGAAATGGAAGTCGTTTCATAATTGATGAATTTTAATTACTGTGAAGCTGCTTTGAAACCATCTGTATAGATTGTTTGCGTTCACATGATTCTGATGAAGTTCAGATGAAGGGCAGGGAGTGAAAAGCAGAATGGGCAAGATGGAGGAAGGTCCGTACTGTTCTGTTTTTCAAAGGTATAAACTGAATCACAAATGCTATCTTTAAGTTATAAAGAGGAGTGAATGAAGATATAGAGAATGTGAAGCTGCCGTCACGCCGTATTGAGTTCTAGACTGGTTTGCTTATATTGTGCTGTCTTTATGCTTGTGAGTTTTGGGCAGTATCTTGATTTTCTGTCATGACTGTGAAAGATGTCGCCATTGTAGCTCATTCATGCTGCATCGATAATTGCCATAAGAACTCACATCATCGTTCAAGGAGAAAACTGGACAGTGTAATACAATTTTCGCATTTTCTACATGTTTGGGAAGCAGGTTGAGGAGGTGACAGACGCAGGACATCAAATCCAGTAGTAATGTCACCTATTCAACCCACTGCCAATCACTCAAAAAATTTTAATTATTAAACCAAACAAAACACATTTCATTTGTGCGTATAACTCTCGCTTGACTTGTGAAATAGCATAACTTGCACGCAGCCACTTTAAAACTGTTCACTTCTATGGGTTTGATTTTGGTTGTCATTTGTTGAAATAAAAACAATAAATACAGTGTCTGTCCAATGAATGTGACCCTTTCTGATTCTCTTCTGTGGTTATATGGGAAAGTGACAATAAAATGATTTGGACATTTCTACCATATGACGGCTGAAGCAGCAGTGAATGCCCAGCGCGTGACACTTTTCACGATAACCAGATCAACATTGTGAACGGAATTCAACAAAAATTCAGAGAAAACATCAAATGATCATGCAATGGGATAAAATTGCTTCTCTTCCCTACAAACTATAAAAATGTGAATAATCAGGTCAAGAACAAAACAAAAGGTATGCAATTTCAATGTGAAATGACACAAAACGGCTTTAGAAGGCGTCAACTTTTAAAGTAAAAAAACGATTAAGTTACGTAAGCGATAAAAGCTCCTTGTGGTTTTTGGTTTGATCGATTTGAGCAACCATAAATGACACAAACAGGCATTTTGAAATCCCTTCCTGCCCTCCATCTGCATTTCGCACCACAGCAAACAAGTTTGAATAAAAAGCGCTATATAAATACAAGTGACTTTACTTAAAAACCTGTCACCATGCATTTAGATGTCATCTCAATATATGCTAAAGCTATGATGGAGGGGAACTTTTTTATGAACTTCTTTAAAAGGTGCTTGCATTCATTTTTAAAGCTCAACTAATGCATCTCACAATTACTGTAATTATTAGATGACAACTCGTTCTTCAATTCAGTTTATTGTTTATTTCTATATGACAACGCACAAAATGGATCCATTTTTGTTGGTAAGTGCAGTACATTAATACTTCCTGAAAAACATTGAAGAACAAAGAAAACGCACCTTGCTATAAAAAAGACAAAATGAGCAGAGATTTACCATCTATAGTTGTTCTTGATTAAGTGTTTTGTAATTATGAGTTATTGAAAGACATTACCAAAATTGACCAAATTGGTTGCTAATTCGTATGATCTCATATGTTGTTGTACAGACAATTAAGTTTAGGGGTCGACTTTTATGCGTCCATTTTTTACAAAAGTTTGAGTTTACGTTGTATGAAATCGCCACCTCGAAAACAGTTGCACATTCTCCTGTTTATGATCGATTGAGAGATCAATCACAGAACTTTCTGATGTGGGAACATATGCTTTTCCAAGTACTAATGGTCGCCACTGGCTCAGTGCATGCGGAGACCTTCAACTATATTTATTGAAAGTGTTACATAGATACAGCTCAAGAGGCCTGCTGTCAGTCAAGCTTTGTGTCGAGGTGCTGTGGAATATCTCTCTCTCTCTCATTACACACCATGAGTGACGGGGAGATGAGAGAAAGGGTTAGAGAGGCAGAAGGGTGAAGCTGCAGTGGCACAATTAAAACAAAAAAGGGGGAGCGCACAAGATCTGCCGCATCGACCACACACACATACACATGCTCACTCTATCCATCACTCACAGAAACCCTCACCATTCACTCCTTAGAGACCATGGTGCTCAATGGCTGAAGGCTTTCTGTGGCTATAAGAAGGAAGACACCACCTGGTGCCTGATCTGACAACTTCCTCCACTCCTGAGAGTCTTCCACTCTTGATTGGATGGAATATGAATGGAATATTTCTTGATATAAGTCTCGATCTGCTCAGACACAATAACAGTTCTGTCCTGATAAACTAACTTTTATTATGCAGTATTTTACTGTAGAATTTCTACAAGATTAGAGTTTAAGAGACAGATGTGATGTGACAAAGGACCATGAGGGAAAACTACAAGATAGATAGATTTATGTTGTAGATTTGTATATTTGAGTATTGCGTTGTTTCGTTATTAAGTGCAATTACTAATAAAATTACATGTTTGTTTATTGGAAATTTAACAGTGATCCACAGACCTTGAATTGATATGCAAATAAAATAAACAGTAATGTGCAAAATTGTAATATTCTACTCTTAATGTACCATTGTTCTTCTATAGCATCACACTGAACTCACCGACAGCTTCAGTGATTGTAAAAGGAGCACTCTTTACTTGTTTTCTGTGTAATTCAGTCACAGTTTGAAGAAAAGAGCTCAGGTCAAACGAGTAGCGCAGCTCCGATCTGTTTTCGTTTCATTTGCCATTTGATGTTTCTCATATGTAACAGAAATGGCAGCTCATCACCAGTTGGGCAACATGGTTGTCGCATCAGTGCGACCTCTAACAAAATGTTGTCGCACCATCAGGAAAAAAAGGTTGCAGTCTGGAATCCTGGCTATTACATACAACCAAAAAATCTGTTAGTAATTGGATTGGCGGCTCAATCTAACCGTTTTGATCGGATTGGAAGGAGTTGTTTATTCCTTTTCTAATCCGATTGATAGGACATGTATGGCAAGCCGTTTTGACTTTTATTCATTCCCAGGATATGAGTTCTTCAGGTCAACAATTACATTTTCTCTAGTTCAAATGCTAATTCCTGATATCAGGAATTACATTTCCACTAGTAACAATGGCAATTCTTATATTAACAATGACATCACTCTCAGAAATACACATTTTGATATCAAGAATTAAATTAAACTAGTAAAAACTATAATTTTTGTTATCTGTAATTGCATTTTCACTATAAGTGAAATAGTCTGCCATTCAAATTCAATTGTTGCCCAAATTCAAGGGGCTTGTGACATCCCAGAAAGCAAATTTGTTTTTAAAAGATGTCTAATAGCCTTCCAAATGCAGCCCTGACATCTAGGCTAAAACAAGACACAATTTGGGCTGTCAGTGAAAATTGAATAGACGTCTAACCATAGCCATAGCTAGAAGTGGGTTTCTCATAGCCAGACTATATTAGGTCTATAGTTACCCAAGATTGTGAAATTATGGCTATTGCTTGCGGAGATATCAATTTATTTAGCGTTCATGTAAACACCATGTTTAGATTCATCAATCAGAATGAATTAATTCAGATTGAAACAAAGGTTGTGCATGTGAACATAGCCATTGATATTGCTGCCAAAAAATCTATAAAATGCTTATTTATGGAACATACATAAAGACCACTATTGGCATATTTTGTTCTTCTCTGATGTTTTAATGTAATTGACTATTTCTGAAGGAAGTGATCCTTAGCAGATTGCAAAAACAATACAAACACTACCATTACATCCTGTGTGTTTTATAGCACTATTATGAAGCCAACAGTCGCACTTAGGGTCTTGATGTGCTCACAGCCGAGAATGCTCTTTATTACCAAGTGCAATAACAGGCGGAGAAAAAATGAAGCCATGTGACAGAAAAACACATTAACTTCATAAATTAATCTCTCTCCAACCCATTTTAATGATTTAAATAAAAAGAGAGATCAATCTGCTAATGGCGCATAGCCATTTTTATTCATTATGGAGATTCACAGCAACAAAACAACACACAGCCATCTTTCACTCTGACAATTAATCCCAATTTGGGACTCGGGTAAGAACACAGAAGAAAGCCCCCGACCAACCCCCCAACCCCATAACAGGGCAAGTAATAGCATTTCATTTGCTGTATAAATTCTCTCCTGCGTGACAGTGTCTGCTCTCAGGTCTCTGATTACAGCCTGACCACAATGCCATAAATCTCGTTTGCGCGTGCTCCCTATCAGCACTAAAATCTGTGTTTTATGCTAATGTATGGGCGGAGCTGAGGAATGAAAGTCTGGGTCAGAGACCTCTGGTCTCTATCTGATTTCTGAATGTAATCTGCTGCTCTGCACAGGGAATGCTAATTAGATTCAGTGTTGAATATACATGCCAAGGAGTGCTGTTTACAGAGAGAGCGGGGGTCCGATATTTAAATTCAGCTCACGTCGGCAGACACAATAACACAAACACACACACTCATGCGCATTTGTGTATCTTTCTCTATTTTGTGGGCATTTCTGTGACTGTGGCTCATTTGATGGAGTCACAGAGATGATCGGAGCTCAAACTGCATTTTTGAATGTCGGAGACTGGATCTGACTGCAAAACAAAGTAGCCTATATGAGCAGGATTCCAATAAACAAAGATGGCTCTATAAATAACTAATGGGTGAGCCATGGTAACGCCGTTTTGCAACTACAGTCAGTTTTCTCTGAGGGAAATTTTCCAAAAAGCGAACGTTTATTGCTGAGAGGTTCATAATAAAATGACTGTGAAACAATTACCTTTGGGTATTTCTGCTCTGCCAACAGGAAAAAGTTTCAAACGAAGGTCTCAGAATAACAATACTGAAAAATGTGCATACTGTCTTGAGTAGGTACTTATTTTGAATAATTACTTCACAAGGAAAAGTATGTTCCATAACATGAATGAGTAGTGTGACTGTAATCCGGTCATACTGCATTCACCATGTTGTCATTATCAAGATAGAACCTTTTGGCCTTAATTCTAAGCGGTATGTGTGGAGAAAACCAGGCACTGCTCATCACCTGTCCAATACAGTCCCAACAGTGAAGCATGGTGGTGGCAGCATCATGCTGTGGGGGTGTTTTTCAGCTGCAGGGACAGGATGACTTGTTGCAATCGAGGGAAAGGATGAATGCGGCCAAGTACAGGGATATCCTAGACGAAAACCTTCTCCAGAGTGCTCAAGACTTCAGACTGGGCCGAAGGTTCACCTTCCAACAAGACAATGACCCTAAGCTCACAGCTAAAATAACGAAGGAGTGGCTTTAGAACAACTCCGTGACTGTTCTTGGATGGCCCAGCCAGAGCCCTGACTCAAACCCAATTGAGCATCTCTGGAGAGACCTGAAAATGGCTGTCCACCAACGTTTACCATCCAACCTGACAGAACTGGAGAGGATCTGCAAAGAGGAATGGCAGAGGATCCCCAAATCCAGGAGTGAAAAACTTGTTGCATCTTTCCCAAAAAGACTCATGGCTGTATTAGATCAAAAGGGTGCTTCTACTAAATACTGAGCAAAGGGTCTGAATACTCAGGACCATGTGATATTTCAGTTTTTCTTTTTTTAATTAATCTACAAAATTTCAACAATTCTGTGTTTTTCTGTCAATATGGGGTGCTGTGTGTACATTAATGAAAAAAAAAAAACAAATGATTTTAAATGGTTTTAGCAAATGGCTGCAATATAAAAAAGAGTGAAACATTTAAGGGGGTCTGAATACTTTCTGTACCCACTGTACGTCTTTTGACACAAATTGTTTTTCACCTAGGTAATTATGCCATTTCGGATGCAGCCCTGTTTTTTTTTTTTTCGTCTTTTGTCCAATTTCAATCGCTTCTGTCCTGATTTCTTCAAAGAGGGGGTCAATAACCAGGTTTTGTTTTTTTTCTTTCAATCTAATGGACAAAATGAGTTTAAATTTAAGTTTAAATCCTGCATGCCTAGCACACTTCCCATAATCAGTAGGCGGAGAGTAGGCGGTCTTCTGTGGCTTTACAAATGCATTCGACCACATGAGCGTTTACACTAACAAAGCAATCCAGTCAAATGCATTTGTGGTTAAAAGTGGACAACCTAAAAAAACATTTTAGTCCCTGTTTACTCCTGTATTTAGCATTGTCTTATTGTCACTTGTCGCCACCCACTGGTGTATCTTTGTAACACGCAGAATGATTCACTGTAAAATTCCAATCAATGAGCACATTGAGTGTTACATTGTAGTGAACTTCCTCCACAACCAAAACAACTTTTCACTAAGTCACTAAGCCCTAATATTTTTCTGCCTCTCCTCTCCAACCACATGTTATAGAGACCACTTTTCATGATCCAGTAAATAAAATAAAAGCAATTTCCTACATTTTACTTACATACCTACCAACAGCCCTATTTTAACGTTCTGAGCGCATAGTCTGAAGTGCATGGTGCAGGTGCACTTAAGGCGTGTCCGGATCCACTTTTGCTAGTTTAACAATGGAAAAAACGATCGGCACACCAGGCTCATGGTCCAAAAGTGTTGTAGTCTCTTTATGAGTCATTGATGTTTTTTGGGCGTAATATGTAATAAACCATGAGTCTCATCTCCCATTCCCTTTAAAAGCCAGTTGCGCTTGCACCATGGCGGATTCGCTATTTACATGGATATTCCAGAGAGGAATCCTTTTATTTTTAATATTTATTTGTGTGCTGCTGCACGTCCCTGTGTGTGTAACAAGCAGCATGTACGTGCATTGTGCACCCGCCAATAAGCGCACATTACTAACGTGCTCTTTACATAACGCAAAAAATACTTCGCTAATGACTTTAGACCAGGTTGTTGTTGGTCAATAGCGCAGTCGTTTTCAGTTACCTCAAAATAGCAATGCACCAACCATGCGCCTGAACACACCTCGTTTTCAAACCAGAACGACCATGGGCGTGAGTCCATTTGCTATTTAAACAATGTGGCGCTGGACGTGAAAATGGTAACTGCGTCAGGCTGAAACTAGCAAAAAACACTTGCGTCACATTGTGCCTTAGTATGCAGAAACAACAAATCAATCATTTGTATGTACCCTGAGGGGTGTTAAACATCTAACTAGACAACCAATGGTGTTGAGTTTGGCATAGTACCAGTGACAGAAAGCATTTAGGAAACCAGTTTGAAAACAGTCCCATGGGATTATTTTTCCATTTGCTGTCCATTTAAAATAATTACTGTCTAGGAGAAAGTCCACTCTATCCTCCCCTCTTCTCTATTCTTGACTTATGATAAACAATCAAGCCATTTAGTTGGCCTGGATACAGTAAGAAGGCCAGAGGTCCCATTTAGCAGTGAGTTGAAGGAAAAGGGTGGACATAATGCCGTCTATCATAATCAAATAAGGAAAACAGCAGTGTCGTCCCATAGGAGCCATTTCTATTCCTCTCTCTAATACACATGCAGTTCTTCCACTCTGCCATTGAACAATTAGCAAAGATGGGTCACTAATGAGCCTGAACATTTGATGAATAAGACTTGTTTATGCTAATTAAAAAATAGCTAACGAAGCGACACAGCCAATTATGTACCGGTTCCCTCCAGTTCCTCCATCACTAGAAAAGAGACATGGGAACATGGCCCATTACCACAATAACCTAATGAGTATCTTTTCTCCCAGAGATTTATACTGTTATTTAGCACAAATGAAAACCCTGATCAGGAACATGCTGCACAAACGCACATGAACAAGTCAAAATAAATCATCACGCATAGTTACAAGTTCATTAATGGTATGCTTTCAGATTTGCATTTCAAAGCTGCTCAGATGTACTTGTGTGGTCAGTCATAAGTGACTGAATTACTTGTGCAAATCGTTTTTTCCCAGCTCATTGCGAAGACTACATTAGTGTTCATAGTCAGCTTTAAGCTCCGTTAGGGACTTCTGTGCTCACTATCTTTGCCCTGAAGTAGCCAAACTTTTTAAGAGTGAGTCTCTGAGTCTCCGAGCCCCCAGGACAACAGAAGTGAAACTACACGAATAATTATCTGTGGCCGAGGGCAAAAACAGGAGGAAGGTTGTTCAAATGTATGGAGATCCTCTGGGGAGCTTAGATGATGGTCTCTTGTGGAACGTCCTCAGGCTGTGTTGTGCTCTCATTACATAATTTGCCTGATTTTAAAATGCTGGGGATATGGTGGCAAAACTGAGGACTAACATATGTATATATGTTTAGGGGTGCCATAGGCTGGGGGTGGGGGTTGACATGTTATCAACATGTGTCAAACATGTTGATAATGAATGTCATATAGCCTACATCCTAAAATAACCCAAAACACAAAGTTCAATAACAGAAAACATTTCTTGTTAATTTATTTCCATCAAACAATGCAACTTTTTAGCCCAACAAACACTAAAAACATTAGTGCATCTGTGGGTTGACTAATAATTGCAGAATATTTCAAAGATACAAAAGCAGATGGTGCTTTGGGAATTTGTGGGCACTGTTTAAGACACAAGCATGGCCATTTGCAGATCCAACACGATCTCATGACAATGCGTATAAATAGTACGAGTGTAAAACTCATTTTGGCGCGCATATGGTACGCCGTTTTTGGCGTGCATATGATACGCACTTTATGGCGTGTATATGACACGCTTTTGGGTAGGGTGAGGGTGGGGGTGTGGAGGTTTCGTACATATAATACGCCATAAAGTGCGTATCATATGCACGCCAAAAACGGGCGTACCATATGCACGCCAAAATGAGTTTTGGCGTATACATTCTACGAGATTGCACACTCGTACTATTGATACGCATTTTCGTGAGATCGGGCTCGCAGATCTTATAAAAACCAAATCCAGCAATTAGTTGTTGTTGTTTTCTTCTCAAAAGCTCTTATTGTAACTATGTGCTAACTTATTAACACTTAAAACACCCTGGCATGTCTATCATTTATGTACAATGTTAAAACATTAAAGGCCTGAAATCTGTTCAAATATGATAAAACAAATCTTTTTTTCTTTTTTTTTGGACAGAGAAAAAACTGATTGGATGGATGGATGGATGGATGGCCGGACAGACGGATAGATTTGTTAAAGCGCTATACAAATAAATGTGGGATGGATGGATGGATGGAGGTGGTAAATGGATTGTTGCACCTTATTTACCAATACTTGAATGTGGGTAAGTTTCATAAAAAAGCAACATTTTAAACATAAAGCTAAGAAAAGACAATGTCTGGATCGGATTCAGAATGATGATCAAAACACATATAAAGTTGATCGTTTTCGTCAACATCCCCAAAGTTTCACAGTCGTTTCCTCTTCATGAGTTCAACAATTCATTCGGTAACAATAGGCAGTTTTGATTTATATGCTGTTTAATGTTTGAGGGTCACCTTATTTTACATTAGCATAAGCAATGTTCTGTCACTTGTTTCCGCTTCTTCACCCGTTTTGATCCGGTGATTCTGTTCTAGAAGATGTGTAATAGCGCTCCCTACCGTTAGAACAGTGAAAACAAAGAAAGAGTAAAGTAGATTTGAAGCAAATTCCTATATACACTACCAGTGGCCTAGCCTACACAAATTCAGATACTCAGAATTAGGAACATATCTGTTTCTTCATATAAATCAATATTTTCAAACAATGTAAATGAATTAGCCTGTTGTCGTCATACTCAATTCTAGTCAGAATATGAGTCTGATACTGCTCCATTGAGCTTTGATTATGGGGCGTGTTTCAACCGAACCAGGAAAGACCTCAATTGGATAGACCTACAACCAATCAGAGCAACGGAGCGATAGTTGTCAACAGAACTCAACTGCATGCACGCTGTAAGAAGTAGAAGAAGATGAGTGTAAACGATCTTTGCCGGTGTTGGACACACGGAGTATTTACCAACACGATCATAATTTTTGAGAGAAACAGTAAAGGCGAACGCATATACGAACAAGTTCTCAGTTTAGGATTAGAATGAATTCAACCCAAGCACTCTTTGGTGACGTCAATGCTTACGTCACTGTTTATCATCTGTCCATCATTGTATAAAGCCCGCCCTGACAATTTCATTGGTCTGAACAAGTCCTGTTCGAGCATAGCTGCTCCACAACGGATCAAGTCCAGACCAAATTTCCCAAACTCAAATGTTGTGGGCGGGGCTAAATTCAGCTGGCATCCAGGCTATACATTTATAAGACAGTATGTAAAACTAAGTGAAAAAAAGTATTCGATAGGTTACTCGATCAAAAGAGTAAACAACTACATGCTAAGTATACTTAGAATACGTAATTATACTTTTAAAGTACATCTCTGTCAAAAGTATAGGCTTGGCCAAATATATTTAGACTTTTCTATCAGTATAAGTATCAAGTATACTTAAGTGCAATTTATTTCTGAGAAGTACTTACAGTATATTTATGAGGAGTACATAAAAAGTAGACATAGTATGCTTTCTTATTTTTAGTTTAAAAGAAGTATACTAATAGCACACTTGAATAAACTTATTTTGCGTTAGGGGAGCATGGAGGGCAAATCATGTGCTGTAGTGAACACCTCTTTGTTTCATCTTTTTTCCTTTGCAAAAGTAAAACAGCAAAGTCAAAGATTCTCCATTCCCATAGCATTCTTTTCTAAGGAATTCTGAGCTGGATTATACAAGCAGAGGAAGAAAAAGGCGAGGATGGGATTTGTGTTTTAATAGGTCTGTGCTGATGAGGCTGGTTTCTTTGAGAGAAGGATTTTGTTTCTCCTGTGAGACGGAGCCTCCAGGGTAATATAGTATTCTGTTCCACTCACTAAAGTATGCACACTTATCTCAGCCTCAGAGTTTAATATTAAAATGTTTCTTTTTCTTGTGAAAATACTTCTTTTAAGAATTTCATCCAAACATATATTTCTGAACTTTGCTTTTTTTAGCCTATACATTTTAGATGAGCTGTGGAAATTCTGACTATTATAGAAAAGACCTTCAACTCACGAGTACACAGGGTTTTTTAAAAATGTGTTTTATTAGTCCCTCAAATTTTCTACACTTGTTGCATTGATGTCATTAGGTTCCTCAACAACAGCAGAGGACAGCAAAATAAACATTACAAAGAAATAAACCCTTCCAGATTTTTTTCTTGTGTATTACCACATGCATAGGGTGCATTTTCCTGCTGAAAGGCTAAAGAGAGATATATTTTTCCTTTAACAAGCTGTGTAGAGAAGCAGAAGTCAGCACATTCAGCCAGCAGACGCAGCACTGATGTGATCCCAGCCCGTCTCACAGCTAAATGAACACCAGAATGTGCAGCTCTCTGGTGAGTGGGAGTGGATGATGGTTTGGTGCAGTGATCTTTATGTAATCCTCTTCATATTACCTCTTATGAAGAAAAACACACATCAAAAATCCATAACAGAAAGATAAGATGATGGAACTGCAGAGTCATGTTTTTTTTTTTTCTGGTGGTTTATGCGATAATATGCGAAAACAAAACAAAACAAAACAAAAATCTTGTCTTCCCTATACATCAGCATGTTACCACTGCAGGTGAGTGTCTCACTGTCAATTTTCGTTGTTTCAATTTGATATAGAAAACTGTGCTCCTGTAATGCCGAAAAGAAAAGTAAAACAACAGTAAATTGAATAAACAAGAAATAAGTACTAAGAAATAAAACAAAAAAGTGTGAAATATGTTTTTGAACAAATCAGAGCCATAAGCCATGTGACTAATCACTCCATTTCATTCTTTTAAAATGAATGAATGAATGAATGGACGGACGGATAATTATTAGGGGCCAAGCACCGAAGGTATGTAGGTGCCTATTGTATCCGTTGGCATTCCTATTATTATTCTGTTTCATCTTCTGCTCTGGAAGTCTATGGCAGACCATAGAACCACTTGTGGGAAAGTTATGAAATTAGGCAAACAAATAGAGAACAGTCACCATAGCAAATTTGGGATCTCTAACTCAATCCATCTAGCGCCTCCAAATTTGTACCAACGTTTATGCTCATAACTTAACTGTGAGGGAGAAATAACCTACTTGTTTAAACTCCTCCAAGGCCTTTGTTCCGATTTTCACAAAAATTTAACCAGATCATCTTCAGACCATGGCGATTAAGAAGTTATGGTTCAAGTAATTTAACAGCAATGCAAAATGAACATGGGGCTCTTTAGATTTGGTGCAGCATGCAGAGTCGAATAATACCAAATGTAACGGAGGCCAGCTAGTAGTTGCTGTGCGAGTAAACCTCACTCCTCTGATCTCAAGAGACGCTCTAGCGACTGACGCTAGAGGTTGCAGGCTTTAGCCTCCTTGTTAGAGTGTCCGACTCTCATGCCGGCGGACCCGGGTTCGAGTCCCACTTGGACCGGGGCGGTTCGAACAGGAGGGGTTACACAAATGTTCCTATGTCGGTCATTTTGAATTTTGTTGTAAAATGCAATATTTTATGAACGCATTAGCATTGCAATACAAAACTCGGTATGTGTCTTCGGCACCATGCCCTGACAGTAGTCAAAACGTTTTGGGGCAGTGCCACCTTGTGGTCAAAAGTTATAATGAAATTTACAAAAATGCTAATAACTTTACTTTTGATTAAATTACCCTATTGTAATGAAACCTTGGTTCATGCCAAGAACTTAGATGCCAATTTTGCCATATTTGGCCGAACTTCCTGTGTGCCATTTAACCAACTTTTCACCTAAATCAAATGGTATTATCTTTAGACTGTGCAGACTAAAATATATGGATTTCGTATCGATATATGAAACCGATTTCATATAGTGCCACAACAAAGTTTAGGCATGATGCCAAATTAACTCTGCAATGCTTTGACATATTAAGGCCAGATTTTGCATGTGTCATTAGCCCCTTTCACACAACAATGGTAAATTAACATTAAATTACCAGAATTACTTTACTGGTAAATACACAAATATGCTGTTCACACAAACAACAGCGTTCTGGCTTTTTACCGATAAGAGACCATTCACACAATCAACAGCAAAATACCGGTACATTCTGTGATGTCAGACATCTTTAAACGCTGCGCCGTTGTCTTTATCCACCCGCTTCAGTTCCACTATCTGTTCAATTTGACAACATATTTTCGGCGTCTGAGTGACAGGCATAACGGATGACTAAACAGAACACGTTTGCTCTTAAAAACACAAGACACATGTAATCGTTTCAAACTGCAGAGCCGCAGCGCTGATGAATGGAAAAGAAGGCTGGGTCGAGTGTGACAAGTTGAAAAAGTTTTTACTGTAAACAGTGCAGAGTAATCACATCATCTTCATAAGTCTTTATGATTGGCCCAAAGCAGACTTAAGTCAGCGATTTATGATTCCATACGTGAATATACCAGTAATCTTCATTCCGTGTTCACACAGAGCACATTAACGGTAATTTACCGGCAATGTTACAATTTCCCTTACTGGTAAACCTGGTAAAAAAACAGCTGAGGATAACTGACCGATGCTAACCAGCTAAACCTTGACCGGCCTCAGCTCAAAATTCAAAGTTTGCAAAGCTCAAAGTCTACATTAAGTGTGTCAGATTAATGCATGAGGTAAACTGATAATGTCATTGCATCAAAATGTCACTCAAAAACTGCTGTGACATGTTCCTTTCTGAACATTTTTTAAAGGATGTTTTAAAATAGCTTTGGAGACTCTGATGTGCATTAATATGACATCCAGAGACAGCTGGAGTTTTTTTCCCCTTTTCTTTCGTTGTCTAAGCTGCATTCTCCACCCCTCTCGTCTCTCCCCCCGCAGGCACTTTACGTTCAGATGCATTCTGCCACATGGTCTGAAAACAACAGGCTCTTGTCTGAAGACTAAACAACAGCGAGCATGAGAGCGCTCTGCTTTAGAGGTGAGAAGACAATCCTTACTGTCAAAACACAGGTTATTCTGCACGAAGGAAGCATGCTTTTGTGTGGCCTGAGGAGATGACAGGAGGGTGTGTTCAGATACAATAGGTTTTCTGAAGAAAGTGTGAGTGGTGTTGCCTGTGCACAATTGTGCTGGAGTGTTGTGTGTGGTTGCCACAGAGTTGCTATACGGTTTCAAGTTGAAATCCAAGCAATGCTTGTTTTAGCAAACAGCACTGAAAACAGTTAATCTGTCTTCTGATAACATCCTATCATTTATTACTGTAGTCATCCATTAACATATTGAATTTTCATCTGAATAACTGAATGAACAATGACTTCTGACCAGTCTGATCTGCACTGACATTTTTGTTGACTTCTGTTTTGACATTTCTCAACAGATTATATTCTCCTATTTTATAGATTCCTAGTTTTGTTTTGGAGGTCTCCTATGATTTACATGCATCCAACTCTGCTCTGATTAGTCAGATGGCCCAGTCTGGAGCGATTAGTCAACCTCTTCCTCAGCACTTGGTATACAATACTCGTTATTCCACTGTCGAGCCAGTGAGATCCTAGGCTTTCAATGGGCCAGGTTGGGCTAATAACCTTAGACCTGTAGCACTGAGCCCAACCACGCTGCATTTCCACATTTGGGCCAGAAGCTCCTTATCGCTTCATTAAAACTCGCATCTAACACATCTGGAACGATGTCACACAAACCCATAATTTCACCAACAGAAATAAATCCCTGGAAATTAACGAGATCGCAAAACGAACATTATAAAAACGTCTGTTTGTTGGCATTTGTGTTGTGTTTTACAATAATAAGTGATACATTGATGATAATGAATTAATTTGTGTCAAGACTGCACATTAGTCCAGAAATAAAGTTGCATTCACCATTAGTTCTCAAAAGAAAGAGGACACGCATCTGTTTCTGTTTATTAGTAGTCACAGGACAGTATGTTTACATCACATTTAGAAAGAATGATAATTTCTACAAAATTTTCACCAACATTTTCCACCTTTAGCACTCTCTCCTGTGACAGTCCCAATACAGTTAAGCTATAGTTTCCGTCAGAGAAACAGAGGAATCTTGTGGAGTTGCTTTATTTTATGACATATGCAGAGATAAAAACATAAGTTATTTCAAACACTTGTTGCAGTGAGTTGAGCCAAAACAGTTAGCTGGTATATGAAATAATCTACGGCTCAGATTATAGCCTTGATTATAGCCACGAACAGCCTTGTTCGTGACCGCTTTGGACCACAGTATTCGGCAGGCCAAAAAAAAACCCTGGCCGTTGACCCTGAGGAAGCCCCTGAAGTGACAACGGAAATGCGACTGGCCCTGGCACACACTAGCACACCCGCATTTGGCCCGACAGTGGAAACGCTGCTATTGATACGAACAGAAACGATGGAGTCGGTTTTACAATATAAAATCCTCATTCTTTGCGTCATCTCGACATGTTAAGAACATGAACCAAACTCTTCCAGGCCTCAACAACAACTACAGTGGTTTGAGGGTCAAAGTAAATGTTGCTCTCCGGCAGCCAAAGACCACCATAGACTGACATTTTGCAAATGTGTTACAAACCTACGTAGGTTAATGCAGGAAGTAAGTCTTTCGTTCCAGACATTTCAGAATTAGCTTTTTTATTTAGGAGACAATATGTTTATTTGTTGTGCACTTTGATCTTTGAAACTTTTCAGAGCTTTTACATTCATAAACAGCTACACACTACAAGAAAGGTAATATCCAAAAGCATAAGAGGGCCACTTTATGAACGCTTAATGAACAAGATATGTTTAGGAACAATTATGAATGACACTATTGCTATTTTAAGACAATAAACATTTTCCATTTGTGATTATTTTCATGAAAGTTATACTTGCTCTAAGTTAGTTAAATAAAGAAATACATTTTAGTTGGCATGCAAATATTTACTCTAGTTTAACATTTAGGTGACAAAACATTATCTGGACTATTTCTAAGAGAACAAAACCATGCTCTTTGTGTGTTTATTTCCCCCCACGCCCCTATACCTTTCGTGTAGTTCAGCACAGCTTTGTTTGACACCATGTTATTGTCCAGAGATGGGGCTCATCTGTCTGTCAGCGGCTGCAGCAATCAGAGTCGTGTGTTATCAGGAGATGTCTAAACCCTGCTGCTGTATTTCTCATTGTCTCCGGGCGAGAGGTTAACCCCAGTTATTAATTCATCACTCTGGAGGGGATGTTTGTGCCTCTGCCCTTCGCCTGTTGCTTTTAAAGGATAAAGTAGCATTAGTGAGGGCAGAGATGGAAATCAGCATTCTCTCTCTCTCTCTCTCTCTCTCTCTCTCTCTCTCTCTCTGTGTGTGTGTGTGTGTGTGGGCATGTTTTGTGAAATATCAGGACACAAATGTGTATAATGACATAGGTATGACATAGGTATTACAAAGAGGGTGAAATATGAGGCGTTCCCCATGTCCTCACTTTTCAAAATGCTTATAAATCACACAGGATGAGGTTTTTCACAGAAAGTAAACTGCGCAGTCTCTTGTGATGGGTAGGTTTAGGGGCAGGGGCAGTGTAGGGGATAGAAAATATGGTTTGTACAGTATAAAATGCGTTACGCCTATGGAATGTCCCCACATTTCACAAAAACAAACATGTGTGTGTGTGTGTGTGTGTGTGTGTGTGTGTGTAGAAAAGAGAAGAGGACACTTTTTTTGTAGGAAATGCAGTAAAAGATTGAAGTGGCATGATAATGATCAGTAATGGAGAGTTCCGAATTATGGATTAAAGGTGCAATATGTAAGATTTTTGGATTAATGTCCAAAAACCACTAGAATTATGTTATATACTGTGTTAACTTGTGTACCTAAATTATCCCAAATGTTTCCAAGAATGTTTAAATCCAGAGAAATACACCATTTTAACCGTGTGTCACCTATCAATTGGGTTGTTTTTGGGTTGGGTTGTTTTAAGTAAACATTTAACCCAACCGCTGGGTTTGTCCATTTTCAACCAACTTGGGTTGGTTTTAACCCAGCATTTTTAGAGTGTAGACAGGTGAGCAACTGTTTGGATACATTCATCGACAGAAATCATTGATATAGCTCAACACAGTTAGTCTTGTTGTTATATTGTTGTATTCTTGGAATTACCGGGGTACCATGTTTTATCATGCCTAATATCGATCTAGCTTACTGCAGTGTGCAACATGTTAATAAATCTTTGACATTAGCTCATCAATGAATATGATTTCTGCCTGAGTCCCGCTTTTCCACCGGCTGTAGATGTGAAGATTTCCGTGAAATCAAGGCATCATTAAGCTATGCATTTGTTTTGACCTCTAGCGGTGAAAATTACATATTGTGCCTTTAAACTTTGTGCATCTTTGCTTAGATATTGGTGTCATCAGCAAATAAAGCTTGCATTCTGTGAGAGCAGGTCATTCTAACTTAAGAACAAAATAGGCTTTTCCCATTGCTAGTTTCACCGGTGACAATTTAAAGTTATGAAAAACATTTTCCTCTCTTGAAGGCAGCTGTGAAATGTGTCTAAAAATGTAAGAAACTTTGCAAAAGAGTCTCAGGTGACTTTTGAGAAAAAGACGAGGGTCATTTGAGGTGACAGACAGATTTACTTTTATATCAGACAGAGTGTGAGTCTGCTGACCGTCTCAGCCACCAGCAGCTCTGTGGGGAAATAAACCATGGCTGTATAACCTTTCCTGTGACAGACCAGATCCTGGGAATTCTTCTCTACCCATCACACACACACACACACACACACACACACACACACACACACACACACACACACACACACACACACACACACACACACACACAATCTGTCTTTCAGTATTTGCCTTTCTCACAATCATTAGCAGTTTCTAATGATTCACAAACACATTTTTTTACTGTTTTAATATAATGCAATCTTAAAAAGAGCTTTTTGTTGTTGTTGTGACGTTTAAACTGGTCGTTTAAGGATGCCTGTGTGGATATGTCTTAAAATGTTGTAGACAAAGTGCAGTATTTTAAACATCTTGACAAAACTCAAAAGTATAATTTGACTAAATAAATTAATTCTATGAAGGTGATTAGATTTTTTTAATAAAAATACAAAAAAGTTTAAAAAAAAATAAGTCAAGCCACATTTATTTCTATTGCACTTATATTGCACAGTGTTAATGTGTTATGAAACTACTCCAAATTCAGCTGTAAAGCAGCTCAACAGAAAACAGTGTCATCATGCAGCTCAAATGTTCAATTTCTATAACTGTATATTGTCAGATAATTAT
Source organism: Gobiocypris rarus (assembly GCA_023029165.1). NCBI lineage: Eukaryota > Metazoa > Chordata > Actinopteri > Cypriniformes > Gobionidae > Gobiocypris > Gobiocypris rarus. The sequence goes on along the minus strand of CM040932.1, from coordinate 17,052,672 downwards.
ATATATATATATATATATATATATATATATATATATATATATATATATATATATATATATATATATATATATATATATATATATATATATATATATATATATATATATATATATATATATATATATATATATATATATATATATATATAAATAAATATATATATATAAATAAATATATATATATATATATATATATATATATAAATAAATATATATATATAAATAAAATATATATATATATATATATAAATAAATATATATAAATAAAATATATATATATATATATATAAATAAATATATATATATATATATATATATATATATATATATATAAATAAATATATATATATATATATAAATAAATAAATAAATATATATATATATATATAAATAAATAAATAAAAATATATATATATATATATATATATATATATATATATATATATAAATAAATAAATAAAAATATATATATATATATATATATATATATATATATATATATATATATATATATATATATATATATAAATAAATAAATAAAAATATATATATATATATATATATATATATATATATATATATATATAAATAAATAAATAAAAATATATATATATATATATATATATATATATATATATATATATATATATATATATATATATATATATATATATATATATATATATATATATATATATATATATATATAAATGTCTTTGTTCATGACATGAAACTAGTTTTCAAAGTACAAGTTTTTTGAAAAGTATAACATCATCATCTCTGTGTAAAATATAGTGTTAATTTCGTCAGCTTTTTTTTTTTTTAATTTAGTCTCAGTCCTAGTAATGTGAGAATGTGCTTTTTATATCCCATTTAGTCAGCCTTGTCCTTTTTTGTTCAGTCAAGTTTTAGTCACATTTCCATCATGCTGTATTGATAATAGGCCTACCTATTATTTTGCTCAAAATTATAAATCACAAGGATTGTTGTCTTTTGAGAAATGTTTATTGTTGCACTTTCAGGCACAAATTAAGAGAATGTCGACACTTACACATGGTTTGTTATACCTCATCTAGTTTAATGATTTATTATAGGCTGTTTATATACGGGACAGCTTTCTGACTTTCTCAGTTTGTGTAAATCCACTTGCATGGGTTCAGAGAATTTATTTTTTCCCACATTAATTTCACTCATGTCTAGTCAAGTCAAGTCAAGTCAACTTTATTTATATAGCGCTTTTAACAATGCAGATTGTTTCAAAGCAGCTTCACAGTGTTAAACAGAAAAATAATGCAACAGAATATATTTTGATTATCATACAGTAACAATGTGGGCTTTAGATCAGTAATTAGATCAGTAATTTGGTCTATATGGTTAAATTAGTTTAATAATTAGATTTATTTTGAAATATATTTGAAAAATAGTTTTTCCACAACTGAGCAGGCCAAGCCAGAGGCGACAGTGGCAAGGAAACCAAAACCCCATCAGGAGACCTAATGGAGAAAAATAAACCTTGGGAGAAACCAGGCTCAGTCGGGGTGCCAGTTCTCCTCTGGCCAATTAATAAACAGGGCATTATTATTATTCTGGCAATTTTAAAGGTCAGAGGTCATAATCGAACTGAATATTCGAAAGATCTGAGACAACATGCCGGAGACGGGTTTATTGAGGATGATGTATCGATTAAATAATTATTAAAAATAAATAATTTGAAATATCGAGTCATTTCACGGAGACAGGTTTTATTGAGGATGACGTATTGATTAAACAATTACTAAAGTGTAATATTCTAAAGATCGGCGGCAACACGCTGGAGGCGTCGTTTGAGGATGACATCGATTTAAAGAATTATTAACTAGGACTATTCAAACAATCGGAGTCATCACGCGGAGGCAGGTTTATTGAGGATGCCGTGTCGATGAGGCAGCTTAAGGGGGAGTCTAAATGACACGGTCTCTGCAGACACTTCAGGGTCATGTGTTGGTCACATCTGGGTGCAGGTCCACCGTCTGATCTGGATACAGCCTGGATCCGGCTGACTGCAGTAGACCTCGGGATAAAACAGAGACACTAACATTAGCGTAGATGCCATTCTTTTGATGATAACGAGTACATCAGGTGTTATGGGAAGTGTTCCCGGTTCCGGCTGACATAGATAATGCAGCCTAATAATCATTTAATTTAAAAAAGTGTTTTATGTGTATGCCATAGAAAAGAGATGTGTTTTTAGTCTAGATTTAAACTGACAGAGTGTGTATGCTTCCCGAACAATGCTAGAAAGACTGTTCATGAGTTTAGGTGCTAAATAGGAAAAGGATCGACTGTTGATTTTGATATTCTAAGTATTATCAGCTGGTCAGAGTTTAGAGACCGCAGTAGACGTGATGGAGTATAATGTGTTAAGAGCTCACTCAAGTACTGGGGAGCTAAACCATTTAGTGCTTTGTAAGTAATAAGCAAGATTTTGTATGCAATGTTTAATAGGAGCCAGTGCAGTGTTGACAGAACCGGGCTAATGTGTTCATACTTCCTGGTTCTAGTAAGAACTTGAGCTGCTGCGTTTTGGACCAGCTGGAGTTTGTTTATTAAGCGAGCAGGGCAACCACCCAGTAGAGCATTACAATAATCTAGCCTTGAGCTCATGAACGCATGTATTAACTGTTTAGCATTTTGCATTTTGCATTGAGAGTATGTGCCGTAATTTAGATATATTTTTAAGATGGTAGAATGCAGTTTTACAGATGCTAAAAACATGGCTTTCAAACGAAAGATTGGTATCAAAGAGCACACCCAGGTTCCTAACTGACGACGAGGACTTGACAGAGCAGCCATCGAGGGTTAGACTGTATTCTAGGTTACTACTTGTGGAGCTTTTTTGTCCAATGATTAAAAATTCATTTTTTTCTGAATTAAGTTGCAGGAAATTACTGATCATCCAATTTTTTATATCATCTATACATTCCGTTAATCTTGTGAATTGGTTAGTTTCTTCAGGGTGTGAAGAAATATAGATTAGCATAACAATGAAATCTAAGGCCATGCTTCCTAATAATATCTCCCAGTGGTAGCATGTACAGGGTGAAGAGCAATGGCCCTAGCACTGAACCCTGCGGTACTCCATACTGAACTTGTGATCGGTGTGACGTCTCTTCATTTACTGCTACAAATTGATAACGGTCAGATAGGTATGATATAAACCATGCCAATGCAGGTCCACTAATGCCTACATAATTTTTGAGTCTATTCAAAAGAATGTTGTGGTCGATAGTGTCGAATGCAGCGCTAAGATCGAGTAACACTAACAAAGAGATACAACCACGATCGGATGATAAGAGTAAATCATTTGTAACTCTGATGAGAGCAGTCTCAGTACTATGATACGGTCTAAATCCTGACTGAAAATCCTCACAGATACCATTTCTTTCTAAAAAGGAACATAATTGTGAAGGTACTGCCTTTTCAAGTATTTTTGAAAGAAAGGGTAGATTTGAGTGTAATTAACTAATTATGTAGGATCAAGTTGCAGTTTTTTAATAAGTGGTTTAATAATAGCCAACTTAAAAGTTTTCGGTACATACCCTAATGACAAAGATGAATTAATGATATTAAGAAGAGGATCCATGACCTCTGGAAGCATCTCTTTTAATAGCCTAGTCAGTATAGGGTCAAGCATACATGTTGTTGATTTAGATTAATTAAAGAGTTTAGCCAATTCTTCCTCTCCTATAGCAGTGAATGAGTGTAATTTTTCCTCAGTGACACTACGATGCTCTGTCTGATGTGATACTGTAGTAGACAGCTGCATGGTTATAATTTTCTTCCTAATATTGTCAATCTTACACGTAAAGAAGGTCATAAAGTCATTACTGCTGTGCTGTTTACAAACATCAGAAGTTGAAGCTTTATTCTTGGTTAATTTAGCCACTGTATCGAATAAATACCTAGGTTTCTGTTTGTTTTCTTCTAAGAGAGTCGAGAAATAAGCAGATCTAGCAGTCCTTACGGCCTTTCTGTATGCGATTATACGTTCTTTCCACAAATTACGAAAGACCGTTTTGTTTTCTTCCAGCTGTGCTCCATTTTTCTGGCTGCTGTTTTAAGGGCCCGGGTGTGCTCGTTGTACCACGGCATTGGACTATTTTCTTTAATCGTCTTTAAGCGCAGGGGAGCAACTCTGTCTAAAGTACTGGAAAAGAGAGGGTCAGTAGTTTCTGCTGCAACATCGAGTTCCTCTAAGCTATCTGGAATGCTGAGGAGATGATACTGATGAGGAAGATTATGTACAAAGCAATCTTTAGTCGCAGCGGTGATAGTCCTGCCATTTTTTAAACGGGTGGACGGCTTTGTAGCTTTAGCTAAATTAAGTATACATGATACTAGATAATGATCTGAGGGTTAGGGTTAGGGTTAGCTCTGCTGCAGAATTTCAACGGCATCAACATTTATTCCATGTGACAATATTAGGTCTAAAGTATGATTATGGTGATGAGTAGGTCCTGACACGTGTTGCCTAACTCCAATAGAGTTTAGAATGTCTTTAAATGCCAATTCCAATGTGTCTTTTTCGTTGTCTACATGGATATTAAAATCACCAACAATTAGTAATTTATCTACGGCCAGAACTAGCTCTGATAGAAAATCAGCAAATTCTTTGATAAAGTCTGTATTGTGCCCTGGTGGCCTATATACAGTAGCTAACACAAATGTTACACGGGATTTATCATTTGCACTACATAACATTACATAAAGCACCAAAACGTCAAAGGAATTATATTTGAAACTAGACTTCTGAGTAATACTGAAGATATTATTATAAATTACAGCAACACCTCCCCCTTTACATTTCAGACGCGGCTCGTGTTTATAACAATAATCTTGTGGGGTGGACTCATTTAAAGTAATGTAGTCGTCAGGTTTTAGCCAGGTTTCTGTCAAACACAGCACATCTAGATTATTATCTGTAATGATATCATTAACAATGAGCACTTTTGGGGAAAGGGATTGAATATTCAGCAACCCAAGCTTTATCATTTGATTATCCGTATAATATATATATATATATATATATATATATTGTTTATTTGTTGGACATCAATTAACACAGTCTCTATGTGATAATATCTATGTAAAAGAGTGTCTATGTGTTGGGATTTACCTGACTTCTGTAACGGGAGGCAGCTAGCAGTCGGTCGGGTAAGCCAGTCCGTCTGCTTCCTGACCTGGGCCCTAGTGAGTCAAGGTTTAGCTCTAAGACTATATGCCAAATTACTAGAGAGAAGGGCGGCACCACTCCAAGAAGGATGGATTCGTCGTGTTTTAACAGGCCAGGTCTGCCCCAAAAGATTTTCCAATTGTCTATGAACCTATGTTATTTTGCGGACACCAAACGGAGTGATGATAATCTGCTAACTATCTCATCACTCCTTTTAACGGGGAGCGGACCAGAACAAAAAACAGAACCTGCCATCGTACTAGCGAGTTCACACACCTCTTTAATGTTAATTTTGGTGATCTCCGACTGGCGAAGTCGAACATCATTAGTGCCGATGTAAATAATAATCTTAGAGAATTTACGATTAGCATTAGCCAGCACTTTTACATTTGCTTTGATGTCAGGCGCTCTGGCTCCCGGTAAACATGTGACTATGGTGGCTGGTGTCTCTACTTTCACGTTCCGTGTAATAGAATCACCAATAACTAGGGCACTTTCAACAGGATTCTCAGTGGGTGCGTCACTGAGTGGGGAGAACCTGTTTGATATTCTAATCCTGGTGTACCTTTGGCCGCGGCCCCATCGAGGGTAGTGAAGGCGGCGGAGGTCGCGAAACGGTCACGGGAAGACAACGGGGACTTCCAGAACCGTGCAACCTCCTCATGCACTTCCGGGAAGAAAGGAATTGGGGGGACGGCCGGACGGGTGTCCGGACGCGCTGCCCCCAAAAATCAATTGCCCAGCCGCGAGCGCTCAGGCCAGGGCAGAGGGTTCCACTCCAACCCGAGACTTGCGGCTGCCCGGCATTGCATGGCCGTCAATTCTGGGTCCGACTCGGGCAATGCTGCACCACCCGGAGGCGGCCACACAGCCGAATCATCATCCTCAGATGACTCTAGCCCGCCTTGAGATGCGGCGATCGACATCTCGTCTTCCCCGTTGCCAACCGAGACAGTCGGGACAGCAGGAGCCGGCCCCAATGTACTCGGTTGAGCAGACGGCGGGTACGGTGTAATAGAGGGGGGGTGTGGGCCGAGGCGCGAGTGTCGGAGCTGAATTACACACCGTCACCCTCAGATCACCGTCACCCACATTCTCATGGAAACCACAGATTAGGGTGTGGCAGAGGGGACTCTCACTCCGGCGGCTGCACGGAGATCATGGAGTCTTGATCATAGCACCGAGATGGGCATGTTCCTGCAGTGGGAACATGACTCATCCACGAGTGCTGCCTGAATGTGCCGAAGCCCAAGCATGTCGGCAAGTGCTCGTGCCCATCAGAAGGCACCCAGAAGCACACGGGCGAGACATCCTGAAAAGGACGTGCCACGTGTGAGCTCTTTTAATGAGAGGAAAACCTTGCAGTCGATGCTGAAGTGCCCAGGGAAACACACACCAGCTGGATGCAGACCACTGCACAGATCAGCAGGCAGGAAGTATGCGATCGCTGGAACGCACCGTAACATCAACACAGACTGGAAGGCTGCTCGTCTCGAAGAAGCTGACGATATACTCAGTAGGCTTGTGGAGTGAAGAGTGTATGTGCTCTTACTACGAAGCAGAAACACAATGCGATCATGCCAGCGTTCTTCCTGATATACCCACACAGTGGGGCGGAGTCCGCTATGCAAATTCCGCATGCCCATGGCATTGGCACTGCCATTGGGCACTTTCTAGATCTCGAAGTTGATTGGCTTCTAAGCGAAACCCCCATTCGTCAGTCACTGACGTTACTCGGAGTGACTGAACGAAAGGGAACACAGCTTTACATCGAAGTTAAAAAAATAATAATAATTAAATATTTACTGATCATTGACTTTATTCACCCTTTTCTCATGGTTTATCAATAGAATTCATAAAAGTATAGAATAGAATATTATATTTTTAATAGGGGTATGAAGATTACAATTTTATTGTTTAATGTTATTTTTATTTAGTATTATTATGTTTTATTATTTTTCAATGTACAATGTAAGTCAGGCTGTGTCTGTACATGTGTTCCAAGGAGAGACATGCATGAGCTGAAGTTTGCATGACATATTACTGTCATATGGCAGGGAGAAGGACACAGGCAGATCATTTTGGTCATACAAAGAATGGGTGTCCGTGCAGGAATGTGCATACATGTATATCACTGATGCATACAGGCTTATATTTTCCGCTGATGTATTTGTTTTGTGATATATCTCAAATGATGTAAGCATGAAGTATGAGCTCTATTTTAAACATAGGACACAAGTTTCTCTTCCTTCAAAGAAAGTTTCTTCCTAGTGAGATCCTCTGTTAATAGTATATAACATCCAAATTGAGTGCACTGCCTCAGATGAGAGACAGGACGATGGGATGAAAGACGGGACGATGGGATGAGAGACAGGACGACGGGAGACAGAGAGGGGAGGATGGAGAAGGGAGAGGGTAGAGAAATGGAGGAATGGAGAAACATATACAGCTGGCACGAAGACAACAAATTTCTCTCCTATGCCTGATACATATGGCAATAAAGAGTTTTTGACAAGGCAACTGGTATCCGGTCCTGTGAATTCAATCATAACGGGACAAAGCTGAATTTTCAGATCAACAGGGTAATGTAACGCAGTGTTACAACATGCCCCACCTGAAGCAACTGGGATTTAACCCTGGCTCGTGTCTTCGGCTGGTTAGATCAGCATTAAAGATCAATCTTAACTGTTAAATATCAGATATAAGTTTATAATAATATCAGATGTCTTATTTTAAATAAACATAAAAAAAGACTTGAAAAAAATAACGCAAGTAAGAAATGTACTTTTGCTATATGGTTAAATAAATGTTCAGTGTTTTGACAAAAAAATATTTTTATAGTTTTGATATGGCAACTAGTAAATACACTAAGTTTCGTCATCCTGGCATGTGTGTTACAACTAACTCCGTGTTAGGTTGTGCCCCTTAGGCCTAATGGAAATAGAAACTTCTCTAAAAAATTAAAACAGTGAAATTCCACATTACTTTAATGGTTTTCTATTAAAAAATAAATAAATAAGTGCAGTGCAGTTTTTTTAATTTAGCAAACACAAATCACAAATAGTCGAGAGATTCATGCTTGGATGTATTACAGTTCATCACTGAGAAGGTTTGATGGCAGATTTAGTCGCACAAACTGCCCGTGAGTCGTGACAGAACACAGACCGACTGAATGACACTAAGCAGAAAATCCCAAATGGAGATTGCTGAAATGCTGCTTAGCCTACTTGTTTATTGTTGTTTTCAGATCATCCGCACATGAGAGAGCTCGCGTCACATGGTTGCCATTGCAAAGTGTAAGTAAAACACCAATAACAGTGTTCTTTTTCACAGAAAAACTTTGAGTGGGGATTTGAATTGATTTAAACCTGGCAACTGCACGCATGAATGCTCAAACGCTCCTCTTTTTCCCGCGACAAAAAGCGATTGGTCAAGTTATTTTTAAACCACATTTTAGTCTCGTCTTTTTTCGTCAACAATATTGCATGATGATATAGTCAGTTATCGTTTAAGGATGTTTGTGTCATCTCTTTGTGTCATGTCTTCGTCTCGTCTTAGTCATGGAAAAAAAGGTTGTCAATGAACATTCTTTGTCAACTACAAAAAGTGAACTTGTGAAACCGGTGACGTCATGCACATGCATATTACATATTCAGCCTATAACGTGTGGTGTTTCATTACAAAGTGACATTGCCAACTACTGGCCTGGCAGCAGAATTACAGCGTTTTTTTCACGAATCCATGTGAACGGGGTTAGTTTTGACAATTTTGTCATCTGTATGGGTAAAACACAAAGCAAGCAAAGAAGAACTGCAGTAAAAGAGTACTTTCTGTCTGAACACTCAAGTTTCAGCCATAAATTAAGAGACCCATGAGGTTGTCACGTCAAAAGAAAATCCATTCTTTAATAAAACCGCATGTCTCAATCCATACCTCTCAGGACGGTCACAGAGGCACAGGTAACTTCTTAAAAATCACACTCTTCTGACAAGTGGATGATACTTTAAGTAAGAACAAAAAAATCTGTTCAATGTGGTGTTGATACAATAATGATGCGTTCCATTCAACTGTCTAATGATTCAGAACATAAAATGGCATCTCTGCGATTTGCACTTCAAGAATTCAATTGTTAAAGTCGTCGGTCACACTTTAGATTAACTATTAACTATGACTTTTTTTTGAACATTCGTAAACAGCATCACAAAGTTGTGTTGTTGGAACGAAAGCTCTCGACCTGTGGTTAGAATGATGGTTAGTTTCTTGTTTGCATGACATATGGACTTAATAAATCCTTATTTTGAGCAAAATAAGAAAGATGACATCCAAAACCATATATAACTTTTATTTCAAAATTCATACAAGTGTTATTTACATCTTTTAGTTTATCAAGAGATTTAATGCGCCATTTTTAAAGTGTGCGCATGTGTGTTTGTATTCTAGTACATAAAAAAACGAGCATAAGATTGAGTCTGGAAATAAAGCAAAATAATAGAGAAAAATTAGAATTAGTCCTCAGATGCCATATCCGTAATTTATGGTGGATGAATGACAATTTGCGACAATGCGGTTTCGAGAAAGAGACGTGACTAGCTAGTTGATATCTTCAGCGATGCATCGTACTAGTTAAAATGCCCCTGGTTTTTTAGAATATTCCCTTTCATGCAGTGTGTATTGTGAATGTAAACGCTCTGCAAAGTCTCCCAAAAGAATGAATCGGCTCTAAACCACCTGTACAAGTTGTTTGTTTGTTCGAATCCCACTGAGTAATGGTTCTACATCAATAGAAAATACATTTGCATAATGCCCACCTATATTGTACGTTGTCCGCCTGTGAACAACTTGACCAACCACCAAACTTCATTTTACTGATGAAAATTCTCAAATCTCAGGTTTCAAAGAGGGATTTGCAAACGCTTGCTCTTGAAAGATGGGCCAGTACCAGGTTTATTTGGACCAGCTTACTCCTCAGAATTATAACAGAATTATGTAAACATGAGTGTTCAAAATACACTCACCTAAAGGATTATTAGGAACACCTGTTCAATTTCTCATTAATGCAGTTATCTAATCAACCAATCACATGGCAGTTGCTTCAATGCATTTAGGTGTGTGGTCCTGGTCAAGACAATCTCCTGAACTCCAAACTGAATGTCAGAATGGCAAAGAAAGGTGATTTAAGCTATTTTGAGCATGGCATGGTTGTTGGTGCCAGACGGGCCGGTCTGAGTATTTCACAATCTGCTCAGTTACTGGGATTTTCACACACAACCATTTCTAGGGATTACAAAGAATGATGTGAAAAGGGAAAACATCCAGTATGCGGCAGTCCTATGGGACGGAAATGCCTTGTTGATGCTAGAGGTCAGAGGAGAATGGGCCGACTGATTCAAGCTGATAGAAGAGCAACTTTGACTGAAATAACCACTCGTTACAACTGAGGTATGCAGCAAAGCATTTGTGAAGCCACAACATGCACAACCTTGAGGCGGATGGGCTACAACAGCAGAAGACCCCACCGGGTACCACTCATCTCCACTACAAATAGGAAAGAGAGGCTACAATTTGCACGAGCTCACCAAAATTGGACAGTTGAAGACTGGAAAAATGTTGCCTGGTCTGATGAGTCTCGATTTCTGTTGAGACATTCAGATGGTAGAGTCAGGATTTGGCGTAAACAGAATGAGAACATGGATTCATCATGCCTTGTTACCACTGTGCAGGCTGGTGGTGGTGTACCTCACAATGAGTAGCATATCACTGAGAAACGTCCTGCTCAAGTCATCCTTGAGATGGAGGTTCAGGTTGAACAACTAGTTCTTCCAATGTTTCAGATTGATATGGTAAATTCAACAAACGGGTAACTCATCTACTCACTAGTCGCTTTCACAGCCTTGCTGTGTTAATAAGTATGCTCTCACAAACTATTCTAGCTCAAACTAAAGTGTTTTTAAACAAAGACTGGAAGAGTTGTCAGAAGCTTAATGGTGGTGATGCTTCAAATCACGTGACCGTGGTGTAGTTTGTTTATAATGTACATTTAGATTTTTACTTCTGCCGATTGTTTTTAGTCTTCACAATTCATAAAAAGACATTTTAGATGATAATGAACAAAATGTGTAAAGAATCATGAACTTGTCATATAGTTTATTTTCAGCAACAACAAAAGCCTATTGGATTTTTGTCGAGAGATCCAGGGTTGGAAGTCTGATTTCAAACTGTGTTATATTGCACTTCACTAACTTTGAGTTCCGAGAACGGAAACAATGCTGATTTTGTGAATAACACTAGTTACATTGAACCATTTTCTAAACTAGCCTCTTTCTTTCATGCCCATACAATTTTCTATATCTTTCATCTAGAGTATATTATTGTTGTGCTTTTGTCGCATTATCCCAGACTTTTTTCCCGGTTTCCTCAGTCCCTCTGTCCATAATCTGTATCTCTTTCCAGCGAAAAAAAAAAAAAGCCAAATGGCTGCATGAAATATAAGACTGTAAACATCTGATGCTCTGATAAGGAGTTGAATAGCGTAGGAGACTCTCCTGAGAGACGCCGTAAGAAGATCCTCCCGCCGCGGGCCCGTGCGGCCGACCACCCATCTAGAGCTCAGAAAAAGACTGAACGCATTCACTCATCCCTTCATTATGTAATGCTGATTGCTTTGTTGACAAATCTATTCTTACCACGCTGTTTCTCTACAGCACTTGTGCAACTGAACATTGTTATTCTACAGTATTAACATCATGCGAATCGCAGTGTTTTCTTCAGGAGAGCTGTGGTTTGTGCGTTTCATGGGCAATAGCTCAGTGCATCGGGCTTAAATGAATCCTGATGGGAATGTCTCAACTGTTTTAGTTCCCAAACAAGGCAGAGCTCTAAAAAAAAGTGATCACCCAGCGCAGTTGCTAAATGAGATGGGTAGAAAAAGAAAACCTGAATAAAACTGACACTGCAGCGCCACCAGATGTTGAGGGTTGGTACAGCACACATAAAATGCATCACACGATTCTAAAGATGAGTTTTAGGAAATCAGTTTAAAAAGTCATCATGAAATGGCCTTTTTAATCATGCATAGCCAAGATAGGAAAATTAAACAGGCTTTAAAGAGGGAGGAGAAAGGGATTCTCTAATCTTTCGTCACTGACTTCAAATCTTGAGTTGACACAGACTTTTTCCACTTTAACTTATAGGCAGATGCCAACAATGACAGGATGTGTGATGCCCTCGTTTAAAAAAAAAAAAAAACAATGAATAAAAGGTACGTGTTTCTCCTTTAATCTTGGTTTGAGTCTCTCTCCTATTTTTCCTCCTCTCCATCTGTCACTGATGAATAGATTAGGTCTTATTTTCGGCTGGGCGGTCAGGATTGAGTCCATCATGAATGTGAATATGTGTGTGATTTATAGTCCTGAACAGCCCTCCTCTGTGATGAGTGACAATATGAGCAGATCTACCCGAACAACACGATTGTGTCGATCTCTGAAGCTGCTGTCTTCTTTCAATAGAATGTGAATCAAATCAATTTTATGAATTTCTCCTATCACACATATTTGTTTGTTTATTTCAATAGCACCTATCAAGTACCCAAGGACACTTCACAATGAATGATAGGAAACAACTAGAACGGAAATAAAAGAATGGAAGCATAACAAAGAGCCATATACATGAATAAAAAACAAGAGACTATAAAAACAAAAGAATGAAGACTGGGGAAGTATAGGGCACTCTTTGCCTGCTAAGTGTATGACAGTAAAATAAAATGATTTCTGAATCCTGGAGCAACATTTATGTTAAAACAAATGGTAAAAAAAAAAAAAGACACTGTGCTTTTAATAAACATTTAAGGAAATATGTCAAGAAACCCTTTCAGTGAAGGGTTATAAGTCTATTTCAGTTAGTTTTGGCATTTCATATTTTTTTATATATGTTTATTATCTGCCTTCTAGTAAACAAATTGTCTATAATTTGGTTCTAGGACCAGCATAAATTTCACAAATCTCTATTGTGTTCAGGTTAGTCGCTGTGAGCTGACTTTTCATGACATTGTTATACTGCATGATGATCAGGTCACCATTTTTCTAGTCTGCTTGTCTTTTTTTTTACAACCTGCACTCGTGTTGATATAAAATGAGGTGGGGAAAAACTCCAAAGGAAACCAGTAACAACCTCAAAAGAAAGTGTTTTCCTCAAAGGCGCTGTGAGAACACAAACACCCACTGAATGATGCACCTCACCAAAATGAGGCCCAAACTTTAACCACTTAAAACAGAACCCCAGAGAGCAGGGTGAGCAAAGAGGGAAACATTATATTACCATACCGCAGAGAGGAAAAACAGATAACATGTAGGGACTGAATCTTAAGAGCCAGACTCATAAACACTGATTCTACTCTGGAGCTTTATAAGCTCCTCTAAGAGCACCTGCGATCAATGAGTACTCAAGTATTCTGATTGGGGAGGGAAGGCAGTGGTTTCTACAGCAATCAACCAATGAGATATATCCCTCCCTCTCCCTTTGATGCTGATATATGCAGAATTTAGACACTTTTACTGCAAAGATAACATGGGGATCAATGTACACTCTTGAGAAAAACAGTACCAAATGAAGATGCTTTGGCTTGTCACAATAGCAGAACCCTTTTCAGAGCTAAATAGAACCATTTTATAAGGTTCCAAAAAAGAAACATGCTTTGGAAGTGTTGTATAGGACCATAATGGTGTTTTAATTTACCATTTTAATAATATTAGTTTTATATATTATTTATTAAGATATATTTTTTTTAGTCCTCTATCGGCCTGGTCTTATAATATTTAATTTGGGTTTTACATAAAAACCAGCATGTTGTTACAATTCTGTATTTTTTAAGATATTTTTATTGACATGGCCAATTGTAGCAAAAATGACAGTGCTCTACAACAGTTAAGTATATTCATAAATAACAATTGACATATGTGGACGTGACATATGTAATGAAGGCCAAGTTCCAGCAAAATATCTTCACAATCCTCTACATCCATCATTATATGTGTATTCTAAGTGGTAGTTTCTCTCTGCAGATGATAAGATTATGGTATGTAACAACATCTGAAATACACAATTGAGTTTGTCTGTACATTTAATAAAAACAATCATGCAGGCCAAAATTAGCAAACATGAAGAGTATGTGAGCCCTTTACTGTGTTAAAACTAAAAAGTGATATCAAGTCATGTAATAGTTTCAAATGTTTTATATATCTTTTAGCCTACTTTGTGGAAAGAGAAGGTGAGTATCCTCAACTGAACAGAGCTGCTTACACTTACATGTTCTGTTAAACTTAAAAGAGAAAAATACATGATGAAATTTTATACATGTTAAAATGTATAGACATTTGATTCACTCCTACCTATAGGAATGCAACGCCTATCACAGCATATCTACATATAGGGTACATTCAGTGTTATCAGCAGATTATCACGTTGCTCAGGAGCTAATAGCCCTCCTACATCCCCAGCTCCTCCTGTCGTCCAGTCAGGCCTTCTGATATTCCTCTTCAAATCAGACTCATTTCTCGAATTATGTTGTTGCATTAAATTATTGTCATTAGGAACATAATACCCTAACCCTTACCCCATCGCAATACCTTTATTGGTTATGTTCTGTTTACCCTAAGGGGGGTTATCGCTGCTAGGCTGCATGGATGGACAGTGAGTTCTTGCTCAGAACAGAACCATACCACCAATCGGAACTGTATGCTAATTGTCAATCATCTTTGACGATAGTGATCTTGACAGAAATAATCTTCATGGTGACTGTAAGCAGGATGGATGTTTCCCTTGTTTTCTCACCTTTAGTCCCTGAAAGATAGCTGTGTCTCTCCCCTTCTCCATCTCTCTGGGAGGTAAAATAAAGCTCTTGACTTTCAGCAGTCTGTTCTATATTTAGCTTCCATGTCATGGCCCTCATCTCTGAACTCTCTGTAGTCTTGAATAAGAGAGCACACACTCTACTGGATCTGATATCTCACTCAGAGCTGAACCAGTGCAGGCTCAACTAACACTCAACATACTCTTAAAATACAGGTTCTTTATTGGCATCTGTAGTTCCATGAAGAACTTTTGGAAAAGGAAAGGGGTTCTTCAAATTATTAAATGGATCTACTCTCTATAGAAATTTTTATTTTAAGAAGTAAGGCCAGCGGTAAGGCCAGCTGCACTGCCATCACGGGACTTTACGAAATAGACAATGTCACTAAAGTGTGTTTTTGATGGAGCGGTCCCAACGATAAAGGTTCACGGTCGTACGTTGGAAGCAGGCGATGATGAGTAAAACTGCTTCAGATGTCTGTGTGTCATTGGTTATCGGTGCACATCAATAAACTTGACACTGTATAGTTAATTTATCAATGGAGCATGCAATGTATGGTGTGTGTTTAAATACATTTGTTTAGCTGACCATTATAGGTGTTGAACTAAATGAATTATTAAACCTAGGCACCGTTCACACAAAGTGCTCTTCTTCATTCAAATGCGCTACTCCATTGTTTTTTCTTTGTAAACACTATCTGACATGCAAAACCGTTTCTCTTGCTACTGCTAACGTTTAGTCGCATACAATAGTCCATAAACCAAATCATGTCCTCATAAACCATGAGTAAACACACAAGCCGCTAAGCAAATACAGTTACAGTTCATACCACAGAGACGTCCTGCTGTTGCTGCTGCTCATGTTAAATTTCAGCCTCTGGATCAGATTTTGGATCATAATATGTATAGTTGTATAGCTGAATCTGATTGATAGCGATGGTTTATTTAGGATAACGTTTTCTTTTCCACGTTTAAGAATGTCACAGCTTTCAGACGCTCTCAACGCAATATTTCTTGATTCTTTAGCTCCGCCCACACGATACGCCTCCAGCCACACGGTTTTATTCGGAAAGATTTGGAACAGCGTATCTTTATTTTATAAATACTCAAGATTGACATGAGATTGACTGAAACTGAGTGTTTCATGAGCTTTTAATTTTGATATTAGACTTCTGTATTCACTGTCAGTGTCTGCATTCCTCTTTGATGTTTCTGTTTTCAATAGTTGCAGGAACAATCATACTTGAGCTGGAAATACACTTCAAAACACTGCCATGGCAACCAGGAAGGATACAGGGACATTATTCCATACAGTGATTCCATACGGGCTATTCCACATATTCATGTTTTTACGTATGCTCTCATTAAATGTAAACTGGTCAATAACAGCAGAAGGACCTACATCAATAAGGAGTCATGGCTTTTAGTACATTTATTTTAGTGCATGGGAACTCCCCCTTTTTTTCCTTTTCTTTGTTGCATACATGAATGCAAACACAGAAAATGTATTGGCTACATATAAAATCATATATAATTGTTTATGTAATTTACAAATAATGTCAAGAGGTAATAATTTAATGCCGTTAAAACTGAAAGCATTAAAGAATGATTAAGCAAAACTTCACATAAAAGAATGTCATTAATTGCAAAGGGTCCAGGATATGTGAAATCAAATTTGCCTTGACCTTTTGGTCTTTGTACCATTAAAACATCCTGCAAGTTTCATAGCTCAAAATGACTTCCTCATTAAAAACTGTTCCAATTCAAAGTTCACATCTAAGATGCTGTGTCTGCCCCTTGCATTGAGAGGTCATTGTGTGGACTTGAGTCAGCCAGGTATCCCAGAATGCATCTCGCACCTACAAGCAATAGTCAATGGTGGAATGGTTGGTTTAATGTGTAAATAAAAAAAATTATAAAATACTACTGTTATTGTGCACAAAATGTAGTTTTAAGAGTTTTTCAGGCAAGAATATGGTTGTTTTCAAAGTTGTAATATACAGGCGATTGATTAAAGAAAAGAAAAAGAAACAACTTGGGGAATATAAAAAATAAATTAACATATTGATAAATTATGAGAATTACATGACACTGAAAAAATGAAAAAAAATTGCAAACAGATAATGTTTTATGGCTTTTTTGTTTTCAGATAAATTAATTGAAAAGAGGTATTTTTCAAGTTCTTTCACAAAAATAACAAAGAAGGTTTAGCATTAAGATATAGATTTATGAATGTGGAATGTAGCTAGTAACAAGATCAGATTACTTACAAAAATCATAATCAACAAAGCCTGGTACCAGATCCTTCCAATACAACACGCAGTCCATACAATGTCATTCCTAATAAAACCTAATACATCTTGCAAAAACATTTTAATAAAGGGACAATGCCAAAAAAAAAGCAAAGCTGGCAATCCAGTCGAGTCAAAAGTTAACAGAACCCATTACAATAACGGATCACTGAAACTACATGTGGAGGTAGTCAAAAAAGTGCTACCACGTTGCATTTGTATTGGAAAGCGGGTGTGTGTGTGGTGAATGCACCGCAGAAGGCTGTGGGATCCCCCAAATTGTTACGCACGCGCATTAATCAAAGAGCCAAACCGGAACGCTGTGAGCAGGATTCGAACCTGCGTGAGGAAACCCCGCCGAAGGATAGTCCGACAATTTGGGGCAGATGTTGAAGAATGTTAAACTTTGCAGACAATCACGTCGAAGCGCTATAACATTTGCAACCAATCAGAAAGCGCCTTTCTTAACATTTTTTTTGACATTCTCGACATTTGACCAATCAGAGTTCAAGGAAAGGTCACGAGCGCGTTTATGCTTATCACCGCTAGTTGGAGTCAGGAGGCTAGTCAGATGTCAATCAAGTTTCCGAACAGAGCCGAAGGTGTACGAAGTAATGACATAATCCTCAGGGGGTGTGTCAGAGTTCAAAAGAAGTTCAGTAGAAGAGACGAGCATCTCTGGCACGAGGTCATCATCATTTTACGGAGGTCCGGTCAGCGAAAAATAAGTATTTTTATATAAAACATACACAGTGAACAGGTAAGAAACCTAAAGACATATTTGAATATGTTGTGTGTGTTTTTTTTCTGTTGTTGTTGTTTAAAGCAATCATTTTATTAAGGGTAGTTTTGTCCGAAACGGTTCAACCTAGGGCAAAAATGTCTGGCAAAAAATCCCCTCGTGTCTAGCCCTCTTGTCTAGCCCTCGTGTCTAGCCCTCTTGTCTAGCCCTCGTGTGTAGCCCTCGTGTCTAGCCCTCTTGTCTAGCCCTATTGTCTAGCCCTCGTGTCTAGCCCTCTTGTCTAGCCCTCGTGTCAGCCCTCTTGTCTAGCCCTCTTGTCTCAGCCCTTGTGTCTAGCCCTCTTGTCAGCCCTCTTGTCTAGCCCTCTTGTCTAGCCCTCATGTGTAGCCCTCGTGTGTAGCCCTCTTGTCTAGCCCTCTTGTCTAGCCCTCTTGTCTAGCCCTCTTGTCTAGCCCTCGTGTGTAGCCCTCGTGTCAGCCATCGTGTCTAGCCCTCGTGTCTGGCCTCGTGTCTAGCCCTCTTGTCTAGCCCTCGTGTCTAGCCCTATTGTCTAGCCCTCTTGTCTAGCCCTTGTGTCTAGCCATCGTGTCTAGCCCTTGTGTCTAGCCCTCGTGTCTAGCCCTCGTGTCTAGCCCTTGTGTCTAGCCCTCGTGTCTAGCCCTCTTGTCCAGAGGGCTGGGCACGAGGGCTAGACACGAGACTAAATCTCACGGTGCGAGAGCTCACATAATTCCACAACATAATCCTCTACTGTGCGATGGCCTTAACAAAGACACAGGAAATGAACTGCAGGGTTCATTGTTGTGTGGTATTCTGTAACAAGTTAGTCCACTGAAGGCGAGTTTGCTGAACCCAAGTGCAGTTTAATCAAAACATAAAACAAAGACTTGGCAATACACTGCATGGCATGACATAAAACTCACTGCCGTTTTGACTGCTGGGTAGAAATCCTCCTCGTAGCTTGTGAACTTGCGGGCTCAGCTGAACTGCGCATAGAGGGCCACAAAGAGGGAGCTAACAAGCACCTTTATTTAACAAATGGGACACCCTACAAAGTGCACATTAAGTGTGCCATTTGGGACAGGGCCATAAACTAAGAAACATGACAGTAAATATGACAAACTTAAAAAAACACACACAAAAAAAAATCTGATTGATGGTCCTTTTTTTTTTGTAAGTTAAAGACCTTTTATTATAATTGTACAAATGTCCACCTTCAGTTCGTGCCTCAGGTGTCTTTCTGCTAGAAAATATGCCCTAATTTTAAGAAAGTAAATGTAAGAATATCTTATATTGTTTGTAATATTTGATGAACATGTACTGGACTCAAGCAACATAGGTTTACTTGATTAGAAAAATCATGATACATGTAAATATCAAATATGATCAGACTTTTGAAGAAAGTTTATTTGTCCGTCTCTCAACTCATCATTGTAGTGAATTGCATTGTTTTGCCATCCACAATTAAAGGTTTTGGGTCTCTGAATATTTTTTTTTTCTTTTCAACTATCAGCTTTATATTCTCAAAATATCACACTATATGAGCTACTATAAAAGCCTAATTTATAAAATATCTTACACTACATTGTGTTTAATTTCTGCTTGTTTATTGTGTTTGTTTCAGGTGAGCTCATTGGAGTGCAGTATCTGTTCCAGCAGACTGGTCAGTCACTGCAGGACATGAATCCAGACTCTGAGCAGACCGCAGAGCTCATTGAGGACCTCAGTGTGGAGGAGCGAGATGAAGATGAGGGCTTCTGTGACATCAGCGAGGATCACACCATTACAGATCCGGAAGCTGTTCTGTCACCATCCTCCACACTGACACTGGGTTCTTCCACCCTGGTCACCAGCAGTGCCACGTCTGTACTGGGCTCCACATCCCCTTCACTGGTCCCTGATCCCACACATGGCCTCACACAGTCTCCTTTATCAGTTCGGGAAACATTTTCTGGACCCTCAGGGACTGCTGTCTCTCCTTTCCCCTCAGAGGATGAGGATGATGATGATGGAGAGATGGTAAATACCATTCCTTTGTATTTCTTTCAAATCAAGTATAATAATTCAAACAGTGATGAATTAACATCCAGTGCTTTAAATCTAGACATTGCACACATTCTAAATGTAAAAGTACAGCCTAAAGTCATTAGTAAGCAGCAAATATGCCTCAAGTCAGCTTTATTTCTATAGGGCTTTGTACTATACAGATTGTGTCAAAAGAGCTTTATGGTGATAAACAGCAAAATAACATAATTATGTATCAAACAGATGTGATGTAATTATTTCATTTTTTGTTTGTGTTTATTAATAGGCTGTTGACTACCAAAGTGGGGTCACACAGCCCTCAGTCTGACCAACCAGGAAGCCAACACCATAATTGCTCTTTGGCAAAACCTGGATGACCGGGACAAGAAAGGGGTGGTGAAAGCAGCTCGACACCAAACGAGACTTCTGAGTGGACGCTTCAGAGTACCAAAGAGGCCTACTCAAAACCCTGGAGTAGAGTACCATCAGATGTGTGCTTGGTGCAAGCGGCATAGCTGCTCAGTGGCCTGACTGTTGCTGTCTGGTGGAGACTGGGTCTTCATCAGACTTTGCACTGTTCACCCAAGCCCCAAAAGAAAAGGCAAGGGAGCCCTGTCGAGATGGTCTCTGATCCTGCAAGACTATCGCAGGATACGGCAGCTTGTACTGGGCAATGGCTTGGTGATGGGAGGGACGACAATGCAACTGATGGAGGTTAACCAGAACACCCTAATTCAGTGGTACAACAACAGACAGAAAAAGCAGGAATTGTCTGTGCTGCTTCAGGGAATTCAGTTGCCTCAGCCCCTCCTTGAAGCTCAGGAGCCTCTCCAGGCTGCCAAACGCCTACGGACTGAGCCTGAACCAGGGGAACACAGCGGGTCAGGCAAAGCAGAGGCAGACTTCCGTTGGGTGACCCCCTCTCAGACCCAAGGCACCAGCGCAGAGTCAGATGTTGGTTACACCATCAGCACCTGGATCAACACTGCAGATGGTGCCGAATATTAAAGCACCAGGTTTCCAGGGTGTGCCAATGTTTCAGGCTGTGCCAATGTTCCAGGGAGTGCAAATGGTCCAGGGAATCCCGATGGTCCAAGGACTCCAGATGGTACAGGGAATGCCAATGATGCAGCCACTGTTACAGCCTACAGTGGTGCAGGGCACCAGCTTACAGCCTGCTACACCAGTTGCCAATCCAGAAGCCGTGCCCAAGAGACCCTACAGGAGAACTGTAGAGGCGAACACTTGTAAAAAATGTGGGCAGTTCAAAACAAGTGCAACAGGACATAGCCAGTACAGGGGCAGGGTGTATTGCCCACAGACTGAGACTGTTACAAAAGAGGTGTGGTTAGAGGAAATACGGAGAACCATTTCCAAATAATGTATAAAACATTTTGTATATAGCATTGTATATAGTGTTTCAATAGAGTTCACCTTTGGTAATACTTGTGTTTAATAATATTTAACATTTTATTTATTTTTTTAAACGTTATTTAACATTTAAACTCTTTATTTATTGTTTTTGAAAACCTATTTATTGCTTTTTAAACATGTTACAATTTAACATTTTAAATGTGTTTTTTTACATTTTATTTATCTTTTATTTTTGAAAACGTATTTTAAAATTTTATTTTATTTAATATTCATTACTGTTCTGTTTGCATAATTGTACAATAAAAACAAATTGGAAAGTGATTGCATTTTGACTTTTTTACTTTCATATAACACTACAACAATATATATATATATATATATATATATATATATATATATATATATATATATATATATATATATATATATATATAAACATTTTAATATTAAAAGATAATGTGTACATTTTCTTATTCTTGTGACAGACATTTTTCAGCATATTGGTTACTATTCAATGGGATGCGTGATTTTCTTACACAAAGAAACAGAAAAAGTATCAAAAGACATATGCTAAGAAAGGAATATCTCTGAACGTCACATTTCACCCTTTCTTTTCTTTCCTTTCTTTTTTTCCTCTTCTTCTTCCCCTTCTCCTTTTCTTTCTTCACTCCTTTCTTCCCTTCTTCCCCGCCTTTGTTGGACTATTGTTCCCCAGCTTGCTTTAATACTGAACCTGAATGCATAAGGCCTAT
Organism: Gobiocypris rarus; assembly: GCA_023029165.1. Classification (NCBI taxonomy): domain Eukaryota; kingdom Metazoa; phylum Chordata; class Actinopteri; order Cypriniformes; family Gobionidae; genus Gobiocypris; species Gobiocypris rarus. The sequence continues at coordinate 17,030,433 of CM040932.1, read as the reverse complement.
AAGATCTGGTTGAAAACATGTTTGTTTGATTCTTAAATGTACAAGTAACTACATTTAAAAGGTGGATTCCACTGACCTGATGATCATCGTTAAAGAAATTGTGTTTTCAAGGAAATGTCAAATGTTTCAATTTGTCCATTGTGGGACAATGTCGTCTTGAGGCAACACAATTAAAGGGATTGTTCACCCAAAAATGAAAATTAGCCCATGATTTACTCACCCTCAATCATCCTAGGTGTATATGACATTCTTCTCTCAGACAAATAAAAGTTGAGTTATATTAAAAAAAGTCCTGGCTCTTCTAAGCTTTATAATGGCAGTGACTGTTGCTCTGTTTTTGAAGTCGATTAAAAAATGCATCTGTCGTCAAATAATATGCTCCACACGGCTCCGGGGGGTTTATAAAGGCCTTCTGAAGCAAATCATTGTGTTTGTGTAAGAAAAATATCCATATTTAAAACTTTTTGAATTAAAGTTCCAGCCGATCGCCTTCTGTGGAAAAGTGTTGAAAGTACCTTCTCGGAGTTCAAGATGCTTACGTGAGCGTACCTGGTAGCATAAGCCTTTGAACTGCAGAGGCACTTTCAACACTTTCCATAAAGGCGATACTTAATAAGAGTTTTAAATAGGCAATTTATTTTTACCTCAATCTTTGGGCTGATTTTCATCTTGTGAAAGAGACATCCTGTATCAATGCTGAGCCTACAATCGTGATCACTACCATGCAGAATAAACTGCCAAACTTTACACAAAGTTAGATACATAGTGAAGCAATGAACAAATGCTTTATTATAATATTATCAGCTTTATAGCATAAGCTATTTAATCGTGCCCCCTCGTTCCATGTGTCCTGACACCTAGTGACTTTTTAATAGTCGGAAATGATGGGCTATTAAACAAATGTAAAATAAAATAAATGTGTTTTTGAGCTGAACATGCAAATAACAACCCATAGCGTGGACAGCATTGAGCATTCATTTCTGATTAATTTATTTGTAACGTTCGTTTTGAAGCATCCAGTGTCCAGTGGGTTTCTCTCTTCAGTCACACTCACAACCCAGATGACTGTCCACAAAGCAAAGAAAAACACACAATCCGATAGAAATATAATATTGATTTATTATCATTTGACTAAATCTCTTGTGTACCCCCAAGCTATCTATTAAACAGATATGATCTTAATCTTAAAATCCACAACCACTGCTGTTGGCTGGCTGATGCTATAGATCGACTTTGTAAAAAAAAAAAAAAAAAAAAAAAGTGTGTCCTGCATTTTTCATGTCACTTTGTTTTTAGTCCATTGGCTGAGACTAATGAGCACAGCCTTGTTATTTTGATCAGGAGTATGGGGTGTGCATTGAACTTTCCTGCAGAACAGGAGGAAAGCCAGTTGAGTGGAAAAAGTGCTGCTCATTGACTGGATTGAAAAGAGAGCTGAGGAAGCGTGAGTAAACCAAACGAATTAAACTAAAAGGTTGAACTCAATATAAATTTCATACAACACAAAGATCATAGTGATACATGGATATTGACATGCAATGTAAATCATTAGTCATTTTCAACAGCAGGAAATTAGAAAGCGTAACACATTTTTTTTATCGCTACCAGTACATTTCCCATCCTCAAGAACTGATCTGAGGCTGTACACTTTCATTTGGATGAAATACATAACAAATCATAAAATATCTGTTAGGCCTATACAGAAATTGACATCGGTTTCATTTCATTAGACCACAATGGCGAAAGTGAGCAAATAAGAGCATTAATGGCAGTTAGTCTCTCTCTCTCTCTCTCTCTCTCTCTCTCTCTCTCTCTCTCTCTCTCTCTCTCTCTCTCTCTCTCTCTCTCGTATATCTTCATTTTGGTTTCCCTTCTGAGCGTGTGTTGCTGGAGCTGCAGACAGGAGAGAAAAGAGCAATTTATTTTTACCTCAAGGCTCTTTCCCCAGGGCTGATGCTTTCATCTTGTGAAAGAGACAAAATCCCTGTATCATTGTGCTTGTAAGAAAAGAGTAAACACTGTGACCTCCAATCGATGACCCTCACTACCATGCAGAATAAACTGCCAAACAGATTTACACAAAGTTAGATACTATAGTCGAAGCATATCTGAACATTTAATTGTTTATTATAATATTATCTAGCTTTATAGCATAAAAAGCTATTTAATCGTGCCCCCTCGTTCCGTATGTCCTGGCGCCTGATTTACATTCTATGATGTCCGGAGCTATTGGCGTCTTGCACGAGCGTTTGATTCATTGATTTGATTCATGAAACTACACCGCCACCTGCAGTTTAATTTGGCTATTACAGTCTGTGTAGCGCCTTCACTGTTAAATTCCATTGTTTCTGTTCAGATCATTGACATTTTGACAGGTATTATCATATTAGGAAAGAATATTGGAAGGTCCAAATATTACGGTCAGTTCGTAATTATGGTGCACATTTGTTTTTAAAAATATGTTAGATATTTAAATATAAAAAAATATATTTAGATATTTACTTTTTTAATATTTATTTTTAATTGTTTTCTTACAAAAAAAGTTTAAAAAAGTTTAATATGATATGTGTAATAGCTATATGACTCATATATTGAATCCCATAATAATATTTAAAATATATCCGTAAGCTTAATATACATAAATCATAATTTAATAGGTACTTTCAATTGGGAGGTGGCTGTCCCAAACAATTACCCCTACATTTCAACTAATGTTTTTGCAAAAAAAAAAAAAAAAAAAAAAAAAAAAATTTGTAAATCATTAAACTTTATGTAAAAAAAAAAAAGAAAAAAAAGTGTGTCCTGCATTTTCATGTCACTTTGTTTTTAGTCCATTGGCTGAGACTAATGAGCACAGCCCAACATTTTTGATCAGGAAGTATAGAGGGTGTGCATTGAAACTTTCCTGCCAGAACAGAGCCAGATTGAGTGGAAAAAGTGCTGCTGCGTGACTGGATTGAAAAGGGGAAACTGAGAAAAACGTGAGTAAACCAAACAATTAAACTAAAGGTTGAACTCAATATACTGTTCCTTACAACTTACCAAAGATCCTGTGATACATGGATATTGACATGCAGCCAAGAATCGTGCTTTCTGACTTATTTGCCCGTGAACTCTTTAAATAAATACAATATAGGTAACTTAGGTATAAATCCTGGTTATCACTTATATCAATGTTATACACTCACCTAAAGGATTATTAGGAACACCATACTAATACTGTGTTTGACCCCCTTTCGCCTTCAGAACTGCCTTAATTCTACGTGGCATTGATTCAACAAGGTGCTGAAAGCAATCTTTAGAAATGTTGGCCAATATTGATAGGATAGCATCTTGCAGTTGATGGAGATTTGTGGGATGCACATGCAGAGCACGAAGCTCCTGTTCCTCCACATCCCAAAGATGCTCTATTGGGTTGAGATCTGGTGACTGTGGGGGCCATTTTAGTACAATTAACTTATTGTCATGTTCAAGAAACCAATTTGAAATGATTCGAGCTTTGTTACATGGTGCATTATCCTGCTGGAAGTAGCCATCAGAGGATGGGTACATGGTGGTCATTAAGGGATGGACATGGTCAGAAACAATGCTCAGGAAGGCCGTGGCATTTAAAAGATGCCCAATTGGCACTAAAGGGCCTAAAGTGTGCTAAGAAAACATCCCCCACACCATTACACCACCACCACCAGCCTGCACAGTGGTAACAAGGCATGATGGGTCCATGTTCCTAATAATCCTTTAAGTGAGTGTATATACAGTTGTGGTCAGAATTATACCCTTAGTAAATATGATCAAAGATAGCTGTAAAAATAAATCTGCAATGTTTATCCTTTTGATCTTTTATTTAAAAATGCACAAAAATCTAACCTTTCATTAAAGTAAAATAAATGAAAGTGTGGGGTAAATCACATTATGAAATAAATGCTTTTCTCCACTACACGTTGGCCATAATGTATTGGCACCCTTTTAATAAATACTTTTTGCAACCACATTTTCCCAAGATAACAGCTCTGAGTCTTCTCCTCTAATGCCTGATGAGTTTGGAGAACACCTGACATGAGATCAGAGACTGAGGCAGCCATGGCAGAAGCTTCATTTTGTGCTCATTGACATGTGTGTGTTGATTTTGATGTTTGGTTTGGATCATTGTCCTGATGAAAGATCCAATTATAAGATTTCTATTTAAATTCTATGGATGTCGGCTATATTTTTTATTTTTGTACTTTGTTAAGTGTTATCAACACACCACTAGAGAGCATGAAAAGAAGCCTGGACTAATAATAAAAAACAGATATAACCAGAGTAAAGACAGAAACAGAAAAGGTGTGAGATTAAAGGAAATTAAGATGCCCCTTTTAACTACAGAGGAAAAAATACAAAAGAAAACTGAGGGGAAAAGAATATACCACACACTCTGTGTCAAACCAACGTACACTATTTTGCCAAAAGTTTTGGGACCCCTACCTTTACATGCACATGAACTATAATGACATCCCATTCTTAATCCGTAGGGTTTAATATGGAGTTGGCCCACCCTTTGCAGCTATAACAGCTTCAACTCTTCTGGGAAGGTTTGTATGTTTATGGGAATTTTTTACCATTCTTCTCAAAGCGCATTTGTGAGGTCTGGCACTGATGTTGGACAGAAGGCCTGGCTCGCAGTCTCTACTCTAATTCATCCCAAAGGCGTTCTATCGGTTGAGGTCAGGACTCTGTGCAGGCCAGTCAAGTTCCTCCACACCAAACTTGCTCATTCATGTCTTTATAGACCTAGCTTTTCATAACCTAGCTTTGTCATGTTGGAAAAGGAAGGAGCCATCTCCAAACTGTTCCCACAAAGTTTGTCCAACATGTCTTGCTATGCTGAAGCATTAAGAGTTCCTTTCACTGGAACTGAAAAACAACCCCAGACCATAATCCCCCCACCACCAAACTTTACACTTGGCACAATGCAGTCAGACAAGCACCGCTCTCCTGGCAACCACCAAAGCCAGAGTCGTCCATCAGATTGCCAGACAGAGAAGCGTTATTGGTCACTCCAGAGAACACGTCTCCACTGCTCTAGAGTCCAGTGGCGGTGTGCTTTACACCACTGCGTCCGACGCTTTGCATTGCACTTGGTGATGTAAGGCTTGGATGAGCTGCTCGGCCATGGAAACCCATTCCATAAAGCTCTCTACACACTATTCTTGAGCTAATCTGAAGGCGACACAAATTTTGGAGGCCTGTAGCTATTGACTGTGAAAAAAGTCGGCAACTTCTGAGCCTCAGTGCTTTTATATGGCCTACCACTTCGTGGCTGAGTTGCTGTTGTTCCCAATTGTTTCCACTTTGTTATAATACCACAGTTGACCGTAGAATATTTAGTAGTGAGGAAATTTCATGAATGGACTTACTGCACAGGTGGCAACCTATCACAGTACCACGCTTGAATTCACTGAGCTCCTGAGAGCGACACATTATTTCACAAATGTTTGTAGAAGCGTCTGCATGCCTAGGTGCTTGATTTTATACACCTGTGGACATGGAAGTGATTGGAACACCTGAATTCAGTGAAGTCCCAATACTTTTGTCAATATGGTGTATCATCAAATTACTTTTGCCTCATAAAAATGCAAACAGACAGGTGTAATATCATTATTTGTTTATTAGCAGTCAGATTTAACCCGGTCTTATGGTCTGTTGATTGGATAGTAAAAACTGTAATTACAATCTGAAATGAGTTTTTTCACAAACACTCTGTAAAAATAAATCCAAATTTTATCCAACACAAGGAACCATTTTAACAAATTAAATTGTGCAACAGTTTAAGCTCTGTCGAAGAGTTGGGAAGCGCTTCCAGAGCCTTTCTTGGAATGTTCAGCATCTATTTTATTTTCCTTAAATTTCCAGCCATTATTATTTCAATATACACACTTGTCATAATGCAAAATAAGGCCTAATAACGGTGTTTCCATTTGGGACTCGGTTAAAGCTGATAACCTTGTGGTCATTTACATCAATATGCAACACACAGATGGGGCTGCAGTTTCAAATGTCGTCATTTCACACACCGGCAACACGTCATTTACAATCACTTGGACATATTTAATTCTGACCTTTGGACAAACATTCATGTATCTTTGCAAATGTGCTCCCAAACTCTTCAAACAGGACAAATTACATGGTCAACAGACTCAAAAGAAGAGAGAGAGAAAAACAAACACTGCATTGATCATACATACTTCACATTCTGTTGACATGAATACATTTCTTCTGAGGTGTGCTGGTAGATTAAGAAATAACATGACATGATTGTGCTGTACAGAAGCTCTTGTGTGCACTGATGTTGTACACATCAATCCTCAGAGACCTACAACTAGATTACAGAAGCAGTCCCGTCAGACTGGAGTCTCCACTACACTTAAAGGCCTTTACTGTCTGCATTATAATCCATTATATACAAATCAGAACTCATGAAAATTAGGTTAAATTCAGAATTTGAGGGACATACGAGCATCTGATGACCATTCTTACATTAATCCAAAACAAATTTGCATATGCTAATACCATCATTTCAAAACCTTTCCAATACCTTTAATTTTTCCAAAACAAAGGAACATACACTAATTATGTTAGTTCCTTGATGTTCACTTTAGACCATATTCAGTTTACACATTTAATTTTTGACAGGAAAGAAAACGAGGCTGTGAGGGACAGAAATGAAGGGTGTTTCAAAAAGATAGACCCATTTTTAAAAATTGCACAAATTACAAACGGTTTAGTGAGTTATTGAAACTCAATGCCCCATGCTTTCAGTGAGTGTTTCATTCACGGGTGGTTTGTGTTTGCAGAGATAAAGCGATTTCAGGGCGTTCAATGGATCGCATTGCTTAACAACAATCAAATTGCTCAGCTGGCGAAACAGCTTTCCAAAAAAAACAGTAAAATCTTTTCTTTAAACACTGTTTTAGAAGTTGAGAGTTGTGAAAATTACATGATACCTTTATACAGTGTGTGCCATTATAAAGACATCCATCCCTGACAGCCTCATTTTCATCCGTATTAAATTCAATATGCCGTCTATCGGGTCACAAAACACGTCCGGGTCATATTTCACCCTAAAATTAAATGGAAAAAAGATAATTCAAGAAAATATAAGCATATTTTTGTGCAATTGTGATTTTTTTTCCACATCACAGGAAAAATAATGTTTGTTAATACATAAAAAGTCACAATCAATGCCAAACACATGCCTTATTTTCCTTATGCAAAATTATATTTCTTCACTTCATTACAATTTCAACTTGTACATGTTCCGGAAAGATATGCACATCATATCACTGATCATTTTTAGATACAATAATACAGCATGAATTCATTCAATAATGTCAGGATTATCAAAACCAGAGGTAGAATATGATGATCCATGTTATACGTATGTTCCATCTTTCTGATCCCTTTTGTCAAAAAATAATTTTGTTTGAAGAACTGGCTGTTCACACTAGCTGTTTCCAAGAGGTCTCGACAACAAACCCTTTGACCCACAGACAGATAAAAAGTGACTATTTTAAAAGCACTTATGGAATTTAAATGTGCTCCAATGCATACATTTTAGCCAACAAGGTATTTCCCTTTAAACTGTCCAGTGTCTCATATGCATCATACCAGGGGCCACATTCCCTGACTGTCAAACTTTATGACTTATCACTTCATGACTGTTATTAAAGGGATAGTTCACCCAAAAATGAAATTTGTCATCACTTACCCTCAAGTTGTTCCAAACCTGTATGAGTTTCTTTGTTCTGCTGAACACAAAAGATAGAGCAACCATTGACTACCATAGTAGGGAAAAAATACTAAGGTAGTCAATGGTTGCTCTATCTGCTTGGTTACAAACTTTCTTTTGTGTTCAGCAGAACAAAGAAACTCATACAGGTTTGGAACAACTTGAGGGTGAGTAAATGATGACAGGATTTTTGGGTGTACTATCCCTTTATGACAGTTCTGGAAAACATCTGTGGCTTTCAAGAAGGTTACCTCATCTTCTAAAATTGCACTTGATTCAGTTCTGTAATGAAAACCTCTGAAATAAGGCTGGAGGGAAGAAAATGTACACATTTGAATACATTTCTCACCCAGTTATAAAAATGAAACGAATGAATATAAATTACAGATGCAACTAATAACTTAAAATCGGAGCAGATTAACCTGTGGAACGCAATTGAATCAGTGACCTAATGGTGTGAATATCATGAAAACTGTTAAACATGTCCAGGTCATATTTCATCCCAAAAGAAATGATATTTTACATAAAGAAAATAAAGCATTCTGTTAGATCCATAAATATGTTTTTACAATGTGACCACTGAGCACATTTCCCACCCAATTCTCATTACCATAATGCATATATAATGCATAACATACACATTGTATTGACTTTAATTTATGCAAATTTATGATTTAAAAGTTATAAATGCTTGTATTGCAGTATTCTACTGCAGTATAGATCTCAGTAAAATAAGAATTACATGTATCAATATAAAACATCCTGAGATGTCCTGAGGATGTCAATGCCTGCTCATACATTATTTGGGATAAATTATGACAATTTTCATGATATTCACCCAATGACAAGGTACAAATCATATAAAGCATTTCTGTATTTTCTCTCACAATGAGAATTATGAATTTCACTGAATACATTTACTTGAAGTGACCGTCCGCAGTCATATCACACTGAATGCGATTGAGGCATTTGAAATCACTGTAGTCTCACTGTCTCTTGCTGTAGACTATCTCTCTTGTTGGTCAGCGCTTGCCTTATGCCCCGCCTCCTCGGTGGGTGTGTCCAGAACAGGATTAACAAATCCCTCAAAGTCCTCGTCGCCATGGTCACCACTGTCCTCGGGATGTGCGCTGATGAAGTCGTTCTCCCATTCCAGAGCGTTGGAGTCCTCAGAGGTGGAGGTGGGGCCGCTGTCCAGCTGTTTCCCGCCAGGACGGAGCGCTGCCCTTAAAATGTCCTCCTCCGTTTTGGAACGCTCCCATGCAGGACCCATTCGATTCATTCCTGTGTAATGTCACATGTTTATTCATCAAAATGTAATAACTTTATATATGTAATAAATGTATCTAGATAACTTAGAAGTATTGTTTCTTTACAAAAACGCATAATAATATCGTTTGAAATCAAATCCGTATCTTAAATGTTTACAATAAGGCCTAATTTGTAGATATTTAATTTTTAAAGTGCCCCTATTATGCTGTTTTAAAGGATCCTATTTGTTCTAACTGATATATTTCAAATGTTTCTTTATTTTTATTTTGATGATTATAACTGACAACTAAGGAAAATCTTAAATTCAGTATCTCAGAAAATTAGACTATTAATAAAGTCTACCCAATGATTGCGTAGCCTACAGAACTAGACTGAGAGACCATTTAAAGGCCTTTGCAGGTGTTTTGAGTTTATTAGCTGATTAGAGTGTGGCACCGGGTGTCTTCAATAACCTTTTCACAATATTCTAATTTTCTCAGGTACTGAATTTGGGATTTTCCTTAGTTGTCAGTCAAATAAATAAACATTTGAAATATATCAGTCTGTGTGTAATGAATGTATATAATATACAAGTTTCACTTTTTGAATGCAATTAGTGGTGGCGAGATGAAGCCTCATGAAGCTTTTCAGCCAAATGGTTCGCAAAAGGGTTCATTTCTCGAGGCTTCATTTGCTCACAATACCACGAGGTGGTCAAAGAGTGTAAAACAAGCGTATATTACAGATGACCTGATGTGATCTGTCATACACTGTATTTTGCACCAGTTAAGTCTTAGATATAACGGTGAAGAAAAAAAAATATTTCCACATAGAATAATCTATTTATATGAATATATTGTGTATTTTCTGGTGGAATATAATGATTGTATAACATAGTTGCGTAATAAACATATTGTCTTGAAATTAATGGGGCTATCAAATGTGTGTAAATCAATTCTTTGGTCATAAGCAGGATGGGCAATATTATTATTCTAAAACTGGACATTGGCTGGGTTTAACTGGGCAGAGGGCAAGATTCGAACCGCTTCCTGAATCTGTCAGGCGGAAGGGAGGCTTCAGACGTCATCAATGACGTAATTTGTCTAAAGCGATACAAGCCTTGATACACGCTTTACTGGAAGCTTCCGGGATTTCCCGACACACGCTCCAAAGCCTCGGCACAGAACGTAACATCACTAGGAATTAGTGAAATAAATAAACTTTTTGATGATTTCTAATTATAATGACCAGCACCTGTACACCTAGGATGGCTTGAAGGTGAGTAAATCATGGGCTAATTTTCATTTTAAAGTGAACTAATCATTTAACCAAGATTAATAAACACTCCAAACACTAAAATCTGACTTGGATATGAAGCAAACAGAGTCAAATAACAAAACATCAACATTCAAATTGGCACGTTGTGAAGACTCCATAGATTGGATGGTGCTCATACATGATTACTGAATTCAGGAAGCAAATGTTATCGCAGTTCTGTGAAGTCACTCACCCTCTTCATCCTCCCATTCTAGGTCCAGTGAGGTGGCGTCAGTCTTACTGGTGAAGTCCCAGCTGCTCTCTGTGTTCGGGGTCACCACATTCGTCTCAGAGCTGAGTCCTTACCACACAGACGATACAGATTTTAGAATTTAGATGGATTTAATTTTTTTAAAAATCCATGTATTCTAATAATGTTCTAATTGAAATATGTTAATGAGAACTCACTGTTACCGCGAAATGCTTCAGACTGAGCTTTCACACTCTGCAGGTACACCTCGAACTCTCCATCCGACGCTTTGCTGGAGAAACACAGAGATACCTCATCTGTCTGCAAAACAGTCATGGTCTAGACACATCTAACAGTCTTGACAACCTATAAGTGACAGCTCATTCAGGTGCAATGTCACTGTGATTTTGTCAGCTCCTGACTAAGGTTACGAATCGGAAATGTATTCCAATTGTGGAACCAGATACTTGTTACAAAATTAAAATGTTGATTTCTCTTATCGATTCCTTTGTGTGCATGATTTTAAACCATTTAAGCGCAATACGACCCGCTTGGTTTTATGTGCTGTGCACACACATCTAAAGCGCACACGCAGAAAGTGATTTTATGTGTGTGTAACAGTATATTGGACTTGTGTAGCTCTTAAAGTGACAGCAGCCTAATATTCCTGCTGCCATCTCTATAATATGTTAAACAACAAAAGACAGAAAATTCAGTCGCTGTAACTATATTTGTAAAGAATATTTTATATATAAAGTGCAGTGTTATTTTATATTTAATTACAGTATTTGTACCTGAATACATAAACATCTTAAAACACTATTTCAACTGTATCTTTATTCATCTTTATTGCATTTATTTTAACAGATTTTTTGTCAGCTAAACCCCCTTTGATTTTAAGGTAATATTTCAATAATTGAACAACATATTTCTGGTGATGGCTAATGGTCACATGACGTGTAGGTAAACAACTAAAATACTTTATATAATATTTTATTTTCATCAAAATTTATAATATATATTTTTTCTATTTATTTTACATTTTCAAATGTATTAATTATTTCTCTCATAATACAGCTTTTTGGGATAACTGAATACCGCTTGCATTCCTTTCAGGGCAGAATGAACTTACGGTTTATGCCGAGGGTCATTGCTTTCTGGTTCTGATCTGGCTTTGGTCCTCGGTGGCAGCTGCTTCCTCTGAAGACAGAACATTTTAAGAATGACGACTGACTCACTTCCACTAATATTTCACCATGTGCTATGGTATTGCTCCAATTTTCAAAAACAGCAACGACAACATGGCTAAAATTACTTCTAACTGTTTGTGCCAAAGTTTGGTGCCCTACTGGGAAACAGACACCAAATGTAATATTAGCAGATGGTCAAACACACAAATCATGGTAGAATGCAAAATTAAAGAACATAAAAATGAACAGAAGACATGAGGGCAAATTAATAAGAAAACTACTAATAAAAACAGGAGATGAGATATGTACTGTAGTTTAGGATAGTTAGTTTAAGGTGGAGAAGCAGCCTTTCCTTGAAAGCGGATCGATTTTACTTTTATCAGCATTAAGTGCTGAGTTTATTAAGATGTTTATCAATATTTGATGCTCGACCAACATTAAGAGCCTTCAATCCTGTTTATAAGTCCTTGATCTCAGCTATTCATTGTGTATCACAATCTATATGTATCAAAAGATGAATAATTTCAACAAAAATACATGATATACAATGCAAAACTTACAAACTCAAGCAATTTGTTCTGTTTAAATCAGAGCTTGTTACATATGAATAGACAGAATTGAAGGCATGTTATAAATGAGAAGGATGTGGCTGAAGGTAAGTGGGCGGGGTTAAGAGAAGGGCTGGGCGTGCTCAGTGCGAACGCCTCACCTCCTTTAGCTTTCGTTCCTTAGCGAGCCGCGCTGCCTCGCGCTGGGCTGCAAAAACAGCCTCCTCTTCTAGCCTTAACTTCTCCTCTTCTGCCACTAACTGGGCAGAAATCACAGCAGGAAGGGAAGGTTAACTAAACTCAGAAGTAAAAGCAGGGGTGAAAACCAAAGCAATGGAAAACAACAAATGAAACCATAAACTCAATGTAAGCTCTAACTTAAAGGTAAACATTGTTTTGTGGCAACATGTTTTGACTTTAAACATAAAATTGATCGTGTTTACATTATAAACAAGTTTCTTGGTCTTATTGTGAACGGTTCATCGGGGCACATTGTGATGGAGGTACGGATGTGACCTCCCGTACCTCTGCATTCAGCTTTTTGTCGATCAGCGTCTGTTGGTCAGAGATGGCAGTGTAGCGTTGCTCTTTCAAGTGGTGGATCTCCTCCTCACTGATAGGTCTGGACCAATGACAAGAGAGAGTAGAGTTCACAGTTCCCATCAGCCAATCAAAATCTGTGAGACCCCCTGCCATGTGATGCACTGATCTGAGACGAATGCGACTAATTACAGTCCTTGGACATAAAATTGTCTTGACGGTCTGGTCAATTAACAAGCCTTATCTAGGCCAAGAGCCAACGACTTACATAGGAAAGGACAGTTTGACCATCAGGAATCTATAGTTTCTTTAAGTGACTTTTAGAGACAGACAAATATGAAATCGGATATGGTAGAAACAGCTCTTGTACTTTCTGTGTGCAATATTCATCATAACCCGTTTAAAATGCTCAACACTGATGCAAAAAAACTGATCTCACTGTCTTCAAATCAAAGACAAAATTGTCTTAAAAAGTGATTACACCATGTCCTATCCAGGTATGACGATATCCATCTGTACCTTGTTAATCAGACTTTTTTTAACCAGCAGCAAAGGCGATACACAACAAAAGATTCTATTTTAGAAACAATTTCCATTTCTGACGTCACTTCTTGAACAACAACATGGAAAGTATGACAAAGAAAATCTCAGGTACTGTTTGTGCTTTATTTAATTGTTAAAAGAATGTCATGCACGTTTGAATATTTTGTGAGACCTTTATATCCATGCTGAAAGCGACAATGGATAATTCACCTCAGATCTTGAAAATAAAATAAAGGAAACAAGAACATTCAAACTGTGAACAAACAAGTGCATTCTATGATAAACATTGTTTAAGTCACTCAGTATGTACTTTTAATTATGTTAAACGGTGTATTTATGATTATTATTATGTGCTTTGCAAGCACGCTGATGAGAGAGCCACACAGTTTTTGCTCCATTGACTTCCATTCAAACCGATTCAAAGAATGCGAATCAAATCAAGCGTGCCGCACAAGTCCTGAAAAGAGAAGCTAAAATGTCTTGATCGCCCCCAGGAGGATGGTCCCAGTATAGATCATAAATCCCATGTAATGTAATGGGACGAGGGACAAACTAAACAATCAAATTACACTTCAAATAGATGCTATGTAATTTGACGCTATAAAAACGAGGGTGTGACGTCATGATTGACAATTGTGATCGATAGCTTCTTTGAGCGTAGTCACTGAGTCACTAACTGACTTTTTTCAGGAGGAGACTGGAGCTTTAACTTAAAAGGTCCCGTTTTGCATGTGTTTTTGAAGCTTTAATTGTGTTTACAGTGTGCAATATATCATGTTTTCATGTTTCGCGTGTATTTTTCACACAATTTACTTATCTGTATACCGCTGTTTTCACAGATGAAAAAACGGCCTGATGATTTCCTTGTTCTATGAAATCCCTCCTTCAGAAATACGTAATGAGTTCTGATTGTGCCAGCGGTTCCCGTGTTGTGCCCGGAAAGGTCACACCTCTTACCATAACGGGGAGACGCATGCGCTCAATGTTATTGTAGACATGGTAACAAACACACTCTACAAACGCAACACTTCCTCTTCTCCACGTGGGAGAGCAACAAGACCACGCCCCTTTTTTGCGTATTCTTGTGGGCGGAGATTAGTCAACAAAATGTTCTAGTGACGTAATTAAAGCAGGAAGTGCAGGGGTGTAGTCCAAATCGGCCGTTCGCTGTAGGCTTTGAAAGGGAACTTCTGTTAAATAAAATATCTCGCTTGGCATTGAACTTTGAGCTTTATAATTTTACAGGTATTATTTATGCTCTAACAGCAACATTACACACTAACTAAAGTTTGAAAGATGGGATCACGAAGAACAGGACCTTTAATTTCTACATTTCCATAACGTTTTATTTCACACTAACATAACACGTTGTTCTGCAGTAAACTGTACTAACAGATACTGCAGGAGTGTGGGCGGGGTCTTGATATGGCGGCTCTACTGAGCAGACTCAGGTCCCTAATCAGTGCATATCCGGACATTGATGGCTTCACTTTTCTTCAGTGGAAGATAGTGAAGGCGGGTCCTCCATATTTTTTTACGGTCTATGATGCGAATGTGTCAGACCGGAAACACAAGCTCATGCGAAACATATTTGCAGTTAAGTCAAGTAGATTTTTTATACCTGAGTGTATTACTATTTGTTATGTGTTGAATTCATGTTTATAAAAAAGACGCTTCAGAGAGTGATATCATATTGTGACTGTTGCAGTGTCCAAAAAAAATTAGCATGCTCAAAGTCTAGTGTGACTGCGGCTGTAGCGTTTGGTGTGGACAGAAATTGCTTGTAACTGGAATCGTATCGCTTCACATCTGGTTAGGACACTGCATTATGCAGCAAAATTAGGATTGAGGAATACAAAATCTAGTAAGTGTTTAAAAAAAAGGAAGGGTGATAACTAATAGTTTACATTTTTATTTAATATATGTATAATAATCAAGCTATTGAGATTTGCTCTAAGGTACATACTGCTTAACTTGAGTGTATTGTATTTAGGTACGTAAAAGTAATGGTTAAATAATACCATACCTGGGGCAACTTTGTGAGCTCTCACCCTGGAAAAGAAGGCAAAATTGTTGACGTCTAAGCAAAGGAGGAATATTATAAGAACTTGAGTGTGGTTCTGTGAGTGTTCTCTCACCTCATCGCTCTCCACAAGGTTCTCAAACTGTAACAGAACGCATGGATATCATTCAAACTACACAGCGATGATAATGAATTTCATGTAATTTTCCATTTTAAATAAATTATGATTGCTGTACCTCAATGGTATAGTGTTCCCCAGCTGTGGTACTTCTGAAGTACTTAGACCTATTGGCAAAACAAATAAATAATGATAATAATAATGATGATGATGATGATAATCAGCCCAGGCTGGTTTTATGTGAGGTAATACTCACTTCCTCCTGATTGTATTAAAATATTTAAAAACATGATAAGTACAGATATAGTCCAATATCTTCACTTGATATTCTGTAAAAAACAACAAAAGGGGACTTTGCTTTTTTAAAATAGTAATAATCTAAGATAAAATAAGATTTTACAGACAACATATAAAAACCATGAGTATAAAACATGCCTGGTACTTGTAGCGATCCAACAAATATATTCAGATATAGATAAATTACACACAATGGCCTAAAGCTGATGTCCCAGGGCGGATTCACAAGAGGACTCTGGGCGGGGTCCTGAGATCAGACCTCAACTAATGCGGAAACTAGAGTAGCGTTGATGAGTCAGATTCATTCAAGCGAATCGGTTCGCTCGGACAGTTCGTTTAAAATACAGATTCGAGTCATTGCTTAAAAGTGTGAAATAGAAGTTTAATGCATTAATGCAAGTTTAAGTAAATGTTATAATTAAATACTTAATTACATCCCTCATCAAACTATAACTAACATGTAAAATGTTCTCCGTAGTGGTTAAGTGAATCACAAACGCGATGCGAATCGGCTCACATGAACCATTAAAAAGGGAACGATTCGTTCGCAAAATGAACATTACTAATTGGGTTGATATCAGTAGCATTCAACCTTAACTCTGCGTGTGTAATGCAATAGTTAAGCTGCATTAATATATATTATTTAGTACGTTCAATCAAAAAGATCCAGAGATATTCCACTGTTCACCGGGTGTATAAGTGTTCAATGCATCTGACAACAGGCGATTCATGCTGCCAAAGACCACAGCTGGTGCAACTTCATGTTAAATAACAAGCCTCATCATGAATGACTCACCCTCCTCCTCTTTGTATCCTGTTTGCTTCCCTTCTAAAGAGCCCAAAACATTGAGCCCAGCAGTTCCCCATGGCATGCACGGATCAGGTGTATGTATCAGCTAGTCTTCCATTCCCGATCCGTATCCTGTTTCTTTACGCATCGCCCCGGATACGAGGACTGTATTCTGCATGACCTGTCTAAGCGCGGGCACGCGGCCGGTTCGCGCAGGTGAGTCACCTGCGGAGACTTCGCTCGCGCAGCGGCATCATTCATCGCCCATGGGTCGCATTCCCAGCTCTGGCCTAAAAACCTCTATTGTTTCTTCTTCCTGACAACTCATACATGTGATTAATGTTTAAACTACGGCAAGTCGCGAGGCTCAAATGCTGTAATGACGTTTCCGAAGCACTAGGGGACGACAGAGATCATCCATACCTAAAATTACCATGGTAACCACAGTTTCCACTGATAAATCATAGTTAGGCGCTAGTAATGTAATATAACCAATAATAATAATACGAAAATAAACTAAGAATGTGTTCTGAAGGATCACTAGATGTTGCTGAAAATTCAGCTTAAATAAATTACATTTTAAAATATATTCAAATAGAAAAAAAAAAAGTTGTTTAAATTGTAATAATATTTCACAATATTACTGTTCTCACTGCGTTTTTTGGTCAGACAAATGCAGCCTGGGTGATCATAAAGACTTATTTCCAAAACTTAAAAAAAGTAATGTATATTATTACATTTAAATTTAAAGCTGGCCTATATAATTCTAAATGTAAATGAATATGATTTGTCATAGCTAGCCTACTCTAAACTATACGATGTGCTTAACTTTTCCCTAGCATGTTTTGATTATATAGCTAGTGATGCTTGCCTTTTTTGCAGAAGCTATTGGTGTTTACATTTTCCAACAGTCTTTGGATATCAGACACCTACATATGGAGGATCATCTGCGTCTCCTGTGACTCAGAAACAATGGGGTCTCATGTATTACTTCATCAAAACCAAGACCCTGCTGTTTTTTTAAGGTCAAGGAGGATTAAAATCACATTAGCCAACGTACTTTGACGCTTGATTTCAGGGAGCGCAAATTGCTCCTAACAGCAGGTGAAGCCGTGCGCCCAGATTGCACGCCAGGCACGGCGACACCACCTTTACGGGCCGTCGGTCTGAAACCTTCACGTATGATTACGCTCCTCCGTGTTTACACGCGCACAAATGTACAGATAAAGCCACACATACACCTGCTCCTATCAGCAGGCCAGTGGGGCTCTTAATGAAAAGTAGATTATACCTGTAGATAGAAGACCGCTGTACTCGTGACACAGGTGGGACGACTGTTGTGATCCAAATGCTTAGCATAGGTGATGGAAAAACAGTGTCAGAGTTTTGCGGATGTTTGTCAAGGTGGCCGTCATTACCCGTGGTCATTTACCATGAAGGTTAACCTCCAAACACATGAAATGACTCATTGCTTTCTGCCGTATAGAGCTAATGCTCTCCATATGGAAGCATTATGAAGCTCTTTGTTCAACTGGATTTGCTAAATGTCTCTAATTCTTCACAGACACAAACTAAACGTGTCTGCAGGCATTAGAGCATGTGTGAAACATTCTGCATTTGGTTAAAACGTCCCATGTCATTTGACCTGCAAAGACTAATGAGACCTTCCTCAGTTTCCTACCCCGAGGCCGTAGCATGTGCTTTTTGCATCTGCATCTTAGTAGCTCAAATCAGATTAAGATGAGAAAATAAATGCTAAAAATAGTTTTTTTTAGGGTGCCAAGACAATTTTTAGGGGAGAAACTAATTAGGGTCACTCATAGAATCATGCCAGCACTGCATAAAACAAGAAGTGCTGTTTCTTTGGAAACTGCAGAGACTTAAGTACTTCCTGCTGTGGGCGAAAGGGCAAACTGACGTTCATCCTCTGATTCCCTTTGACCCCAGCTGCACCGGCTGAGTCTTAGGCACAGATGCTCAAGCTCGACAAGACCACGACTGCAGTTCCAGAGAGCGGGAATTATCATCTCTTACACACTCTCTGGAATGCTTCATTTTGTCTGGAATGAACAAGGCATGCTTATTGTGGAGGGTGGCTTATGTAAATATACACTACTAAACATACTTATATACTACCGTTCAAAAGTTTGAGGTCAGTAGTTTTTTTTTATTTTTTTATAAATGAATACCTTTATTTAGCCAAGACACATTAAATTGATGAAAGTGACATAAAATTCACCATGTTAAAAAGTTTCAAATAATTGCTTTTGTTTTAAAAAAGCAAATTTTGTTCTAATCATCAAAGAATGCTATTTCCAACATTGATAATAATCTGTATTTTTGATAATATATATATACAGTAGTGGTCAAAATTGTTGGCACCCCTGGTAAATATGATCAAATATGGCTGTAAAAAAAACAAATCTGCATTGTTTATCCTTTTGATCTTATATTCAAAAAATTCTCAAAAATCTAACCTTCAATTAAAGTAAAAGAATTGTAAATGGGGGGTGAATCACATTATGAAATAAATGCTTTTCTCCAAAACATGTTGGCCACAATTGTTGGCACCCTTTTATTAAATACTTTTTGCAACCTCCTTTTGCCAAGATAACAGCTCTGAGTCTTCTCCTCTAATGCCTGATGAGTTTGAAGAAACCTGACATGAGATCAGACACCATTCCTCCATACAGAATCTCTCCAGATCCTTCAGATTCCCAGCTCCGTGTTGGTGCTTCTCCTCTTCAGTTCACCCCGCTCATCTTCTGGGTTCAGGTCAGGGGACTGGGATGACCATGACAGAAGCTTCATTTTGTGTTCAGTGACACATTTGTGTGTTGATTTTGATGTTTGTTTTGGATCTTTGTCCTCATAGAAGATCCAACCACAGCCCGTTATAAGATTTCTAGCAGAGGCCGTCAGCTTTTAATTTTTTTATCTGCTGGTATTTGCTAGAATCCATTTTACCATGCATCTGAACAAGATGTCCAGGACCTCCAGCAAAAAAATAGGCCCTCAACGTTAAAGTTCCAGCTGTATTTTTAGCCGTGGTCATGGGGTACTTTTTACCCTGTTTGCACAAAACCCTTCTGGTAGATTTGCTGCCAAAAAGCTCTTTTTATAGGTCATCTGACCACAAAATCAGGTCCCGTCTGAAGTTCCAGTTGTGTCTGACCACTGAATATGCTGGAGTTTGTTTCTGGATGAGCGGGGAGGATTTTTCTTGAATCCCTCCCAAACAACATATGGTGATATAGGGGTTTGTTTGATTTTTTTTTAGGCTTTCTGACACCAAGACTCAACTAATCTCTGTGATTCTCCATCTGTGATCCTTGGAGAGTCTCTGTCCAGTCAAACTCTCCTCCTCGCTGTGCATTAGGACAATATAGACACGCGTCCTCTTCCAGTCAGATTCATTACATCTTTAGCTGATTCCATCTTCTTAATTATTTCCCTGATGGTGGAAATGGGGATTGTCAATGCTTTAGCTGCTTTCCTACAGCCACTTTCTATTTTGTGAAGCTCAACAATCTTTTGCTGCACATCAGAACTATATTCTGTGGTTTTACTCATTGTGATGAATGATTAAGGGAATTTTCATGTTCATAGTCACCCTAGAAATTTGTGTTCATTTGTGCTAAAAATGTAAATATTAATGGGAATATACTTCAGAGATATTTTACTCATTAAACATTTTTAAGGGTGCCAAACGTGTTTTGGAGAAAAGCATGTATTACATAATGTGATTTACCCCCCATTTTCAATTCTTTAACTTCAATGAAATATTAGATTTTTGTGATTTTTTTTTAATATAAGATCAAAAGGATAAACAATGCAGATTTATTTCTTACAGCCATATATGATCATATTTATCAGGGGTGCCAACAATTTTGACCATGACTGTATATATATGTGTGTGTGTGTGTGTGTGTGTGTGTGTGTGTGTGTGTGTGTGTGTGTGTGTGTGTGTGTGTGTGTGTGTGTGTGTGTGTGTGTGTGTGTGTGTGTGTGTGTGTGTGTGTGTGTGTGTGTAAGTTGACTTAACTGATTTTTAATTTAATTTACAAATTTTATGGCATGGGGTTTCCTCACTTTTTAAGTTATGTGTATTTGACAATTCCACTTTTTTTCTTCTCAATTATGTATGAAGTTTATTTACTCAATAATTTTAAGGAAACAGGTTTCCTCACTTTTTAAAGTTGTCAATAACATTATATATTGTCAATAACATATATATATATATATATATATATATATATATATATATATATATATATATATATATATATATATATATATATATATATATATGCATATATATATAACATATTTGCAATATTTAAGTCTGATTGCTTATAAAGTTATGACCTTTCCTATATATACACGTGTGTGCAGCGTGTTTGAGCGTCTTGTATAGTGTGCTTGTTATAGTTTATACTTACACTATACAAATAAATCTGTAAAATAACAGAAAAAGTACTATGAGCTTATTACATGGACATTATCCAGTAATGTCCAGTAATTAAAAAAAAGTGTATATATATATACACTTTTTTTTTATGGAAATGTCTGTATTTATTTTTGTTATGTTCTTTTTTGTTATGTTTTTTGTTATATTACTGTGTTATGTGTGTATATATATATATATATATATATATATATATATATATATATATATATATATATATATATATATATGTATATATATATATATATATATATATATATATATATATATATATATATATATATATATATATATATATATATATATATATATATTTTTTTTTTTTTTTAGAGTGTAGCTATGTAGCCTATGTAGGCCTATTGTATATGTTGTATATGTACAATGTACGCTGTATATTAATACATTCTTGTTTTTGCATTGCAGTGTAGGCTACATGTGCAATAATTTCAATAAAAGTTTAGGATAGGTTTTTTTTTTTTTTTTTTTTCAGCCTGATTGCTTATAGTTAAAGTTATGACCTTTCGTCAATAAGCCGATTTAAGTTTGGCTATAGCTGTCACATTCATTGCACAAACGATGTCGGATGAGCTATGTCCAGAAGGTCACACATGTGTGTTAGGGGTTTGTGCAAAGTATGAACTTGAGCACACAACACTAATAAGGTTTTGTAGCATTTCCCCAAATGTAAGTGTTTTTAATAAAGCCCTGGGTGCTTTGACCTGAGGGAGATGACAGATGGAGAATATGGTCAGATGACGTTAACCCGCTGAGACCCGCGATCCAGCTGATGTCTAATCCTGATGCACCAGCAGAGAGAGTTCTGAACTGGTGATTATAGTAAATCTCACAAAAGCCTCAGAGAACAGAGTGACGTGAAGTTTAAGTTTGCTAGTAATATTCCGCGGTCTGTTGCCATGGTTCCTTAAATCGTTCCTCAAGCACCACAGATCCTGATGTAATCAGTAATGCTGACATCATGGCGGCCCATTGGGGCCAACATCCAATCAGAGCACAGAGCATAATCCAGAGTGGAAACTTCAGCTTGATCTTTAAAGGATTTTCTTACTCCGAATTTTTGTCTTGTTTTCCAGTAAAAATAAATAAATAAGTTACATAAAGACACAAATTTACTTAAGAAGTAAAGTGACTTTGTTTAGTAAAAAACGTATACAAAATTGAGTTTGAGTTTTCACAAAAAAATTGTATTATTTATTTCAGAAAACAAGGCTTAATAGCTATCTTAAGTCATTTTGCTTCTCAACTGTTTACTAATACAAGACTATTAAATACTTAATTCTGATAAAGTGTATAATCTTACATTCTTATTAACGTTTTTAAAAGGAGTTTGAAATAAACGTATTTATGGAAGAATTTGCTTACACTTTACTTAAAGCCTTTTTGTATAATGCGTTATAAATGTTTTCATAATGTTAAGTTTATAATGCATTATGTATTTTCATAAATAAGTGTTAAATGCAATTCCTTGTTACATCTGAAATTGGTTGTTTGTCATGTGTTTTAATGCATTATACATTCTAAAGGTCTGACAATAAATAGGTAAGTATTATAATTCTGGTTACTTATTCATGAGACCATACAATGCATTGTAAGGTGCATTACAAGGCATAAATAATGCATTTAAATACTTCTATAATGCATGCACAGTATAAAGATTTTTAGATTGTTAACAATGTTTTATTTTTTTATGTAATTATTATTATATATATATATATATATATATATATATATATATATATATATATATATATATATATATATATATATATATATATATATATATATATATATATATATATATATATATATATATTTTTTTTTTTTTTTAAACAGGTGTCTTAAATGCACACCACACACACTAAATGTACCTAAGTATACACTTTCATCCAAAAGTCTGCAGGGGTCAGCCTGATTTTTACTTTTATATACTTTGATGGAAATGAATACTTTTATACTGCAAGGATGCATTAAATTGATCAAAGCTGACAATAAAGGCATTTATAATGTTACAAAAGATTTCTGTTTCAATTAAATGCCGTTCTTGAAATACTGTATGTGTCTCAGATCAATAAATGTTAATATTGAGATCTCTGACATGGCAGACCATCCAAAGTGAACATGGTGTCATCATTTGTTCAAAAGTTTTTTTCCCTCCAAAAAAGGAGAAATACAGTTAAGAATCCTTTTTTTTTCATGCAATTGAAAAATATATGGACTTCAAGTTTTAAAAGAAAACAAATATTTTCATCATTTCTTATGACAATTTTTTCATCTTTTGTCAAATCAGCTTAAATAATTACTGTGGTTCCGATAACATCATATTTTGAGTTTCTATAAACCAATCTCCTTCATTGTCTTAACTAATTTTTATTTTATTTCAATGAACTTACATTTTTAAGGCAAGCAGGTAACTTTAAGTTAAGTCAACACTATTTGTTTACAGTGTGAGATGCAATGCATATTGGAAGCAGATGTGTAAGTGTTTTCTTTGGACGAGGCCTGTTCTAATGTAAATGAGAGCAATAATAATTGTAAAACTCGATAAATTAAATGCTCTACTTTTTAGATTTGATGTAACTATGGTAACAGAGAGGTAGATTTTATGGTTGTACTTCACACTGTATTTTTTGAAAATATAATTTACATGGTAGCTCTGTATATTTATGACATCTTTATCATATTCAAAGTTTTCCGAAGTCTCAATAATTTCCCCTTCCACGGGTTTTATTATAGTTGAACTTTAGAACCAAATCTGTACAATTTCCATTTGCTATTTTTTGTGCCTTTCCTACAGTAAAAGCAAATTGTTTTGCCTTAGGAAAACTTAAATATGTAACTTTTCAATAATCCTCTGGACATGCAAATAGGATCAAAGGGAATGTCCATGTTTGATGTCATTCCCACAGTGCTGATGATGGCATTATATGATGTGGATGTGTAAAGAGAAACTCTGACATGTTTAAAGTGTCCTTTCTCTTCCACTCCCTCATGGATCACTATATGCCGAGGGGACCGTAAAGCAGATGTGATGTATTTCAGCTGTCCTCTTGTGATCATTTTTCATGGCTTTGTATCATAGCATCACAGTTCTGCAGATCTGGGTTGTTCTCCTCCTCCTGTGCTACTCCATGCACTGATCCTCCTCTTCTGGTCCCTTTCACACACAAACGCACTCCATGCCAGCTTGCATCATGGAAAATATCCACACATCCAAGATAGATTTTTCCATTGAACCTGCGAATCATCTTCATCCTTGAGCGGGTCTGTCAGAGGGAGGTTGCTGCAGACAGCATGATTACAGAAAAACTGAGTTTTATCCAATTATTAGAGTCCAGTTTGGTTGCAGGCTGTTATTTTATGTTTTGCCTTTCTGATCATTTGATGATCACTTTTTTTTCTATCTATCCATGTATAGTCGAAAACATTGCTTCTGAACAGTGGTTTTATATATATATTAGAAGATCATTTCACCATTTCCATGGCAACTAAACCCTCTGTTCAAAGGTAGCTGTGGGATAAAAGTGTTTTGGGTCTTTATGAAGCAAGATAAATACTTTGCTGCTATAGCTGTACACAGGTCGAATGGCTGGATGGTCATTAGTGAAAATGTATTTGTGCAAAGTTACAATCTATCGGTTGGTCTATCTTTCAGTGCTGTGTGTGGAAACATCTGATGTTGTAGAAGTGTATTTATGAGGACACGGGGATGACACGGCCAGATGCCTGAAGACACTGCTGGAGACCATCGCTCTTCATGCCGCAGCGAGCTGGCCCTCGACTCTCTGAATAGACAACGAACAGAGGTGCACATATTGATGATTGATTTGAGATTTT
Source organism: Gobiocypris rarus (assembly GCA_023029165.1). NCBI lineage: Eukaryota > Metazoa > Chordata > Actinopteri > Cypriniformes > Gobionidae > Gobiocypris > Gobiocypris rarus. The sequence goes on along the minus strand of CM040932.1, from coordinate 17,005,538 downwards.
GATTTGAGCTGTATTGAAACCATATGAAGAATATCATGCAATTATTCATATTCAGAAAGAGAACTTTAGAAAAGTCTGTGAGGGGCTGCCGCTTTTACTTCCATTTTGTGTTTATTTTCATTCATGGTTTAAATTTACAGTAAAAAAAAAAAAAGGCAGCTGTGGTTGCCATACATTTACAGTAAAAATACAGAAGCAAAATTTTAGGTTTACAGATTTAAGTTTACAGATACAGATTTAACTGAAATATTGTTAAATTACCAACCTATTAGAATACTAATATCTGTTATGTACCCTTGATACTGACAACCACTGAACACATGATGAATCAAAGTCCATCACAAGCAGCTTTTCTACAAGCTGAGGAGGACAATACTAATATCATGGTACCACACATGACATTTAAAAAAAAAATGCAATAAACATAAGTTTAACATGTAACATAAAACCCTAATGTACATAACGGATCATAAAAAAACAACCAACAAATTCATAGTTATTTCAACAAAAAATAAATGTTATAAATAAGTGTTATGCAGGGAATTCAGTGTAAATAACACAATGACTTTTTGTCACTGTAAATGACAAAACTGTAAATTTAAGTGTAGTTTACTGTAAAATTACATTAAATGTAAGATAATATCTATTTCAGCTATTCACCATGTATAATACAGAAACTTTCTGTTAACCAATTAACTGTTTTTCTCCATAGCATTTTTACAGTCTTTTACTGTTAAGTATTTAAGCATTAAGTATTGTGTATTAAGTATTGTGTTTAAACGTACACTGGTTCCAGTCTCGTTCTTACCTGAAAGCTTGCTACATTGGTGCCGAAACCCGGGAGGAAGGAGGGACACACTTGAGAGCCCTCACTGCTGAGGGTGATCACTGAGGAGGCCATGATGGGGGTGTCGAGGAGCATCCAGTATCAGCCCATGGTGCCGCGAGTGAGAGCCTCTCTGCTGGTTAAGGACTGAGCGGCAGTGTGTCCGGGTACTGAACCAAAAAAATGTTTTCTGTCTATGAGGGGCTGACACTTTTCTCAAATCAGGTACTGGGGGGCCACTGCCCTGCAGAGTTTAGCTCAAACCCTGAAAAAAAACGTAACTACCTGTGATTTTCTATAGTGAACCTAAAGACCTTGATTAGCTTGCTCAGGTGTGTTTAATCAGGGTTGGAGTTAAACTCAGCAAGCCAATGAAGGCCCCCCAGGGCAAGATGTGAGGTACCCCATGGCATACACACACTCTAAGTTAAAATCTGTGCGTATGCACGTTTTATAAATGAAAGATGGCTGGTGTCCATTCCATATTCCTGCTGCAGGAAGGCATGAGGACTGAAGATGTGAACAGAGCGATAAACTGCAATGTCCATAATGTAAGATGCCTAAGACAGTGCTAGGGAAACAGGGACAGCTGATCGTTCTTGCAGTGGCGAACCATGTGTAACCATCTGTCTCTCCAGACGTGTTTGAGAACTTGCAAGCTGGCAAATCTGGCACAGTCCATGAGGATGAGATGCACTGTATACTTAAAGCAGCTGGTGGACACACCACATACCGACTGCGACGGACGGACAGATGTACAGATAGATTGATTGGTTGGTCCAGACACTTGAACTCAGGCCATTCCTTAGGGGATTGTTCCTGTAATAAGTAAATGCATCTGCAGTGAGTTACGTTGGATAATTGCACGTGAATTGACATATCATTAATCTGTTGAATTTACTGTCCTTGTTAAGCGAGTCCTTATTCTGTTGATCCATTTTTAATGACAAGGCAACAGACTCAACATAACTGAATCCTCATATTAGCATCTCCTTCTGGTCCCTGTCTGGCAGTGGCAGACATGGTCACTGCAAGCCTTGTAAACAAATGACAATATAAACGACTCTCATTACCGCAGTCAGTGGCACATAACGGAGACCTGGAGAAACGCCACCACCCCACACTGGAACGACAAATCGGCACAGAGGGCAATCCACATCTCCTCTCACCCAACTGAAGCTCGTTTAGACAGGCCAAATATAACCCTGCCTCCCTTATCCTCTCCATCATTCTACACGTCTGTCCTAATCCATCAAGTGTACTGAGCTCCAGACCCCAACACACAGACTTTAAATGTCTGGATAAGTGGGCATTAGAGGTTTAATAAAGCATGCTAGCTTGATTGATGACAAAAGGGAACTAAAACCAACAGTAAGTTTACTTAATCATCCGCCAGCAGTGGCAAAGTTTAGAAGCCCATTAGTATGTAAGATGTTATCTAAAGGATTTTTAAAATAGTTCTTATAATGAAGTTTCAAAAAACATTATTTACATTAAATTAGATACTATAATTTACTATAAAATTTGATTTGCAGTACTTCATGGGAGTGGTCGTTTCCTGCAGAGCTTTTTTGGCGCTCTAATTGGTGGATTTTCTGTACAGCATCATGGATAATATTTTCACCACAAATTGTTTAGCACAAGTTTAAAAAAAATCTAAATAATCGTTAAAACAATTAATTTCCTATAGAGATTTTATGTCCAAATTGAAATCGTTGAAATCTATGAAGTTGTCACGTGGTCTGTCTACTGTCAGAAAATCGAGCGTAGACAAATGAGTTATCTACACATTGTTTCAGCTCCACATTCCGCATTATAATTAAGAGATGACGTATGGAGTGAGTGAGTTTTGATTCATGCATTGATATAGTTCATGATATGATGTACACTATATTGCCAACGAGTTTTGGGACTCCTGCCTTTATATGCACATTAACTTTAATGACATCCCATTCTTAATCTGTAGGGTTTAATATGGAGTTGACCCACCCTTTGCAGCTATAGAAGCTTCAACTCTTCTGGGAAGGCTTTCTACAAGGTTTAGGGGAATTTTTTTGACTATTCTTCAGGCACTGATGTTGGACGAGAAGGCCTAACTCGCAGTCTCCGCTCTAATTCATCCCAAAGGTGTTCTATCGGGTTGTGCAGGCCAGTCAAGTTCCTCCACACCAAACTTGCTAATCCATGTCTTTATGGACCATATTGAAACCGGAAGGGGCCATCCCCAAACTGCTCACACAAAGTTGGGAGCATGAAATTGTCCAAAATGTCTTGGTATGCTGAAGTATAAGTATTCGTTATTGACTCTGCAGAAAGTTTGTGACTTCTGCACACTGTGTGCCTCAGCATGCACTCATCCCGCTCTGTGCTTTTACATGGCCTACCACTTCGTGGCTGAGTTGCTGATGTTACCAGTTGCTTTCACTTTGTTATAATACCACTAACAGCTGACCGTAGAATATTTAGTAGTGAGGAAATTTCATGAATGGACTTATTGCACAGGTGGATATCACGGCACCACACTTGAATTCACTGAGCTCCTGAGAGCGACCCATTGTTTCACAGATGTTTGTAGAAGCTTACTTTATTTTTATACATCTGTGGCCGTAGAAAGATTGGAACACCTGGATTCAATTATTTGGATGGATGTCCTGATACTTTTGGTGTATTATTCACCACCACAATTTACATAGAAACACCTTCCCCAGCATAATATTTATGCTGTCTTATATTTAGCAGCGACAGTCATTTGTGATCAGATAATCAAAAGCTATACGGCCGCTAGTCTCACGTAGCCAGACCATAAGACTTAAGCCTTATTTATACATTGTTTTGTTCAGTGTCACGTTTAGGGCATGAACATGTAAATTCGATGTCTCTACAAAACAGACCAGCACGTAAAACTCTAGCCGTGAACTTCACGCTTTTGAAAACCCAGTGGATTTAGTTGATCCTGATAAGCCCTCTGTGTCACAGCTGCAAACACGATGATTTTCTTCTATAGAGGAGGTTTATGAGGAGGCAGTGACGTCAGTGACCAGTATTCACAGTTTTATGACAGTCAATTACAGTTTACGTGACACGCAGGCTGCATCTCAATCAGCTCCCTCCCAAGCTCATGAATCAGTATATCGTGTTCATTAATTCGGGCACTGGTAAGGACAACACGATCTCATGACAATGCGTATAAATAGTACGAGTGTGCAATCTCGTAGAATGTATACGCCAAAAGGCGACATGACAACGTCCTCATTGTACAACATCACTATTGGTATTTATGAAGAACAGCAGAGCTGATATCTTTCTGACATAACGTGTAATGTCATTTAAAGTACATTATGATAAATACTTTGCTTGTTACATGTACGTGCGACATTTCAGCTCGTAAATAAATTATAAATGTTTTCTAGATTGTGTTCATTACCTGTCCAGCGATGTAGGTTTATGCTGAAATATAATACAATAATGGTTTGTATTTTCAAAAACATCTATTGCGTGGTATTATGTGGTGAGTCGGCTAACGTGATTTAAGTTTCACGCTTCAGAACTTCCATTAAGGGAATATACTGAGCATCGATGCTCCCATGGTTTTCAAGGTGGTATGCTTGCCTTCCAGTGTCTTTGGTTTGGCATCACAACGCCTTTGTTTCCAGATGAACCGATAAAGAAATCCTGTAGAATTTCAAATGACGACTTCAAAACTCCCAAAGTGTTTGCAATTTTGTGTGCCTTATGTGATGTCCGTGGGTGTGACGTCTGAGGCATCAGTAATGTAAGAGCATCCACTGGCAGGAACACCTGGCATCAAAGTATGAACAATAGTAAGACTGATCTTTGCTTTAATAAGCACTGGTAATGATTAAGATTACCAGGACAAAATAAAGACAACACTTCTATAGAGGACATCCTGTGAGCATTTGGGGAGGTGGCAGACTGATTCATCGGCTCTGGTTTGTCCTTTCTGCTCTTTGCAGCCTGTTCTGGGATCATGGAAGAGCTATGATGTCACCTCGAGCAGAGTTTAATCGGGGGTCTCGGGGGCGTTGCCACCAAATTGAGCTGTCAGGCTGTCGTCCTCCTCAAAAGAACAACCTCAGGAAATCTGTGAGGGAGGGGGAGCAAATTTAAACTCCAAAATCCATAAAAAATCGTAATTATGAGATTCTATCACACCTGGATGCTGGATAGCAGAATTTCCACCACTTCTTTTTCTAGTGAACCAAATCATCTTGTTATATTATTTTGTGAATTTAGTAAAGAGCCGTGGTAATTTTGATTCTGTCAGAGTATTTTGTTCTTTTTTTAAATATAATTTTAATGATTTATATATTTGATTATGCATTTGGGTCTGAGCAAAAAGATGCCAAAACACCCGGATTGCTTTGAAATGGAAGAGATAATATTTTCCCACAGTCAGACTTTGAAGATATTAAACACTAAACTAATTCTCTCTTTCTTGGCAAACAAATGAGTATTACGCCATCCCAGTGTCCCTCAACTCTACATCAAATGAGTTGTTTTATAAGCAATACATTTAATATTCTAGCAAATGTTTTAAACATTTTAAACCCAGTGTTCTAAACATGGGAGCCTGTAACAAATTTGAGAATGAATAGACTTTTTATGAGTTTTGGCTGTTCATTTGCACGACAATGATGTTTTGGGGGCCTGAAAATGCAAGCTTTTGAAAACGGGTTTCAAAGTGCAAGGTTTTGAAAAATGAATTTGTGAAAACAGTGAAGCCATGTGCATGCGTATTAGTTTCAGGGGACCGACACTTGACTCAGGTCAGACTCAAACGAATGAATTTAACACAGCTTCAACCAGGACATTGTTTAAGAGATTGACCCCAATATATCAGCATTTCTTTCAATGACTCTGCTTTTACAGATTGCAATAACACCATCGGGGTAAAGTGAATCTGTGTCTTAAAATGACACACATCCATCACTGTTCAATATCAGAGAAATGAGGTTCCCTCTGCTGAAATATTCCGACCTGCACTGCTTGAGGATTTTCCAGTGGCAACCTAAATTGCACAGTTTAATTTTACCGCCTTGCGTCTAAAGATATGAAAGGCCCTTGGTGCAGTGTTCAATTTTAGCTTGTGCACGTAAGCGGAGCCGCACAGAGACAGCTGAGACAGACACCGTTTTACTGAGTATATAGGTCATTTAGCACGGGAACTAATGTTCGTGGGGAACCTCCATCCCTTCAAGGTGCTCTTGAACCCTTAACACGTCTCTAAACAATCTCTTAGATTTTGGGAATTAGCTAATCGCCACATTTACTTCATTGCAGTGTCTGCAGTTTGATTTATTGCTCGAATTCTTCACATTTTGGTGTGTTACAGGCAGGTTAATAAGTTGTGAAAGTGAATTCAGAGGGAATGTTCTCAATCACGGGATTTCTTAAGATGCATTAAAGACCTCCAGTCACTACATAAATGGTAAACAATACTTTACAAAAACAAAATTTTCTCTGGTTCATTGTGGTTTCCATGGATACAATCAATGGTATGAGGTATAAAAAACTCTGAAGCTTAATGTGGAGTATGAGATCTCTTCGTTTTGTTCCCTCTCTCTCCTCAGTCCTGCCCCGTCTTTATGGCAGATGATGAGATGGGGCGGCAGTGAAAGCCCCTCTGACGCAGTCTGAAGATCGTTACCCAGGTTCCCCAGCGGTGCCGGTAGCCTACTTTGTGCAATACAGGTCAATGCGAGTCGTTCTCTCTGTGGTGAAGCAATACGCCCTCAGATTCAGGGTTTTATAACTCTCACAGAGCGAACATCTACTCTACTGCCCTTACTGATCACAAAACATTTAGTATATTCACATGCTAGATGTGGGGCTAACCTTTGCTTATAGCTCTGACACTAAACAGCCTGCAATGAACGACTTTACTCAGGGGCAGAATTGTTCATTCCTATTATTAATGATTTTAACTATTTAATAAACATCTGTGTCATTTATCATCTTTTTATAGACGCAATAAACCACTCGCGGCCTTGCATTACAGTGATTTTTCCATTAGGTATCTGCTTTATGTTGCACCTTGTGTAAGAACACCATTTATGCATCACATAATAATCACAGTAATGCACAGCCTTTAGTGGCTTATTGCTTCATTACATTCCAGTCATTTTTCATCAGTATGTTAAAAGTGTGAAAAGGGTAAGAAGAGCTAGTTTTTACTTACAGTTTTTGTTTTTTTGCTTCAGATGAGAAGGAGAAATGAGACAAAAATGTGAAATGAGAAAAGAAAACATGTGGGGGAAATGAGGTAAAACGAATCACCTAATTGTATTTCAGAATGTCTCCTATCAAATTAAATGATAGGAATCTAAATGACAGGTCCATAGAAATGTGACTTCTCAAAACAGACCAACTTCCCCTGAAGCATCTGGCTCAATTGCCACTACAATTCTGTAAAAAAAAAAAAACAATAATCAGTATCAGAAAGTTAGCATCATGTGATATATATTTAGAATAATATATTCCTATAAAATTGCATAAATGTAATTATATATACAACAGAATACTTGCATATAGTTAAATGAGCAAAATTTGTCCCTATATATATATTCTATTCATCTAAGAATCCTGAGAAAAATATTAAGCAGAACATCTGTTTTTAACATTGATAATAAATGTTTTAAAGCAGCTTTATGATTTCTGAAGGATCGTGTGACAGTAAAGACAAAATTACAATTTGAGCTTTGGTCTCACAGAATTAAATTACATTTTGAAATATATTACAATAGAAAACAAATATTGTGAATTGTAATAATATTTCACAATATTACTGTTTTAACTGTAGTTTAAGATCAAATAAATGCAGCCTTGATTAACAAAAGTGGATTGGACAGAGCAGCACAACATACTTGTAGCCAATCAAGAGTAGAGATCGTGTCCCATCATGAAGGGGGAGGAGCAAGAGGTAGATTCGAAGAAAGACTGTATACAAGGATGTTGATGGCTACAAGTATAAAAATAGAAAGAAATTCCAGTGGTGCGAAACAATTTTATTTAAAAAAAAAAACAAACAAAAAAAACAGAAATATTCATCTTCAGTGTATGTAGAGGGGAACAGGACCAACACTTGACCCAGGTCAGACTCAAACTTATATGTTGGCTTTAACACAGCTTCGACAAGGACATTGTTTAAGAGATTGACCCCAATATATCAGCATTTCTTTCAATGACTCTGTTTTTACAGATTGCAATAACACCATCGGGGTAAAGGGTTACTGTGTTTGTTATTGTAATTGTAGAAACGAAAGCTCTTTAGAAAAGGGTTATGATCAGGCAAGAGCTTTAGGCGGGAAGAGCTGAAAATGGACGCTGAGGTTGTGGTGTTTTTGTCAACATTGATTAAGCTGTTTCACAGAACCAAGATATGCCATTGTTGTACATTTAGCTAAAGTAACAGGACAGTTTTGAATGTCATTGTTTGTCAAACTCTTACTTTGTATACTCTTGAGTACTGTATGTTCATTTTTTTTCATTTCACTTTATACATCCACACGCGAAACATTATTTTGCTGGCATGCAGTACAACGTCCTCTTCTGCTTCCTATAACCTCATAGCATCTTTGCCGCAAAACCACGCCAGTCAAGCCACCTATATCCACGATTGTACACAATGCTCTGGTGCCACCAGTCTACCACAATTACAAATCCCTGCACATAGCCAGTTACAGTATCAACCGACACCTGTGCCAGATCTGTATCAGCCTTCACCCATGGTCACGGGATATGATACACTTCCCCTCAGTCAGTCTTCAGCGCAGAACTGGTATCCTTCCCCAGCAGCACACACTGGGCTGTTTCCGCCATCACACGTACGTCCAGTATGCCAGCCAGCACCTGCAGCACCGGTGCTTCAACCAGTACCAGTCCCATCGCTGCCCAAACTTGTGAATGACAGTGAAAGAGAGTTCACCGATCTGAAGATAGCTCTCGATAATCTGTTGAACCCCCACACTGAGCTCACAGAACACTACAAATACCGTGTGCTGATGGAGCAGTTGGTCCTTGACGAAGCTAGACTGATAGCCCAAGCGTGTCGTCACCACCCTGCACCTTACACAGCAGCGATGGCAGCTCTAAAACGCCAATATGGCCAACCACACCAGCTAGCACAAAGTGAGATTGCAGCTCTACTGAACTCACCAGATATTAAGGCTGGAGATTCGAAAGCATTCCAGAACTTTGCTCTTAACGTTGATCTTCTGGTGGGTATGCTTACATCTCTGGAGGGACCACATGGAAGAGAGCTTACCTGTACCGGTCATGTTGACAGGTTGCTTAGTAAACTCCCTAAACACTACAGGGATAGTTTCATAGAGCACCTCCAGTTAAGGGGAAGACTGACTACAGACAGTCTTAATCCATATAATTTGTATGACCTTTCAGAGTGGTTGAAGGTCAAGGCCGAAGCCCAACGTCTTTCATCAAAGAAAGACGTTGGGCTCTCCGCTCAGCTCCACGTCCATCTATTATTAAGCCGCACACCCGGGCCATCTCTGTTTATCATGGTAGTAATCAGCCCAAGGAGGTTAAAGATGTACAGCCTGTCATTACTGAGGTTCCTACACACCAGCAACCGCTCAAAAGAACCCAGCGCCTGTGTTTATTCTGTCACAGTGAAGAGCATTATCTCTCTCAGTGTAGTGAGATTTCTGAATGCCCACCTGAGCGACTTATCAAGTGGATAAAGGAAGGTAAGAGATGCTGGAAATGCGGACGAACCAGCCACAATTGTAATGAGTGCACTTTGAAGAAACCATGTGGGAATGTGGGGACATACATCTCAGAGTTCTTCACCGCATAGCACGACAAGGCCCAAGCATCATGCTAGTTACAACACCAAGTGACCGCTTCTACGTAACACCAACTAGCCATACAGGACGTGTTTTCCTCAAGGTTACCCCTGTGCTGCTGTGGAAAGGCGGAAAGTCTGTACGAACCTATGCGATCCTTGATGATGGTGCACAGCGCAGCATTCTTCTTCTTCCGCAGCAGTCCAGCAGCTAGGACTACAGGGGAAGAGGGAGGTTATGGCCCTTCGCACAATTCGGCATGATGTTACCCAGTTGGAGGGACAGTCAGTCCACTTTCAGCTCTCACCCCAGTCCAGACCGAAAGAGAGGTACAACCTTGCTGGAGTATTTTCTGCACCTCTTCTGACCTTGACTGAACAAACATACCCTACCAAGAGGCTTCAGCAGAGCTACTGTCACCTAAAGGGTATTCCTCTTCCATCATTCAGTAAGATTCAGCCCCTTCTCTTAATTGGATCCGATTACCCAAGCTTAATCACTGCAAAGGAGCCCATCAGATTAGGCCCAGATGGCGGACCAGCAGCTGTTCATACGCAGCTCGGTTGGGTTCTGCAGGGACCGGACGGGCTTCTTCCGCACCAGGTACCATCTCAACAATGTTTGCTTACTTCCCTTTCATCAGTGCGAGATCCTATTTTCCAACAGGTTGAACAGCTGTGGCAGTTGGACATCCTGCCTTACCGCAACGAGAAGGTGATAGTGCGTTCACGACAAGACCAAATGGCCATGGAGCTACTGGAGAGCAGAACTCAGCGTGTGGAGGTGGATGGAATCTGGCGTTATGCTACCCCCCTCATACGCACGCCAAATGCACCACCATTGAAGGGTACCAGGGATTCAGTTTTACCCAATCTCAGGAGCACGGAGAAACGCTGAGCAAAGATCCAGGGAAAGCTAAGGTTTATGAGGCTGAGATCCAGAAGCTCTTAGATGCAGGATATGTAGTCAAGGTCCCGCCCAATGTTCTACATGCAGATAAGGAAATGTGGTTCATCCCACATCATCTCGTCCACCACAACGGCAAAGACAGACTAGTTTTCAACTGTTCATTTGTCTATCAAGGTCTCTCCCTCAACCAGCAGCTCCTTCCTGGCCCTTGCCTTGGTTCTTCATTACTAGGAGTCCTGATTCGATTCCGACAGTATCCAGTCGCTTTCAGCGCGACATACGTGCAATGTTTCATCAGGTGAGACTCCTGCCAGAGGACAAACCTCTTCTGAGGTTCATTTGGCGAAATATGCGAAAAGGAGATCAGCCTGATGTCTATCAGTGGGAAGTCTTGCCTTTCGGGACAACCTGCAGCCCATGCTGTGCGACCTTTGCACTGCAGAAGCACGTCAGAGAACAGCAGGCCGGTGACGAAGGAGTGAGACAGTCCATAGAAAAGAGCTTCTATGTGGACAACTGCCTACAGAGCCTCCCCACTGTGGAACAAGCCAAGCAGTTAGTCAACAAGATGAGATCCTTTCTTGCCTCTGGGGGGTTTGAAATACAGTGGGCCAGCAATGCCCCCTCAGTTGTTGAGCACTTACCCGCAGATGCTAAGTCAGAGAGTATAGAACTATGGCTGCAGAAGAATCATTCTGACCCTCAGGAGCCAGCCTTGGGTCTGATGTGGCACTGCCTAGATGATAGCCTGGGTTATAGGCACCGCCAACGCCAGATTGTCTCCTACAATGAGGTACATTTACAAAGTCCTGGCATCCCAATATGACCCTTTGGGGTTCGTCAGCCCCTTCACCACCAGGGCTAAAGTTTTAGTCCAGAAGCTCTGGGCTAAACCAAGAAGTTGGGATGATCCCAACCTTCCCACGGATCTTCTTGAGAGATGGAGATCTTGGGAACATGAGTTACCTAACCTCACCAAAGGTAGTGTTCCTCGTTGTTGCATCCCTTCACATTTCAAGGAGGAGACATCACGATTCAGCTTGCACATTTTCAGTGATGCGGCTGAGGTGGCGTATGGAGCTGTAGCGTACCTGCTTATCGAGCAACAGGGTGAAATCCACACCTCCTTCATGATGGCCAGGTCGAGGGTAGCTCCTGCGGCAATTGACGATGCCACGGTTGGAACTTTGTGCAGCACTAGCGGTGCACAGCTCGCTAAGCTTCTACTGCAAGAGCTGACCATACATATTGAGACGACGACACTCTGGACCGACTCTACTACTGTCTTGACCTGGATACAGTCGGAGTCCTGCAGGTACAAAGTCTTCGTCGGCACCAGAGTGGCTGAGATCCAGGAGTTGACTGACCTGCATTCATGGAGATATGTGGACTCAGCAAATAACCCGGCAGATGACATCACCCGGGAAAGACACTCAGAGTTGGCAAGTCCCAGTCGGTGGAAGCAGGGACCTCGCTTTCCTCCGTGGACCACCAGATCAGTGGCCAGCTACCCCACCTATGAAGAATCGAGATGATTCCTCAGAAACCAGGAAGACTGTATTCTGCGGTTTAACTGTTGATAGCCAGAATCCACATGTGCCTGACGCAGCTCGATTCACCTCCTGGAAAGCCCTGGTTAAAGCAACTCACCAGTCCCTTCACGGGGCGGCTACCCTTGATGCAGGAACACCAAGCCCTGATTTTCAAAGAACTGAAGCAGCTATCCTGAGTCAGTCTCAGGCTGAGTCCTTCCTCTGGAGTTCAGAGCTTTGGAGGCAGGTAAACCAGTTCCCCTTTTTAGTCGTCTGAACACCCTAGCCCCGGAGTTTGATCAGGCATTACGTCTAATTCGAGTTGGGGGACGACTCCGAAGGTTGGAAGGCCTGAGTTTTACTGAGACTCACCCGGTAGTGCTAGACCCTCATCACGCCATCACTAAGCTCCTCATTCAGGACTTTGATGAACGCTTGCTTCATCCTGGGCCGGACAGAGTTTTTGCTGAGCTCCGTCGTTACTACTGGGTCCTGAGAGGTAGGCAAGCGGTTAAGCAACACCAAAGGGGGTGCGTGCAATGCCAGAGGTGGAGGGCTAAGCCAACAGTACCCATTATGGCTGATTTACCCTTGGCTCGCCTACGGCTTCAGCAACCTGCATTCTTTTCGACAGGTGTCGACTGTTTCGGGCCCTTCACTGTCAAAGTAGGCCGTCGTTCAGAAAAACGATGGGGTGTGATCTTTAAATGCTTGACTACTCGTTGCATACATCTCGATCTCCTCAACAGTCTGGATACCGATGCTTTCTTACTTGCCCTGAGACGTTTCATAGCCCGGCGGGGTACTCCTTCAGAAATTCTCTCTGATCAAGGGACCAATTTCAGAGGTGCCGAAACAGAGCTGAGAGAGGCCTTCAGAGGGATGGAGCCTCAACTGCAGGAACGGCTGGCTGACCATCAGATTACATTCAAGATGAATCCTCCTGCGGCACCGCATTTCGGTGGCGCCTGGGAGCGTGAGATCAAATCTGTGAAGTCAGCCCTGCAGGTTGTTGTAGGAAGTCAAACCCTGTCTGAAGACGTCTTGCAAACTGTGTTAGTGGAGATAGAGGGTATCCTGAATAGCAAGCCATTAGGCTACGCTGATGTAGCCGATGTAGACCCAGTCACCCCCAACTTCCTCCTTATGGGGCGGCGCGATGCTGCGTTACCCCAAGTGGTCTACACTCCAGAACCCTTGTCCAAGCGTCGATGGCGTCATGCTCAGACTATAGCTGATCACTTCTGGGTGTACTACACCAAACATTACCTCCCTAACCTTCAACAACGTCTTAAATGGCAGCGTGAGACCCAGAATCTGATGGAAGGTACTGCGGTGATGGTGGTGGACTCACAACTGCCTCGTGCTCACTGGCCCATTGGTAGGATTGAGAGTCTGGTGCCCAGCGAGGATGGCCATATTAGGTCAGCAAAGGTCAGAATAAAGGATCGCCTGTATCTTCGACCTGTGGCTAAGCTAGTTCCACTCCCAGCACTCCCGGACGATGATAATACAAACGTTAAGAACTAAGAAATTTATATCTTCTGCATATTAGCTATGCTAATCTGGGGGCGGCTGTACTAAATTCCTTATATGGGTAGCATTTCTATGTGTATTACGTATTTGTGCACGTACTGCGCGCGTGGACGGCAGTTCTGTTATCGCGTCTTTGTTTACTTTCAGTTTTGTTTCTGCCCGTCCTTCAATGAGTGATAAATGTGCGTACATGAATGTAAGTTCATTCATCTTTGTATTTATCTGTTATGTCGCGATATATTAACCCTTTCATGTCGTGACAGTATATCCGATCGTGACTTTGATCATATTGTGATTTAATGTGTCTGAGGCGAGTGATGCACAGTGTAATGCATGTGTGTATCTTTAGCGCCATTTAACGTGCTGGAGATAATACTAACGTATATAGATGATGTATACTGAGGTAAATGTTTATGTTACTGTATGCAGACCGATTCTGATATATAATTTATTTGTTTATTGCAGACTAAACCACACTTTATCACTTCTGTTTCCTAATGGCTGTATGTTCAAGATGTGAATGGTCATACTGACGAGATATAAATAAGTCAAACGATCTTCTGTCTCCTGTCACACTTCTTGCCGGAGTTCCGTGAGTGGACTAGCACTCCACCTAACTTCAGAATATATTAGTCCTTTACACAGTTATTTCCTTGGTCCCAACCTACATCTAGTTCCCTTACAGAAATCCTCAGCAAGCCGAAATAAAATGGGGCTTTTCATGCTGTCGCCAGATTCCCAAACATAATTGGAGCCATAGATTGCACCCAAATCGCAATAAAATCACCATCAACCAACAAATTTAATGATGTAAATAGAAAATGGTGTCATTCTGTTAACGTGCAAATCATTTGTGCGAATTTGTTCTGTTTTTGTGAAGTTCCTCTTCTTTGCTCTCTTTGCCATTATTGCGGTGAGGAAAAAACACAATCACATGATTTTTAAAGGGAAGTGTTGTCACCATATATGGTTCATTGGAAGCGTTTCCGAATGCTAATGACCGTGAACGTGAACGAGCGTGGTACTTACGCACATGTGGGATTTCTCATCAATGATTGCATACCCGTGTGTGCAAGAACTGTGCGCGCACGTTTGATAAATACGGATTTTCTTGTACTTCAAAATATAGAACCTTTTCTACGCACTGTTGATAAATGAGGGCCCTGACCTGAAAAAAAGACAACTAAATGACACAAGAATGTGTCAGCCAAACTGATGTCAACAACGTGCAAAAGGATTAACAGGCAGAAAGCGTTGATTGGCTAAAAAAAGATGTGCTGTTCCCGTGCTTTTTTAGCTGTTTACAGAGCCTGCGACAGGTGTGATTTCTCAAGACACCTATTTCAGTGATATCTGACAAGTAGTTGGGACATTTTATACAAGGCATTCCAAAATAAATAAATACTAAAATAAAATAAAAAATCACACACCATCTTTAAATGGTTTCAATCAGTCTCTCTCTGACTTCCTTTCTGGACACTGATCTTGTCAGATCTTCTGGCCACATGCTCTTTTGACCCCGAGTGAAAGCTAAATCTTCACAGACTATCCATAATATTACATACGTCCAGGTTAATTAAGAACCAAGAGTCTCCTTCAGTCATAATTCTGTGCTGTTATGAGTACCATTTATGAAAAAATATTTTAGAACCATCAACCACCCACTTGCTCTGTTCAACTCCATTAGCCACATCCTCAATATACCCATGCTGCTGCTGAAGTCTCATACATCTGCGTTCCCATGCTTACATGCTCACGGCACACATTTTAAAGGAATAGCTCTCTCAAAAATGAACATTCTGTTACTATTTACAAACCCTCATGTTGTTCCCGACCTGTATGATGTTATTGTTTCTGTGGAACACGAAGAGAGGATTGTTGAAGAATCATCATGTGGCTCTTCTCCAGGCAATGACAGCTCATAGATCTTTTATGTTCTACAGAAGAATAAAAACTAAAGTTTAAAGCAATTAGGAAATCAAAATAGACCATTCTTATTGTATTATCTTATTACAAGATGTAAAATAAGTCTCTGATGTCCCCAGAGTGTGTATGTGAAGTTTTAGCTCACAATACCCCACAGATCATGTTTTATAGCCTGTTAAAATTGTAAATATGAATATCACTGATTATCTCTTCATAATGGCACCTGTTAGTCGGTGGGATATATTCGGCAGGAAGTGAACATTTTATCCTCAAAGTTGACGTGTTTGAAGCAGGAAAAAAGAGCAAGCGTAAGGTTTTGAGCGAGGGCCAAATTGTGATGGCTAGATGACTGGGACAGAGCATCTCAGTGGTCACTATCTATCAAAAGTGCTCCAAGGAAGGAACAGTGGTGAACCGGCGACAGGGTCATGAGTGGCCAAGGCTCATTGATGCATGCAGGAAGCGAAGGCTGGCCCATGTGGTCCGATCAAACAGTCAAACTACTGTAGGTCACATTGCTCAAGAAGTTAATGCTGGTTCTGATTCAGAATACACTGTGCATTGCAGTTTGTTGCTTATGGGGCTGCATAGAACTGAACTGGACCATGGAGCAATGGAAGAAGGTGGCCTGGTTTGATAAATCACATATTTTTTTACATCACATGGATGGCCGGGTGTGTGTGCATCTTGATTAAAGATTATGAGGGCACATGACTAAAAATATGATGTGCACAGATAAATTATTAATAGTAAATACTTAAATATTCCATAAAAAATAGGAATTGCCAATTTTTGTCTAGAGGCAGGTGAAATAACTGCAGCGTGAGCTAATAAAAAGAACATTAATGTTCATTGGTGTGGGTATTATTGTTATACAGTCTTGGAGTGAACAGGCCTTTAGAACAACATGATGGTGAGTAAATAATGACAGAACTTTCATTTCTGGTGAAATATTTCTTTAAAGAAATGATTTATATGTCTAGAATTAATCCTGTTTAAAGCAGTTTATGGAGCTCATGGTTTGTCAGATGATGTTCACCTGTGAGATCATCTGAGGATCTCAGCTTAGTCTGAGAGACATCTGAAGTATTTACAAATTTACATTAGCCGAATTTACGAACATCCTCAGCGGATGTTATTCTCATGGCCTGTTGTCACGCTGTGAGTGAACTGTTAGCTTGCAAGACCTGGTGTTACTCACACGGTTATGTGATGTAGAATAATATTTACAGTAAAATAAATATACTTTAAGTCTAAATAAAGTTTTTAATCACCTGTACACATTAATCATGTGTCTACCTCTCATCTGATGGTAATAGAGCGCTCAATTTAGTACAGCTCATTAGCAATGCCAAAAACCCTCAAATGCCTCCTTCCTACACACAGATCTCACATTGTCTTTTAGTTTTTTTTCTTTTTAATTGGTGCTAAGTGAAATCTTGGTTGACATGCATTGTGTTTTCAGAATCTTGTCAGAGAAATGAAGCGCTTTCTTTTCCATTTGCTAAAAGACAGATTGGCCCAAAGATCTCATGATGGAAACGAGCCCTGAAATTCAAAAGTGTTAGGAAACCTCTTTCTGTCAGCTGATGGCATGATGCTTATGAACAGATGGAGCGATCTGAACCAACAAAAATATGTAAGTTCAATTAATTTTGGGTACAATATTGCTTTAAATGAGGTTTGTCATCAAAATATGATTATAATAATACTTCATTTTGACATTTTCTGAAGATTTTGCCCATGCAAATATTGCCTTTACGTGATGTCGGGTTGTTCTGGCTAGTTGCTAGGTGATCCAAGAGTAATGAAACAACCTCATATGAACTTCTGGTAAACTAGATCTGACTTATGACCTCCTTCTTTGTAAATGTATGTTTTCTTTTTGTTTAGTTTTTTGCCCATTTTAGTCCAATTTTTGACTGCTGTCACTTAGAGTACCAGCACACTCTCCTCAACAACAGCTCATCATAGGAGGAATCAGTCAGTCTGTAGCACAAATGTGCAGGATGATTGCATGCTTAATTTTTGATTTTTTTTTTTTTAATTTTTTTTTTTGCTTTTAGCATGAATATGTTAGTCTTAATGTTGTCTATAAGCTATTGTGCACCAAAAACAATGATAGAATTCACATTTACAAGATATCAGCGTTCAAAAATTACAGACTATCACTTTCGCTAATATTTATGACAATTTGGATGACAGATATAAAGATGTACAGTGGTGCAAAAAAGTATTTAGTCAGCCACCAATTGTGCAAGTTCTCTCACTTAAAAAAAAAGATGAGAGGGGCCTGCAATTTTCATAATAGGTACACTATGAGAAACAAAATGGGGAAAAAAATCC
This sequence comes from Gobiocypris rarus, assembly GCA_023029165.1. NCBI lineage: Eukaryota > Metazoa > Chordata > Actinopteri > Cypriniformes > Gobionidae > Gobiocypris > Gobiocypris rarus. The sequence goes on along the minus strand of CM040932.1, from coordinate 16,987,638 downwards.
AGAAAATCACATTGTCTGATTTTTAAAGAATTTATTTGCAAATTATGGTGGAAAAGTATTTGGTCACCTACAAAAAAAGCAAGATTTCTGTAACTTCTTCTTTAAGACACTCCTCTGTCCTCCACTCATTTCCTGTATTAATGGCTCCTGTTTGAACTCGTTTTCAGTATAAAAGACACCTGTCCACAACCTTAAACAGTCAGACTCCAAACTCCACTATGGCCAAGACCAAAGAGCTGTCAAACGACACCAGGCTGGGAAGACTGAATCTGCAATAGGCAAGCAGCTTGGTGTGAAGAAATCAACTGTGGGAACAATTATTTTAAAATGGAAGACTGAATCTGCAATAAGTAAGCAGCTTGGTGTGAAGAAATCAACTGTGGGAACAATTATTAGAAAATGGAAGACATACAAGACCACTGATAATCTCCCTCGATCTGGCGCTCCACGCAAGATCTCACCCCGTGGAGTCAAAATGATCACAAGAATGGTGAGCAAAAATCCCAGAACCACACGGGAGGACCTAGTGAATGACCTGCAGAGAGCTGGGACCAAAGTAACAAAGGTTACCATCAGTAACACACTACACTGCCAGAGACTCAAATCCTGCAGTGCCAGACGTGTACCCCTGCTTAAGCAAAACACATTCTTTAAAAATCAGACAATGTGATTTTCTAGATTTTTTTTTACAGGGCTCTCTCATCTTTTTAAGTGGGCGAACTTACACAATTGGTGGCTGACTAAATACTTTTTTGCCCCACTGTAACTCTTCTCATCAGATGCACTTCAGCTTCTCATCAGATTTTCTGTCCAATCAAATGCTCTCTAGAATCTAAAGTGCCCCGCCCCCTAAATAGATGCTGAAGAAAGATGTGGCTGAAATCAGTAATTTGTTCATACATTTACTATTTTCTTTATGGTGAATGGCACAGAGTGCACTAGATAGGGGATAGGGAACAATTCAGTCCGTGTACATATGCTTTCAGTTGAGGCAATTTAAGTCTGGTTTCACGTTTGTTTCATGCGCACCACAGTGCAAACACAGTCCGCTTTAGACTGGATGAGTGAGTTTGATGTGGAGGAACTTGACTGGCCTGCACAGAGTCCTGACCTCAACTCAACAGAACACCTTTGGTATGAATTAGAGTAGAGACTGCGAGCCAGGCCTTCTAGTCCAACATCAGTGCCTGACCTCACAAATGCGTTTCTAGAAGAATGGTAAAAAATTCCCATGAACACACTCCTAAACCTTGTGGAAATCCTTCCCAGAAGAGTTGAAGCTGTTATAGCTGCAAAGGGTGGGCCAACTCCATATTAAACCCTATGGATTAGGAATGGGATGTCATTAAAGTTCATGTGCATGTAAAGGCAGGCGTCCCAAAACTGTGTGAGATAACATTGTTGAATATAACAGAGAAAATAAAGTAAATGCATTCGCACTGCATGAAATGCTGGTCTGTCTTTTTTTTTCATATGGTGGTCTCCAACTGTTTCTTTGAATCAGGTCTCCAAATTGAAAAGGCCGTCTCTGAATCCAGCCTAAGTTTAACAGGGTAAGGTGTTTTTCCAAATCTCTAAGTATGAGTTTCTCTGTAACTCTGTAAGGAAATGTATGATGTCTATTCAAAAAGTCGAGGGCCAGCTCGCTGCGGCAGTTATCACAGCGATTGTCCTCCTGTCCAAGTCTCCAGCAGCGCCTTCAGGCATCTGGCCGCATCATTCCCGTGTCCTCACAAATACCCTTCTACAACACCAGATGTTTCCACACACAGCTCTGTCCAATCAGAATGCTAGATTTTCCCTCCCTGAGTCGAGTCCACCAGGTGGCATTGGCAGATATTTGAGCGTGCTCGCCACGTTACGTAAGTCTCCTCGTTTTCTCAAACAGGTTCTAAAAAAGTGATTTCCATGTCAATAGAGAGTAATTACTACTGATGCTTTAAATAACACATCTTATTTATTGATATGCTCACGCATTTAAAAGGGTTTTTAGGGAAAAATAAGGAGATTCATCATAAATTCATTTTTATCTCTCTCTCTCCTGCATAGCAAGTACAGTGCGGTAGGCAGAAACAGAGAGAGACAGATATATACCACCACCCACACATGCATGTATGACCCTGTACATCTCACAGCAGTGAGTCGGCCCCCACATCAGCGCACACACCGGCGATTTTAACATTCAAGGGGTCAGAGTCACTCCAAGAAACACACGCATGGGCTGGCGAAGGGAGTCACGCTGCTGTGTATCACATGGATGGAGGGCCGGTCCACAATCACAGAGATCAAAGTGGGAAAAAAGGGTCCATACTCAGGAAGAAAAAAAAAAACAGCTTTATGTAGGTTGGGAGAGAAAAAAAATGGCTTGTGTGCTGTATTTAGCACACTGCCTGTTGATGAGGTCTTTAAAGAGTCTTGTACAGTGCGCTGTCAGTTGTGTTTAGAGAGCGCTGCTGCGTAGCTCTGCCTGGGATTATAACAAATCTGTCATGAATTTTAGATGCTACTAAACGCAGGGATTCAGCAGCCCAAGAGACGGCAGTTGGCTGTGAATTGTCATTAGCGGCTCCCTCCGAGGCTGCGAGTGGTGAAGCCGTACTGGCATTGAACGTTCTCTGGTGAGAATACGCACTTCCCCCTGCTGATTTGGGTCCATATGGATATCTAGAGTTTCAGATGTCTGTTTCAGGATCAGTTCTGTTCTGTTGGAGCATCCTGGATATAGTAAAACTGACCCTAGATCAGGCCTCAGTGGATTGAGAGATCTGATGCATTTGACCTAAGCATAAAAAAAATAAATAATAATAATAATAATTAGATGTACATACAACGATTTTTATATTTTGTGAACAAAATGTGTGTCATGCTTACCTGTGCATAACTTGCCAACATGATAATAGTGTTGTCAGGGTGTTGATCTGTGGTTTTAAGGTGTTCTGAGTGGTTATCAGCATGTTGCTAGGGGATACTAGGTGGTGTCTAAGATGATGTAAAGCACTTTGAAATGCAACTTTTAAAGGTGCTATATAAAATTAAGTTGTTTTTTTTTTGGATGATTGCTAGGTGGGTACCAGAGTTATTTTTGTTAACTAATATAACAATATAATATAATATAATATAATATAATATAATATAATTATTATTATTTATATATGATTAATATGAAATGTTGCCTTTGAAACTAACTGAAATAAGGTTACATTGGACCTTTAAAATTACTAACTGGAAATGCATAAAAACTAAACCTAAAATTGAAACTGTACTGAAAATAAATAAAAAACAAATAGAAATATTTAAAAAACAAAACAAATTAAAAAAGGCAAAATCACATAACACAAAATTAACACAAAAACTATATTACTGAATATAAAATTTTTTAATTAAAACTGAAAATACAAAACAAAACAAAATCTAACTCAATATTAATAAAAACTATAATAGTATATAAATAGTCATTATTCCCCTTCTTCAATGTTTCCCATTTTCAAAATTCTCATTTCAGGACACTGCATCCTAGGACACTTTGGGGAACGCCTCGGCGTGACAGGTGTCTAAAAACTACTATCGATTTACGGCAAACCTATAGACCGACGACAGCCCATAATGTCATTAATGTGTGACCTGGAGGGCACCTTGCAAACATGACATTCACCTTATCGTCTGAAGAGACTATTTGGTGGGCAGACCCTGAGGCATGGCAAAGAGACGCAGTGTCTCGTTCCCAGTTCTCAGGGAACATAGGTTACATATACGTAACCTGAGGCGTTCCCTTTCGAAGGGAACTTGCACTGCATCCTAGGATGCTTTGGGGAACAATATACCCATGCCGCCATGCTGAGGGGAGTGCATGTCAGTGACAACTGTCAGAACCAGCAAATGCGACTAAAATGCCAGAACCACTCTCCCTCAAGTCACACTGGGCTATCAGTGACAGCATTCCCTATGGTCATAGCCCAAGCTATAAGCTTCAAGAGGAAACCTTCATGCACTTTACATTAAGTCCTACCCAGGTCGCTAAAACCACTTCATCAGAAGGGGTCCCTTTAAGGGAATGTGGCTTGGGAACCCGAGGGAGCCCCAACCAATCACTACTCTGGAAACATATTCACCCGGATGCCACCAGGGAGGCCTGACCTGGTGTTACTTACACTTACACACTTCAGTCTGGCCAATAACCTGTCTGTTTAGAAACAGAGCCTCTGGACAATTGCTTCTAGGTAAGGCATCCAGACAGAGGGACTGTGAAACTGGCAGTAACCAACTCGGACCGGCTCTCAGAGATGGGTATCCTGGCGAGCAATACTCAGTGTAGCACTTTACAACACTTGCTAGTGCGGGGAGTCTATCTGCTCGATCCAAGGATCTACAAAGCACCTATCATCCAAAGTTCTAAGGAGGCCAGACAGGCCTACGGACTGATCTAACTGGTAGACCTCACGAGAAGCCTGCAACCGTCTGACCAGACTCAGGAGGCTGAGTACTCACAAGCGACCCTTAGTGAGGGGAGCACCAAGCCTGTAGCAGAAAAGTGATCACTTTTGTCATGCTAGGGTGCAAACTCACATTCAGATGCTACCTGCTAAGACCAGATCAACTGATAGCAAGCATTGAGCTGCCAGAGTCATGCGAGCTGTTCAAAGCCCAATCTCAGGAACTCTCCTTCAGGGAGGCCTGGTGAGACCTACTACCTGATAGCAAGTTATGCTAGCTGTCAGAGTAACTAAACTCGGGAACTCGCTTTCAGGGAGGCATAGTGAGGCCTACTACCTGATAGCAATTCATGCTAACTGTCAGAGCATCCATACTTTGGAACTTGACTGTAGGGAGGCCTGGTAAGGTCTACTATCTGATAGCAAGTCATGCTAGCTGTCAGAGTAACCAAACTCAGTAAAGGACCGACAACCAATCAGATCAACGAAGGGATGCATAGTTGTCAAAAGAGCTCAACTGCAAGCAGATGACAGGTATACAGAGTGTGTCTGTTTCCTGAACAATGCTAGGAAGACTACATATTCCGCAAGAACAGAGAAAAAAGTTCTCACTCCCAGGGCTGCGAGAACAAAATGTCGTAATTTTGTTCTCGCAGCCCCGGTTTGGGAGTTCTCACAGCTTGTTCTCGACACATCATCTGAGCACAACTTTTTTCTTTTCGGTGTCTGAGAACTATTGTGTGATTAGTCAGAAATGTAAACTGGACAGGGTTATTGCAAAGAAACGGGGATGTTCGCACCTGCTTTTCTCGTGAAGTATGGAATGTACTGGCCAGAGCGAACTTTGTTCTTGTTCATGCCACTTCGAGAAAACAAACAAATTTCTTTGTTCTTGCAGAGTATGTACCAAGCTTAATATGGTTATACTTCCTGGTTCTAGTAAGAACTCGAGCTGCTGTGTTTTGGACCATCTGGAGTTTGTTTATTGAGCATGCAAGGCAACCACCGAGTAGAGCATTGCAATAATCTAGCCTTGAGGTTATGAACACATGAACTAACAGTTCCATATTTGTCATTGAGAAGCACATGTTGTAATTTTTTATATATATATATTTTTTTTTAAAGATGGAAGAATGCGGTTTTACAGATGCTAGAAACTTAGCTTTCAAATGAAGGATTGGTATCAAATAGCACACCCAGGTTCCGAACTGGCGACGAAGACTTGACAGAACATCCAACAAGTGTTGGGCAGTATTCTAGGTTACTATGTGTAGAGTTTTTTTTTTTTTTTAAGTACTGTGGGAAATAAGTTAGTGTATCTGCTTCCAAACAATGCTAGAAAAAAAAGAAGAAAAAAAAGATCTATCTACCCCCTGCAGTTGATTTTGATATTCAAGGTACTGGCCATAATTTTGAGATAATTTTAGATGTGAAGGACTATAATGCATTAAGAGCTCGCTCAGGTACTGAGGAGATAAACCATTAAATGCTTTATAAATAAGATTTTAAAATGTATATTATGATTAATTGAAAGGCAATGCAGTTTCTATTAAGAAACCAAAAATAACCGCTTAAATATGAGCAGATGCTCTAGTCTAGTGGGCCTATTAACACAGAACAGGCCTGTAAGGATTCCTGGAGTTTCTTCTCAATAACTTTAATTCGTTTTTTACTTCCTCTTGTGTTTTTTTTTTTTTTTTTTTTTTTTGTGCAGAGTGTTGAGGAAAAGCTTCCTTGTGCAGGTTTCTATAGATAGAACGCACAGATATTTATTGATCTCCCAGGAGAAGCATGGTAATTGTTGATGGATTAACTGAGAGTCTGGAGATTTTTACTCTTCAGGAATTTGGAACTCTGTTCTCATAGAAACATCATGGTCATTCAAGTTATTCCTTTTACCTCATCAAGAGACAAAGTCATTTTTTTTTCAACAAATGTTTGATCAATAACTCAATAACCAGGGTAATTTAGTTACAATTGCTATAGTTTAACACTGCTAGATAAAAACAGTATTAATAAAAGGATCAGTACGTCACCTGGTCAACGTGTAAATGAAAGCTGTGTGTGCGCACATTGATTCTGCTGTCATTATCCGCATGTAAGTCTCATTGACTGTGTCTCAATAGTGGTCAAAATTATTACAATTGCACTGTAATCTTTTCCTCTCACAAAGCTTCTTATAAGCATCTCCAGTTAGAAGATCACAACTTAATGTGTGTCATTGTCCAAGCTTGACTTACTTTCCAAAGCCCCGACAGTCTGAGCATTTTTACCTTCTCATAATGCTCATCTCATCTGCTCATCAGGTCTTGGCTGTCTGATTGTCCTTCTGTCTTACTGTCTAGAGACTAAGAGGATTAATAATAGTGGTCCAAATACAGGATATTGACAATCTGGTATCTAAAACAGTTATCCTGCAGCAGTTCCTTTTTATTTTCCCCCCTTTTTTATTTTTTATTTTACTTTTTTTTAAGTCAATATAAAACAATTCTACAACTAATTTTACTTCTGTAATAATATTACATTTTCCAAGTGAAAATAATTTAGGACTGATCTTGATCCTATGCTTCAGAAATCCATTATATCATAAAAAGTACTTGCTACATACCTGAATGTGAGTTTGCATTGATTCATATTAACACATTTTAATTAAACCAAGATTGCAAAGACAAACATTTTTATTTTCAAATATTGTGCTCTAACCAGGAATGGTTCATTTTGATTTCACGTTGACTAGGATCATGGTGCACTTTTCCATATAAATCTTGCAAAAGATGCAGACTCCACCTCACTGTGTCTTTGGTCTCCAACCTTCACATTTATTTTGAGTGCCAGTCCAACCCCACAGTGTCCCACCTGACTGACCACACTTCTAGACAGTGCCAGATCCTGGTCATGCAACCTGTCTCTCCAGCTGAAATCCTGATCATTCCAACTATTCACTGTAGCCCGCCAGATGCCCCGTGATGCCATGACTGCCACCCCCATTGTACCTGCAACTATAAATGTACCACATATCTGGATAAATGCACATTCAGTTTGTGCAATAAAATATCCCTAATTTGGCGGAGTTTGATATGATATAATATCCTAATAGCTTCATGCCTTATAGTTGCATGTAGCAGATTAGAATTATATACAAGAAATCAAACCATTGAGATTTGAAGTGTATTGCCCTTTGTAAGTATAGGGGAGAGGAGGGCACAACCGACCACTTTTTGACTTTCTCAGTTTGTGTAAATCCACTTGGGGTTCAGAGTATTTCTCTTATTGAAAGTAGGCACTTAGTGCAAAGAGCCACTGCCTTCATTTTTTACGCATTTAATTTTATACATTACATATTTCGTTTTATATACCTTACATGTTTCATTTTATATCTTGCGTATTTCATTTTATATACCTTATGTATTTTCGGAGAAACGTCTGAGATAAAGTTGATATGAAAGGTAGTGCAAACAGCATGAGTCTCCTGGGCTATGAAAGAGCAACCTCTGAGCAAAAGCATGTTCCTCTGGGACTGAACAAAGCAACTGCACAATCTCTTTGAAGGGTGTGCGCCATGCAGGAAGAGTGAAGTGGTGTGTATGATAAAAATAAAATACTATATAAAAAAAAATCATAGTAAATATCTTTAGGCTATACTGCCATCCACCTTATTTTAAAAGTGGGTGGGTGCTGCCATTTGTAACTTGAATGTTTCTGGCTTCCAGTGTCAATCGCTTCCATTTGTTTTACCTGTACAAAAGCAGTCAGTTAAGCTGTTTGATATTACAAACTGGTATTTCTTACCATTTTGTTGTAATGTATTGTCGTAATCATAAACACACTGTTTGCAATTTTTAATGTTGGCATGTCAAATGTCATTGCATTTAGTCATTCATTCTCTGAGACCCCAACGAAAGTAATGTAACATTTTTCACATAGGATGTTTTCAGAATGTTAAAAGTTGAAGTTTTGTTTATAATCTGGTCTCTTAAGAAGTTATTAAGTATCCATGAAGTATACTTTAAAGGACCATCCTCAGACATGAACTATAAATAATGCACTGACTGTATAGTAAATAAAATGTAAATGACCTTCATCAATATTATATCAGCAGAGATGCAATGAGAGCAAACTCTTACATCACTGGACAGACAACGGCAACAATCTTCTGCTTGTTATTTTGTGCTTCTGTTACGTGACCCTCCAAAATATGCACAGAAAATAGTGACAGGAGGTTAAGTGACTCACAGCACATGGACGTCAAACTGATCATGTTATTTTTAGAGGACATCGCGTTTTTGACGGTGTGATTCTGAGCCGAAATAATAGGATAATAATAATAGAAAATAATAATGAAAACAATAAGAGCTAATTTACTATTTGACCTTCCACAAATTGCATAGTGCCTTACCGTGAAACTAAGTGCTGAAAATGGATTTAAGTTGGAAACGTTTAATACACACTGTGAGATGATTAATTAAATTTCCTCTGAGCTCGGACACAAATGAGAGACACAAAAGAAGCTGTTCTTATTCACCTTGACATATTAAATGTCCGTGTTGAAAAGGACTCAATCAAAATGGACTTGTCCTGGGGGTAAGAGAGCTTTGTAATGCGCTGAGGTGGCCTGCTGAATGACATAAATCTACATAATAATAGTAGGCTAAATGAGTATAATAAAATTATATCATGTCAATATTATACAATTGTATGTATTATATAAAACATAATACACAACAGTAAATCACTAAATATTATTAAATGCAATATTGTACATTCAATAAAAAAAATTAAAGGAGACCCTGATCAGGCATATATTTGTTTATTTTTCTTTGATTTATATAAAGATCATAAGTTCATATAAGCAGTAACTTCATAAACAGACGTTCACATCCCATATGTAGTTTTAATACAGATTTAAAAATAGCACCCTATTTCATTAGGCTTCATGTAAATCTGTCCCACTTGAAGTGTGCTCAAACCCTGGAGACCAGGAGAAACAGGATACTCGAGCCTATCCCTCTCTCCTCATGGAAGCAAGTGTTCTTCCTTTTTTAAAATTTTTATTTTATGCCTGATTTGCTGTAGTGAGCTGATTCATCATCAAGCTTTTGAGTCCACTGCCAATATATTGTTGTTTTGTTTTAGCATGGCTGTAAACTTATGGTCAGATTGACCGGCTGCTATCATAGCCATATTATTCCAGACCGGTTTGAGGATGTTAAAGGGGTCATGTCACCGTATTTTCCCTGCCGTAAAAAAACAAAATAAGGTAATTTAAAAAATAAGATTAACATGCTACAGGGCCCTCCACTAATAATGGAATCCTTGATGAATCTGAGTTTTTTTAATCCTTTTGATCTTTCAGGGGTTTTATTATTTCTCATTATTAAATACATATTTTTCTCTAATTATTGGCACCCAATTATTGTAACCTCCTTTTCCCAAGATAACAGTAACAAGAAACATCTGACATGAGATCAGAGACCATTCCTCCATTATTTCTCCAGATCCTTCAGATTCACAGATCCAAGTCAGTGCTTCTTCTCTTCAGTTCACTCGTTTTCTATAGGATTCATGTCAGGGGAGTGGGATTGTCATGGCTGAAGTTTAATTTTGTGCTCAGTGACACATTTATGTTGATTTTGATATTTGTTTTGGATCGTTGTCATCAGAAAAATCCAACCACAGCCTATTATACAATTTCTAGCAGAAGCAACAGGTTTAGATTTTTTTTATTTGTTGGTATTTGCTAGAATCCATGAAACCATGTATCTGAACAAGATGCCCAGGACCTCCAGCAAAAATAAATAAATAAATAAAATAAAATAAAATATAACCCCAACATTAAATATCCAGCAAAATATTTGATAATGGGCATAGGGTACTTTTTATCCCTGTGTGCACCAAACCCAAGAGGGTTTCTAGATACTATGTTTTTCATGATAAAAAATCCCTTTTGAAGTTCCAGTCATGTCTGACAACTGAATATGCTCGAGTTTTTTTGGATGAGCGTGGAGGGTTTTTCTTGAAACCCTCCCAAACTACTTGTGGTGATGTATAGCTGCTGTTTGATTTTTTTGTAGGCTTTCTGACCCCAAGACTCAACTAATCTCTGAAATTCTCCATCTGTGATCATCGGAGAGTCTTTGTCCACTCAACCTGTCCTCCACACTGTACATTAAGACTTATAGACACTTCCTCTTCCAGGCAGATTCATGCTCTTATAGTCACCCTGGTGTGCTAAAGAAAATATATACTTCACAGATATTTTACTCGTTGGCAATAATTGTGGCTAACATGTATTGAAGAAAAACATTTATTTCATAATGTGATTTACGCCCCACTTTCAATAGTTTTACTTCAATAAAAGATTATATATATATATTTTTATTTTTATTTAAATTTTTTATGAAAGATCAAAAGGATAAACAATGCAGATTTATTTTCACAGCCGCCTCATATTTACTGGGTGCCAATATTAGTGGTTGGCACTGTATGTAGACAAATACTATGATCATCATGGTTATGACAATACATTTGGGCAGACAAAAACACTTGCAATAGACCTTAGTCAGGGTAGCATCATGTTTAATTTTTGACAATAATGAAAATGAGGCTGTGAGGGACAGAAGGGCATTCAACGAATTGTACTGTTGTTGAACATACTGATTGTTGAAGACAAAACATCTTTCCTGGAAAAAAAACCTTTTAATAGACAAAAACTCCATGAAACAGTTGTAAAAGTTATTAGTTGTCAAAATGTTATAGACTTTATACAATGCGTGCCATTGTTTTCATCAGCGTTAAATTCAATATGGTGTCTGTCCTGACTAAAGTCTGTTGGGAAAACTGTTACTCATTTTCTGTACATGCAATAATGTTAGCCAACCCTATTATATGTTATTTACATAAAGATAAAAGTACAGTAGCAATAGAGAAAAGCTCAGAGATAAAGTGGAAAATGGGCATCTAATACTTTCTGCCTGAAGATCATTTTTATTCATTCACAGTTTGCAGTCCACATAGGGGAATCATATATGAAAAAAAAAAAAATAAATAAAAAATTCTGTCAACAACTATTTAGGCAGCCAAATGCCCTGCAAATAATAAAAAGACAGAAAATAAAGAGACCAAAAAAACATGGGTCCAAGAGAAACAAGATGAGAGTGAACATCGGTAAAGCTTTTCTTTACTGGAGGGAGCTGTGAACTTCAAAGCGTTTGAAACCAAATGCAGAGTTTGCTTTTCTTTTACTTGACAGGTAAAAATTTGACTAAAGCAGTGGCGTGCAGTCCATATAAGCTGTGAATGCTCTGCATACCCAAGCCATTCGTGGACTCTCTGATTAGTTTTAACACTAAATGACTATAAAATCCTTTGTTTGAGGTGTATCATAAAGCTTACATGATAAAATGTTAGTAATACATATGAATCTATTCATCATTTATGCATCTGCCAAACAACGATAATTTTCTTTAAATCAGCCACTGATAGTTCCGGGTATGTGGCTTCACAGCAGCTTTGCCGCCTATGTTCTGTTGTTATGCATCGCCATCACTTTTTTAAACAATAGACTAGATTTGCAGACCGAATGAGATAAAAAAAAGACAAAGCTGTGCTTTCTATATTGGATCCGATAGAAATTATGCAACAACACTTATGTGAGTAAAAAATATATTTTTTTCTATGTTTTTTATATGTGATATTATTGCATTGTTACAAACCGTACGTTATAATACGTTTCTAACTACACATAATTAACAATAACTTACCATGCTGTCACAGGCTGGAGTATCCTTTGTATTTGAGGTGATGTTGGTTCATTGTCCTGCGATTCGGGATCAGACTCCAACATGTATGGGCCAGGGATCGCAAAATCGCTACCCCAAAATCCCGGGGTTAATGTGTTTTCCAGTTGTGTTACCAAAATGTATCACCGGCCTGCCTGACAGGCTATCTTAAATAGTGAAATGACATGTATACATTTCTTGATGTTTGTTGTTCACTCTCTTAATAGATATATGAAGGAAAAATACAATTGCAGAAGTTTTGAACATGCTGATTTGTCTGCAGTGAAGTTTTGCTGATGCATGTACTTGGCTTGTGTGTGGTGTGTGTGTGTGTGTGTGTGTCTCTGTGTGTGTGTGTGTGTGTGTGTCTGTGTGTGATGCGGCTCATGGTTGTATCCACTAGTTGGATGGGCCAAGTAATAAAAAATAACATTCCAATTATTTACGGTTGGATGTGAGCATTTTTTATTCAGCATATTTTGCAAACGGCCCTTTCCCGCGTTGTGTCGTGCCTGACTCAATTCAAATACAACTCATAAGCTTTTAAATAAAAGGTCAAATATATTAAGAAACTTTTTGCGGCGTGACATGAGAGTAAGCAACTGAACGGATAACACTCTGAATAGATCAAACGCGCTAATTATAAACCCATCCAACATGCATTTTTGACATAACGCGTCACCTAGCCTACCCAGGTAAAGTCGCCACTGGACTGTAGGATAAATGTCTAATTTGGTAGCTAAGTATGTCAGATGTTCTAGAATTGTTAGCATTACTTACAGCACCTTATGCTAGCACAAAAGGATTATTTGCCATGTCCTAATCACGGCATCCATCTTATGTCACTTTGGATATAATCGTCTGTCCAATATGGTAAAAGGGAAGATTTCTAAATTTGATCCAGCATCAGTAGGCAGCAACCATGTTGGGTAAAGAGGACTGGAGAAAGCTATCCATTTGCATCTCAACTGCAGCTGTTCGGCTGACACAGGACATGCACAGTAATATAATGAAATATTAGTGATGTATATGTTGCTTGCAAACAAAAATAAAAAAGCAACCAGATGATTTAGTTATAGCATCAGCAGGGGTTGACATGTCCATGATAACCATAAACTTTGAACCCTAGTTTGTGGGACTTTGATATGCTGCATGTTTTACATCATATCATAAGCAGTGGTAAAAGATAACCCATTATAATCACTGACCCTGGATACAGTATACAGATGCCCGTTCACATACTCCACATGCTTGAATCTGCTGACAAGAGGACAAAAGGAAATGGAAGTGAAAAGGAACGCTTTGATGCATACTGTATTTTACTGCTTGTTTGCATGCTCTTACAGACTTCAGAAGGATCCCAGCGTCATCAACAAGTGGATGGTTAATTTTTAATGGTGTCATGGATTGTGTCGGAAGATTATATGTTCGCTCAGAGAATTTGACCACAGATTGTTTTGTAAATGAGACGTTTAGCAGGAGTGAATTACTTTAGGTTTCCAGTGAAATATCCAGCTGCCAAAAATCGTAAATACAGTGAGAACCCGACAGACAATCTGAAAAAACATTTCAAACTGGATGACCAGTGTTATATGCCAAACAGAGGGGGAAAAACTGCCCAACTTCCGAAGCAAAACGTTGATTTGTGCAGTTATGAAAGCTGTTGCCATAGTGCTCCATTTTTACCACAATGCTGTCGACAGTACGATTTTCAGTGCTAAACTTACCCTTACATTAACTGTCCTGTTAATAATCCTCTGTCGATCCTTTTGTGGGTGGGGATTCAAAAATGCAGATATATAATATGTAGTTTTCACAAAAGCCCTAGAGCTGTCAACACTCCAAAAAATGATACGTGGGTTTTACTTAATTTTTTTATGTCAACAGGTTCCACGTAATTGGGTTATGTTGAGTTTAATTAAAATTGTTAATTTCAGTAAACTTCAGTTTTTTACTCAAGGTTAATTCAATGTCATTTAGTTAAATCAGGTTAACATTCTTAATTTTGTCCAAAACCTCCAATTGAATTATTCTAAAATGAATATAAAAACCAAACCAAACCAAGTAATCCAGTTTAAATGATTATTTTCATTTAGTGAAATACTAATTTTACAACTTTTACAAAACCTTTAACAAGGTCGTAGTTTTGTTACATCAATGGCATGCCCAAAGATGTTGTTTTTTATTATTAAAACAATTATAATCGTTATCAGCAGGTCCTCAATCCAAGCACATGCTCTACTCTTCACCACAGTGGTACCTCCAAAAAGACTAACATAACACAAACTTTTAAATACCAACATAACAAAACATTAAGCATTAAAAACACTCTCCATTTTCTTATCTGGTTCAAAACGTATCTAATAGCATTTTATTTAAACATTTACTCTCCGAATTCAGCCCCTTTGCAAAGCATGATGGGAAGTGAAAGTTTGATTGGGTTACTTGATTGAAACATGTTCTTTCAAAATAAAAACATCAAGTTATGTCAAAGAGTAACGGTTTTAAGTCAATATAACATGAAGCAATTACATTTGAACAAGAAACCTGATATAATGGTGTTAAATCAAGATAAATTGCTTAAATAAAGTGAACAGCATCATAAGTTCATTTTTTTGAGTGAAAAGTCTGCTGACACACACACACACACACACACACACATGTTGTGTTTCCATGTTTTGTGGGGACATTCCATAGGCGTAATGCATTTTATACCGTACAACTTGTACATTCAATCCCCCTACACTGCCCCTGCCCCTAAACCTACCCATCACAGGAGACATGCTGCATTTTTACATTTTCAAAAAACATCACTTAGTGTGATTTATGACCTGTTTTCCTCATGGGGACCAAAAAATGTCCCCACAAGGACAAGGATTTTGGATATTGCCATCTTTGTGGGGACATTTTGTCCCCATACCGTAGGGATTACCAGTCCACACACACACACACACACACACACACACACACACACACACACACACACACACACACACACACACACACACACACACACACACACACATGTATAACATTACAGCTGTGTGTGTGGGTGTGTGTTGACTTGACTGATCTGTCACCTGGTTCCGATTCGGCAGGCCAAACACTCTCCATGGCTGAGTTTTACAAAGCAATTAATTGTGGTAAAAATAGCTACGGGTAGCCCAAGCTGATTGCCGTGCAACCATTCTACGTCATCGCCCTAGAACGCAAACAAAATGGCGCCGCTCACTGTGCAAATATATAATGGATTTTTTAAATAACGCTGATCTTTCATGCTTTTTCTACTACATATTTCAGTAAGAGACATAATTTATGACATATTAAGCCACACAAGTCTTAACACCAGGGGAACCCTTTAAGAGAATAGGTCTGTGTTACTTTTTAACAAGTTTCTGGTTCAAACGTGTAATTTAAACCAGTATTTCCAATTGCCATTGTGCAGTGTTTACTACAGTTGACCGAGTGGATCTGAGGTGGGGCTAATTTGCATATTCATGGATCCATGTATACTAAATAAAGCAAGAATGTAGAGTTACATTCAAACTATTTTAAGGCATGCATCTTTTTTTCCCACAGAAAAACAAAAAACAAAAAAAAACATTCATATATGTCATTTTGGTGATCAAAGATGAGTTTGAATGGATAAGATTATTGACTACATGTGGACTTTAACTGAAGTTTTCACCTCACCTGACCCTCTATCACATCGTTTATCTTTGCAGTTGTCTCCCTTGTCGCCCATCCCTATTTAGCTGGGATGCGGTCTGGGCGTCCTTAACACACAATGAATGCTTTACGCTGCCTCTGGGTCTGAAAGGGCTTGTGTCACCCCGGCCAAGTCCATTGTTCAAACGTAAACACACACACACACACTCACTGAAGGTGTCCTTTGCCCCACATTGCCGGTTGGTAATTATCAGTGCTCATCTGGTCCTGCTGGCCAGACAGCCGGTCAGAGAGTGAGACAGACAGAAAAAGAGAAAGAGAGTGAGACAGACAGAGAGAGAGAGAAAGAGAGAGAGATGTGATATAATATCAGATGAATGGGCGCTGCCTCTGTCATGTTATGTTGACTGAGCAAAAACAAGCACACTTAATGTCAAACAGTGTTCACATTTTGCAACCCATTTTATTTTTGTAATGTGACATAATGTGGAATTTAAGGCAGGACGTTGATTTTATATATCAGGAATTGATTGGATCAAGAAAAGTGGCCGATTAATTTTAGTGAAGCGCCTGCCCTGAATGTGAGTTTCTTCTCCATCTATGCAGCCTATATCATCTGAAGGAAACTTTTTTTACTGGTCAATTCTTTTTTTTATTATTATTATTAATATATTACGAAAAAAATATTTATATTAGTAGTTTAGATTTTCTATTTAAAGTTTATGTTGATTTTAGGTATCAATCAATCAATCAATCAATCAATCAATCAATCAACCAATCAATCAATCAATCAATCAATCAATCAATCAATCAATCAATCAAAAAATAAATAAATAAATAATTGCTTGTTGAGTAATGAATGTTTCCAGTGTTGTACTGAACTATGTGACCATACACATAATGTAGTGATAGGGTTAGGGTAAGGACTAGCTCAATACAGTGCCTACCACGGCACAGAATTCAGTGGGTGACAGAAAAATGGCACAGCACCGGGTCCAAGCCTTTACTCGCTTCAATTGAGAACACCATCTCAACAGCCATTTAAGAGCACTGTTTATTTGTATCACACATTTTAGCTAAGCTTTTAAAATCTAGCATTGTACACTACAGTCTCCGTGCTCACAGCGTTCCGGACCCCAATGATTCATAATAGATGAGTCTGGCCATCTAAGATGTCGATATGGAGATAAAGGTTAAGATCATGATTTTTCAGAAATAATACAGCACACTGTTAGAGTGTAGGGGAAAGCGGGGCACAATCTAACGCTTTTTGACTTTCTCAGTTTGTGTAAATCCACTTAGGGTTCAGAGTTTTTTTTCCCACATTAATTTCACACATGTCTAGTACAATTATTTGTGTCTTGATTTAACACAAAAAAATGGAAGTGAAATGTGACAACATGCCCCATAGGTGGGGTACATTGTAACATGTGAGGGGCACATTGTTACACCTCCATACGACAGTTCGAAAGGTTATCTGATATAATCAAAAAAATATATATTTTTTGAATATTCAGATATTCTCAATATACTCAAATATTTTGTCAATAATATACAATTATTAACTTTTTCAAATAAAATAATGACAACATGCCCCACCTGCGCAACTGGGATTTAAACCCGGCTTGTGTCTTCTGCCTGTTATATCTAACCAGCAGAAGACATGAGCTCAAAATAAGATTATTTTAATTGTAATTGTATCTGTGTGGCAAGGTGGACAAGGAAAAGACGTGGGAGGAGCGAGCGAGACTGGTGCATGATTGAGAATTAGTGTCACCTGCGAGGCACTCCATTCTCGAGTCCTCTCATGAGGGAGCT
Organism: Gobiocypris rarus; assembly: GCA_023029165.1. Lineage (NCBI taxonomy): Eukaryota > Metazoa > Chordata > Actinopteri > Cypriniformes > Gobionidae > Gobiocypris > Gobiocypris rarus. The sequence continues at coordinate 16,969,943 of CM040932.1, read as the reverse complement.
CGTAGGCATATAAGGACGAGCTTCACGAGTGAAGGACGAGAGAGGACCAGTGCTGAGGAGGTCGGGCAGCGCGGAAGAGAGATTGCGAGTGGCTGCCTGAGCCGGTGGTGCTGGAGTAAGTGAAGATCGGTGGGACGGAGAGCTCGGTGCCATGTCCCTGGGTTGTGGTGGGGTTGAGGTGGGGTGGAGGCCTAGATTGAGTGGATGAGTCGCCGGCGTATGCCATCCGTCATAATGGGGAGGAGCAGGGAGCGTGGGATTCGCTGCCAGCTGCCCTCAACTGGAGGAGCCTGTGGCGAGGTGGACATTTGTTAGCGTGGTGAGTATTTGCAGGACACAAATACAGAAACACGCTGCAAATACTCACAACGCAACCACATACAGTATTTGGTTGCATAATGAGTATTTGCAGCGTGTTTCTGTATTTGGTTCTGTTGTGAGTATTTGCAGCTTGTTTCTATATTTGGTTGCATTGTGAGTATTTGCAGCGTGTTTCTGTATTTGGTTGTGAGTATTTGCAGCTTGTTTCTGTATTTGGTTCCATTGTGAGTATTTGCAGCGCATTTCTGTATGTGGTTCCATTGTGAGTATTTGCAGCGTTTTTCTGTATTTGGTTCCATTGTGAGTATTTGCAGCGTTTTTCTGTATTTGGTTGCATTGTGAGTATTTGCAGCGTTTTTCTGTATTTGGTTGCATTGTGAGTATTTGCAGCTTGTTTCTGTATTTGGTTGCATTGAGAGTATTTGCAGCGTGTTTCTGTATTTGGTTCCATTGTGAGTATTTGCAGCGTGTTTCTGTATTTGGTTTATTTGCAGCGCGTTTCTGTATGTGGTTCCATTGTGAGTATTTGCAGCGTGTTTCTGTATTTGGTTGTGAGTATTTGCAGCGTGTTTCTGTATTTGGTTGTGTTGTGAGTATTTGCAGCTTGTTTCTGTATTTGGTTGCATTGTGAGTATTTGCAGCGTGTTTCTGTTGGTTCCATTGTGAATATTTGCAGCGTGTTTCTGTATTTGGTTGTGAGTATTTGCAGCGTGTTTCTGTATTTGGTTTATTTGCAGCGCGTTTCTGTATGTGGTTCCATTGTGAGTATTTGCAGTGTGTTTCTGTATTTGGTTCCATTGTGAATATTTGCAGCTTGTTTCTGTATGTGGTTCCATTGTGAGTATTTGCAGCGTGTTTCTGTATTTGGTTCCATTGTGAGTATTTGCAGCTTGTTTCTGTATTTGGTTGCGTTTGTGAGTATTTGCAGCTTGTTTCTGTATTTGGTTCCATTGTGAGTATTTGCAGCGTTTTCGTGTATTTGGTTGCATTGTGAGTATTTGCAGTGTGTTTCTGTATTTGGTTGCATTGTGGGTATTTGCAGTGTGTTTCTGTATTTGGTTGTGAGTATTTGCAGCGTGTTTCTGTATTTGGTTCCATTGTGAGTATTTGCAGCGCGTTTCTGTATTTGGTTGTGAGTATTTGCAGCGTGTTTCTGTATTTGGTTGTGTTGTGAGTATTTGCAGCTTGTTTCTGTATTTGGTTCCATTGTGAGTATTTGCAGCGTGTTTCTGTATTTGGTTGTGAGTATTTGCAGCGTGTTTCTGTATTTGGTTTATTTGCAGCGCGTTTCTGTATGTGGTTCCATTGTGAGTATTTGCAGTGTGTTTCTGTATTTGGTTCCATTGTGAGTATTTGCAGCGTGTTTCTGTATTTGGTTCCATTGTGAGTATTTGCAGCTTGTTTCTGTATTTGGTTGCGTTGTGAGTATTTGCAGCTTGTTTCTGTATTTGGTTCCATTGTGAGTATTTGCAGCGTTTTTCTGTATTTGGTTCCATTGTGAGTATTTGCAGCGTTTTCTGTATTTGGTTCCATTGTGAGTATTTGCAGCTTGTTTCTGTATTTGGTTGTGTTGTGAGTATTTGCAGCGTGTTTCTGTATTTGGTTGTGAGTATTTGCAGTGTTTCTGTATTTGGTTCCATTGTGAGTATTTGCAGCGTGTTTCTGTATTTGGTTGTGAGTATTTGCAGCGTGTTTCTGTATTTGGTTGTGTTGTGAGTATTTGCAGCTTGTTTCTGTATTTGGTTGTGAGTATTTGCAGCGTGTTTCTGTATTTGGTTGTGTAGTATTTGCAGCTTGTTTCTGTATTTGGTTCCATTGTGAGTATTTGCAGCGTGTTTCTGTATTTGGTTGTGAGTATTTGCAGCGTGTTTCTGTATTTGGTTTATTTGCAGCGTTTCTGTGTGGTTCCATTGTGAGTATTTGCAGTGTGTTTCTGTATTTGGTTCCATTGTGAATATTTGCAGCTTGTTTCTGTATGTGGTTCCATTGTGAGTATTTGCAGTGTGTTTCTGTATTTGGTTCCATTGTGAGTATTTGCAGCACGTTTCTGTATTTGGTTCCATGTGAGTATTTGCAGCGTTTTTCTGTATTTGGTTCCATTGTGAGTATTTGCAGCTTGTTTCTGTATTTGGTTCCGTCGTGAGTATTTGCAGCGTTTTTCTGTATTTGGTTGTGAGTATTTGCAGCGTGTTTCTGTATTTGGTTCCATTGTGAGTATTTGCAGCGTGTTTCTGTATTTGGTTGTGAGTATTTGCAGCGTGTTTCTGTATTTGGTTGTGTTGTGAGTATTTGCAGCTTGTTTCTGTATTTGGTTGTGAGTATTTGCAGCGTGTTTCTGTATTTGGTTGTGTTGTGAGTATTTGCAGCTTGTTTCTGTATTTGGTTCCATTGTGAGTATTTGCAGCGTGTTTCTGTATTTGGTTGTGAGTATTTGCAGCGTGTTTCTGTATTTGGTTTATTTGCAGCGCGTTTCTGTATGTGGTTCCATTGTGAGTATTTGCAGTGTGTTTCTGTATTTGGTTCCATTGTGAATATTTGCAGCTTGTTTCTGTATGTGGTTCCATTGTGAGTATTTGCAGTGTGTTTCTGTATTTGGTTCCATTGTGAGTATTTGCAGCGTGTTTCTGTATTTGGTTCCATTGTGAGTATTTGCAGCTTGTTTCTGTATTTGGTTGCGTTGTGAGTATTTGCAGCTTGTTTCTGTATTTGGTTGCATTGTGAGTATTTGCAGTGTGTTTCTGTATTTGGTTGCATTGTGGGTATTTGCAGTGTGTTTCTGTATTTGGTTCCATTGTGAGTATTTGCAGCGTGTTTCTGTATTTGGTTGTGAGTATTTGCAGCGTGTTTCTGTATTTGGTTCCATTGTGAGTATTTGCAGCGTGTTTCTGTATTTGGTTGTGAGTATTTGCAGCGTGTTTCTGTATTTGGTTGTGTTGTGAGTATTTGCAGCTTGTTTCTGTATTTGGTTCCATTGTGAGTATTTGCAGCTTGTTTCTGTATTTGGTTCCGTCGTGAGTATTTGCAGCGTTTTTCTGTATTTGGTTGTGTTGTGAGTATTTGCAGCTTGTTTCTGTATTTGGTTCCATTGTGAGTATTTGCATCTTGTTTCTGTATTTGGTTGCGTTGTGAGTATTTGCAGCACGTTTCTGTATTTGGTTCTGTCGTGAGTATTTGCAGCGTTTTTCTGTATTTGGTTCCATTGTGAGTATTTGCATCTTGTTTCTGTATTTGGTTGCGTTGTGAGTATTTGCAGCACGTTTCTGTATTTGGTTGTGAGTATTTGCATCTTGTTTCTGTATTTGGTTGCACTGTGAGTATTTGCAGCGCGTTTCTGAATTTGGATGTGTTTTTTTTAAGAAATAATGTTAAACCAATATTTTTTTTATTTTAATAAAATCAATGAATTTAGATGTTACTACAGGAAACACATTTTTAATTTACAATTTTTTAAGTGTACAAAGGAAGTCAATGGTAACCAAAATAAATAAATAAAAATGTTTGTTTTTTTAATAATTGAACAATAAGATACAACTTTCTGGTTCTTGTGTTGATAATCTCCAATTATAATGAACATAATAAAGGCTCAACAATCAAACTGCGCATTTTTACTTTCATTGAAGTGCAGACGACAATTTGTTATCAGTGATACCAACCCCCCAAAGCTGTCATCTTCCAACTGATCCGCTGAGACCATCTCGACCTTCAAAAGAAAAACAAACTGAAGAAACACCTCTTCCACAAGCACTTATGATAAATTGCTCACGCTGTTCCTGATTTGTAAGTCACTTTGGATAAAAGCATTTGCAAAAAGGATTAAAAGTAAATTCGTGTCATACTTCATGTGAATAGTTTTGATGCAAATTTTTTATGGTGAATTTTGTTGGTGATTCCTGTCACACCGGTCTCAGAGGCTGACAAAAATTCATTCCATGCTCTATTTTTGACACAAATGAGCACAAATTGGTGAGGTTTTGCTGCATTGCTCACAACACTAGCCTCTTACTAATGTTACTAACAGATATAGAAATTATACTGATAACTCTATGTATTGGTTAGTAGAATTCACACAAAATTGATCGTTTACATATACCTTATGTAGCTGCCTGATCGAAATGAATTAATTGTTGTGATGTCATGAGGCAACATAATGTCCCCCTCTTCCTTTTTGCATTGTAACTGAATGGGCGAGAGAATGTTAAAGGGATCGTTCACCCAAAAGTGAAAATTACCCCATGATTTACTCACCCTCAAGCCATCCTAGGTGTATATGACAGACAAAAACAATCAGAATTATATTAAAATATGTCCTGGCTCTTCCAAGCCTTATAAGTGAATGGCAGCTCAAAATTTTAAGATAAAAAAATCCATTATAAAAGTAATCCACACAGCTCCAGGGGGTTAGTAAAGGCTTTCTGAAGTGAATCGAAGGGTTAGTGTAAGAAAAATATCTATATTTAACACGCTTTAAAGTATTCCCTTATTGAACTTGCCGCAATGATGAAGTCGGACGTAGCGTAAGCATTTTGAACTGCAAGAGGCGCTACACTTTCTTTGTAAGATGAATACAGAAGGCGGTCCACCTTAGCTAGATATTTTACTTCATAAAGTTTTAAATATATATATATATATATATATTTTTTACAAAACCCCATCGATTCACTTAGTAATCACCTGGAGCCATGTGGAGCACTTTTATAATGGATGGATGCACTTTTTTGATCTTTAAGTTTTGAGCTGCCATTATAAAGCTTGGAAGAGCCAGGACATTTTTTTAAGATAACTCTGATTGTATTCGTCTAAAAGAAGAATGCCATATACACCTAGGATGACTTGAGGGTGAGTAAATTATGGCATAACATTTTCATTTTTGGGTGAACTATCCCTTTAACCTAAAGGGGCTGCTTAAGTGTTCTTTATATCAGGAATAAAAGATCCAGTGAATCTGCTGCCTGCTGTCCTGTCTAACTCCACAAATCTACACAACGCAGAATAAAGTGTGGCATCGCGAGCCACCAGTTACACTGACACCATGGGCAAAAAACAACTAAACATATTTAGATCAATTTCCTGCATTTAAAGCTAATACAAATAAAGCATTCCAGATAAAACACTGCAGTGATTTATTAAGTCTAACACACTGGCAGCGAATCAGGAAGTCCAAAGGCCCTTCATTTCAGCTCTTAATGACTGAGATGCTTTTGCCTTTTCCTTTGTAATTATCAAATGAAAGTTGTTCCTGTTCTTTCAAGGAGTTTCCAAGCAACACTAAAACACATTTAGTCTCCCGTGTTAGGAAGGCAGCAGCTAGTGAAAACGACAAGAAAATAACACAGCTAAATCTGTTTAACATGCATGCTTTTTTAGAGGTTTACTGTACGTGCATTGCTGTCTATCCAGTTGCATGTGTATGAATCTGAAGCTTTATATGGGCCCCAAATTAATTAATCAATTCATACAGAAATTATGGAATTATTAAATTATGGAATTGCTCACTCATGTCATTTACATAAACTGAACAGCAAAGGCCGTTCTTGTAATTAACTATTTAAAATTACTAGCCAAATGACCAATACATTTGCTAAAATCAAACTTTACTAGCCCATACATATTTACAAAAAAAAAAAAAGTGGTTTTACACCAACATTTTAGTTCATACAGAGGCAAAATAAATGTCCTCAAAAAGAAGACACAATTATGGGGAACTACAGAATGTACAACGTGTTTGGAAAAGACATGAACTGATTGTCATGACAACAGCAAAGTTTATGATGCAGAGCGAGAAGGGTATACTGATATTAATTTTGTCATAGCTACCATATTCCATTTACACCACAAACAATAATAAAGTCATTTATTGGTTATATGCGCAATGATGGCACCCCCAAACCCTGCTCTTGATGCGTGGATGTGTTTATGAACTGAGATCAATATGAAGTGACGTCAGCGATCATCAAGCGTAAACATTCTCTCTTTGCATCAAACCCTCTTCAGGCTCCATTAGAATAATCTGTTTTGCTGTTTCAGAGCCATTATCAGAGCGGGAGGCGTCATCACATCTGTTTGGCAGGTTGTTTTTGCATGACTGTCCCCAAACCTTCTCTATTCTCTTTTAATTTGGGAACAAACCGAAACAAAACAGCTTTCTTTCCTTGATGTATGTTTTTATTGCTGTGTGTGCCCTGCGGGGACAGCATTAAACGTGAGCCCTTCAAACAGGCAACATTCATTGAAATCAATTCAGCTCGTCCAGCTCAGTGAAATCTATTGCTCACTTCAGCTTTTTTGTTTGGGATGAGGTGAGAGTCTGGTGACAAAAGCATTGAACAGCAGGAACATGGCTGAAGTGTTATGTGAACATACTGTTCTTGCAAATAGAGATGATAATTGAGCCACACACCTAGATTGTACTGTAGTATATTAGTGCTGCAAAACTAACTGAAAAATAATATATATGTATATATTTATATTCACACACCTGAATATTTCTATATTATAGTGCTACTCAACCAACTGAAAAAAAATATATATATATATATATATATATATATATATATATATATATATATATATATATATATATATATATATATATATATATATTTTCATATATATAGTATAATCAACTCCTCAAATCCTTACACTTGCCCTTTTTTTTCATCAACTTTGAGGACAAAATATTTACTTGCTGCCTAATATATCCCACCCATTATCAAGTGCCATGATGAAATATTTCATTAGCATTTTATGATACTTTGATAATAACACCTCTTCGATGTCTATGTTAAAATATAATTATTATCGTCATTAATAATGATAATATATTTTCAACCTCAAGAGAGCAGTGCAGAAGAAACGTTTTGCCTTGCGTTTTCGCCTAATTTTCAATATTCAATACATTTTCAATAAAAGTGCAGTAAGTGCAACTTACATTTCCTCAGCAGGTTTACCTGCTACTTCTGCTTTTGTTTTTCAACATAAAAATATTACAATATTAATATAAAAAATAAAGTGCCTTAGTAGGTGGTTGGAGAGTTTTGTCATTTTGCCGTTGTACTTTACTTAACCTTTACATATACAAACAGTGAGCAACTTATTTAGAACACCTTCGTCTTTGCAAAAGCCAAAGTGTTTTCACACACTGGACCACAATGGTGGCTTGATCATTTCTCACTCATTAGCTTCTCCTCTGCCATCCGCCATGCTATGTTTTGTTTTTTTATTAGCGCTGCTGCTGACATGTGGTGATGACGTCATACATAGGCAGACTGAATTGAGTAACGTTTAACACCTTTATCATTAAAAGTGCTTAGAAAAAACATCCATATAAAGTCTGACATACTTAAATCCAATGCGTTATTTCCTATTATCGATACAATCGATTGATTACCTTTTAAAAACGATGTTAGATCGATATATGTCGCCCGGAAGGCCAACTTGCCGAGCACAGATCGATGTAGTTGGCTCATAGGAATATAAATTGATACATCTATGTAGTAGATGAGTCGTTACACCCCTACTGTACACACATTTGTTCGAGTCACCACACTGAAACAAGTGGTATTGGTTTCATTGTGTTGCTTTGATCATGATCAAGACTGACTGTCATCCGTTAATCTGACTGTCATCCAGGACACTGGCCGATGACTGTGCGCGTCGAGTTCTCTAGTGTTTCGGCTCCCGGGCAATGGTGGGCAGTGTCCTCCCTTCCTCGGGCTCAGCTCACACATCTTGGCAGGGGGAGCTTCCAGTTTGAGGTAGTATGTCGATCGGGATGGTGACAGGCCTCTTACGTTCCTGCTCTAAGCAGAGAGTAAGTAACATGATTTCCCAAGACCACGAACATCCTAGACCAAATTCAATCAAACCATCTTCTGAGTTATGAGAGTACCAGCATAAAGGTACCACTAACGATAACATTTCGATCAGTCATTCAACATCTATACAATTGCATGAATTGTGAGTGATGCGTATGCATAATGGTCACGTCTATTTTTAGTTTAAGAGTAACATGGTTTCTGTGAGTTTTCTTTGTTTTCCCCTTAGTTCTGGGGTTTTTGAGGAATTTTTATGGTGGTCACAGAGCAGGAGGTTAGAGATTAGTTGCTCGATGGGTGAAGGGAAGAAACTGCCCGTGGACCAATGAGAAGACCTGTCCTTCCTGGGCTTTGGTCTTCTTGGCCCGAAGAGGTATCGGGTTGCTGTACCCCATCTTTATCTGATGGCGGTGACCATAAACTGCCCTAGAATGTTGACCTGGGTTTTTGTGTGTGTGGACTTATGTTTGAATTAATCATCTGTAAGATTCATTTGTGTCTGCACGGCCTCAATTCCTACAGTATGTTGAGCGACACATAGTAGTCGGAAGTTCGGATCATTATACGGACTCGGACTCACAATTAACAAATCTTTTTTCAAGTCATTTCGTTTATTTCAGCAGAATATAATTCAAATGACATGTTCAATTCCCCAACACATCTAGTACTTATGCAAACATTGATCACATTTGGAATAAAAAATAAATTATAAGCTATAATGCAGCCAAGGACAAACTTTAAGAAATGATTCATTAATTGCTTAGCTTGGTCTTCAGGCTATGCAGTCTGTTAGTTGACCTCACCTCCAGAATCCGAGTCGTTCTTTCTTGTCCGATCACATTTAATCACGTCTGTTCACTGGAAAGATTAGTAACGTTACACCTCTCCTGTCTTCGGGTATGAGTCGTTAGTTCCATCATCAGTGTCTGATCTGGGCTGTGACAGCCCAATAAGCAAGAGATGCAGTCCCGAAAACAGAATGGATTAGTTCACCTCTCGAGTCTTCGGGGTTCGAGTCATTCGTTCTCACAGCCCCATCGGCTGAGTGCAGAAGATCCTGTACAAAACCGATGGCCTGTAGCGCATGCACGGTCAACACAAAATGAACAAATCGCTCTCTGAGACAACTCGTTGTTCCCGAGTCATATTTAAGATTAATTCAAAAAGAACGAATCATTCATGAACGACGCATCACTAACGCACTGCTATCAACAGATTTGAACTGCACGCTGGAAGAAGTAGAAGATGAGTGTAAACAATCTTTGCAGATGTTGTAAAAATTATTTAAGGATACACAGAGTATTTACTAACACAATCATCATTTTTGAGAGAGATAGTAAAGGTGAATGCATATACGAACAAGTTCTCCATTTAAGATTAAAACAAATTCAACCCAAGTGCTCTTTGGTGACGTGGATGATTACGTTATCTGTCCATCATCATCTAAAGCCCATCCTGACAATTTGATTGGTCCGAACAGTTTCTGTTTGGGCATAATTACTCCTCAATGGATCAAGTCCATACTGAATCAAGTATATGGCTGTCACTCATTTCATGTAATTTTGAAGGCTGCGTCCTCTAGAGGGCACATCCTGTGAAGGATGCAGTATACGGAGTGTCCTCAATCAGAATGAAACGAGACGTCCTTTGTAGGACACACAGGCAGGAAATATCACGTTGCTATGCCAACACGTTCAGCCTCGTTGCGCACTCACGCCCGTTATATGAATGAAAATTATTTATAACTTGAAAATGACTAATGAAATGTTTCTTGCCTTGACAGCAATGTACTGTTCTAAACTTTTAAAAATCACTAAACACTTGTAATCCTGTTTACCACACCTGTCTGTTTGAGGTAATACAGCTTAAAAAACAAAAATAAGCTTGAAACGACTTACATTTAAACATCACATGTACGCTTGGATGTATATCATAGCGGTGCCATGTTTTCAAATAATATTTAAAAAATTGGATGGTTGTTAACGGCGACGCAAAGAATTGTGGGTTATCTGCAGCAGCAAAGGCTACACCTCATGCATACTCCGAATTCCTGTAAAAGAAGGGAGCATTCGAAGGCCGCATTTGGAGTGTCCTACTCACTTTTTAAAAATGAGACAGCCTCATGACGTATGCAGCCTTCGAATGCGCCCTCCGGAGGATGCAGCCTTCCAAAATGAGACACAGCTAATGTCTCTGCAGGTTAGTAATAGGAGTTACCTCATCAGTGGGTGTGGCCATAAACAGAGGGACGTTTTCCACTGTGTTACCTGATTTTCCCACCTCACAGTATGGGTAGGGTTTAGGGGTGGGGTCGGGTGAAGGGGATAATTTTCATTGCATGATTTATAAACACCCATCAGTTTGAAAACACCCACAAATTTAGAAACGCCACTCTTGTTCCGCAGAGACCTCATACTCTACCGAATTGCCCGACCTCAAATGTTGTGGGTGGGGCTAAATTTGGCTGTCATCCAGGCTACATGAGAAGTAAAGTCACTTTGGAATGAGTGAAGTGATAAAACCGTCATTTATACTCATTAGACAGTGAGGACCAGGAAACACGATTTACAAACAAAGAGATTATGTTTGGCCTAAATCTGTTATGTTTGTGTAGATATCTGTTTCTGAGATTTTTTTCATAACCTCTTTGAACACTGATAACTGCCAAGGATAAGTTATCTGTCTACAGATTTTAGATCAAGCATTGGAAGGCTTTTTTTTTTTTTTTTTTTTTTTTTTTCGGGGGAGAACACCCAACAGAGAGACTCCACTGGAGATAGAAAGTATTTTTTGTCCTTTTGTCTTTCTTCTTCTGAAGTGGCACACTGAAAGGGGAATAGGCATGTCACCTTCATCAGTCCTTTAATTTCATTCAAAGGGAAAGATGTGTCATAGGGTGAATGTGGCTGCAGGTAAAATGATTAGATGGTTTGATTGGCTTTTTTTTTAAAGCTACAACTGTGCTTGTCCTTGCTTTAATGGGATTCACATTTGTCTGATGGGATTGCCATGCTTTAGGTGCATGTTTAAATTTGTAATTTACAAAATAGTACAATGTGTAGTTAGGATTCTAAATTACAACAGTGGAATGTTTCTCCACATATATTATCAGAAATATATTCTATATTAACAGAGCCCCCAAAGGTCAGGCGAACAACAGACCACAACCCCCTCAGCTCAACAGCACAATTAGTTGATTTCTTTCTCCGTTTCAAAGATTAAATCATGACCTTATGATAGTAACACTAACTGACACATTATCATTTTATTTTATTATTTTCAATTCATCCTTGGGGCTCTGAAGACTTGCTTGTGAATAATGGGTTTATATTGTACATTTACATCTGATTACATCAAATAAGTAATTTAGAATTAATAGTGTTGTGTACTTTATTTGTTTTCAACCCCACTGTAAAATATTGTGATTTATTTTGTATTTAGTGTTTCAGTTCAAAATATTTCACAATAAGCTTAAAGCTTACATTTTATGAGAAGATTTATTAGATATGTTTTTGCTTTTATTTGTACAGGATAGTACAGAGAGTGGGCAAATCGCTGAATGGTTGTAAGCCTAAGTGTCGTTCTCAGGGCAGTGTACGGTAATCTCTGTCGTCAGAGAAAGATTTATTAGTATAATATTGAACTGGGGTTCACAAGGCACAATTTGTCTGAAATATACTGTATGTTTAATTTAAATAATCGCCCTATGATTGGCAGGACTTGTACATTGTCTAACAGGGTTTGTTCAAATCTCTAAATCAAAAGTATGAGCAATAGTAATGATGATGCTTGGATTAAACTATAATAATATATCAGCTCAGATAATTTTGTCTTTGATTTATTTAATGCAAAATGTTTCAGAGTTCTTAGTTAATTTATTTGTATTCAAAACACATCATAATCATTAACACAGTCTGTTTTCATAAAGATTCCCTACCACAATCAAAACTCATCATCTAGCCTAGCAGTTTTATCACTGGTAGAATATACAATGGGTAAAATATTACAATACAAACATTTCAGTCAAATAGCCTAATTTATGCAATATGTCAAACCTTTAAACTGTGAGAAAAATGTGAACTTGGCATCCCTGCCTTTTATACCGCGTGGTATGGTGGTGGATCACTTTCTTCTTGAATAAATTTCTTGATAAACTATCATTATTTATGATGACATATTACATTTCAGCATGCACTTTAATATAATATTCCAATATTTAATATATGGATTGTTTTATTTAACCAGGACTTCAATAATATTCTCTATTGGTTTCCAATTTAATATAATGGCTTATCTTGCCTTTTTCCCTCTCTTAGGTCTCTTTGTGTGTGCGCTTGTGGCTTTTTTGGAAATTTTAGCGGCTGGTTGGGAACGTGGCCATTCTGAGTCCATCTCCGTAGTCCAACTGATGCTTATTCCTGCTCCTATTTATATACAGGATTCTGAATGAAGTGGAGCTGGTGGTAAAGGGGACCAGCATCCCGACCGGAGAGACTGTCAATGTGGCATGGTCCGGAGTTGATTTAGACTAACTTCTGAAGAGTCTGTTCCACTATACAGATCAATAATTCAATAATAATAAGTCAATAATTTAAAAAAGAAAATCCAGTTATTTTCCATAAAATTAAACTAGACATATGTAACCATGGCATTCTTTGAAGTAGTATAGTGTAAATGCAATGATATATAAATAAGGTATTCCCTTTAGTAACAAAATAAAATAAAATAAAATCATTGGAAATGGTATCAGTGGTGTAGTCCAAAGTAAACTGACATACAGTACCATGTAAATACCATGGTACAGGTGTGGTCAGAATTATTGGCATCCCTGGTAAATATGGTTGTATACAGCCAAAATACAGGGATATCACATTATGAAATAAATGTTTTTCTCCAAATCACTTTAGCCATTTTTTTTTTTATAAGAAAAATATATATGTTCTCATTAATATTTACATTGTTAGCAGACCAGAGTGACTAGTAACATGACATTGTCTGGCTATGGCTTTTTGTTTGACAGGAATATAAAAATGAGGAAACACAAAGGCCATAATTCCCTTAATTATCTATCAAAATAGCTGTGTTTCCACTGTCGTGTCAAAAGCAAGCGTGCCAGGGCCAGTCATGTTTTCACTGTCACTTCCAGGGCTTGATCGGGCCTCATCAGGGCTTCCTCTGGGCTTTCTTGGGGCTAACGGCCAGGGTTTTTTGGCCTGCTGAATACCTTGGTCCAAACAGACCAGCTCGGGCAAGAGGAGTGGTTATGAACGAAGGCGGAGTTTACCTGAGTTTGGAGACAGCAGCGCCAGTGCTGCGGATGATTTCATAGCTATGCAGCTAATATCAGCACTGAAGATTTTTAAAATACTTTTAGTTCAAATCAGCAACGAGCATTTAAAATATCTTCTGGTTGTATTACCCAGTCTCCTGTATCACCCAGTCCCCTGAACTGAACCCTATAGAAAAAAGTGAACTGAAGAGAAGAAGCACCAACATGGATCTGTGAATCTGAAGAATCGCGAGAGATTCTGTATGGAGGAATGGTCTCTGATCTCCCAACCCGATCTCACGGCAATTCGTTCATATTTTACGAGGTGGCTAATTCGTACGAATTTGTACGACCTCACTCAGACGAATTTGTACGATTTTTGCTAAATCGTACATATTTGACGAGTTGGCAAATTCGTATGAGTTCGTACGAATGACCTACCTCAACCCCGCCCCTAAACCTACCCGTCACTGGGGTTTAGGCAAAACATACTGGTCGTGCATTTAGTGAGATCGTACAAATTAAATGCATTTAATTAGCCACCTCGTAAAATATGTACGAATTGGTCGTGAGATAGCGTTGGATCTCCAAACTCATCAGGTGTTATAGAAGAAGACTCAGAGCTGTTATCTTGGCAAAAGGAGTTTGCAAAAAGTATTTAATAATAAATATTCATAATAAACAATGCATTTTTTTTAACCAATAATACCAATAATTCTGACCACACGATAATGGTAATTATTTAATATGGCATATAGTGTAGTACCATAGTTTTGTCATCTAATAAGACCGATAAGAGGATTTGTAAGGGCTGAAAGTATTTTTTCTGTGTGTTTCTTGGTTTCTTCTTGAAGTGGTAAAATACGGTATGCTGTTGTTAACATTTAATGCAGGTTCTTGTTTGCCACTGCTGGCTCATTTAAAAGCCAACTGCTTCCTCTCTGTGAATGTGTTCTGCTTCAGTCCCCTGCGGGTGAACTTCCTAATCGCTCTCTTTTTGTAATGAGAGATTTGGTCAGTGGGCTGCTGTAAATGAACACTTATTCCTCCCTCAGAAAATAGAACCATTTTTTTCCACAGTCGCAGGACTCAGAGGAACCAGGTGTTGAGATCTCTGCAGGTGTGAGGACAAACCCACCATACAGAAAATAAACACCTGAAGGTAAACTATCTTATCCGTTTGATGTAGACTTTTAACATAGATAAATATTTAATTTCTTTATTTTTCTTTTCTTATTCTTTGTCTTCCACAGGTGTATAAAATCAAGCATCTAGGCAAAAACGAATGGGTTGCTCTCAGGAGTTCAGTGAATTTAAGCTTGGTCTGTGATTGCCACCTGTGAAATAAGTCCATTCGTGAAATTTCCTCACTACTAACTATTCTACTATCAACTGTTAGTGGCATTATGACAAAGTGGAAGCAATTGGGAACATCAGCAATTCAGCCACGAAGTGGTTAAAATTACCGAGCAGGGTCAGCGCATGCTGAGGTGCACTGTGCTCAGGAGTCGTCAACTTTCATTTTCTCCAGAGTTAACAGCTACAGAGGGTTTATGGTGTGGTGCTGTTTTTCAAGGGTTAGTCTTGGCCCCTTAGATCCAGTGAAAGGAACTCTTACTGCTTCAGCATACCAAGACATTTTGGACAATTTCATGCTCCCAACATGGTGGGAACAGTCAACACGATCTCATGACAATGTGTATCAATAGTACGAGTGTGCAATCTCGTAGAATGTATACACCAAAATTAGTTTTGGCGTGCATATGCTACGCAGTTTTTGGCGTGCATATGATACGCACTTTATGGCGTGTATATGACACGCTTTTGGGTAGGGTGAGGGTGGGGGTGTGGGGGGGTTGTACGTATAATACGCCATAAAGTGCGTATCATATGCACGCCAAAACTCATTTTGGCGTATAAATTCCACGAGACTGCACTCGTACTATTGATACGCATTTTCGTGAGATCGGGCTCGAACAGTTTGGGGATGAGCCCTTCTTGTTCCAACATGACTGCACACAGCAAAGTCCATAAAGACATGGATGAGCGAGTTTGGTGTGGAGGAACTTGACTGGCCTTCAGTCAACTGGTCCTGACCTCAACCTGATAGAACACCTTTGGGATGAATTAGAGCGGAGACTGCGAGCTAGTGCTTCTTGTCCAACATCAGTGCCTGACCTCACAAATGCACTTCAAGAAGAATGGTAAAAAATTCCCATAAACACACTCCTAAACCTTGTGGAAAGCCTTCCCAGAAGAGTTGAAGCTGTTATAGCTGCAAAGAGCGGGACAACTCCATATCAAACACTAATAATGGGATGTCATTAAAGTTCATGTGAATGTAAAGGCAGACATCCCAAAACGTTTGGCAATATAGAGTATGTACTTATAGCAATTATAATAACTGGGTAATAATTAAGTACTAACCCTGAACCTATCCCTAAACCTTACTTTAACCTCTGTGGTTACCTTATTACCAGTACTTTCTTGGGTAAGTCACTGTAAGTACACATAAGGTAAAATAAAGTGTAACGGAAAATGCTTTTCACTTATTTTTTCCATTAAAAATAATATTATCAGCATAACATTTGATGAACATTTATTTCATAAAATGAAATAATTTCTTTTGAATGTTTTAAAGAGCATTGTGTGGGTTTTAGATGAGGGCCAGATTTCCAATGTGAACTATATATTCTATATTCTTCATTATTCATACTGTCAACATTTGTATATCAGCTACTGTACATTTGCACACGATTTTTAACAAGCACTTTTTATTATACATTTACAATGCCTTCCTCTCATGTTTTACGATGTATGACACTGTTTCCACGGGGACACTGATGAATGAGTGTTGATTTCCGACCCTCCTGTTAATGTAGTTACTAACACGTTTCCTATTTTCATTTCCCCTTTTCCCCACAGAGACTAAAGCATCTTTTTAGCGGCACAGAACAGAGCAGCATTGCACGTCCTCATACATCATGCGTGTCAACACTCAAATCTACTGCATTGAAAATTGCCCCAAATCAGCAAGCAATAAAGGAAACAGAGCATTGAAAAAACACATTTTTACAATTACGCACAGCTGTGGATCTGTGTATTGAGCACAAACAAGTTTAGTTTGAATTTCTAATAGAGAAAAGAAAAAGCAAAGCTACAGTTATTCAAATTGTTCATATGAATCCAAACTGACTGTGAAAGCTGTTTTAAATGTCTGTGCAGGTTATCCCATCACGTGTCTGACCTGGTCACTTTATGCAATGGATTTTCAAATTGATCCAGTGATTTACAGTAAGCACAGTGTGTTTGCCCTTAATACAAACATCTGTGGGCATTATACCAGGTTATAGAGTCAACACACACATTGCATTCAGGTAGACATTTGGATGTACGTTATAGCATTAAGAGAATGGTACAAATTCTGTCATCCTTGACATCATTATGAACCAATTTGACATTATTTCTTCCGAAGAAAACAAACAAGAAAATCATGTACTTATCTGATTTTCCATGCAATTAAAATTAACAGAGGCTAGAAAAATTATGCAAAAAGCATCATTAATGTGGCCAATATGACTTGTGTTCAAAATATATAAACCACTGAAAAATTTTGTGAACTCAAATTCATGAATTTGTGAACGATTCATTCAGACCAGTTTTGTAAAAAAGTTTTGCAATCTCACATCCAGGTCTGGCTCTGTTATGGTCTGGAACCTTTTTTTTTTTTTTTTCTCAGAAAGGCGGATGTGTGACAGTATGGATGTGAAATGGGTTGCAAATGTGTATTTAATCCAGAACATTAATTGGTAACCCTTTATAACAACTGCATGCTATGAATCATTAGTTACACATGAGTAAATAGTTCATTCATAAAGCATTAATAGACATTCATAAGCAGTTTATAAATAAAGCTATAAATGCTTTAATCTTGAAAAGCCTATCTATAATGTTTAATTATTGTATTTTCATACTTTATCAGTTTATCGTTTCTAAATTAAGCATTACATTACTTGCAAACCAGTTATTTAGGAGTTGACATAAGATAATTTAGAAAGTTTAGGTAAATGATTAATAAACTTTTAAAATGTACATTTATACGTCTTATTATATTTGGACATACAGTAATAGTTACTCAATAGTTACAAATGCTTTATTAACATGTAATCCAATTGTAATGCATGCTTAATTCAGGTAGTTATAAAATATTTAGTAGTTGTCAGTTAACTATTTTTTTGAGCTCATCTATAGTGAGGAATATTTATGCCTTGCAAAGCTTTTACAAAGGAGATATAAAGTCTCAATTAAGTATGAAAATAAAATTATTAAACACATTATATGTTTATAAATCAAGAATAAAGCAAGCTGTATTTATAAACTGCTTATTAACTTCTTTTAATGCTTTATACATGATGAATTTGCTAATGCTTGATTTATAGCATGCAGTTATTATAAAGTGTTACCCATTCATTTAATATTGTTTGAACTGTTTAGAATAATAATATAAATCATATGAGATTCCAGTCTGGTAGACACCACAAACTGCATGAAGAACATCTCTCCTGATGTTTTTTTTCAGCTCATAAAACAAATCACAAATTCTTTCTGCTCTTCTCTGTCTTCTCAGAGCATCAGGCAGAGTAAAATCTATACAGACAGCTGAATTGCGGGACGTAGTGTAAGAGGGGGGAACTAAGCTGGATATAATCCCAGTGCAGTGAAGTCTCTGGATCTGGTCAGAGTTGAGCTGTTACTCTGCATTTAGACTGACTGGTGTGTGCAGCGAGTGATGGTGCTCATGTTGCAGGGGCTGTGTAGGTGGCAGGTATTTATTGCTTTAACATGGGCGGCAATGAGGCGTCGACGAACACTGGCCGTTTACACACCGCTAACGCTCTTGCCCCAGGCCAGAGAGAGAGGGGGGAGGGAAACGTTGGGGTGGTGGAAGAACACAACGTGATGTTGTTGGATAAAAGGGCAAGAGATATAAGTCTGGGGTTTATGCATGTGTGTACCGTAGAGGGTTTCTTTCTGCCTTTTTTCTTTTTTCATCACTCCCTCCGCTTTTGTGTATTCATACACAGAGCCTGAATATTGCAGCAGAAGGCAGCGGAAGCATGCAGCCTCCTGTTGATTTGGGGGTTATCGAGTTAAGTTCTGATGTTTGACAGTAGCTTCATCACTACCGCTTTAATGCGCCCGCAGGGACGTACAGGTGCCAAGTGGGTCCGTTTCTAGACTTGTCCTGAGGCAGTTGGATCAGAGTTAATTGTTTAAACGGGAAAAAGGAAGTAACTTAACTGTAGATCAGAATCCGTCCGCCTTGACTTTTTGTTTGACACGCTCTCCTCTTCTTTTCTCAACCGAATTAAATATTTAGTCTTGCAGGCTTCACAGTTCTGTTGTAAATCATCCAGTAATCTCCACACGCTCCGGCAGCACAATACCGCAGCTTCCCGGCTTGATTTCCAAGCAACTCTTTTTAATTAGGTGACATATTTAAGCACCCCTCCCCCCTGGTTTTTATATCCATGCCTTCCATGCCATATTTCTCTCTCTACCCCTCAAAAGCGCTCTGCACTCTTTTCCTGCGGTTCCTGTGAAGAGAATCAACACCCCTAATGAATTTCATCAGTGTAATTGATGCTGTAGGGTTGCTTTTACAACCATATAGACCACTTAGATCCCCAGGGTTCGCAGTCTAAGATCTATCTGGGTCTGATACCACTTCAAGCACGCACAGTACCATCTAATCTGTGAAATTACACAGACTGTACATGAGTCACTGTATAGGAAAAAAAAAAAGTAAACTTAGGGAACTGTGCATACTGTATGCATGTACCAATGGGTCTTTAACTTTTTTATTCGTAATGTTAGAAAGTAATATATTAATTAATGAGGTTAGCTAATGCTTTTACATGATTTATAACCTGAAAGAAGGCTTATAGTATATTATATTACTAATATAAGAACTATTATATATTTACTCCTGGTTTCACAGTCTAATGCATGTTTGAGCTGTTTTAACTGAAAGCAACTTACACTAACACCTCTTAAAATATGTCAGTGCCATGGTTTTGGCTCAAGATGCACACCAGTAATGTCTGTTTCTAAGGCACGTTTACAAGCTACTTTAAGGGACAAATTTACTAAACGGGGCAAATTAGCGCAAGAGCGCAAAACCAAAAAAGCACAGATTGGAGTGGAAATCCTGCGTGTGATCTACTGACAACATGTATATAAAAAGAACACAGACGTTGGATCATTTCCATAATGGCCAACACAATATACCAAGAGCCGTGCAAATTAGTGTCTGGTTTGAGACATGCTTTCTGAGGGCGTTAAATAATAGTGAAAATACCAGTAAATTGACAAGTGCAAACTTTATAAAATCACCTTTCATGATTTATTTAAATACTCTCCTCTTATAATCTTTGAATCTGAAAGGGAAACTCCTAAAAATGCATATGCAATAAGGTCAGCCACAAAAATAACCTTGTCCACACCTTTTTAGTGCTATTTTTTCACTGCGTGTCTTTAGTAAATCCTGACAGTATTTTTTAATGCTAAAAGAGGGTTTGCGCTGGGGCAAGCTGTTAGTAAATCTGGCCCTAATTAAACTAAGGCCTAATCCTGGCTTAATCTAAGCCCTGTCTGTGAAACCAAGCCATATAGTAAGCTTATATACCGTTGTGGTCAGAATTATTGGCAAAGATGGCTGTAAAAATGAATCTGCATTGTTTATCCTTTTGATCTATCATTTAGAAAATCTGCAAAAATCTCACCTTTCATTGAAGTAAAAGAATGGAAAGTCGGGGGAAGATCACATTATGAAATAAATGTTTTTCTCCATAACACATTGGCCACAATTATTGGCCCCTAGAGTTTTTTATGAGTAAAATATCCCTGAAGCATATTTCCATTATTTATTTTTTTAGCACACTGGGAACATGACATTGTCTATAGCCATGACGTCTTGTTTCAAATTAGTATAAATATCATTCCTCACAATGAGTAAAACCACAGAATATAGTTCTGATGTGCAGGAGAAGATTGTTGAGCTTCACAAAATAGAAAGTGGCTGTAAGAAAACAGCTAAAGCAATCCCCATTTCCACCATCAGGGCAATAAATAAGAAGTTCCAACCTACTAAAGATGGACTAAAGATCAACTAAAGAGGACATGTATCTATTGTCCTAATTCACAATGAGGAGGAGAGTTTAAGTGGACAGAGACTCTCCAAGGATCACAGATGGAGAATCACAGAGATTAGTTGAGTCTTGGGGTCAGAAAGCCTTAAAAAAATAAAAAAAAATAAAACAACCCTACAACACCACATGTTGTTGGGGAGGGTTAAAAAAAAAATCCTTCTTGCTCATCCAGAAACAAACTGACTGGCCAAACCCAGTCCCCTGACCTGAAACCTATAGAAAATGAGTGGGGTGAACTGAAGAGAAGAAGCACCAACATGCAAGAGCTGTTATCTTGGCAAAAGAAGGTTGCGAAAAGTATTTAATAAAAGGGTGCCAATAATTATGGCCAACATGTTTTCATACAGAATTAGTTTTTTTGAAAATGTAAAACATGTAGAGAGCTGTGTGTGATGGGTTGGTTTAGGTGTAGGGTTAGTGTAAGGCGATAGAATATACAGATTGTACAGTATAAAAACCATTACGTCTATGGAAAGTCCCCACAAATTTAGTGAACCTGACATTAGATAAATAGATCAACCCCTTCATGGCAAGCATCTTTAGTACTTAGTAGTACTTAGTAGTGCAAACGAGATGTATAACCAGACACCAGCTTCATGGCACTGTTTCTGAGGAATCTTCGCCCATTTCTCATGAGCAATGGCCTCCAGTTCAGTAATATTCTTAAGTTTGCGTACTCCAGCCGCCTTCTTTAAATCCCACCAGAGATTCTCTGAGGGGCTCAAGTCAGGTGACTGTGATGGCCACTGTAGAATCTTTCAGGACTTCTTTTGCAAAAAAGCCTTGGTGGAATTTGAGGTATGCTTGGAATCATGGTCCTGTTGGAAGGTCCGATGACGCTAAAGCTTCAGTTCCCTCACTGACGGCATGACATTTTCTCCTAGGATTTCCTGAAACCTCAATGAATCCATCTTGCCTTCCACTCGCTGCAGGTTTCCAGTTCCAGGGGATGCAAAGCAGCCCCAGAGCATCACCGAGCCAACATCATGCTTAACTGTAGGCAGTGTTCTTTTCAGCATATGCGTCATTCTTCTTCCTCCAGACATACCACTGATCCATAGGGCCGAAAAGTTCCAGTTTTGCTTCATCGCTCCACAGAACAAAATCCCAAAACTTCTGTGGCTTATTTCTGATTTTTGATTAAATTGGAGCTGACTTTTTGTGTGCTTTTGGGTCAGTAGTTGTTCTGGCATGAAAACCAAATGAATTTAGTATGTGCCTTACTGTGCAAGCTGAAACCTCAATGCCTGTTGCCTCCAAGTCTTGATGCCGGTCTTCACTCAAGGGTTTTTCTGAACATCACAAATCTGGTTGCAGCCATTGTTCTGGCCCTTCCAGCCAGTTTAACCACTGTTCCTTTAACGTTGAACTCCTGAGCTATGCTCCCAACTGTGTCTCTAGGAACATTTAGTGCCTTCACTATCTTTTTTGTTTACTGTTCCTTGTTTGTGAAGGGCAATGATATCTTTTCTTAACTTTTTGGACCATTCTTTTGACGCTCATCAAACCTGGTTCAGATATTTCAGAAAGTTCTAGCTCAAGCACACCTGGTGCAACTAATGAAGGCCTTGATTAGGTGCATTAGGTGTGCTTGAGACAACATCTCTTTTTTTGCAGATTTTGGACCCACTTTATATTAAGAGCCCTTAACTACTATGTACTTACATTTAAATGGATCATTTGATACAATGTTTTTACATTGTACTTACATTTTTTTAAATACCTGCATGCAATTACATCTCTAATTCATTTCTGTAGTTACATTTGTAATTACACTGTTAACCCTTCCCTTACACCTAACCCTACCCTTAAACTTAGCCATCTCAACAAACCTGTTCCCAACTTTACCCGTATCCCACCTCAATATCAGCAAAACAATATGAACACAATAAGTACACTGTACTTATTTTTGATGTAAGTACATAGTCGTTAAGGCACCTAATATAAAGTGAGGCCCATATTTGTGCTGTTGTGAGGGATTTTAATCAGGCTGTTGAATAATTTTTAGACTGCAGAAGTCATTAAAAGTTGCATTTTCAGTTGAATTTGGGAAAACCCCTTGAAGCATTTGTAGTGTTGAGATATTTCAATTAATTTCGTTTGATTTGTTCATTGCAAACAGCTTAAAGTCTGTACAATTTGCCAATAAACTGGATTTGAAATAGGGTTTTCTTTTTCCCCCAAATAAGTTTTTGTTAACCAGGGGCATTTGTGTGATCAAATATACAGTCAAATCAGATTTGTTTTAATTTTTAATTTTTTTCAGTTTTCTACATTAATATATTTTCAAATGTAATTTATTCCTGTGATCAAAGCTGAATTTTCAGCATCATTACTCCAGTCTTCAGTGTCACATGATCAGAAATCATATATGACAATATTTGTATTGTATATATTCTTTATTGTTATTTTCGTTTTTAACAATTTTATTATAACAATACTGAAATGGTTTGTATTTATTTCAATCTTTGTTGAGATCATCGCATAATTTTAGAAAGTATTTTTATAAAATATAAATAAAAGGCATTCGATAAAAAATATATAAAAAGTTTCCAGCAACGCTTTTGTGTCCTTCATATCTTCAAAAGGCTCAAAATCAACCCAAGGGATTTAAAAAGTGAAATTAGTCACATTAACTGCAAAGAATCAAATTCGTCTGATTAGTTATTTTGCTCTGTTATCAGCACTAATTGTTAGATAGGCAGAACGTGGTACGACTTTTGGGTTTTGAATGTCTCTCTCTCTCTCTCTCTGAAGGCTACTAATATCTATCATGCTTCATTTCAGGTGGGCGGTGCTTTCAATGCCCTTCAGTGTGTGGATATGTCTCTTCCTTAATTGTTCCCTGTGTGGCCATCTCTTTCACTCCCTTTTTTAGAAATAATAAATAAAAAAAAATCTACTTTTTTCCATTCCTTCATCCTCATGGAAAAATGCTCTCTGTTGGCTCCCGCATCACTTCCTCAGCCATCGCCGTGGCGACACCACCCCCCACCAACAGCAGCAGATGTAGCCCCAGCACTTTTCTGGGGCTTTTGCTGAGCTGAGAAAACAGCACTGAACCCGATGGAGCAACATCGCCCCTCAGAAAAACCCTAAAAACTCACACAACTAAGGTAGAAAGAAAACGTCTGAGGCGATGTCTGCATTTTGTTTTTTTGATAATCTCGGAGAATTGTTTTGCAGGTTTCAGCTGAGCATATTGTCCTGCTGGTCGATCTTTGCCCGAGGCCAGATCACAGATTGTTGATGCAGTATGTCCACAATCTCACCTTTGAGATGTTATGGAGAAATTCTAAGTACAACAGTGGTTCTCAATGCTTCAGATGTGCAGACCAAAATGCTACCAAAATTCTTTATGGTATAAAAGTAAACAAAAAGGTCCTTCAAATAAATTGACAATGGAAGATTTTGTTTCTTTAATGTGTATTGAATGACGATGGTTTCATGCTAGTAAGTCACCACACAAAAGAGCTTATGCTCTGCACAAACCATGTTTACTCTTGCTGCAATCTATATTTAATATGGTCTGGATTGTATTTCTGTGCCTTGTGTAGTTTTATTCATGGTTTTCAAGGATGAGGGCATGTCACGCAACCTGTCCATGCTGGCATCTGCTTAGTTTGGCTGCTTCTAACTCAGATCAATTTGTGCCAAAATACCATAGAGTTTGATTGGACACACAGCTTTTGACAAAATGTATGGGAAGCATTTACCCTGTTTACAGGCCTATTGTTTTTATAAGGTTAGGTTAGTTATGGCCTTGCTAGCCCCTGATGGTAGATACTATCTGGCTGCAAAGAGCATCTTTTACAAATATAGCTATTTTCTTCTAGGCAACCTATACACTCATAAGAATAAAGTTTCTTTATTGGCAACTGTGGTTTAATGAAGAAGCGTTAACATCCATTGAACCTTGATATTGCACAAGCGATTCTTTAGATAATTAAAATGTTCCTCACACTAAGCAAAAAAGTTTTTTTGTTTTTTTAAAGTGTTAACTGGAAGGTTCTCTGAATAAGCAAAAATGGTTGCCTGTGAAAAACATCCTTTTGGAACCTTTATTTTTAAGAGTGTATTTGGTTAAATGGTAGCACCATTTATTAGTATTATTTATTTTCCTGTTTCTTATATTCATACTATGTACGTATTATAATAATTACAATAACTAGGTAATAACCAAAGTCCCTTTAAGGCAAGTCATTTCACTCATTGGCCATCTTTGAAATGCCTCTCATGCAGCTACTTCAGTCATGAAAGTGCAGCTCCTATCTCTTTAAAAGGGAAACATCAAATTCTCCAAAGCTGTTCACTAAGCTTACAATTAAATTTCATATTTAAAACCACCAATGAAATCTAGCATCAATTGTTTTTTGTTTTTGTTGTTTTTTTAGTAGTCAGGACACTGACCAGGGAATTGTCATTTTAAGGGCTGACTCAATCACAAAATCCCCCCAGGGCACTGAAATGTTGCCATAGCTATGTCGTAGGCTGTTTGTAGCGTGCGTAGCATATGGCGTAGCCTGACTTGCACCTCTCCAAAAATGTAACAATGCATCAATTCTACACGGACTGCAAGTGCTGTGATCGGTCTGCTAGAACCCCTCTGCGATAGCATCGGATTTCCTCATATGCATTTCGTCTTGTGGATTATAAATGTACTATTCTTCGAAATGTAAAAAACTCAAGCTGCAACAAAATTTGCTTTCTATTTCTCGGCATCAATGTTTCTTGGAAAATATACACAACAAGCTGATTCTTTTTCAGCTTTTGACTTGATACTGTGGGTTACACCATCAACATGTCCTTGGACACTGCCTACTAGTGGTGTGCATGTGTAATTCCACGTTCGTTTATAAATACCAGTAATGATGTTATACATTGAGGAAATTGAAACGTCACCAGAAATAGAGTCATCAGTGTCCCAATGTGTAGTGAATATTTGTGAACACGATATACTGATTCATGGCAACTGCAGTGATTCGATGACTGTATCAATCAGCGATTGGCTCTTTTATTTAGAAGGCGGGACATGTTGCAATTTCTCCCATTCATAGGCCTTGTCCCAGATGGCACCCTAAAACAATGGGTCTTACAACAAGTACGCAGATTTGTGACGTAAAGCCCCTTTGACTGAACTCACTTCACTTCAGTTCAGGCTCTGCAAAAGTGCACATTGAGGGCGACCACCCTTCTGACACCTAAGCCCCTGTCCCAAATGGTACACTTTATTTCGGTCTTGTGGGCTTACAATGGCTGCCACGAGTGTCTGGTGAGTCCATGATGGGTGTCCCATTTGTCATTTTAGGATTCAGTAGGGTGCTTGCTAGCATCCCCTTTGTGGTCGATGTGGGCCCTCGATGCACACTTCTGCTGAGCCCGCACTAAAGCGAACTTCGCAGCAGACTTCTTCCCGACAGTCAAAGCGTCGTTACTTCATGAAAGTGGAGGCTCTTAAAATTGTGAAATACAGTAGGTGTATATTTCTCACTGCTGTTTTTTCGATGTCATAGGGTAGTCGCCAGTGAAGGTCTTTGTGTTACTGTGGTGTCATGACATCAGTCAATCCATGCTGTCATGATGTCATTTCTGCCTCAAGTGATTGGCTCAAAAAACACCTGGAGAAATGAGGGCCCAACAACTCCATTCAGATGACTGGGAATGTTTACGAACAGCTTTATCCAGGTATTTTGTTCAACCTAACTATGCATGATTATATAGTTAGTTGCATTTAGCGTTGTGTTTTACCCTGCTCTCAATGACTTTATCATAACAAAACAGCTGTTTGTTTTTGGGTCAAAACCCACCAGTTGAGAACCACTGAAATAAAACAGACATTAAAACACAAAGTGGCTTTAAGAAAGTGTCTGCCAACAGCCAGAACGCAAAACACCATGGATCTTACGAAACGAGCTGGACAAACCGATAACATGGTGACGGACGCCATGCCGTAAGCGGACAAATGAGAACGGAGGGTGCGATAGGATATCTGAAATGCGAGCAGGACAGCTGTGAAGCTCTGAAACGCTGGAGCGTGGCTGTTAGAGATTGCGTGTAGTGTGGGAGAGCGATTGTGGGCAGCGGATGGGCTTTTTTCAGCACAATAATACAGGGATTTGTCAGGGGCAATGGTGATCACAAGAAAATGTGGCATGTTTTGTGTGTGTTTGCATCTGCGTGCGTATGTTTGCTCATGTCAAGTGCTTTTCTGTGGATAGGATTTGATTACCAGACAGTTTGAGTCACAGTTCTGAGTCATTAGTTTCATTTGCCAGTCCTTCCATAAGAGCTTTGAAAACATGCCGTAAAAGAGCCCTCTCCTCTCTCGGCCTCTCTCTCTTTTTTCCTGCTCTCATTTTTTCACTGCCTTTCTATCAATGCTCTCACTAACACCTCTACGCGCCATTCCCCCAATATTCCTACATGTTCCTGAGTGTTGTTAATGTACATCGATTGACATTGCATCTGCTATCTGCCGGGTAAAATTGAAACAAATCAAACCACTTGACAGAGGAGGTGATGTCAACTGTGGAATTTTTATTTTAATTCTATAAAATCCTCACCATTTATTTATAGCTACACTGTGATAGTTTTTTGTGTGTGGTTGTTTTTATCTTTCTCAGTTCTTGTAGTTGTTTGTCATATATATAGGCATAACATTATGCCACGGCAACTGTTAGTGGGTGGGATATATAGGCAGCAAGTGGACATTTTGTCAAATTGTGATGGCTAGACGATTGCGTTTCCGAACATCTCAAAAACTGCAGCTCTTGTGCGGTGTTCTGTAGTGGTCAGTATCTATCAAAAGTGGTCCAAGGAAGGAACAGTGGGGAACCGGTGACAGGGTCATGACTTATTGAAGCACTTGGGGAGCGAAGGCTGGCCCATGTGGTTCGATCAAACAGAAGAACCACTGTAGCTCAAATTGCTCAAGAAGTTAATGCTGGTTCTGATGCTGGTTCTAATGCTGGTTCTGATAGAAAGGTGTCAGAATACACAGTGCATCACAGTTTATGTAAGGGGCAGCATAGCTGCAGACCAGTCAGGGTGCCCATGCTGACCCCTGTCCACTGCCGAAAGTGCCATGTGAGCATCAGAACTGGACCAGCAATGGAAGAAGGTGGCCTGGTCTGAGGAATCGTTTTCTTTTACATCACGTGGATGGCCGGGTGCGTGTGTGTCGCTTACCTGGGGAACACATGGCACCAGGATGCACTATGGGAAGAAGGCAAGCCGGTGGAGGCAGTGTGATGCGTTGGGCAATGTTCTGCTGATAAACCTTGGGTCCTGCCATCCATGTGGATGTTACTTTGACACGGACCTCCTACCTAAGCATTGTTGCAGACCATGTACACCCTTTCATGGAAACGGTATCCCTGGTGGCTGTGGCCTCTTTCAGCAGGATAATGCGCCCTGCCACAAAGCAAGAGTGGTTCAGGAATGATTTGAGGAGCACAACAACGAGTTTGAGGCGTTGCGCACCTTCAGGGGTCTAGTAGAGTCCATGGCTGTTTTGGCAGCGACACAATATTAGGAATTGTGTCATAATGTTATGTCTAATCGGTATATATATATATATATATATATATATATATATATATATATATATATATATATATATATGTATATGTATATGTATATGTATATATGTATATGTATATATATATATATATATATATATATATATATATATATATATATATATATATGTATATGTATATGTATATGTATATGTATATGTATATATATATATATATATATATATATATATATATATATATATATATATATATATATATATATATATATATATATATATATATACATATATATATATATATATACACACACACAGTCGTGGTCAGAATTATTGGCACCCTTAGTGAATATGAACAAAGAATGTAAAAATAAATCTGCATCGTTCATGATCTTTTATTCAACAAATTCACAAAAATCTAACCTTTAATTGAAGTAAAACTATTTGTGGGGAAATCTATTTTTGAAATAAATGTTGTTGTTGTTGTTTTTTTTTCAAAACATGTTGGCCATAATAATTTGCACCCTTTTATTAAATACTTTTTACAACGTTCTTTTGCCAAGATAACAGCTCCTAATGAGTTTGGAGATCAATGATCATTCCTTCATACAGAATCTTTCCAGATCCTTCAGATCTCCATGTTGGTGCACTATATATATAGGATATATTGGGTTCAGGTCAGGGGACTGGGACGGCCATGGCAGAAGCCACATTTTGTGCTCAGTGATATATATTTTCAAATATCTTCAGGGATATTTTACTCATTAAAAAGTTCTTGGGGTGCAAATAATTATGGCCAACATTTTTATTTATTTCATACTGTGATATTTCCTCCCTCCATTTCACTTATTTTTCTTCAATTAAAGGTTACATTTTTGCAAATAAATAAATAGAAAAAAGAAAAGAAATGAAAGATCTAAAAGATAAACAATGCAGATTTATTTGTACAGCCATATTGGATCATATTTACCAAGGGTGCCCATAATTCTGACCATGACTGTATATAACGCAGTGTCAAGTAAAAAACAAAGAATCCTTGTTGTTGTCCTGTTAATCTATTTCTTAGCCAGGTTTTAAAGGGCAGTTGTACAGTTTGATTTATTCATTTAAAAATTTTTTAAAAGGTTTATAATATTTAATATATAATCAATATTTAATTTCTGTTCATCTACTGGCACCAAATTATTATTATTTTTGAACAGGTTTCCCAAACACTCCCCCACCTGTCATTTGTTGACCAAATTTAACAATATTCAAATTTAAATATTTGATTTAAATAATATCATTTAATTCATTTAAATTGGGATTTTTACTAAATATTTCCCTACAAATGTGGCCTTGGTCAGCCTACATCAGCAGAGCAGGAAATCATTTTAGAAGTGGGCAAATCTTCTTGTTTTGAAAAAAAGTCTTCAAATAGACTGGTATGCTAACTCACTATTTGATTTTCTGTTGTGCGCAGACTCTCAGTGATGCCTTATTTTAAATCAAAATTAGGACAAGCCTCCAAAGCTTTATTCTCTTTAAATCATAATATAAAAAAATAAAAAAACTATGCCATTACATGAAACTACAAAGAGTAGCGGATTTAAACATTTCTGTCCACTTCATCATGAAGAGGTTAACACAGTTGGCTGGTTTCTTCGCTCAAAAGCACACGGACGGCTAATAGAATTATTTGATCTTCATTATTTTACCACATATTCATAAGTGATGTTACACTAGAGTGCCACCTCTAGCTCATTATGTTTATTATAAGCTTGTCTCGCACGCGAACAACCTGTGAATAATGCCGGTGAATACACCACCAGCTGCCCACAGATCACACGAGATAAACCAGAGCAAGAGTGAGGATACGGTTTTGCTTTTTATAGCCACAGCAGCTGATTCTGGATCAGTTCAAATCTGATGCTTTATATAGGCTGTGATAGTGACAGACTGGAGTTGCATGTGCAGAGTGTATGTCAGCTTGTGCTGATAAGGATCGGTGCGTATGATTGCTATCAGAAACAATTGGACAAGAGTTAATTAGCTTTTCTTTTCACGGGTACCATCGAAGAGCCAACCAGTATGGAAACCAAACCGTTCTTCCCAGGACCGCGGGCACGCGCACGCATACTACACCGAAGAGTTTGTCCTGTCCCAGGTGTACAGGAATCGTAGGAGCTGCGTGTGGTTTGTCCTACTTCCTGTACAGTGTGACTGTACCTCGGACTGTGCGCGAGCATGTGTGTAACGTTGCGACAAACACTGACCCATTTCAATATGATGTAATATTAACAAGCCCAGATAAGTTTTATTTTGTATTTTATTTTTTCCTGAGAGTAGGAACTGTTAATGTAGAAATGGAAACGGGATTAATTATAGTCCATGAACCACATAATTCAAATTTGCACCTTTTAGTTGCCAAGATCAATTAACGCCCGTCCCCTAAAGTCAAAGTTTACCACGGGCAAGATCGGACATGAACGCTGCGTAAAGTGAGTTAATGCGCAATGCCGCCACTACATAACCAAAGCGAAGCGCTCGCAGGCAGACTTCTCTTAAGTGCGCTCGTGAGTATGTTGCGCGTCGGACGCACGTCCTAGTTTTGGCACTGATGCGAGTGTGTAGGAACCCAGCGCGTCCTCCTCTCTCTCCTCTAACCTCATCACAGCGAGACGCACGATTCCACAGGATGCCTCACCATATGCTTCTCTTAACTACTGAGTTTGGGGTTGGGATGTAGGCGATCCATCGGGCGCAGAGCGAGTTCTGGATTTGGATGCTTCGCTGGCACTGCTTTGCGGGTGATGGTGAAGCGCGTCTTGCGCGCTGCCGCACGTTTCCTCGATCTTTCCTCGGGACGTTTGGCGAAGGGAAATGTGAAGAAGGCTTAAAGAATGGCATGTAAACATGGTTTCTGCCAAGAAGGAGATGGTGACTGCGATGTACCCCACTTCTATTTCCACTCTCCTCTACTTTCTCTGTGTGGCGGCTTGGTGAGTTCCAACTGGATGTGAGCGTTACGCATGGCATCTTTACGCCTCGAGGTTACAAACGTCAAACTCGGGCGTTTTTGAACTGTTTGTGCTGTTGATTGATACGAAAATAGGCGTAGATTTAATGTGTGCGCAATGTTAAAATGCTTCAGTTTGCTCTGTGTTATTTTTAGCATAAAGAGAATATCTGGACAGATCAGAAAGGATGAGAAATTATACCCGGAAAATTTCACGCGCATTCTGGACCGACTCCTGGATGGATACGACAACAGACTCCGACCTGGATTTGGGGGTACGTGCCAAAAACCTTGACAATCATGTGGCCAGAAAAAGCGCACAGTGCTTTTAAAGCTTCTTGCGCCAAGCATGCTCTCCAAATGTTGTGTTTTTAATGCAGGTCGCATGCTGTTTACTAAGTGTTGTTTGTTTGGTGAGGGTTGGTGTCCTCTGAGGGGAGATGGAGGTGTAAGCCAACTCCAAATGTCCTTTTGCTGCCCACTCTCTTTCTCTGCTCACTCTCTTTCTCTGCTCTGTATCTGTTAGATCGGTGCCGTTTAGATGTTAAAGCGAGTTTGGTTATGTAATCGCGTCGCTAAAGCCGCTTAATGCACATTTTAAGTAGGAAGAGTACAGATGTTCGCTTTGTGTGCGTAAACCGATAAGATTCCCCGCGCTCTCCTATCATTAAACAGCGCGCGTCAGTGTTTTAACCGTTTTGCGAAGCCAGTGATGAGCTGCTGTTATAGTTAGCGGTCAGCAAATAATTTTTATCGTAGCTCTAGTTTTGTGTACAGTAGCCCAACGATGGCCACTGTGCCTGAAACTTCAGAATTAACCCCTTCTGTGTGCATGGCATTTTTAAAAATAGCCAAATAGATCTGGAAATTAAAGTTCGTGGATATATTCAGTCTGAAATGTAACACTTTATATCTTCATTTACAACATGACAAGCATGATTATATTGTATAATGTTTTAGAGATCATTAGTTTGTGTGCATGGATATAGTTAGAAATAGTATTACATGTTTTCATATAGCTTGTGATGTATTAGTCATTACATAAAATTGATTAATGACTTATTCATGAAAGTTACTATATAAAGAAAAACATCAAGACTTGCTGCACACGTCACAGTTTCCGCTCTCCCCCCTTTTCCTCTTGTAATTATTTTAGTCAAGACATACATAATCAAATCAAAGACTGTGGATCCCTATGCGTAATGCCGGGATGTGATTGGAGCTCTGGGAATGAAGCTCTGGTTTTTATGTAACTTTAGTGAAGAGGCAGAGAGCACATCTCTCCAAACAGAACAGCACACCCACCTTCACATGACAAGAGCTCTCGAGCGGAGCTGGATCAGGCTGGAGGGGCTTGATCAGCTCTCAGCTAGATGGTGTGGGTTCACAGTTCTAGTAGGATCGCATGAGTTGCCCTTGCCAAAGAATGTAGTGCTTCAGAGATGATAGATATCAAGGCTCGGGCGCGTCTCTTACCATTGGCCTGCATGGTTGTTGTCGTCTGAAATGCATTTGATTGTTGTGCCACGAGGACTTAAGTTTAAAGAAATGCACTTTTCATCATACACTGTAGCCTTTTAATTGTTCAGCCAAAAATGACATTTCTGTCATATTCTACCCGTATGCAGTTATTTTTTTCTTCACATTTCACATTTGATGCATGTTATTTGTGACAAAAGCACCATAAAAATAGTCCATAAGACTTGTGCACAACATTTCATGTATTCTGTTTTTGATATGACAAAATACATTTTGTGTTTCTGTTTCTCCTGGCTTCAGATAACTTTGAAAACAGAGCATGAGTCATATGGACTATTTTGTGATACTTAAAAGGTGTTTTTTTTTTGTTTTTTTGGTACTTTCTAGAGCTTGACATCTGATTACTATGAACTGTCTTGGGGGGAGATGTGGAAAAATCTGAGAACTAAGGAAAAGTCTCAATTTGCTCTTTATTTCATCTCATTGCTGTAGGAGAAACAATGGAGATATTAAAGAGATCTCTGTTGTGATTTTTTTGTGCATTGGGCTGAGTAAGATTATTCCTGTCTTTCATATTTCTGTAGGGTTCATGGTTGTCAACTGTGAGAGATGCTCAGAGTGTCTGTTTAATGACAGATAATCCATTTTCTTGTTTGACTGAAGGCACTTCACTCTCAAGTGATTTACTCAGGCATCTATCAAAGAGCCTCTAGAACATTAGGAGTTCAACCCTCACCAGTTCAGCCAATGAGACGATTCAGTGATGAATCATGTGATTTAGAGCTTTGAGTGGCCCAGTCTGTTTTCAGTGACACTTTCAGTCTTTATTTGTTTTATTTTGTTTTTATTTTTTGTCTCCACAAGAATTTGATTAAAGTAGACAAATACATGATAAATGGTTTCAGTCTAGGAAAACTGGGAAGAGTCAATGTGAAATCCAAACTGAGCCCATTTCCTTTCCTAAAACACATTTCCAGTCATATTGTGCAATATTTAAGAGTGTACTTTATTGTCAAAAAAATTGTCTTCATAATCTGCCTCTATATTGGCTTTTCTATTGGCTGATGTCACTTAGGATGTGTTCACACTTGGAAGGTTTGGTTAGAATAAAGCTAACTCTGGTGTGTTTGCTCGGTTGCGGTTCATTAGATTTTTTTTTCCAAAAACTGATATAATGTTAATATGTTTTGTACCTGTGTGTAATACACTGACAACCACCAAAAACAGGTGGTGATGAGAAAAGGTTGCATGATGAATCAAAGCTCATACACAAGCAGCGCATATTTTTCATATTTTAATTTATGTATTGAAAGTATGGTAAATAGTGGTAAAATATGCCAACAATCACATTTAAAAATAAACACTTTTTGGCATAACCTGTAGCCCATCTGAATGATATAACAATTAGGCTATATATTTCATAGTGAAAACCATGTAGTCTACCAAAATTTCATTGACTGTCAAAGTTAAATATTATTGTAGCATTGTTGAAATCTGGGTACCGTCTTAAATTTTAAAATCAGGTACAGGAGAAGTTTGGTCTCATCAGTGAGGCACACAAACATGACAGTCACGCGGCACTTAGACAGTAAGCTTTTCTTTGACTGTTACCGTTTTTTTTAGACTCTTTTTGCGCTCACGATCTTCTAACATAACACTCTGAGACACAACATTTCTTGGCACACTTGTTTTACACATATTTAGCGCCACCTATTGTATTGGTGTATCATTGACATGTAAAAGTCTAAACCCAGAATATAAGACAAACCAGTTTTTTTTTTTTTTTTTTTTCAGATGCATTTCTAAGTAAAAAACAATGTCTTATATTCAGATCAATATGGTAATATATAAAAGGTGCACAGTGTCAGTCATTCATACAGACTCAAAACACCATCACAGTAACACACATGACACTCAAGTAATGCAATAAACATTAATTTAACAACATTAGATGTAACATAAAACCGAAGAAGAAACAGTAATTTCAACGACAATACATCAAATTTGAAATGTCATGTAGGGAATTCTGGGAATGTCAATTTATGTTTTTTTCAACGTTAATTATACAATGACTTGTTCTTTTTCACTTCCAAAATTGTAAATATTACAGTATTTTACTGTAAGATCAGCTCTATTGTAGTTATCCACCATATAGTTTTTTACTGTAAAGGACGGTAAAAAGGACAGAATTCTCAAGCGTCATTGGAGCCTGTTAAATAACCAGCCAGTGTTCAAAACGATCTCCTTACCGTAGCCTGATTTACAGTAAGCTTGTAATAATGATTTAATTTGAGTGGTACTGTTGGATCAAGCATGTCTTTGCAATCGTTAAATTGAATCACTGTTGGTAGCGCAATTTATTATAATGCTTTTATCTCAGTTGGTCAGAACAAAAGTGTCAGACATGTTACTCACTTGTTCAGATGACATTTTGTGGGAAAAAATCTTATTTAGGTTATTCTCCAAGACGTAGAATCTGTGATTCTGAAGTACAGTATCCACACCAGTGCAGTGAATGAATGACAGCTGCACATACTCCTCAAAACATTTGATTCATCCGCGCTGAGGAGCCGCGCCGATGCTCACGTACAGATGATAACTCCGCAGATACAGAGATACTCAAACAGAGATGCCGACACAGAGGCAAAACTGCATCTTTAACCAATAGCCAAAGCTGTTTAGACTTTTTTTAATGAAGGCAATGCCACCATAATGTAGGCAATGTAATCTTTCTATAATCTGTGTGGTTATCTAATGCCGGATAACAAAGTTACAGCATCATTAACAAATAATAGATTTTTCAATCTGCTGCAACTCACATTCGGCTCTGACTCTATTCTGATATGAAACACATACTTTACACCATCAAAGAAATTTCTGATTGAGCAAATAAAGTCCTGCTTAAGAGTTTTTCTCTTAAGCAAGTCAAATAGGTTGGCAAAGCTTTCATGTTGACTTTGACAGCAAAAAAAGCAAACGCAAGCATTTCTTTCAGCTCTATTTCTGGTCATAAGAGGCTTATGGTCATAGTAATGTGATTCTAAAGATTCCTGTTTCTGTCCAGGTCCAGTGACGGAAGTGAAGACCGATATTTACGTCACAAGTTTTGGCCCAGTTTCTGACGTGGAGATGGTGAGTGCTCTGAGATGTTTATATATGTTCTATATGTGAACAGGTTGGATTTGTCTATGTACATGTATGTGTTCATGAGCAGCTGTTATATAAGGCATCATATCTGTCCACTGAGATATTATTAAAATAAATAATTCAGGCAGCTTGCCATTTAGATCAATGCAAGATGCTGTTAACTGCTTAGTCAGAGTAAATCAAGTACAGTGTGGTAGAGATTCAAAATAAAAAAAAAGAAAAATTTGTGATTGAGTTGACATTTTCAGCAGGGATTTTCCCCTGAGAACAATGTGAGGTTCAGCACCTCGCAAAAGAGCATAACAGTGCTAAATGTGACCACATATCAGATTGGTACCTACAATATTAAAACCAGCAAAAATATAATGCATTTAAGGGCATTCATAATGCATTTAACTTGCGTGATGTATTTGCAAG
Source organism: Gobiocypris rarus (assembly GCA_023029165.1). NCBI lineage: Eukaryota > Metazoa > Chordata > Actinopteri > Cypriniformes > Gobionidae > Gobiocypris > Gobiocypris rarus. Next base: position 16,933,750 of record CM040932.1, on the reverse strand, counting down.
TGAAAATTGTTTCTGCAGTATGAATTGATTAGCTTTTCTCAGGCCCACACAATGTTAATCACGTCAGGAGAAAATGAAAAGTAGTTTCAGAGGTGTAGAAAGTTTGTTTTTTGTTGCAGGATTATGAAAATATAAGATATTCTGTAGAATAAGATTGACTGATTATTGGTGTAGAACACAACCAGGACATTTATTTAAAAAAGTAAATAGGGTTCAATTTGATTTTATGTTCATTTTAAATACAATACGTAACTTCTTTTTTTCTTTTCGTGGTTAAAATCATTATCCAAAATCAATTGTTGAGCAAGTACATAACCAATCATTGTCCAATATGTCCTCCTTACCTTAGGCCGAATCACAATGGTAAGACTGTAATAATGTTTTGTAATTTGATTGGTTGGGTCAGTTTTCGCGGGAAATGCAAGTTTTCTCCTGTTTGTCTTTGCGTCATTACATCACATCCGTATACAAAGGAGTCCCGACTTGTATATCTCATTTGTGGATGCTGCAGGTGGCGGTGTCATGACAAATCAGGTCCTCCCTTGAAATCAGGTCTCCCCAAACTGTCAGTTAATGTTTATCCAAAGTATACAAACGATATTAATTTAAAATACACATAGATTACAATATAAAGCCTACAAAAACACATTAGTGCATTATAAAACCAAGTGAACGTAATTTCTTACACTATAACTGGTCCCAATTAATGGACCCAATTTGTCACAACAGCAGATTGTTTAGCATCTTCTCACAGCAGCTTTAATTGGAATTAAAGGTGCAGTATGTAATATTGACAGCTAGTGGTCGAAATAAGTACTGCGGTCCAAATTCAAAATATTGGAGAGAGTCGTTGCCCCCGCCCTCCTCCTCAGACACGATGCTCACTTAAGGACATTAAGGTTGCCAGATTGAGGACACGCAACAAGAGCGAGCGCAATTGACAATGGAAGGCGAGGAGACTTACAAACTGTAAGTTGATGAGTTGATTTAGTCACGTTTTAATACTTCCATTCAGAGAGATTTTTAGATGGATGCCAAGGCTTTTTAGGGCGGGTAGATTCAAAATACTATTGGGTAAACTGGCAACGTGCGGTATTGTGCACGGAATGAACATTTTAAAGTAGAATAACTATCTGTAACATTAAACATTTTATTTGTTTCAGCTGGTCAGAACAAAAGTGCAGACATGTTACTTGTTCAGATTACATTTTCCAGTGAAACGTCTTATTTTGGATATACTTACAAGACATAGTAACTGTAATTTCGATGTCCAGTGAACTGAAGATCCACGCTGGTGCGTTGACAGACAACCCACACATAGGCTACCCCTCAAAACATTCGATTCTTCCGCACTGAGGACTCATGCCGATGCATAACCCACATAACAGAAGCTAACTCTGCAAATAAATGTAATTTCAGGTTTCAAACAGAGATGCCAACAAAGAGGCAAAACTCGCAATACTGCTTTATGGGTTACAGAGGATTTTTAGTTTTTAGTTTTTTAAAACTAAGGAATTTTTTTCTTGGATGAATTTGATGATAATTTTTTTTATATTGACTTTTGATTTCATACATGATCTGTCCAGAGGCATCGCTGAAAATTGTATTTCTTTAAAAAGTAAATATGGTTCATTTTGATTCTAAGTTCATATTGAGACCTTTGACTTTTGATTGCATATTTGATTGTGTTTTTTTTGTTGTTGTTGTTCGATCTGCACAGTTTGAGACATTCCTTTAAAAAGTAAATAGGAATCATTTTGATTTGATGTTGTTTTTAAGGGTTTTTTGGCAGGAGTTTATCAGCATGAGGGTGTTTGTTTAAGTATCTAGACACTGTTTTGCAAGATTATGATGGATTTGTTGCTTTTTAAAGAATCTCTCTAATGAAGCTTTCTGTCAGGAGTAAGTCAGATTGATTTGCGTGCGGTTTTGACTGCTGTATATTTGTGCTTTCTTCCAGGAGTACACCATGGATGTGTTCTTCCGCCAGACGTGGGTGGATAGGCGGTTGAGGTATGATGGCCCAGTGGAGATCCTCCGGCTAAATAACCTGATGGTGACCAAAGTCTGGACCCCTGACACGTTCTTCAGGAATGGCAAAAGATCCGTGGCTCACAACATGACGGCGCCCAATAGACTCTTCCGAATCATGAAGAACGGCACCATCCTGTACACTATGAGGTACCGCACGCATGCATCCGTCCAGTCCTGAGTCCGATTTACGCTGAAAAGACTTTGGCAGGCTGTGTTTGCACGTGGGTGAACATCATTTTGCCAAGAAGCATGCCTTCCTGGATCATCTTTTGTTGGTCCTGCAGTAGCATTTTGTGTTCAGTGGAAAATAGCAGGTTGATATAAATGTTGTTGAAGCCTCTATCCCGGCTCCTAAGGTTAACTCTTCAATACTAGTTGGTTGTAAGAAATGTTGTTTCATGTCCTACTTGTTGAAAGCCCAGCAAGCAATTTTGCGTTTAAAAAGTGTCTAATAGCCATCAAAACACAGCCCCTGATGTATTAGTCGTCTAACCATAGCCCAAGAATAGACTAGTCATCTAGTCAACTTGAGAGACAACTGTTGCCTTTAAGTACATGATGGAATATCATTCATCTCGCAGGATATTTTGGCAAATTCAGGGTTATTTTTGCAGGAGGTGGGTTACTCATAGCCGGACTATATCGGGCCTTTAGTTAACCGAGATGGCTGTTGCTTGCTGGTAGACAGTTAAAGGTGTTGGTGGACATCACATCCTCACTATTTTAACCAATTTTCTCTGGGTTTTTTTTTTTTGTTTTGTTTTTCACAGATTGACAATAAGTGCAGAATGCCCAATGAGACTCGTGAATTTCCCGATGGATGGCCATTCCTGCCCTCTGAAGTTCGGCAGCTGTGAGGAGTATACTTTATTTATGATGATTTTTTTTTTTCATCCCACAAAACACTAAAGTATGATTTAAGACAGTGTTTCTGAGTAAAGTAACATGGCAGTATATATAACATGTTTGGGGTTAGGAGAAGAATACTTATGTACTGGTTCTTGAAGAGCACTGAAGTAATCCCTTCTTTAAAAATGGATTTCTCTCTCTCTTCACTGTCAGATGACTTAACAAATCATGCAGGGAACAGAGTGGATTATTTAATTTTTTTTAAATGATTTGTGAGTAGAGACCCAATAAACTCAGAACTGAAGTTCATCTTTATGTTAGTCTACTCCTAAAAGCTGACATAATTCACTGACAGCATATGCATTTAAAATGTACAGGTTTTCTCCAGTAGGAAAAAGGACCAAAACTATTGGTGACTTGTTTGAATTCCATTACATTTGTTTTTTCCAACCAAATGCTTTCTAGGATGAATGCTGTGTCCCAATTCGCATTCTATCTGTCCTTTGAAATAAGAATTAGTGTGCCCCAAATCGTAGTATGTTAAAATGAGTATTCCGAAGATACCTGGATGGTCTCATTTTTCTGGTTGGAATCCGACTGCAGATCTGTGCACACTCTAATGGCTAATATTGCCCAGAACACATTGCGCATTAGACGAGGATTCGATTAGAGCTACAAACACAAATAAAAAGTGTTTAAAAACTACAAACATGGCGGATGTGCAACACCGACGGTTAAGTGGAGAGGTTTAGATAAATGGGTTTGATTGATAAATAATCAGTATCTAACCTGACGAAGAAGATACTTATTCAATGTTCTCCACATTATATTTCATCTGCAACAGCACTGTGAACTTTTATAATCATTAACTTAAATGCATCATTATGCAAACACATGAGGAGAGTCTCCGAATGAAAGACCCACAATTGGCAGATCAACATGCAACTACATTTCCATCCGAAACGGTAGAACATTTTATTAAATTGAATATGGAGGATTTGAACTGTGACAAGATGATTGACAGGGCAGTTTAAATGGTTACAGGATGCATGCGTTTTCTTCACAAAAACAGAACATACTTTTAGGGCGTAGTAAAAGTAGGCAAATTGGAACACAGCATATATATATATATATATATATATATATATATATATATATATATATATATATATATATATATATATATATATATATATATATATATATATATATTAATTTAAGCCCTTTACCTTAGAGATCTGAAAAAACAACAACTCTTCTCCTCAAGGAGAAATTACTTTTCCCTCTGAGTGTGTAATTACAGTCTTAGTTCGTATTCTAAAAACTGAACAAAGAATCTCCATATCAGCAGGACTGTTCATAACAGACAGTCAGCAAAAATGAAAACGAAAACATGAAAAAAAAAATTAGGTGAAAGAAAGAAAAATCTGAAAAGAAGGCCTAATCTCAAATGTGAATATGTGGCAGGTGGGTTGGGCTCTTTTATTGAGACTGCTGGAAGATCTGGAGATAAAATCAGTCCAGAGAGCTCCTGCTGGCGCGTTGTGACATTGTGATGGAGGACGATCTCGATGTTTTGGTTTTTTAGTGATGGCTGTGCTAATGTGCTGACGGATATCTCGCTCTCTCTTCTTTGTCTTCTTATACATCTTTCTGTCCTTTCTCTGGGCCTGAGGGGAAGCATCTAGACAGAGAGCTCTTCATCCCCTGTAGAGTCGAGAAGGTCACCAGAGCTTTCCCTTCTGCCCCGGGACAGCGCAGACCTATAACAGCTCTCGCTTTCATTTTACGCTCTTTCTTTGCACTCTGATACAGTTTTGTGCTCCTCTCTCAGGTCAAGGCATTTTCTTCTGTATTAATTTAAGTGATGTGTGCTAGGGTTACTTTCATAGTTAGGGTTAGTGATTTTTACTAAACTTCACAGTAATTCATCCTATACACTGTAGGCCCGCAAGACTAGTCTAAATAAAACCGAAATTGTGATTTGGCTTTGTGCAATTATCAAATTGCAAAGACTGATTTAATATATATATATATATATATATATATATATATATATATATATATATATATATATATATATATATATATATATATATATATATATATATATATATATATATATATATATATTATATATATATATATTAAATCCCAACCCCACAACCCCAAATCAGAAAAAGTTGGGACAGTATGAAAAATAAAATAAAATAAAACTACAGGTATGCAGGTACTTGACTGGCCTGCCTGCAGTCCCGACCTGTCTCCAATAGAGAATGTGTGGCGCATTTTGAAACACAAAATGCGACAACGAAGACCCCGTACTGTTGCCCACCTTAAGACTTGTTTGCAGGAAGAATGGGACAAAATTACACCTGAAACACTTCATCACTTGGTGTCTTCAGTCCCTAAACGTCTTTTAAGTGTTGTGTAAAGGAATGGCAACATTACAAAGTGGTAAATGCTTTACTGTCCCAACTTTTTTTGAAATGTGTTGCAGGTCTGAATGACAGGAAAGGATGCATATTTACAAATGACATGAAGTTGACATGAAATATTTTGTGTTCATATTGTCTGCAAAGAAATACTGTCTGCAAAGTCAAAGTAAATTTAGAAATCACTACTTTCTTTTTTTTTATTTGCGTTTTCCATACTGGCCTAACTTTTTCTGATTTGGGGTTGAATATATATATATACACACACGCTGCTTTTTTCAGAGTGGCTCAGTCTGCAGTAAATGATGTTCCACTCATTTCTGTATCAGCTCTGTGTCTGGGTTGCTTATAACAAGCATTTGGCAACGCAATATGCACCACTCATCTACGGGTTTCCTGGGGTTTTCTACCAAAATAAAAGCTTAAAGTTTGAAAATCAAGAAATTAAGATAGCTATATATATTAGTATTGTAATGTTACAGTTATACATTACAATACAATTACTATTATTATATTATTATTATTATTATTATTATTATTATTATTATTATTATTATTATTATTATTATTATTATTATTATTATTATTAAATGCTCTTATGTTTTATTTTACAGTGAAATATTACAATAACGGTATATATAAAATACAAAAATGAAGATAATTATTATGATTAGCCTTTTGCTTGAGTACATTATCAAATAGCTAATAATGTGTTGCCATCTCAGTCTGCAAAAAAACATATCCCCAAATCGTGCAGATCTATTCCACAATTTTAGCTCCAGACATAAATGATTCTTCACATCAAGTGTTTAGTTGAAGTGGGCTGTTATCTTACAAAGGAATCAGACTCATGCTACAAAAGAAAAACCTCAATTCGCAAATTTGCGCGACCATCTTGAACACGGGCAAAACTCCCAATTGCGCATATCCCTATTCAAATGACTGTATTTTGCTCACAAAATTTCGCAGAGCAACAGTAAATGTGACCGTACCTTTAGAAACTGCATTGCAACGTGCAAAACATCTTAGGGTGCTTTCACACCTGCCTCACTTAGTTAGGTTGAATCGCACTAGAGTTCGCTGTCCCCTTTGGTGCGGTTCGTTTTGGGCAAGCGTGAATGCAGCAATCCCACACGGGAGCGCACCAAAAGCAGACCAAACAAGCGTACCCAGACCTCCTTAACCCTCCTATTATCTTTGGGGTCAGTTTGACCCCATTCAATGTTTAAAGTCGGTAAAAACACAATTGACATCATTTTTTTTGCTTCAGATTGAATGACATTTCCTAATTTAATGGGGACAACTGTGTAAACATAAAATTAACATGATGATATTTTTTTGTAGCATCAGTTTGACCCCAGGCTCTTTTAGCTGTATAAAACATAGGAAAAATCAAAATTTTACACACATTTGTTTTGGTTGTTTTATTGAGGTCACTATAACATGCCACACTTTTATATATTCAGTATTATATTCAAACAACTTCCCTCTGTTTTAGGGCTCTAACCTAACCTAACCACACCTAGTATTGCGATAACCACTAGTAGTTTAAGTTATTATGTTCTCGCTCCCCACTTGAACGTCAGGGTAGACATAGTGCTGCTAATGTCATCAAAATGGTTCCAGGGCCCACCAGATATGCTGTCAGCCATAAATGACCTGAGACATAAACCTTTGTAAAAAAAAATAATTAAAAAAAATCATATTCTGGAGGTTTAAATTGATGGGGTCAAATTGACCCTATTGGGTAAAAAATGTTACCAGATTTGAGGATAACAGGAGGGTTAAAGAGGTACACTTTTAAATGAACACTGGAGCGGCTCGTTTGTGTTGAGAATGTGATCCGAACTCGAACAGACAGTGCCTAAAAAACTGCACATTTTTGGACTAAACCAGCTGCCATAGTCATTATTTTCCAGCCGTATTCTCAAAATGTATAGTTTGCCTGAATACAAACTATGTAGTTTATGATACCAGGGATACAATCAGCCCGTGCAGTCGTCTCTCCATAGTATGACTTTCAAAAGTGACATGTTGTCTGCTGGCTTTTCATCCTCTCTTTGTTCATTTCCAGGAGTTCCATTGGAATTTTCCCGCACAATAATACTAACCAATCAAAGAGCAGTTTAGGAAATACGTTCAAAGACACGTCTTGCCAACAAGTGATGTGGATGTTGACACATGACTGCATTTTGGTTTGTTTCACTAACTCATCAATTGATTCGGACCAGAGCAATCAGTGTGGTGTGAAAGGAACCAAAACAGCTGAAAAATGCTACAGTAAATAATTATTTAGACAAACATTTAAACAAATACAATCGGAGTTATATTAAAAAATGTCCTGTCTCTTCCCAGCTTTATAATGGATGGATGCACTTTTTTGGGCTTCAAATTTTGGGTAATAATACACATGTAGTATTGATACAGTATGTGTCTTGCTCTCTCTCTCACACTACAGGGTTCGTTCACTTCCCCTCAAAAAATTCTGTCCTGCCCAGCACGACTTTGTATCAAAACTCATTTAGTCTCTCTGTCCCCTCTCTCTTCTCTCTTGTGCTCTCTTTTTCTATCTTCATGGGGTTGTTGGTGGGTGTCTTGGAAGCCCTTCCTCTGCTCTATTTTCCAGTGTGTGGGGGTTCAGAAACAGAAATGGAGAAAGAGACAGCGAGGAGGACAGAAAAAAGAGAATTAAGGAAAATAGAGAGAGATGATGAAGATGGTGCTGATGATCTCAAAGGAGGACAGGAGCGCAGGGAGCGTGCCGACGGACTCCTGAATGTGCAGTCAGTCTCTGCTCTGTTTGATGTATGGATTTCTCGTCCATAAATGAAATCTGTCTGATTCTGAGCAGGAGAACATCTCAGCGGATCCGCTTTCTGTGTCAGGATGATTGTTCTGCTTGGCTCGGATTTGAGATTGGCACGCACAGTAGAGGAAGTGGGCAGCAGTGAGGAAAGATCAGTGTCTTAGCGGCGACCGTTCGACCCTGAGCTCGAGGACTAATACTCACGGTTCCACGCGTAGGCATATCCAGAGGAAGATTTCATTGCTCATATATTGCTCTTTCATAGCTCGGGAGACCTAGTGAAGTCCTCAGATATGTTTAATTGAAGTATTAACTCCTTTATTTCCTTGGGTGAAATAAAAAAAATAGACAATTTTTGTGAAATTAGATCAGAAATGTTGTAGTTCCTTCTTCTGATGCCGTTTTGACATCCTGCAGGAAAGTAACGTCACAAATGAGATCTCTTGAATATCACAATTGTTTCTCAGAGACAGAAATTAGATTAAATGGAGATGCAAATGAAAAAAAAATTTCAGACATTTCTCTTGAGAAATAAAACAAGAGTAACACTTTACAATAAGGTTTTATTTGTTAAAATGAGCTAACTTTATTACATAAAATCAAATGTTGTATCTGTTAATATTATTTAATGGACCTGAGCTAACATGAACTTACAACGAACAGTTGCTAACATTAACAAAGATTAATAATACTGTAATAAATGTATAGCTCATGCTAACTAATAGGAGCTTATTGAAAAATGCTACCGAACAACAGTGTCTCAAAGATTTGCCAAAGTATCAAAATCTGTGATTATAAAACTCAATATAAGCATTTCCCCCTATGATATGCAGTTTCCAGCAGTATGCCAGCAACTGCCTCATTTGTTTCCATTTTACCTAAAGCCTTTTTTTCTCTGGAGAAAAACCTGAGCATCAGAAGTCTCCATTTACTCACTGTTTAAACGCATTTCTGTCTCATTTCCACCGGGATACACACAATGCCACAGATATGGTCTGATTGTTAGTATTATGTACACATACACATTCCTTCGGTTCTTGTTATAATGGCTCTCTTTTGTTTATCAGATGCTTATCCAATGACTGAAATGATCTACACCTGGACCAAAGGCCCGGAGCATTCTGTGGAGGTCCCACCTGAGTCGTCCAGCCTGGTCCAGTACGACCTGATTGGACAGACTGTGTCAAGCGAGACTGTAAAGTCCATTACAGGTACACGCACATAACACACTATCACAATGACACCAACCATTTTTTTTTTTTTTGAATATCTTGCAGTATACACTACTGTCCAACACTTTAGGGTCAGTAAGATTTTTTTATTGTATTTGAAAGAAGTCTGCATTTATATAGATTAAAACAGTAATATTGTTGTCTTTTAAGATTGAACATTGTTCTGGGGAGTCTGCTCTGTATTTTCTACTGCACAAGAGGCGTGATCAACTGACATAGTTCAAATGACTCAGTACGAAATTGGATAGTCATTCAACCAAACAGACCACAAGAGACGTGATCAATGGGCATAGTTCAAATGACTCTGTATGCAATTGGATAGTCCTTCAACCAATCAGACAAACTATCCGTCGCTTCTCTATCCGTCATTTTGTTAAACCCGCCAATAACGCAACAGGTGGAGAAGCCGGTTTGTAATTGGTCCCTGCAAATTTTTAACAGAAGCAGGATAAAACAATGTACAGGTTTCCAGCGTGAGCTACAGGGCGAAATCAAATCGCCAGCAGATTATGTTCATGAATGAGCTTAACGTTACAGAGGTATGAAGCAGGATGCGGCAAGAGCGAATGATAATGAGAGAGACCTGTGCAAAACACAGATCTCGGAGCATTTATTATTTTTATGCTTCAGTCGGCCACTTCTGCTCTTTTTGTTGCATATGTGTGGTAAGGCAGTGCTGTTTTACATGGTTAAAATAATCATACTAAATATTTGAGTTTGTTGAAAGTTATTTTATAACATTATTTTGTGCGTTTACTTGTGGCTGGAATGAGAGTTGTTGCACTTTGCCGTTCGATATTAGAATATCATATGAATAAAAACAGGATGACTAAATGACTGTTTCTAAATGACATACAGCTAATCTTAAAATATATTGTATAAAAGAAAAACCTCTCTTTGATTATGCTGTTAGACAATTGGAAAATTAGTGTTGTCTCTGAGGCATGGAAAAAAACGTCACTCGCTGTGAATCAAGAAAACTAGTGATTCAAACAATAAGACTGTTGATTTTTTCTGTTGATGAATGTTTATCCAAACATTTGCTCGCCTGTATAAATAAAATGCATATAATATTAAAGCGTCTTTGGTGTTTCCATGGTTTCAATGCAAATCAAGGGTAGCGCGCACATTGACAGTCGAGGCAAGGATTGTAACACTGGTTAAAATAGCTGATTCTCTGGATTTAAACATTGATGGAAACATTTGGGTTCACAGTCACACGTCAAACAAATATATAACATTGTTCTTGTGGTATTTGGATATTTTAATCTAAAAATTTTACATATTGTGACATTAAATATTTTTAAAAATGTAATTTATTCCTGTGATCAAAGCTGCATTTTCAGCATCATTACTCCAGCCTTCAGTGTCTTATGATCCTTCAGAAATCATCCTAATATGATGATTTGCTGCTCAGGAAACATTTCTTGTCTTTACAGTCACTTTTGATCAGTTTAATGCATCCTTGCATTTTGTCTTTCAAAAAAATCTTACTGACCCCAAACCTTTGAATGATGGTGTAGTGTTCCAAAGCAGCCTGTACTGAGGTCCAAACCCCATTGAGCATTGAAAAACTCATTCATTTTATAAAATGACTATATGTAAAACAACAGTATTTCATTGACACAGATAACCATAACTTACCTACACTATTCTTGTGCTGCTTTCCAAGAACTGCTATTTCTTTCTGGAAATGCAAATCTAGTTTTGATTATACTTACTAAATTATAGACTACTGCTCACTCTAATGGAAGAATTGCATTTTGAACACTGAGCCGCCACAGATCTGATGCCTTTACAGTTTATCCTGTGTGTTACAAATACCAGTTGTTTTCTTCCACCAAAAGTCAGTGGTTCTGAAAAAAAGCTGACTGGCTCGTTAGGCCACGTTACACATACAGTAAGCCCATCTTTCAGCACACGTTCAGAGACACCTGGTCTGTGTCCGAGTCACTTGATCAAGGAATATGGAGAATATTTGATAGCGATATAAGCTATGAAAAAACAAACAAATTACTCATGCCACATGGCCTAATATCAGCTTAAACATAAAGGTCAGTGTGAGTGCTTTCAAAACACCTTGCTTCTTTAGAGCAACCGTGTGCCTCAGTTAAACAGAATGGGAGGGGAACAATGCCAATTGTTTATTTATTTATTACATATTTCTTATCAAAATTACATAAGAGATTTGGAGCATTCAGCGTTTATTTTGATGACTGGAGCTCTGGTTCCCAATACGGCTCCAAGCCTCATTCTGTTAAAATAAGATGAATCTGCCAGCGCAGCTTAACAGCCAGAAAACTTTGCCGTTCAGCCAAAATAAGTCTGCTTTGGTGACAGACTGTCATTCTGACCTTGTTCCTATGCTTGTTCTCTTTCAGGATTATAAGGCACTTCCTGTTTCTGTTTCTCTGCTCTTTCAGGTGAATATGTGGTAATGACGGTCTTCTTCCACTTGAAACGGAAAATGGGCTACTTTATGATTCAGACGTACATCCCCTGCATCATGACTGTAATCCTTTCTCAAGTGTCTTTCTGGATAAATAAGGAGTCCGTACCCGCCAGAACTGTCTTTGGTATGTGTTACTCTCAAATCTTTCCCCCCTTTGAGCTGCCAACACCATTTTCATGCAAATATGAAGAAGAGAGCTGTTTCCTTCTGTCATATCTCCCTCTATCCATTTCTCATTTAATATAGCCTACGTCTCTTCCTTTTTATCGTTTTGTTTAATTCTGCTGTGTGTACTGCTGGGTTAATTTCTTTTTTAACCTCAGGTAAAGGCCACTTTTGAAAGGGGGTTAGCATCACTTTCTTCCCAGATTGCATTGCTAAGGATATACAGTGTGGAACTGTGCCGTGTTAGAGATGCAACATTAAATTGTTTAGCAGATGACAATCAATTATGAACTGCGTTTAACCTGCGTTTAAAGCTGGTGTCGTTAAATATTCATGCACTTTGTACAGTCATAGAAACGCACACTTTTATGTGGAGGTTAGAAATTTCTGACATTTTCTTTTTTCTTTGTCTTGCATTTTCTGTTTGATGTATAATAGTTCTTATGACTAGAAGCAGATTTGCATGCTCATATTTACATAGATGGACAAGCCAATAGGTACAATATCATTAAAAAAAATATTATTTGAAGAAGAAGTATTACTTTTATTCAGCAAGGATGCATTACATTTATCAAAAGTGTCAGTAAATACATTTATAATGTTACAAAAGATTTGTATTTTAAATAAATGGCATTTAAAATTGTATTAAATAGCACAGCTGTTTTCAACATCAGAAATCAGAAATGTTTCTTGAGCATCAAATCATCATTAATATGATATCTGAAGTTCACGTGGCATTGAAGACTGGAGTGATGATGCTTAATATTCTGCTTTTTTAAAAGCTACTCAAGTAGAATTAAAATTTTAAATTGCAATAATATTTCACATTATTACTGTTTTTCTTATATTTTTGTTTAAATAACTGCAACTCAGTCTGTCAGTAACGCTCTGCTTAGTTCCTGTCACTATCAAGCCCCTCCTTTCAAAAAGCACAATGTGCTCTGATTGGTCAGCTGTTTGAGTGTGTTGTGAAATGTCACACCCCTTATCATAACCTCAAGAAACAACACACTACTTTTTTTTTGTCTTAGGCGGGAATTATTTAAATGAAGAATGTGTCGTGTTAGTTCCGCGAAGAAAACTCAGTCACACTTTAATTTAGGATCCCATTCTCACTATTAACTAACTATAAACTGTGACTTTTACCTCAAGAAACTTTACTGCTTATTAATAATTAGTAAGGTAGTTGTTAAGTTTAGGTATTGGGTAGGATGTAGAATAAGGTCGGGCAGAATAAGGCATTAAAATATGTTTTATAAGCAGTGTTGGGGAAAGTTACTTTGAAAAGTAATGTATTACAATATTGCGTTACTCCCTCAAAAAAGTAACGAAATTAGTTACTTAGTTACCATGCGTTACTTTTTCTCATTTGGGCTAGGCTTGTTTTTTGCGCAAATGTATAGACCTCTTTACACCAAAATTTAAATAATAAGCCTTATGGTAGATTCACACCAGACACAAATGGCGCGATAAGCGCAAGTGATTTAAATGTTAAGTCAATGCAAAGACGAGAATAGACATTCTGCGATGCGAATGACGCAATTCGCGTGAATGACACGGAGTGAATGACGCGAATTGATCGTTTGAGGCGCAAATCACGCAAGTTGAAAAATCTGAACTTTGACAGATATTCGCGCCAATCAGGAGCTTGCTCCAGTAGTGATGAGGACAAAACCATATGTGGATACCCAGAGCTGTACGATACATCGTCATACTTTATAGAAACAGGAATAAAAAGGATCTTACTTGGAAGAAAGTGAGTGAGGAGGTTGGACAGTCTGGTAAATTGTAAAAACAAAACGCTCTTTACTCAATTTGAGCTATACATAGCCTATTGAGACTACAAGCTAGTTTAAGCCGGCAAATTGAGCTTATTCGCCATATTTAAAAACAATCCATGTCAGCCATTTTGCAAAGAGACGAGCCGCCTAGCATGAAGCCCCTCCCATTGCGTCTGTTGTAGTGAAAGTCACATATACGAATGAAGCGAATTTCTCGCGCGAATGAAGCGAATAAACTCAAAATGTTCAAGCATCCCACTTCGCTTCATTCGTGTCTGGTGTGAACGCCCCATTAGGCTGAGGTAAAAATGCAAATTCACACATGTACAGTAGAGGGCGCCGCTCAAACAAACCTTTCAGTTGTGCTACCATTCTGGATAATGGAGAAAAAAAGTTAAACACTTTCAAAAATTTAAATAAAAATCTAGTAATTTTTGCTCGTAGTTTAACTGAAAAATCAAAGGTTAGCAGCAAGATATTGATCAATAAAGGTAGAATAAATGCATACAAATATTTGTTTTTATTAATAAATCAATGGAGGTTTGCATAGATTTCTGATTTTGCATTTGACTGATTTTATTCATTTTGAGGAGTACTGAATCTTTATTGTGCAAGTGAGATGAATAAATGCTCACATTTATTCTAGAACTACAATAATAGTTTACACACAAAGATATCCATATTTATCATGTTATAAAGTAAAATATATAGCTTCCACCAGACCACCATCCGTATTCAATTTATCAAGAAAGTGTAGCACTCTCTATCTTAGAATGCTTACTCAATGTCTGATGTCATTGTTGCGGCAGTTACTTTTATTTTATTAATTTTTTTAGTTTTACATTTTGATGTTGAATACAGAAAGCGGTCTGGCGGAAGCTATTCGTTTTTTTACTTTATAATGTGTTAAATATGGATATATCTGCTTTAGAAGGCCTTTATTATGTGGATTGTTATGCCATGTGGATTACTTTTATAATGGATGGATAAATTTTTTTGGGCTCCCATTCACTGCCATTATAAAGCTTGGGTTAGCCAGGACATTTTTTAATATAACTCTGATTGTATTCGTCTGAAAAAGAATGTCATATACACCTAGGTTGGCTTGAGGGTGAGTAAATCATGGGGTAATTTTCATTTCTGGGTGAACTATCCCTTTAAGACTACAACTGAGGCGTTTCAGGAAGTTCAGAAACAATGCACACTGATATAAAGAATAACTTTCTTTGAAGTGACTTTGTTCTTTGTAACTTTGCAGACCTTTTTCATGCTCAAACAGAAACATTACACACTAAAAATTTGAAAATGTAAAAAACATAATAGGTCCTCTTTGATAAATCTTTTGAATGGTAGTGAATGTACAGTGTGAAATCAGAGGTTTAATTACTAACACTGGATAAGTGTGAAACACCATCTACAGTATCTGTCTATCTAAAGGGTGTTTTGTTTTTGTGTTAAACTGTTAGTTTGGTTTGGCTTCAGTCTTGAAACTACTGAATCATAACGTGTCACGAAGTGTTTTGTATGTCATGAGGTAGTTTGTGATACCCAGTACTATGAAAGAGAGAGAGAGTTTGTTTTTTTGTGTGTTGAAGGATCAAGTGAACACACGTGAGTGAGTGAGCGTGTGCTTGTTAATTTTTTTCATGAGTTCACCTGCCCATCTTAATAGTTAGGAGGCTCAATACCAAGGCTCAGCTCAACACCCCCTCCCCCCTCCCAAACTGTCCTCGAAAGAAAAACGGACTCTATAGGTCGTTTTTCAAGTACCTTATTACGACCTACACTCACCTAAAGGATTATTAGGAACACCATACTAATACTGTGTTTGACTCTCTTTCGCCTTCAGAACTGACATAATTCTACGTGGCATTGATTCAACAAGGTGCTGAAAGCAATCTTTAGAAATGTTGGCCCATATTGATAGGATAGCATCTTGCAGTTGATGGAGATTTGTGGGATGCACATCCAGGGCTCGAAGCTCCCGTTCCACCACATCCCAAAGATGCTCTATTGGGTTGAGATCTGGTGACTGTGGGGGCCATTTTAGTACAGTGAACTCATTGTCATGTTTAAGAAACCAATTTGAAATGATTTGAGCTTTGTGACATGGTGCATTATCCTGCTGGAAGTAGCCATCAGAGGATGGGTACATGGTGGTCATAAAGGGATGGACATGGTCAGAAACAAAGCTCAGGTAGGCCGTGGCATTTAAACGATGCCCAATTGGCACTAAGGGGCCTAAAGTGTGCCAAGAAAACATTCCCCACACCATTACACCACCACCACCAGCCTGCACAGTGGTAACAAGGCATGATGGATCCATGTTCTCATTCTGTTTACGCCAAATTCTGACTCTACCATCTGAACGTCTCAACAGAAATCAGACCAGGCAGTCTTCAACTGTCCAGTTTTTGGTGAGCTTGTGCAAATTGTAGCCTCTTTTTCCTATTTGTAGTGGAGATGAGTGGTACCCGGTGTGGTCTTCTGCTGCATTAACTGAATTGCATTTTTTTTTTACAAGTCTTGAAATGGTAACTTAAAAAAATAAATGGTTTCACTGTCTTTATAGTTAATTAGCAAATCAGATTTCAGACTTCACGCCCACGGACATAGGCTGAACGTCTGATATGGCACACTTATCTGGAAACTTCAGGAGTTTAGAGTTTAGTCGTCATCTGATTGGTTGAATTCTACAGGATGTCCGTGAGACTTTTGTGTTGTGTTCTTCAATGGCCCGCTTGGAAACAAATGCTGTGACACCAAACCTCCTTGTGGAAGAAGATCACCATTGTGTTTACGACTGTGACAATGAACGCTTTCCAGGATCAACTAAACGCTGGATTTTTTAAAAAGTTAGTGAAGTTTGTGGCTCCAGTGTTGCAGTAAACTTGCACAAGGTTCTCGAATGAATAATTTATAGATGCACGCCGCTCAGTTATTGTAGGGACATTGGCTTTACAATTTCATGCCCCTATGATGCAGAAACAAAACAAACTGTGATTTACATGTCAGTCAAACATCCTCTTGGGCGGTCCTTGACCAATGAACGTTGCAATAGAAGCCAGACCTTCTGCTGTCTGGCTACGTGAGACTATTAGCACATGCCTAATACAACCTCGACAAAAGCATTCACAATACAGCCGATAATGTCTTTGTTTGCATACAGCCAAAAGGATGGCACAAAAAGAAAAGGATGTTCTCGTGTGTATCGTGAATATGTGGAGTTTTACACTACTAGTCTCTTCTTCCCACTAAACTTTCCTGTTCATTTCCATTGGCAGGCATCGCTTGAGCACCATGTGGCCGATCAGTCCTGAACGCCCTATGTGCTGCCTGTGACCTTCTCTGTCAGCTACAAAAACACATACTTACACTGACACACGCTTGTGCACACACCTCCTGTTTCCTTCCACACTTCACCTGGGGCAATAGAGATGCTGAGAATAGCATGCTCTCATTCTCCACTGGAAAAGTGTAACAATGACCCACCTTCATATGGCTACTAACAGAGCGGTGCGCTTGGACTCAGGCCAGAGGAGCGGATTTTCATGTCCTAGATGGAAGCGTGCTTAGTGAAGGGGTTTCTGGGTAATGACAGGGTGGGTTTTTGATGGCCGGCGCATGTACAGAATGGACGCAGCAGGAGACCACAATGATCTTTTGTTTATCTGTTCCGGGATGGCTTCCATATTTCACTTTCTCTACACATGGCTCTAGTGTATTTTGGAAAGGCTTCCTAATGGCTCAGTTTCTGATTTTTTACTACCTTTGTCAGCACAGTGTAGCTTGAAATTAGTTTTGAAGTGTTTAATAAAAAGGATTTGCCTTGTTTTTTTTTTCCCATTTAAGCTGTAAAAATGGGTCATTCAGTTATGAAGTCAGAACGGGACACACATATACAGTATGAATGAGGTATTTCATATAGCATACTGCTGTACACCCAATCTCCTCAACCACCACCAGTACAGTAAACTCATGAAGTGTGATATATGCTATATAGCAAATCTCAACTTCCTGGTTTGTTTTGTTGCACAATGCAAACAATATTATCACCCAGCTGCCGAAGCCATGCACTAAATTTTAAAATATCCTGCTCACTTTGTCTTAAAATAGTCTCGAAAATAAGAAAATATTTGATACAGAATGCTGAACACATTTACAATGTATTACTGATTCAGCTTATAAAGAGGTCTATGCTTTGGATGGATCATCCTTCTCAGCCAGAAGGGCACTAAAGCAAAGCTCTCACAGTACTCTGGATTGGAAGCAAAACACATCCAGCACCTCTGGCTAAATGTAGCATGTGATGTACCTATTGATCGTTCCAGATCGGTCTGCAAGTGGGCGTTTGTGAGTGCGCTGTGATCGTGTGAAGTTTTCCAGAGAGTGTAGATTATTCTCCAGAGCTGTGAGATCATCAGTTTTTACACTGGGTTCAGTTTGGTCTGAACCCGAGTTTGATGCAAATCCCTCTGTCTGCCCCCGCAGATCCGAGTGCCACCATGAGCACTAGCGGCACCTGTTTTCCACTGTAGCTAGGTAACTCAGGTGAAGATGTTAACTTCACTGTTTTATTCATGGTTTTGTCCTTATGCTGTTTCGAACGAAAATGAACATGCACAGAACAGCACTTGTTTGTCTACCACAGGTATGTGGTAAGAGATGCAAAGAATGATGCTCACAGAAGGCTATCAATCAATCAATCAATCAGTCAGTCAGTCAGTCAGTCAATCAATCAATCAATCAATCAATCAATCAATCGATCAATCAAACCATCAAAATCAATCAATCAATAAAACCATCAAACAATCAGTCAACCAACCAATCAATCAATAAAACCATCAAACAATCAATGTATTTATTTTAAATATTAAATATAAAAGAACATGTAAGCCTATTTTAGGACTATTGAGTCGTTTTTACTTTTCAATATGTTTTATGACACTTAAACACTTTCCCCACAAGCTTATACTACACTTAACAAATGTCTATTGTAATATAAATATTTTAATATATACATAAATAAATAAATATATATATATATATATATATATGTATATATATATAATATATATATAAATAATTATATATATATATATATATATATATATATATTTATGTATATATTAAAACAATTATAAATAATTTATAAATTATTTATATGGAAAGTATTTATTTGTCATTTAAAAATATGGAAATGTATATAATTTATTTAATGTATTACATTTAAATGTAGTATAAATATGTTTTTATAATTAAATATTTAAATAAAAAAAATTATAATTTGAAATATCAAGAAAATTAATTTTATTTTAGGACCATTAAGTTGTTTTTATTTTTCAGTATTTTTATTAATTAATTAATTTTATTTTGTTTATGACAATTAAACATTTTCCCCACAATTTCTCATTATTGTAATGAGGTTTTTATTTAATTTTTAATTTGTACTGTATTGGCAAATAAAAAATACTGTAATGTAGTGTTTTTATTAAATTAGCATAAATGCAGTACAACAAACATTGCCGTCATGTATAATTTATTTATTCATTGCATTAAAGAGAATGCGATTCGTTTGTTGGTTTTGATTTATGATAAGAACTGAGGGCAAATGTGCTTAAGTGTCAGGAAAAATTATTTCCATTTTAAGTCAAAAATTTTTGTTGTTGTTGTTTCTTTTTGGTTTAGAGTTGAAATATACGACCCAGATATGTTCTTGACAGGCTTTGTTTCAAGTGGACTCGAGTGGTTCAGAAAACAGCTGTCACGCCAACCAACAAACAACAAATTATTAGTGTGAAAGTGTCTTTTCATGTCCATGTTTATTTGTAACGTCTACAGTCACTTGCAAACTCAAGAATACAGAGAAAATATGTAGGAGAGTGTGTTAGTCTTGTGTGTGGGGTTGGCTTTATGTGCAAGAGGTTTGTGTGTGTTTTCTTATGTTTTATTAGCGTGTGCGTGTGGGTGTATGTGTGAGTCGAGAGAGATTCTGTGTGTGTGTGGGAGGAGAAGGGATACTGGCTGCCTCCGTGATTGTGTGTATTTGTGTGTTGGTGTATATGTGACTCACGTCTGGCATGCTCACCGCTCTGTGGAAGAAACGCTTCCAACTTAAGACACTCAGGTTAAGAGTGAATTCCTGACTCCCCCTGGTGGTTCAGATTGTTACTGCTATACAAATACCTCGTTTTGGATCTGACCTTTACATTTTTATGTCAGACCCCATAAACCAAATAAACCTGAAGATTGACCAAAACTTGAATGTTTGAAGCTGAACTTTGTGAGGTGCAGCGCTTTGGTTAAAAAAAATAACTAGTTAAAATGGCACAACAAATAAATCATAGAGGAGAATTCACTTCGCATAAACTAAGAAATACCTCCCATATGTTTTGTTGTGCATGTTATTCCAAGCAAAATGTTGAAGCAACTGCAAATATAATAATTTTTTATTGACATCACAAATACCTTGTTTTATTATTAGAGAAAACACTAAAGAACCTTTTGTGCTGTGGAAAGATTCCATGATTGTTAAATGTGCTTCATTGAACCATTGATTTCAATAATGAACCTTAATGGATGTGCATCAGGTTGTGGATGTAAAATGGGTCATAAATACAATTATGCCTTTAAATTGGAAGAGCTCTTCTACAGAGTGACTACTTGAATATTTTCTTTGAATTATTGTTTCATCGTGCCTTATTGTATCGTTATATCCAGTTGCTCCTGTTAGCCTAATGTTATGGACTTTTGTGGTAAACTAATAGGGCACTAATAGTTTTGCTCATCACATTTCCTTGATTGTAAACTCTCAGCAAATTATGTTGCTGCATGGTAGTCTGTTATAATGCTCCTGGGGAAAACAGACAGGAAAGAGAATATGAAAATAAAGGAATTATAATCACTAAAGGACACTTATGGACTATTGCAATGATACCCAGAAAGTTTATTTACATTCATGATTTGCAGTCAAAGATGAAGCATTTTTACATGTTTATAAGCAATAAAGATATTATAACAGATTATGTCATTAAAATTTCCCATGCAGAGCAGTATGTACATACTCGGCTCATTACAGACAATCTTAAATATCATTTCTGAAGACAAAATGAAATCAGATAAAGCGGTTCACGGGAGTTTGCATAATGCTCGGAATTGCATGCATACAGTCACACGTTTTCATAATACACAACCTTAAGCACACACATCCATAAGCATGCATGCTCAAAGTTGCACACGTGCAATTGTTTTTCTTGACTTAAAGGGATAGTTCACCCTCTCGTTCCATTTACTCACCCTCAAGCCATCATAGGAGTATATATGAGTTATATCAAAAAATGTCCTCGCTAATCCAACATTATATTGGCAGCCCAACATTTGAAGCCCAAAAAAGTGCATCCATCCATTATAAAAGTAATCCACATGGTGTAACTCCTCTCTCATTTCAAAATGCTTACGCTTACGCTACAGCTGATGTCATATGTCACGCTAGTTACACTTTTTATGTAAGTTGAATATGGAAGAAAATAATATATTTTCTTACACAAACCCACAGTGATTCACTTCACTTTATTAACTTTGTGGTGCTGTATGGAGTATGTTTATAATGAATTAATGGGCTTCAAGCTTTGGGCTGCCATTCACTGCCATTATAAAGCTTGGAAGAGCCAGGGCATTTTTTAATATAACTCCGATTGTATTCGACTGAAAGAAGAATGTCATATACACCTAGGATGGCTTGAGGGATATATTTAATCATGTGGTAATTTTCATTTTTGGGTGAACTATCCCTTTATTTCTTCTTGTTACTAGTTATTGTCTTTTTTTTTTTTTTTAAGAGGACCAATTATGCTCTTTTTCAAAGTCTTGATTTTGTTTTTGGGCTCTACAAGAATAGGTTTCCATGCTTGAATGTTCTACAAACACATTATTTTTTCATTGATGTAAACTAACTGGTTTGACTCAAGTTAAAAATATAAATAGCCTTGTTTTAACTAAATGTACTAATTGAAACAAAATTTAACTAATTATAGCAGGTTTTCCAAAACATCACAAATTATTATTTTTAAGATTTATTGAACTCATTTGTTTAATTTGAGTTGGCTCTACTCAAACCAATTCATTATTTTGAGCGTTAGGTGTTTACAGTTTACGAACACAGCTTCTATACTGATTTCAGTATTCTTGAGTTGTATTTAGTAGATACTGGCAAATATAGTAGGTCATCCAGGTATTCCATGCAGAAAATGTGCATACTATGCACAGTATACTGGATACTGCAGAAATAGTAAGAGTAGTATGATAGTTTGGCATTTCGAACTGTTTACTTCCTGTCTCTATGAAGCCCCTCCTTTAGAAAAGTGCAATGTGCTCTGATTGGCCGTCTGGACCAGTGTGTTGTGATTGGTCAAATGCTTTCAGCGTGTTTGTTAAATGTCACGCCCATTACCATAACTGTGAGTTTTACTACTAACTCAACTCGACCAGGCCCTACCCCCTTCATTTTGTATATGCCTTGGGCGGGAATTATTTAAATGAGGAATATTGTGACGTGTTCGTTCCCGGAAGAAAACTCAAGACTACAATTGAGGCTTCAGGGAGTTCAGAAACAGTGCGCACTGATATAGAGAACTCCCTTTGGAGTGACTTTTTATGCTCAAACTGCAACATTACACACTAAAGAAAGTTGAAAATGTAAAAAAAAAAAAAAAAAAATTGAATAATGAGAACAATGTTAATGTTCTCTTCTCTCTGTGTTTCTCACAGGAATCACAACGGTGCTCACGATGACGACCCTTAGCATCAGCGCCCGTCACTCTCTGCCCAAGGTCTCGTACGCCACAGCCATGGATTGGTTCATCGCTGTGTGTTTTGCTTTCGTCTTCTCTGCTCTCATTGAGTTTGCCGCCGTGAACTACTTCACCAACGCACAGGCAGAGAGAGCCAAGAGAAAACAGGCCGCTGCCGCTGCAGCCAGTGCCAAGAGCTCCACACCGTCAGCCAAAGCGAAAGACACAGAGGAGGTTCTACAGGTGAGATGATGTTACAGACATTACAAAGGCTACATATACATAATAAAACACACAGTTCTGGCTTTAAATTTTGATGGGATGAGCCATGTCTGAAACTGTGTAAAATAGTTGAATTATTAATGCGCCACATTGCACAGTTCTAATGCTGCCTTCAACTCCTCCTGAAGGCTGCCTACTTACAAGCTCAAAATACATAATTACGATGTGATGTGCATTCAAGTGATTTTGAATGGGGTAAAAGTTGACGCATTGGCAATTTTTTTTAATTTGCCAACAAAAGCAAGATGGTTGGTGCAACCTATTTTTTATTTTTCTGGTGCTGTCAAAATGAATGATGGGAAGAGTATTTTGGTCAAACATAATGAATTGCTATTTATCAGCAGCACGCAAAATGTATGGAAACTAAATTAAAAGTAAAATACGATATTTACGGAGCCCCTGTAAGGGGACATGTCGGTTGAGATGGGAGGAAAAATGTATTGCCAATTATTTTGTTCTCTCGCAAATGTTTTGCGTTCCCCTGAGAAAGAATTTTTTTTTTTTTTTTTTTCATGGCCTTTTAGGGGCTCCATAGATAAACTAAACTGACAAAAGTTTTGGGGACGTCTGCCTTTACATGCAAATGAACTTTAATGACATCCCATTCTTAGTCCGTAGGGTTTAATATGGTGTTGGCCCATCCTTTGCAGCTATAACAGCTTCAACTCTTCTGGGAAGGATTTCCACAAGGTTTAGGAGTGTATTTATTAGAATGTTTGACCATTCTTCTAGAAGCGCATTTGTGTGGTCAGGCACTGATGTTGGATGAGAAGGCCTGGCTCGCAGTCTCCGCTCTAATTCATCCCAAAGGTGTTCTATCGGGTTGAGGTCATGACTCTGTGCAGGCCAGTCAAGTTCCTCCACACCAAACTCGCTCATCCATGTCTTTATGGAACTTGCTTTGTGCACTGGTGCGCAGTCATGTTGGAACAGGTAGGGGCCATCTCCAAACTGCTTCCATAAAGTTGGGAGCACGAAATTGTCCAAAATGTCTTGGTATGCTGAAGCATTATGAGTTCCTTTTCACTAAGGGACCAAGCCCAACCCATGAAAAACAACCCTCACCATAATCCCCCCTCCACCAAACTTTACATAATGCAGTCAGGCAAGAACCGTTCTCCAGCCAAACCCAGACTCGTCCATCGGATTGCCGGACAGAGAAGTGTAATTTGTCACTCCAGAGAACACGTCTCCACTGCTCTAGTGTCCAGTGGCGGTGTGCTTTACACCACTGCTTCCGATGCTTTGCATTGCACTTGGTGATGTAAGGCTTGGATGAGCTGCTCGACCATGGAAACCCATTCCATGAAGCTCTCTACACACTGTTTTTGAGCTAATCTGAAGGCCACACAAAGTTTGGAGGTCTGTAGAAAGTTGACGACTTCTGCGCACTGTGTGCCTCAGCATGCTCTGACCCCGCTCTGTGATTTTACATGGCCTACCACTTCATGACTGAGTTGCTGTTGTTCCCAATTGCCTCCACTTTGTTATAATACCACTAACAGTTGACCGTGGAATATTTGGTAGTGTGGAAATTTCACGAATGGACTTAGAGAACAGGTGGCAACCTATCACAGTTCCACGCTTGAATTCACTGAGCTCCTGAGAGCGACACATTCTTTCACAAATTTTTGTAGAAGCGTCTGCATGCCTAGGTACTTAATTGTATACATATGTGGCCATGAAAGGGATTGGAACACCTGAATTCAATGATTTGGAGGGGTGTCCCAAAACATAGTTATCATTTATGTTATATTTTAGACAACATAATCACGCCAGTTGATCACGCCTCCTGTGCAGTGTAAAATACAGAGCAGACTCCCCAGAGCAATGTTCAATCTTAAAAGACTGAGCTTGGTCAGGTGATAGCCAGACAAGTTTTCTTTTGATTTTGGGTTAAATTACCTGTCCCTGTTCTTGGCAGGTTTTCATGAGATCCGAGCCAAAAAAGGCCTTCAGTTTCATTGTATAACACTTCTGCAATAAAATTCACTGTATAAAGAAGCATAATGTGTAGAAGTAGTATGCATAAAAGTAAAGGAGCTAAGGAAGGAGTAACACTAAGTCATTTGTTTTTGTATTTTTGTGTTTTGCATCGAGTAAGGCGAGCCACCGTTGGAGCATCATGGGAGTTTTGTTGCATAAACTTCACAAAACGGATGCTAGTTTAATTACAGCTGATAGAGCAGCACACTGAGAGTGTGCATGTGCGCTGTGGATTTGGTCTTTTACTGGGATGATGTGCGTAAGCTGAGATGGCGGATTAGAAGTGGCACATGCTGACAGCTGTGAGACTTAGTGAGAGTGTGTCTGACTGTTAATGTGATGTATTATGGGCCTGTTTTTTGGCCGTTTATTTTTTACAGGCTGTTGAAGATGTTAATGTCCCTTATCTAATGGTGGCCTCTGCAAGCCTTTCAAATCATCAATATTTCTCTTCCTCATTTTCTGCCTCTTTCTGTCTTCTGTTCATCATAAAACACATTTCTATTTGCAGAGTAGAAGGATGGGGATCTTTACGGTAAATGTAGAAAATCTCAGCAGATGCAGGTTAACGGAGCTTATATGACTCAGTCTGTGAGCTCAACACAGCGGGAACTACTGTACGTTTGACTTCATATGCGTTACAAATAATCCAGCCTGGGAATTCATCGGCATTATCTCAGCACCTACCTACATCCCAAATGTTCAGTACTGCTTCATAATGTTATTGCTAGAGTTTCACTGACACTTTATTTTACAGTGTCATTGTTACATACACTCTCAGAATTTCTTTTGTAAAATTTATTTTTAAAGCTAAAAGGTTCACAGTAGTACCTTAAGGTATATATTGCTACTCTATGATAAGGGTGAAAATGGTACAAATATACCGACCAAGTGAAAAGCTGTTGCATCCTTAAAGGATTTTTTTTTTTTTTTTACAAATGTTTTTCCAAGTGTATGTAACATGTAGTTAGTATAGTAATAAATGTAAATTGTTCATACTAACATGCAACTAACCCTTAACCAAACCAAACTTTAATCCGGTAACACTTTATTTTACAGTGTCCTTGTTACATATGCTACTGTACTTGCCATATAATAACAGTAAATGGTGCATAATTACATGCAATATACATGCTATCTATCAACAAAATCATTATCCTGTACCCTAACCCTGTAGTAAGTACATGTAGTTACTTAATGTTACTCAAGTACTTAAATGTATAATTACAGTGTAACAAATACACCTTAAAATAAAGTGTAACCATTCACTAGCTACACTACAGATTAAAAGTTTGGAATTATTAAGAAATTGATACTTTTTTATATGAAGAAATTGTATTCAGAAGAGACCAATTAAATGATCAAACGTGATATTAAAAAAAACATTTATAATGTAAAAAAAATATTCAATTCAATATTCAAATAAATGCATCATTCAAATTCATCAAAAGATTCCTGAAAAATAATGCATCACGGTTTTCACAAAAATATGAAGCAGCACAAATGTTTTAAACATTGATAATAATCAGAAATGGTTCTTGAGCATCAAATTTGCATATTAGAATGATTTCTTAATCATGTGACACTGATCATGTGACATTGAAATTATTATTATTATTATTTTATCAAATAAATGCAGTCATGGTGGGCATAAAGACATCAAAAATCATCATGAAACATTCAAGGTCCAGAAAGATAGTAAAGACATTGTTAAAATAACTTACGTGACTACAGTGGTTTAACCTTAATGTTATGAAGCGAAGAGAATGCGTTTTGTGTGCAAACCCATCCCCGCTCACCCCTCCAAAGCCCAAAGGGCCTTGAAAGTTTCAATGACATTGCTGCCTATGGATGGTTCAAAAAGTATTGTGTATTGATATAATACACAATACTCTTTTTAAATATGATAACTTAGAAAGTAACAGGACAAATTACAGCATCTTATTGGGGCTCTGCATTTTCTAGGACAGTTCTTGCATATAAATGGTACTATCAGGGAGCGCAATTCCCTCTTGTGTTTTTACGTGCTTGATCTGGACCCATTAAGGGACATTAAGAGAAAATTCCAATATGGAGCAATTTAAGTCTGTGTACGTGCTGACCAAAGAACAGCCATGGATGAATGACTTGCCTTTAATAGATTGTCCTGTTCCTTAAATGAAAGAAAAAAAGAAAAAGAAAAAAAAAACGGAAAAGAAAATGTTCTTTATCTAGACAGAAAAAGAGCTTAGAGAGGGAAAATAAGCAAAGGATACAAATTATCAGGGAACTGACATGAACTGCATTATCGGTAGGATTCCAGCAATCCTTTTCAATCCCTGCGTCCGAGTACTGCATCTGCTGAGATTTGAACCGTTCAAGCAGCAGACACTTTGCTATCCAATGGAGTGCTGAAGATGCCAGGAAAAGTTGTTCCTTGTGGTTAAATAAAATACTTGTTTAAAGGGTTAGTTCACCCTAACATTCTGTCGCTTACCGCTTACCAGACTCAGAATGGATTCTGATTGGCTGTCCTTTTTTTTAATCATTCATCAGCTGAAAAAAATCATTCTGAAAGTGATTCAAACAATATTGTTCCTCTTTACCGTTATCGTTATAGTTGTGGTGTGGACTATGCTATTCTTTTACATTTGAGCGATTACTAAAAATATATATCATTATAGTTATCGTCCTTGGTGTGAACAAGCCTCAACTGCAGATTTTGCCCTAAAGAAACTGCCAAATGTTTCTTGTGAGTCTGATCATAGGTCAAAATATGAGGTATGTGTGGGAATGTATTTATTTTGCACACCTGCATTCCTACATGCACTTTAAATTAAGTTCTTCATCAAATGTAGTACATATTATTACGGTAAATTCATACGCAGCTTATGTCTCAAAGAGCTGCTCTTTCTTCTATCCTCACAATTTCGCTCTAACATATTTTCCACACACAACGAGACACCAATTACACTTTGCCAACTGTTCATTTCTCAGAGGAAATGGAGAAAAATATCAGGGTGAAACTGGGCTATCAGGTCCAGTGAGAGAAAGAAATATCTCTATTCACTATATGTGCTTTGCTCATGTATAGAACAGCACTGTAATGCACTCTATTTCATATATTTGGAGTAATTTGTGTGATCTACAGTGTGTGTGTGTGTGTGTGTGTGTGTGTGTGTGTGTGTGTGTGTGTGTGTGTGTGTGTGTGTGTGTGTGTGTGTGTGTGTGTGTGTGTGTGTGTGTGTGTGTGTGTGTGTGTGTGTGTGTGTGTGTGTGTGTGTGTGTGGACTGGTAATCCCTATGGTATGGGGACAAAATGTCCCCACAAAGATGGCAATATCCAAAATCCTTGTCCTTGTGGGGACATTTTTTGGTCCCCATGAGGAAAACATCTTATAAATCACACTAAGTGATGTTTTTGAATATGTAAAAATGCAGCATGTCTCCTGTGATGGGTAGGTTTAGGGGCAGGGGCAGTGTAGGGGGATAGAAAATACGGTTTGTACGGTATAAAATGCATTACGCCTATGGAATGTCCCCATAAAACATGGAAACACAACATGTGTGTGTGTGTGTGTGTGTGGACTGGTAATCCCTACGGTATGGGGACAAAATGTCCCCCACAAAGATGGCAATATCCAAATTTTTGTCCTTGTGGGGACATTTTTTTGGTCCCCATGAGGAAAACATCTTATAAATCACACTAAGTGATGTTTTTTGAAAAAGTAAAAATGCAGCATGTCTCCTGTGATGGGTAGGTTTATCGGCAGGGGCAGTGTAGGGGATAGAAAATACGGTTTGTACAGTATAAAATGCATTACGCCTATGGAATGTCCCCATAAAACATGGAAACACAACATGTGTGTGTGTGTGTGTGTGTGTGTGTGTGTGTGTGTGTGTGTGTGTGTGTGTGTGTGTGTGTGTGTGTGTGTGTGTGTGTATACTATATTGACAAAAGTATTGGGACACCCCTCCAAATCATTGAATTCAGGTGTCCCAATCACTTCCATGGCCACAGGTGTATAAAGCACCTATGCATGGAGACGCTTCTACAAACATTTGTGAAAGAATGTGTCGCTCTCAGGAGCTCAGTGAACTCAAGCGTGGTACTGTGATAGGTTGCCACCTGTGCAATAAGTCAATTTGTAAAAGTTCCTCACTACTAAATATTCCACGGTCAACTGTTAGTGGTATTATAACAAAGTGGAAGCAATTGAGAACAACAGCAACTCAGCTGAGGCGCACAGTCGTCAATTTTCTGCAGAGTCAATAGCTATAGACCTCCAAACTTCAAGAACAGTGTGTAGAGAGCTTAATGGAATGGGTTTCCATGGCTGAGCAGCTGCATCCAAGCCTTACATCACCAAGTGCAATGTAAAGCGCCGGATGCAGTGGTGTAAAGCGATAGATGAGTCTGGGTTTGTTGGTTGCCAGGAGAACGGTACTTGCCTGACTGCATTGTGCCAACTGTAAAGTTTGGTGGAGGGGGTTGTTTTTGCTTGTTTTTTGCTTGGCCCCTTAGTTCTAGTGAAAGGAACTCTTAATAGTTCAGCATACGAAGACATTTTGGACAATTTTATGCTCCCAACTTTGTGGAAACAGTTTGGGGATGATGGCCCCTTCCTGTTCCAACATGACTGTACACCAGTGCACAAAGCAAGGTTCATAAAGACATGGATGAGCGAGTTTGGTGTGGAGGAACTTGACTGGCCTGCACAGAGTCCTGACCTCAACCTGATAGAACACCTTTGGGATGAATTAGAATGGATACTGCTAGTCAGGACTTCTCATGCCTGAATTTGCAAATGCGCTCCTAGAAGAATGACCAGAAATTTCCATAAACACACTCCTAAACCTTGTGGAAAGCCTTCCCAGAAGAGTTGAAGCGTCTATAGATGCAAAGGGTGGGACAACTCCATATTAAACCCTGCAGATTAAGAATGGGATGTCATTAAAGTTCATGTGCATGTAAATGCAGACATCCCAGAACTCTTTTCAATACATTGTGAATATGTATATATTTGAGTTAGTTTGACAAAGAATTGTGATGTACATATATATAGTACAGTATAGCCAAGAAGATGGAAAGTGGGTCATTGAACGTGTTATTTCCAACCAGCTCTTGCTGTGAAGTCTCCACCAGTAATATCATAGGGATCTGTGGTACTTGTGAACATGCACACACACTGAGTGGACTCATCTCTTGTCCTTGTTTATATGAAAAAAGCTGTTTATAGAATAGCTCCACCCTCCTCCTCCTCCGTACACCCACAAACAGCAAACCATCTGATCATAAAAGCTCCTTACAGCCCTGAACGTTACTGCAAGCATGACGTCTGTTCAGTTCCACATTACAGACACCTGCTTGCCGCATACACTTAATTCGGTTCCTGATATCTCCTTTAAACTGTCTTTAGTAATGCTTGTAAATATTGTGCAAACATAAATAGTATTTATGTATGAGTTGAGTCATTATTTAGCTTAAATAAAATGGCCTCAAATTGGTTGTATCAGAAACTGTTGCGACACTCTTGCATGTCTTCTCATTAAAAACGCAAGTTTGGCAATGCAATAGTGTCATCAACACATTTAGGAAAGATTATTAAAACAAAACTTGATTTTATATGACTTCATATTACAGAAGACAACGTTTTTTCTTCATCTCTGCTTGCTTTAGGTTTTAAAGTTACTGTCAGCATTCAGTTTAAAGGGATAGTTCACCCAAAAATGTCAGTAACCAAATAGTTGATGAGTCCCATTGACTTCCATAGTATTTTTTGTTTTGTACTATGAAAGTCAATGGGTGAGTAAATTATGACAGAATTTTCATTTTCACTACTCCCTTTAAGTTCAAGATGCAGTAATGATGAAAAACGTGGTGCTTCTGTAACTAACTGTTTCCTTTCGTTCAGTCACTCCGAGTAACGTCAGTGACTGACGAATGGGGTTTCGCTTAGAAGCCTATCAACTTCGAGATCATGGGCATGCAGGATTTTGCATAGCGTATACCGCCCCACTGTGTGGGTATATCAGGAAGAACGCTGGCATGATCGCATTATGTTTCTGCCGGAGCCAAGAGCACATACACTCTTCACTCCTCAAGCCTTCTGAGATTATTGTCAGCTTCTTCGAGACGAGCAGCGTTCTCGGTGTTGGTGTTGGTGTTGGTATTATGGCGCGTTCCAGCGATCAAATACTTCCTGCCTGCTGATCTGTGCAGTGGTCTGCATCCAGCTGGTGTGTGTTTCCCTGGGCGCTTCGGCATCGACTACGAGGTTTTCCTCTCACTAAAAGAGCTCACACGCGGCGCGTCCTTGTCAGGATGTCTCGCCCGTGTGCTTCTGGGTGCGGTCGGTCTCTGCCGCCTTCTGATGGGCACGAGCACTGTCTGAGGTGCTTGGGCTTACAGCACGCGCAGGTAGCGCTCGTGGATGAGTCATGTTTCCATTGCGGGAACATGCCCATCTCGGTGTTACGGTCGAGACTCAGTGATCTCCGTGCAGCCGCCGGGGTGAGAGTCCCCTCTGCCACACCCCAATCTGTGGTCTCCGCGAGAGGCGGCACTTTGGCTGGTGGCCAGGGTGATCTGAGGGTGGTGGTGTGGAATAAAGCTCCGACGCTCATGCCTCGGCCCCACCCCCTCTAATGCACGGACCGCCGTCCTTCAAGCGGGTACATCCCGGCCGTCGATTGTCTCGCGAGGGCGGGAAAGGCGAGAGATGTCGATCGCCGCATCACAAGGTGGCCTGGAGTCCTCTGAGGATGACGCAGCTGGAGTCCTCCGGGTGGCGCAGCATTGCCCGTGTCGGACCCAGAATTGACAGCCATGCTTTTCCGGGCAGCCGCGAGTCTTGGGTTGGAGTGGAACCCTCCGCCCCAACCTGAGCGCTCAACAATGGACGATTGGTTTTTGGGGGGCGGCGCGTGCGGACACCCGTCCATCCGTCCCCCCGATACCTTTCTTCTCGGAGGTGCATGAGGAGCTTGCACGGTCCTGGGAGTCTCGCGATCTCCTCCGCCTTCACTACCCTCGATGGGGCCATGGCCAAAGGGTACACTAGGGTTCCCCCAGTCGAGCACTCCCTGGGTCAGGGGATGTCCACAACTGTGGTCCAGGAGAGACACCTGTGGCTCAGTCTGGCTGATATGCGTGACGACGAGCGGACCCGGTTCCTCGACGCTCCCATATCCCAGACTGGGCTATTCGGCGACGCGGTTGAGAGCTTCCCCCAACAGTTCTCAGCCGCCCAAGAGCAGACTGAGGCTCCCACCCCTCGTGCGCCACCCCAGCAGCAGCCTTCACCGGGGCCGCGCCGAGGAAGCCGCAGGAAGCGCCCCAGTCCGCGAACAAAAGCTAGGCTAAGCGGCGCTCTTGAAGCGGACAGCTCAGGGATGGGCAGTTCTTTCCAGGAGATGGCGGCAGGGCCACTCCTTCCCCTGGTGGAGGGCCGGGGGTGAATCTTTTGTTCAGCTGTTGGCCCTCGGGTCAGCAGCAACCAGAAAGAACTGACGAACCCATCCCTGAGCAGCCAGAGACCGGCGATGACAGTGTGCGCCACCCCCGGGTCCCGCCACTCGCATCTCTCTCTGTCGCCAGCCCCGGGCAGTGCAGACCTCCATGGAACACGCGGCCTTCCCTTGTCTCCTCTGTCAGGGCGCAGCTGTTAACCATGCTACACCTCCCACGTCCGGGCCTGTAATGCTGCCTCGCTGCCCCACCCGGGGTACGCCTGTCATCCTTATGACCCCGCTGGTGCAGTACCTGGGAGCCTTGCTTCAGCTTCCGGGTCTGTCCCGCTGGGTCGCGATGACCATCAGGTTCGGCTACGCGATTCAGTTCGCGCAGGCTCCTCCCCGCTTTCGGGGAATCCACTATACCATGGTGGGCTCCAATCCTCAGCAGGTAACATAATGCGATCATGCCGTTCTTCCTGATATACCCACGCAGTGGGGCGGAGTCCTCTATGCAAAATCTGCATGCCAATTGCATTGGCACTGCCATTGGGCATTTTCTAGATCTCAAAGTTGATAGGCTTCTAAGCGAAACCCCATTCGTCAGTCACTGACGTTACGTCTCCGTTCCCTGCTCAGGAAACGAGGGTTACAAACGTTGCAAATTGAACAGCAATATACAGACACAAAAAAAAGCGTGTAGAATTTACTTAGATTTTCCCTCATTATGCAAATAATTACAAATGAATAAAAAGTAACACACAGAATTAAGTAGTATTTTCTTTTATACAACAGTTCTTTCTGGTTCTCGAATCTGATTGGCAATCAATATTCCCCCAGTATCAGCACTCTAACCGTTTCACAGTTTGAATCTCTCTGCTTGCAACATTTCTCACAGAGAGTGTCATGGCGGACGAGCAAATAATTTAATAAAATACTGTTATTGTGTCATGGAATGTAGTTTAAAGATTTTTTTAGGTGAGAATGCAGTTATTTAGACCTCAAATATGTGACTCATATATAAACAGCACCTTTTTTTACAATTTGTTATAAAAAAAAAAAAAAAAATCTTTCAACTTTTTTACAGTGCAGGTAAAAATGATCTTGGTTACGCTTTATTTTATAGTACTTGTACTTACAGTGACTTACCTAAGAAAGGACTGGTTAATATAAGGTAACTACATGGGTTAAGGTGAGGTTTAGGGATAGTTCAGGGTTAGTATTACCCAGTTATTGTAATTATTATAATAAGTACAAGTATGTACATGGGAAACAGGACTGTGAAATAAAGTGCTGCCATGATCTTTGGTTTGCTGAGAATATCTGTTGTGCATTTTAATCGTTTTCTCTCTTTTACCCAACAGCAAAACTCGGACACCAACGGCAACCTGCGAAAACGCGTCAACTCCAGCATTCAGTCTCAACCAGACTCAAAGAAAACCCAAAGAACCGAAACGTCTAGCAAGAGCGCCGCAGCCACATCCAAACCAACTCTGACCAGCCAATCATCTTCCACCTCAGAGGGTACCAGCAGCTTCTCCAGCCAGTCACGTCTAAGCCCCAGTTCTGCCAGCCAATCAAATGCAGCCATTTCATCCTCCGCTTCCAAGACCACACCTCCAGCTCCTCCTTCTACGCCAACAGTTCCAGAGAAACAGTCACCCGGTGCGACCACTGGCTCCGCCCCTCTTCACCATCTTCTTGGGCCTAAATTAGAAAATATTAAAAAGAAGGAAGCCAAGGCCACACCTCAACCTGCCGCTCCTGCGACCGGAGGAGCCAGCAAAATTGACGAATATGCACGTATTTTATTCCCAGTATCCTTTGGGGCATTCAACATGGTGTACTGGGTGGTTTACTTATCCAAAGACACCATGGAGGCCAAGGGAGGCTAACAAGAACAGGCTTGGATGTTTGTACCATTTTTTCTACAACTCGCTGAACAAATGAAATAAAGAGCCCTCTTAAGGATTACGTCAACTGTTGTTCCAAGCAATTCCAAGAAACGAAATTCTATTATGGCAGACAAAACTGGACGAGTGCTCTGAAGAGTTGATCTGGGTGAAATAATATTAAAACTGTTTTGTTGATTATCTAAAGGGCCGTACTCAAGATTAAGCATGTGGATATATTATAATAAGTAAAGATAATTAAATTAAGAAACAATCCAAGCAATCTCACAGGAACGAATCCTAGATTTATCTGTTGTCTTGAATAGCCATATTTCCGGTCTGTCCTATTTAGCGCCGGACACGCTGAAGGAGGAACAATGCTACTGAATAGGAAAAACCAATACCAGGGCCGTTTAGTCTATTTTTATATAGAGACACTTCCGGAAAAATATCCTTCGTTCGAAGAACCGTTTTCGGGAACCCAACAGATCTGAACTGACCTTACAGATGTCTGCCAAGAAGACATATTTCCGACATAGTATTTCTTTCAGTTGTGATGCAATCTAATTTTAAACCACATCATGGTGTATGTAAACTATCAGGCATGAATGGTATCTAATCTTTGTTCTCTCGCCGAGAGAAAGCGCTGGAAGGGAGCGTGTGCTGATCAGTGAAAAACACATATGCATGTCTTTTATTTTTTAAAGAGACTAAAATAATTTTTGTCGTTATAAATTAAGTCGTTAAAGCACAAATTATGGTTTTCTCTTTTTGTTTTTTTGAAGTTGAATGGCTTGTTTTTATTTTGGTTCAATTTTTGCAGTATTTTTTTTTTTTTTTGTCTTATAGCTGATACATTCTCTGCTATAAACAAGGACGTGTGACATAGGGAAGGAGTTTCACCAAATGAAGCACACGGCATGTGCCGACGGGCCCCCTGGATGGGCCCCCTGGCAACCGCACGGGGTCCAGATGGTTCTGGAGTCATTTAGAACAATGAGAGGGATATACAAACTGATGTTGTCATGGGAGATCCAGAGGACGACGAAAACCTCCACCAATCCATATAGGGCTGTTTTTGTATGTGTAAATTGGATTTAAACTGTGGTTGGTTGAGGTCTTCATTATCCACCAATTATTAGCAGTCACAAAATGTCAATGTGAAAGGAATAGATCCCTTAAAAATGGTCCCATGGAACAAAAAAGGAAATGTTTAGTAGAATGTTTTATGTCAACGTCCAAAAAAATTGGACAAAAAGCCAAAATGACTTTGAACCCATATGATAGCTTTCTGTGAGAAACTGAGATTTAAGCCATTTAATTTTATTTAATTTTATTTTTTTAGATGTGAATGTGCATAAGATATGGCTAGGGATGCACCGAAATAAACGTTCTGATCTGAAACCGAAAATTGAGGATGCACTTGGCCGAAAATAAATATTTATTATGCAAACTTAATTAATAATCAATGTTCAAATAGCTAAATCTTAGTTTAATCAAACGTTTAATTTGCACATAACATAAGGCAGTTTTTATATAAACTTTTTAATAACAAAATTGTTTCTACTCCAGTTTGTTGGTGAAATATGAACGGTAATAACTTTATTCAGACATGCGTTCAATAATGAAGACATCACTGAAAGGTTAAAGGTACAGTGCATATATTTAGCAAAATGCTCTTCCCTAAAGTATTTTTTTTTGAATAGCTCAACTTGAAAAGCTGAGGTAAATGAAACCTTAAGTGACATATAGTCACTGTATCTATGTTTTATTGACTTCTTTCTCCGTTTGAAACACCGATTGAGTGATTACATGAAACAGGATTCATTTTGGTATCTTTCAACATACCTTCTGATGTTCATGTTTATTCTGAGATGATCAGTTCATGTGCGCTTGATCTGTGCTGAGGCGGCTACAGATCTGTCACGCACATTAAAGAGCATCAAAACCTCCTTTATTGTTTGACTTTCGTAATAAAATCTACTGAATTTTAAAAGTTGAGACTTTGCTTCATATCAAAAGTAACAAAGCACTAAGCTTTTTGGCATCACCAGAAAACAGCACATTATTATAGATTTAAGAACACCATATCATTACCCATTGAAATCGAGAAATTAATATTGTCAATCCAGAGCTAGTGTCCACACAGATGGTTTGTTTAAATGTTTATCGAGCCCGATCTCACGAAAATGCATATCAATAGTACGCAGTGTGCAATCTCGTAGAATGTATCGCCAAAACTCATTTTGGCATGCATATGGTACGCCGTTTTTGGCGTGCATATAATCGCACTTTATGGCGTATTATATGTATGAACCCCACACCCCCACCCTCACCCTACCCAAAAAGCGTGTCATATACACGCCATAAAGTCGTATCATATGCACGCCAAAAGCAGCGTACCATATGCACGCCAAAATGAGTTTTAGCGTATACATTCTCTGAGATTGCACACTCGCACTATTTATACGCATTGTCATGAGATCGTGTTGGTTTATCCATGTTGTGCGCATGAAATAGACACTGAACACAATCAGTTCAGCCCTCCAAAACCATTTCAGCCCAAAGCCAAAAACAAATTTTCGTTTGAAATTTCGGTGCATCCTTAGGAAAGAGTTTACTGACATTTTAAATGTTGGCTTGTTTGTCACACAAAGCTATTATTTGACATACATGAACTGTCATAAAGACAATTTTTTATAGTGTTTTTATTTTGGAGCTTGACAGCCCTTAAACATGAAGGTACCGAAAAGGTGGTTGTGCAGCCATGCCATAGAAGAACCATTTTTGATTCCTGAAAGAACCTTTCAATGAAAAGCATAGTTCATTGAACAACTGAACCTTTGGAAATATTGCGTTTTTTTCTGGGTGAGCTATTCCTTTATGGAAATGTTGATTTGCTGTTCAGTTATGGTATGCTGGAGAATTCTGGACTGATTTTGTGACATTGAGGTCCTTCTGATATTTCGGGTGATCTTAGCAGAGTGCTTTTGGATGGTCATAATGAGACACATAGCATATATGGCACAAATCTGGTTGATTTATTCGAATCTATACAAATAATTAAACAATTATTTGATGAATTAGAACAAATGTGCGTGTGTATTCTTAGACCTATGCCTACATACACACATGGAATAATATGGATGTTCTGGTATGCCTGTGTGTGAGTGTATATGGAGATACAGTAGGACACAGACAGTCTCACTGGTTAGACTCGGATCTTAACTATTACTCCACATGTTAATGAGGCAGCACAGTTCATCTAATGAATCGTTAACTGCTCTCCCTCTATCATGCTGTTTTCAACATAAATGTATTAGTGCTTTAAAAATGTACTGCTCGAAGGGAGAAAAAGAAAACCTAATTATTATAAGCATATTTATTACATACAGCTCATATTGTCTATTTAAAACAGCACAGAGGCCCTAAAAGGCCATGCATTATTATTTTTTTCTGTCTTGCTTTGTCATGATCTTGACTTCTTTTCTCTTGGGTGTCTAAGTGCTGGTAATTCAGTGTGTCACAGAAATAAATACATTTTAAAATATATTAAAATAGAAAACAGTTTGTTTAAATACTTTTACAGCGTTTTTGATCAAATAAATGTGAACAAAAAAGTGTTATTCCAATCTTTTGACTGGAATCGTGTATGAATAAGCGTATTACTTTTTGCCTTAAAACAGCCCAACTTCATTGCCATCCAATGCGATGGACGGGGACATCTGCATGCTTATAGAATGATATTTGAAAGGTCCTGGTAAAAAGTTTACTAGTGAAATGTTACACAGAGAAAAATAGAAAATAAAAAGTCAAGATTGTGAGAAAAAGAAAGAAAACAAGTGATGCATGTCTTCTGTATATTCTACCACAATGTTGTCACATGACCTCATATTTTGCATTGTTACATTTACATTTGTTTAGTTTTTTAATCAAATCTTGTGCCAATATTGTCACCAAATAGATGTGCAAAATAGCTATTGTCTTCAAACAGATTTCCACAAACACTTTCTCCTTCTGTCATTAGTCAAAAAACAGATAGCCCCGCCCCATACTCATACCATTGGTTGAAAATCATTATGTTTATGGAATGTCTGTGTGTGTGTGTGTGTGTGTGTGTGTGTGTGTGTGTGTGTGTGTGTGTGTGTGTGTGTGTGTGTGTGTGTGTGTGTGTGTGTGTGTGTGTGTGTGTGTGTGTGTGTGTGTGTGTGTGTGTGTGTGTGTGTGTGTGTGTGTGTGTGTGTGTGTGTGTGGACTGGTAATCCCTACGGTATGGGGACAAAATGTCCCCACAAAGATGGCAATATCCAAATTTTTGTCCTTGTGGGGACATTTTTGGTCCCCATGAGGAAAACATCTTATAAATCACACTAAGTGATGTTTTTGATGAAGTAAAAATGCAGAATGTCTCCTGTGATGGGTAGGTTTAGGGGCAGGGGCAGTGTAGGGGATAGAAAATACGGTTTGTACAGTATAAAATGCATTACGCCTATGGAATGTCCCCATAAAACATGGAAACACAACATGTGTGTGTGTGTGTGTGTGTGTGTGAGTGTGAGAAAGAGAGAGAGAGAGAGAGAAACAGGGCTATCAGCAGCATGATGGAGTGATCAAAATGCTGGGTTTCCCCAGAAACTCATTCTAGTGTGAAATTGACTTTGTACCTTCATCCTCCATCAAACACACACACGTGCTCACACACCTCGTTAACCTGCCATCATAATGTTGCTCTCTCTCTCTCTCTCTGATAATATGACCAATTCCAAATGACAAATATGTGTTTATAAACATTCAAATATGAATTTATTTCTGTGTATTTGAGTCTGTATAGCTATAGTTTAGATAAGAACTGCAAATTGAGCTGCAGTTTTAGGCGTGTATTTAGGGTTACGTGTGTGTAGAGATAGGAGAAGTGCATGACTGCTAACATCCACTTTGTGTCCCTACAGGCCGTGTGCCTGAACGCATGTTCTGCCGCACACCACAGCTTATCGTTCAAACACAGAAGACTCTTTTGCTCCAGTGAGCCAAACACAGGCTTTTCTCTATAAGAGCTCTTATTTGAGACGCCCAGAGACCAGAAACGTCCTGGCCCGTACAGAGCACACCAGTACCCCTGAGAAAAACCCAACAGTCTCAAAGAAAAAGTTCATTTGAGGTCCAACAAAGAACATTTGTTTAAAAAGAAAAAATCTTGGGAAAGAAATACAAATAGCATCAAGAAAATTGAAAGGAATAATAATATTTTTTTGCATTTTGAAATTATTCTCACTATCATAATATGTCCTATCCATCCATCCATCCTTTTATATAATTATTATTATTATTGTTGTTTTAATTCCCGTTATGACGATTCAATATAGTTTTATTTAAATAAATATTAATAATAAAAACTGTGTACAAAAAAATAAGAAATTATATTTTGCAACAAGAAAAGTTAGCCTATTTTAAGACCATACATATTTATGTTGACATTATTCTTACTATAATGTCCCGATTGATATACATGGTAGTGAAATATGACCCAGACATTTTTCTGAGATTCAGCCAGACAGTTAAAAGTTCTTTGAGAAAGGTTCTTCTATGGCATCAGACTGTAAACCCCTTATTGGTTCTAATTGGACATTTTATTTTATGAGTGGATACAGTGAACACAGATCTAGAGAGGAATCTTCACAGGCTTACTTTTTAAATTCAGTTTCTTTCTTTCTTTAATCTGCAAAACTATATTGTGATCAGTCATTTTCTAATTCTTGCTTATTTTCACAATGAAACATTTGTTTCAAGACTTTTCGGACCCAGAAAGAGAAGAAGTCATTAGTTTTGCCGCTCTGAAGCCTCCATGGAGCGGAGGAGAGTGTCTCGGGGCCAGTAGCTGTCTCCACTGATAAACTAGAGAACATCATGTATAGCAGGAGACAGAAAGACTGAGAGATTGTGTTTATCATGCCCTACAGAGTTTTATCATGTTGGCGGTGATAAGAACAAATATCCATAATCTTCCTCTGGATGGAGCCCAAAAAGAAGAGAAATGTAACAGAAAGAGAGGGAAGAAAACACAGACTAACATCTATTGAGTGGGAAATGGATTTCGTTTGGATTCATTTGTCAGGCGTCAACCTGGGGAGGACTGGCTTCCACTGTATATAACTCATATTAAATGAATGTCTGTTTATAAAAATGAAGAAAATATACAATTAATGTTTTGTAGTGTATATTATTATTATTATTATTATTATTATTATTATTATTATTATTTACATACTGCCCTATGCAAGAAAACTACTTCAGAACTGATGAACAGGTGCCTGTGGTCTCGCATTGATGAGGTCATCGATGAGGTCATGACGGTCCAATGAGGGAAGAGAAATAAAAAAATAAACATACATCTGTCATATATAAACAAAATGTCTTGTGTCTTTAAATGATTTATTTATTTATTTGATGTACATGTGCAGTGAGGTTTATTTTCTAAAGATATTTGTGATAAAGACAAGTGAGATCTTTTTAATGTCTCGCCTAGAGAGCAATGAGAGATATGAGAGCAAACTGAGCCGTTTTCAGCTTCTCTGAGATCCCAGTAATTTCACGTGTACCCTTTATTCAAATTTGAAAGATTTTGTAATCATACTGCATAGTTGTTCTTGGAGTTAATAGTTTTATTTGTGATAAAGCAATGAAACTTCAAATTGTCCAGACATAATTTTTATCATGTTGCATGCATGTTGTGCGTCTTCTCTCGCATCAACACAACATGCACACGTTGTGGTGCTCTCATGAATGCACATTGGAAGGGTTCATTTAAAGGGTTAGATAACCCCCCAAAATATATAAAGAATTGTCATCAATTACTCACCTTCATGTCATTCTTAACCCATAAGACTTTCGTTCATCTTCTGAACACAAATGAAGATCTTTTTTATTAAATCTGAGAGATTTCTGTCCCTCCATTGACAGGTACTTAACTACAATTTTGATCCTTCAATTAACGAAATTCGTTTCCCCATATAATCTTGAGATATTTAGGTAAAGCTTATTTAGCTTGCTGTCTAATGATGAGGGGCTTGATGAAGCGGTTTCATCTCGAGCTCTGATATACCTCCCACAGTGACTAAAAGATTGTAGGGCATGTACCTTGATGTAGGGCAAGGTACCTAAGATAAAGGTGGCATTTGGGGAGGTGGTGGGATGCTGGAACATCTGACACTGAGGAGAGGTAAGCAGTTGTTTATATACTCTGGCTGTTGGCTGTTGATTGGAAGATTAGATGGGCTCGCTCCTCCCTAAATTATGTTTGGAACTTCACAAAGTTCATAAAGACATTGTAAAACTAATCCACATGAATCTCAACACGAGAATGAACCTCATTGGTTCTTGCTGAAGCTCAAACGTGCTGCGTAACACGTGGATGAACCTCATTGGTTCTTGCTGAAGCTCAAACGTGCTGCGTAACACGTGGATGAACATCATTGGTTCTTGAGAAGCTCAAACGTGCTGCGTAACACGAGAATGAACCTCATTGGCTCTTGCTGAAGCTCAAAGCGTGCTGCGTAACGAGAATGAACCTCATTGGCTCTTGCTGAAGCTCAAACGTGCTGCGTAACACGAGAATGAACCTCATTGGCTCTTGCTGAAGCTCAAGCGTGCTCAACACGAGGATGAACCTCATTGGTTCTTGCTGAAGCTCAAACGTGCTGCGTAACACAATAATGAACCTCATTGGCTCTTGCTGAAGCTCAAAGCGTGCCTGCGTAACACGAGGATGAACCTCATTGGTTCTTGCTGAAGCTCAAAGCGTGCTGCGTAACACGAGGATGTACCTCATTGGTTCTTGCTGAAGCTCAAAGCGTGCTGCGTAACACGAGGATGAACCTCATTGGCTCTTGCTGAAGCTCAAACGTGCTGCGTAACACGAGGATGAACCTCATTGGTTCTTGCTGAAGCTCAAACGTGCTGCGTAACACGAGAATGAACCTCATTGGCTCTTGCTGAAGCTCAAACGTGCTGCGTAACACGAGGATGAACCTCATTGGTTCTTGCTGAAGCTCAAACGTGCTGCGTAACACAAGGATGAACCTCATTGGTTCTTGCGGAAGCTCAAACGTGATGCGTAACACAAGGATGAACCTCATTGGTTCTCACAAGTCAAGCGAACATGCCTGAGCTTCCATTTACCACGTGCATGTCTGGTTTTATCAGATAAAATAGTTCAGCTCTCAACACAAACTCTAATTTGTCAAATTCCTATCTTATTTCCTTGTCATAACTCCCTGTGAGTTGATTAATGTTTATATTTGAATAAACGCCTAAATTGAATCTGTTCAAAGTGGCGAGTCCCTTCAGAAAATATTGATTAAACACTCAATTCATACGGATTAGTTTTGCGGTCTCTTTATTAACTTTTTAACCCGTCAAAGTGGTAGTTGCGTATTGACGTTGGCCTACCCTCCATGTATGTCAACAATTGTCTCCTTTGAGGCTATTTTTATTCCTCCAAAGGAGTTTTAGAAACTTGCAACTTCACAGAAATTTTATTGAGAACTCAATTAAGCCTCATGAGACATGAGAGAGTGACCTCTAAGCAACAAAAATATGCCTCTAGGGAGTTATGACAAGAAAATAAGACAGGAATTTGACAAATTAAAGTTTGTGTTGAGAGCTGAACCATTTTATCTGATAAAACCAGACGTGCAAGTTCACAGCACCAAGCTTTCGACAGAAGCAGCCTCACCTCCGTAAAGAGACATTAATCAAACAATCAGCATCTATCATAATTCCAGAAGAAGAATTATCACATAAAAAAAATTCTCAGACAAATCTGGCCTCTTTATTACAGTCAGCCTCCCTCCAAAAATAACCGCTGCTACCATGGCAACAGCTGCTTCAAAGTAATAACAGTAAATAGCTTTTATTGTGACTGTTTTGAATGGGCAGTTTGCAGGAGGCAATTTTAAGCCAAGCAATTATTCTCTGCTAATAAGATTTGGCCTCAGATTTGGCCAGAGGAGGGCTGGACACAAACAAACTCACACTCACGCACACACACACGTGCACACACACACACACACACACACACACACACACACACACACATGTTGTGTTTCCATGTTTTATGGGGACATTCCATAGGCGTAATGCATTTTATACTGTACAAACCGTATTTTCTATCCCCCTACACTGCCCCTGCCCCTAAACCTACCCATCACAGGAGACATGCTGCATTTTTACTTTTTCAAAAAACATCACTTAGTGTGATTTATAAGATGTTTTCCTCATGGGGACCAAAAAAATGTCCCCACAAGGACAATAATTTGGATATTGCCATCTTTGTGGGGACATTTTGTCCCCATACCGTAGGGATTACCAGTCCACACACACACACACACACACACACACACACACACACACACACACACACACACACACACACACACACACACACACATATATCATAAACCAAACTATGGAAGCCCATTTCTGCCACATGAGAAAAAATATATATATATTTGATAAAACACAATTATGACTTACACAAAATCACTTGATTAGACTTGACAAAATCACACTAAAGGGCTTATTTAAAAGGTACAGAAAGCTAATTTCTGAGAAACTGATGTCATTTGAAACACACACACACACACACACACACACACACACACACACACACACACACACACACACACACACACACACACACACATTATATATATATATATATATATATATATATATATATATATATATATATATATATATATATATAGACGGTATACAGTATGCCTATATAATCATAAACCAAACTTTGGAAGCACATTTCTGCCACATAAGACAAAAAAATGCTTTGGTAAATCATATGAGATAATAATCCCAATTATGATAATTATGACGTTAAAAGTTGAAATTATGACATTCGTTTTTCTCATAATTATGACTTGTCAATTTCAACTTTTCATCTTTATGACTTTTTATGTCATAATTATGACTTACAAAACTATGATTTCTTACCAGCATACGATTAGCATTACATTACTTCACGTTAGCGGTGCTCTGTGCTATTATTTAGAAGTAGGCCTATTGCCTTTTCTGCTTTTATAATAAAATCTACTGTATAGCTATAAGATATAGTGCCTGGGATATGAATTTAGTTTAAGAGTTGCTGCAGTCATACAGTCGCATGCAGTGTCACACTTGTTTGTTAGATCACTGATCAACTGGCATCCAGGACAACTACAGTATAGTTCTAGATAATATAAGTTCAGTCAGACCACCAAAATTCATATTCAAACATGACAGTATAGGCTTAAGTTGAAACCATGTATTCTTATTGGCCATGACAGCAATCAAGCTGCACATTTAGAAGTTAAAGAGCTCCTGGCATACAGCTGTGAAGGTTATTTTTGTACTTTAAATGCTCTTGGTTCAGGCATCTGAGGGAGAGGAGAGCGGTGGGCGTTTGCCTCTGTTAGATCATATGCTGAACTGTCAAGAGTAGGCGCAGGTTGGCCACACTTCAGATTGTGTCTGAATCTCAACTCACTTACGGTAATTATGCTCTATGAGGGAAATGTTTGCCGTGCCTTCTTGCACAAGTGCATGAATAACACGCACACGCACATTCAAGCACATGTTCTCACATTCTCACACATTCTGCCCCCACATACACTCATATTCTTGTGGATTTCAGGATAACCCCACTCACACACACACAGTCATCGGAACTACCCACACAGAAGACAGCTCATAGCCTATATCTCGTTTCTACTCATTTAGTTGAATTAATGCATCTCCATGACAACGCTAATGCATATGCATGAAACCTTA
This sequence comes from Gobiocypris rarus, assembly GCA_023029165.1. Lineage (NCBI taxonomy): Eukaryota > Metazoa > Chordata > Actinopteri > Cypriniformes > Gobionidae > Gobiocypris > Gobiocypris rarus. Next base: position 16,888,792 of record CM040932.1, on the reverse strand, counting down.
TTAATCTATAATTTAATGCATATTTCAGTAAGATTAATAATACAACAGAATACCTGTCAGAAACTGTAATTTGTGAGATATTCCAGTGTTGTTCTGTGAGCATGTTGCTTCTTTTGACGGTCTGACATCCTGTGATGCAACACGTAGCAAAGCTCCCTAAACTCTGACAGTCGCAGTGAGTCCATAGTAACTGTTCCCCTGGAAACCACTCAGAAGTGGTGAATAGGACTGTCTGCATATTCTCTGTGTGTGTGCTTGGATGTGGCTTTTATTAGCAAACAAAGAGGATTTGTTCTGTCATTCTGAACCATTTCATTGTTGTTGATGTAGAAATGATTTTCCTTGTTTTTATCTGTTTTACCGTGTTGTTTTGTACAGTATGTCATGTGCACATTATACACTATATTGCCAAAAGTATTGGGACACCCTTCCAAATAATTGAATTCAGGTGTTCCAATCACTTCCATGGCCACAGGTGTATAAAATCAAGCACCTAGGCATGCAGACGCTTCTAAAAACATTTGTGAAAGAATGGGGGAGCTGAGTGATTGAGAACAACAGCAACTCAGCACAAAGTGGTAGGCCACGTGTAATACAGACCTCCAAACTTTGTGTGTCCTTCAGATTAGTTCAAGAACAGTGCATAGAGAGCCTAATGGAATGGGTTCCCATGGCCGAGCAGCTCATTCAAGCCTTACATCACCAAGTGCAATGGAAAGTGTTGGATGTAATGGTGTAAAGCTGGACTCTGGTGTCACATGCCTGTCCTGTCTTGTGTTCACATGTGGGTTTTGTTATTGTGGCCATGTGCTCCTGTCATTGTCTGATCCCTCCCCCTTGTTTTCTCATCATTGGTTTAATTTGCCCCACCTGTGTTCCCTGATTCCCTGTTTGATTTGATCCCTTTATATACTCCTTGTGTTTGTCAGTCTTGTCGGATCGTTGTTATGTCTACGTCTCCCGTTTCCCGTGACCCGTTTGGTATGTGTTATAGTCTATTGCTTATACGTTCTGCCCCCTCGTGGTTGTTTGTTTTGTATTTATGTTTGTTTTTGTCAATAAATCACCCTTATAACTGCACTTGAGTCCTCGCACCAGTTCGTCTTTTGTGTAACGTGACAGAATGATCCGACCATGTTGAGGACTCAGCAGAGAGAGGACTCGATTCCGGAGTCCCTTACCACCTGCCCTCAGTATGAGAGGATTCTCCAGTTTCGAGTCCTCCAACTTCTCCGCCAAGAAGGGAGAGAGCTCAGGAGTTTTGCCGGGAGGTTTCAGAAGACCGCCAAGGGGCTCAAACTGGGGGACTCTGCCCTCAAGGACCTTTTTAATTATGCCCTCGATGAGCCCATTGACTGGCTGCTCAGGAGGGCATATGCCAATTGCACCTTTGAGGCGATGGTGGAGGGTATCGCTCGCCAGCAGGAGAGAATTGCCAGGGAGATGTTCCCTGCTCTGGTGGTCCCTGCTTGGGTGGTCTCCGCTCCAGTGGTCCCAACTCCGGTGGATCCTTTTCCGGTGGAACCACTTCCAGTGGTCTGTGCTCCGGTGGTCCCTATTCCGGTGGATCCGGTTCCAGTGGACCCTGTTCCGTGGTCCTTAAATGGAGGAAGCGAAGGAAGGTGCGATCCATGACGGTTCCGGTGGTCTCAGTTCCGGTGGATCGAGTTCCGGTGGTCCCTGTTCCGGTGGTTCCAGTTCCGGTGGATCGTGTTCTGGTGGACCCAGTTCCGGTGGATCGTGTTCCGGTGTTCCCAGTTCCGGTGGATCGTGTTCCGGTGGTCCCTGTTCCGGTGGATCGAGTTCCGGTGGTCCCTGTTCCGGTGGATCGTGTTCCGGGTGTCCCAGTTCCGGTGGTCCCAGTTCCGGTGGACTCTGTGCCAGCTGAACTTTTTGTTTTTCCCGTCCCTCCTTTGTTTTCCCCTTCCTTGGAACTAAAGGGCCAAGCCTAACCCCAGAAAAACCCAACACCATAATCCCCCCTCCACCAAACTTTACACTTGGCACAAAGCAGCCAGGCAAGTACCGTTCTCCTGGCAACCGCCAAACGCAGACTTGTCCATCAGATTGACAGATAGAGAAGCATGATTGGTCACTCCAGAGAACACGTCTCCACTGCTCCGGTGTCCAGATGTCACGTTACACAAAAGACGAACTGGTGCGAGGACTCAAGTGCAGTTATAAGGGTGATTAAATAAATACATTTCTGTTGACACTCTGACACTCTGCCTGGCTGCTTTGTGCCAAGTGTAAAGTTTGGTGGAGGGGGGATTATGGTGTTGGGTTTTTCTGGGGTTAGGCTTGGCCCTTTAGTTCTAGTGAAAGGAACTCTTAATACTTATACACACATACACACACACACACACACACACACACACACACACACACACACACACATATATGAAACAATTCCTCTGTGTTTGTGTTTATTTGCCTCTTCACAATGATTCACTTGAAGTATTCTTCATTTGTTGCTTTGGATAAAGGTATCTGCAAAATAAATAAATGTAAATGTATATTTGGTAACACTCTCCATCCTCCGCTCTCCCGTCTCTCATCGTCCCGTCTCTCATCCCATCGTCCTGTCTCTCATCTCATCGTCCCGTCTCTCATCTGAGGCAGTGCACTCAGTTCGGATGTTATATACTATTAACAGAGGATCTCACTAGAAAGAAACTTTCTTAGAAGGAAGAGAAACTTGTGTCCTATGTTTAAAATAGAGCTTATACTTCATGCTTACATCAGTTGAGATATATCACAAAACAAATACATCAGCGGAAAATATAAGCCTGTATGCATCAGTGATATACATGTATGCACATTCCTGCATGGACACGCATTCTTTGTATGACCAAAATGATCTGCCTGTGTCCTTCTCCCTGCCATATGACAGTAATATGTCATGCAAACTTCAGCTCATGCATGTCTCTCCTTGGAACACATGTACAGACACAGCCTGACTTACATTGAAAAATAATAAAACATAATAATACTAAATAAAAATAACATTAAACAATAAAATTGTAATCTTCAAACACCTCTGTTCAGCATTAGTTAATCTTTGTTAACATTAGTTAATAAAAATACAGCTGTTCATGTTAGTTCACAGTGCATTAACTAATGTCAACAAGATTTTATTAATGCATTATTAAATGTTGAAATTAACATTAATAAAGATAAATACATGCTTTATAAGTGCAGTTCATTATTAGTTCATGTTAACTAATGCATTAACTAATACAACCTTACTGTAAAGTGTTACCATATATATTTTACAAACTTTTATGTTAGACAGCAATAGTATTATTATAAGTAATTTTTAATTATTTCTCTTAGGAACAATTCGAACTCTGTGCAGAATTATAACCTGCGGCACAGATCACTGCATCAGTGTAAAGTTCCCTTCTGCTTCAAAAGCTCCACTAAAAAATCATCACAAACTCACCCTGGCCACCACCTGTTTGAAGAGTTGCTGTCCGGACGCGACTTAGATCACTAGACTAGATCATTATCTGTGGCTTACTTTTTTATATTTGTCATTCTTAAATATTATGTGTCTTTTTATAGTTATATGTGTACTGGAAGCTTCAATACCAAGGTAAATTCCTTGTGAGTAAGCACACTTGGCAATGAAAGTGATTCTAAATTCTGAACCTAAAGAGAGTTTATAAGTGTAAAAGAGTATAATGGTCTGGAGAGTGATTCTTAGTAAAGCAATGCATCTAAAATAAAATAAAATAATAATTAAATGGTTTTATTGCACTTAAAAGCTATATAAAATACTCTAAGTTTTGAACTAGAAACCAACATGCAAAACATATTATAGTTACTGAGATACAATCCTTGTGAAAACTAGCCCCAGTTTCCTAACTTCCTTTTCTTTCTTTTTTCTACAGCAACTAACCAAGATCCATTTTACCATTACCTTTTGTTCCTCCTTTGTGTAATGTATTAAAATGACAAAGTGCACATGTATCTTGATTGAACGTTATCCATTATTTCTAATGTTGATTTATAGCTTTTGTTAAGTACTCTGGTCTGAGCAGAGGGACATTTATGGTTTTTTGATGGTGGTATAGTTTATCTAATGCTGTAGTGTAATGGGGGATTATTGATGAGTGATCTCTCTCTCTCTCTCTCTCTCTCTCTCTCTCTCTCTCTCTCTCTCTCTCTCTCTCTCTCTCTCTCTCTCTCTCTCTCTCTCCCCCCTCCTCCTCCTTCACTCTGAGTGATGCTGTTACCCAGGCAACAAAGCTAGAAACAGCAGCATCAGTACCAGAGATCAGCTGATTGCCATGCTGTTCACATGAGCATGTGATGAGAGTGTTTGAAAACCAGGACACACTGTATCCATAATAAATAAATACATTTCTGTTGACACTCTGAAGGGTGCATGACGTTGCTGTTGTTTTTAATGCGAAACATTCTGTCTATAGACTTTATGCGCGACAGAAACAAGCAAACAGACATCTTTAGAAGAATTTTGTGGTAGTTGTGTATAATTCTATGGCATCGCTGACAAGAGTTATAGAACAGTGCCCGCCCCCTTTTTCAGCAGTGCTGGTTCATAAGCGGTACATTCATTCAAAGACTACAGCCAATCACCATGTTTTATCTTTCTCTCATCCTCCAATTGTATTCCTCCTTCCGTCCTTCCAATTTAAGCTGCAACTGACATCTCTCAGTATCCAAACTTTGTTGTTGAATCCCACCACCACCATATTCTCCTCCTTAGATATGTTACTCCACTCTCCCATATGTTTGCTATAAATGGGAATTTACAACAATGGCAAAAGCTGCTTTGTATCACTGTTATGCTTTTCTGAGGTCAACATTTTTTGTTTGGGGGCCCTGCAATATTTCTTTATAGAGGGGCCTTGGGGGCAAAAAGGTTGAGAAGCATGTTATCTCCAGGAAACACACTGTATTTTAATGTTGTTTTAATCCTTTCCCCAAGTAAACTAAGAGACCAAGGGAGAATTAGAGAACCTTTAAAGAACTATACAGGGGCTTTACGGTTTCTTTGTATGGTAGTGGTGCTATATAGCACCTTAACCACCCTAAAGAACCACTGAAGAACCACACTGGGATTAACAGGTTCTGTATATGGAAGCGGTGCTAGACAGCACCTCAACCATCCCAAAGAACCACTGAAGAACCATTTTGTGTGTGTGTGGCCTGCCTGCTTGTAATGTGCACTTATTAATGCAACCACTAGATGTCACTGTTTCATAATAGCTGGTAGCTGCACCGGCAGAGGAACTCGCTGTATGATTTACAGTCATTTGCATGAAGTGGTTCAGTGCATGAAACTCAAATGAGAAATGTGTGCCATTATCTCAGAGGTGACCCTCCTCGCCATACTGCTGTGATGTGCTAAACTGTAACAAAGTATTTATAGTCTCTACATTATCATTCCAAACAGGTGTGTTAAGTGGTGCAGATGGTGATGTAATTTGGAGCAGCACATGGAGCTGAACTGTTATGATCACAAAAAGAGTTTGCATTCAGGTGGCATATGCGCTCAGCGGGGGCCTTGGCTCTCAGGTGGGGGGTTTAGACCTGAAAACACAGTTGTTCCCGTTTACAGCAGCAGAAAGCTTGAGTGATGTCAAACAGCCCGTCTCACTGCGAATTAAGGTAATTGGATAGATTAGAACATTTCATACATAATTGATCATTTCACATTCAGTGTTTGCTTATGCAGCCTATTGACATTTGTGCAACAGAGCGGGAATATTACACATCTAAGACAGTATTTAAATAAAAGAGAGATGTTGAAATCAACACTTTAGGTTTTAATATACTCTTGGAAGGTATGAATATGAATAATGATAATGAATCACATTGTTATTTAATTATGTAGGGTCTGTTTTCAAATAAAGAAAAATGTATTAAAGAAGTATTTTATTTTTTATTAAAACTTATATATATATTTATTTATTTTTATTTTTTATTTTTTATTTTATATCATTATATCATTATTCATATTCATACCTTCCATGAGTATATTAAAACCTAAAGTGTTGTCTTGATTTCAACATCTCTCTTTTATTTAAATACTGTCTTAGATGTGTAATATTCCGCTCTGTTGCACAAATATACAAAATCTAAATTGTCCTAAAATAATTTGTATGCTATATTTAATTTCTTTGTTTGTTTGTTTGTTTGTTTGTTTGTGTTTTCTTATGACTCAGACTGTTCTTGGCAGGGTTCTTGACATTCACCTGATAAGAATGCAACAGTAACATCGCCATTTGCAATGAGCCCATGTTTTATGTATTGGGCTGTTTTGCTGTTCGTGTCACACAGGGCATCTACTCATATGAAGGAGGGTGTAATTGTGAGATTTAGTGGTCAAGCTGAACTCAGAACTGAAGAAGTGGAGCATGAGAACTGATTGAATCGTGACTGACAGAATTTGGAATGAAGGTTCCTGGGGTCGGTGCGGCCCATCCTTAGGGTACAGACAGCCTTGAGGTAAAGCACAGACAACAAAACACTCGCTGTCAACACACACACACACACACACACACACACACACACACACACACACACACACACACACACACACACACACACACACACACACACACATGTTGTGTTTCCATGTTTTATGGGGACATTCCATAGGCGTAATGCATTTTATACTGTACAAACCGTATTTTCTATCCCCCTACACTGCCCCTGCCCCTAAACCTACCCATCACAGGAGACATGCTGCATTTTTACTTTTTCAAAAAACATCACTTAGTGTGATTTATAAGATGTTTTCCTCATGGGGACCAAAAAAATGTCCCCACAAGGACAAAAATTTGGATATTGCCATCTTTGTGGGGACATTTTGTCCCCATACCGTAGGGATTACCAGTCCACACACACACACACACACACACACACACACACACACACACACACACACACACACACACACACACACACACACACACTGTCACTGCAATCAGGTGCAACACTTTTTAAACCAAACACTTCACAAATAAATACGTTTTATTAGGTTTAATTGTTAACATAGATGCTGATATACAGTTAAAAAGTATTGAGACACTTTAGTCTTCAAAAGTCCTGGGGAATGACTGCAGTGTGTGTGTCCTGAACGTTATTTGGCCCAATTTACACCTGGTGTTTTAGGATGCATTTACACTTGTCATGTTTGGTTCGATTAAAACGAACCCTGGTGTGATTGCTCGGTTAGTACGCTTCATTTGAACATATTCAAACCCTTGTGCGCACCAAACAAGCGGGCCGAGACTGCTAAAAAGATGGGTCTCGGTCCGCTTCCAAACGAACTCTGGTGCGGTTCGATTGATATATGAATGCAACATGGACCAAAGACATGTAAACGAACCAAAAGCAGGACGTGATGTCCCAAGATGCGACGCTACAAGTCAGCTGATTTGACGACTTGGAAAGACGGAGCTGCCGTCTCTTTGTAGCAGATCTTCGTTTCTGCACACAACGGAGGAAATCTTGGTGCTGTTTTGAATGTTTTGAACATTTTATGAGCTCTTCGTGAGTTCTCAGCTGTTAAAAATAAAACCATATGTACACGCGAAAAATGATCACGTTCCAGCACACAGCATTGTTTTGAATGTTTGGTAAGCAAGCTCCGTTGCAAAATATACGTCATACAAGCCGACAAATCAGGTTGTGACCGTATCCCTATGCCTTTGGTTCGGTAACTTTAGGGTCGCTGTTAAAAATGCCAGTGTGAGCGCTAAGCGGACCTGGGGCCTGTACCATGATGGTAGTTTAACAAACTCAGGGTTACAGGATTAGTTTTGAGTTGACAAAACCAAACCCACCTATTCAGGCTTTGTTGGTCCCATGATGCTAATAATCAACTTTCTCTGTCAACTCAGGCTTTGATCCTGAGTTTAGGAGTTTAGATGTGACATCAGTAGTGAACAGCCAATCACACGCTGCGGATCATTGGCACTGAGATTAATTTCTCTCTTAGAATATTACATGATTGAAAAATATTAAGAATTTTAAAACATTTACACCGCAAAAGAAAAGAGCGGTCTTAAAGAAAAATCTTAAACGACAATGCAAGTAAAAGTTATGAAGTTAGTTTACTTGATATATGGAGAGAATTGAACATTTAAGCTCACATGTAGTCATTTATCTTTATTTATTAATTTTAAAGCTTATTTGAATGGCCTTTATATACGCCATTTATATTAATTTTAACAAAGTGCCTGCCTATTAATGATTGATTAATTGTGTAATTGATTAAGGGTATAATAATTACATAAATTATATATAAATCATTCAAAATTATTATTATATAAATAAGCATTGTTAAAAGCCTGATGCTTTAGTCTAATGTATTTGCTATGTAATGACCTTTAATTTGTAGTTGAAACAGGGGGAGTGGCTTTATTGTATCAGAGGTGTGACACTTTGCTCGCAGCTGATTGGTCCAATTTCAGTTTGAGATCTCTTATCCAGAACATAACCTGCCCTGGGGCCTATACCATGAAGCCGGTTTTGATAGCTAGCTAGATATGTTTAAGCTTAGTTTGTACCAATCCTGGGTTTTAAGTACCATTAAAGTGGTTTAGGTTTTAGCAGTGTTCATCTCCATAGTAACTTACGCTCTGCAGCTAACCTGCTCCGGAGCAGGTTATGTTCGGGATAAGAGATCGCAAACTGAATTTGAAACAATCAGCTGTGAGCAGAGTGACTCATCTCTGATGCAATAAAGCCACTCCCCTTGTTTCTCTTACTCCAATTTAAAGGTAGTTAATTATATATATATATATATATATATATATATATATATATATATATATATATATATATATATATATATATATATATATATATAAATGCATGTAAATGCAAATGCAGACTTGGTGAGCACAAGAGACTGCTTTAAAAAAAAAGATTTTCTTTACTTATCCTCTTACATGGAAAATTATTTTCTTCTTTGCAAATGCTTTTAAATTCTTTATATATTCTTCAATGTCTTTATCTTCAGCAAAAGAGTTTTGAATCACGTTAGCTCTCTCGCGAGAAATGAGTCACACTTTGCGTTGAAAGGCATGTGATTGGCTGCTCACTGCTGATGTCACACTTTCACGTGCACACGCTCCACAAACTGAAGATCAAAGCCTGAGTTGACAGAGAAAGTTGATGATCAGCATCATAGGACCAACAAAGCCTGAATTGATTGGTTTGGTTTTGTCAACTCAAAACTAATCCTATAACCCTGAGTTTGTTGATCTTCCATCATGGTACAGGCCCCTGGAGCAGGTTAGCTGTGGAGCATAAGTTACTATGGAGATGAACGCTGCTAAAACCTAAACCACTTTAATGGTACCTAAAACCCAGGATTGGCACAAACTAAGCTTAAACATATCTGGCTAGCCAGCTAAACCGGCTTCATGGTATAGCCCCTGGACTATATGTTTTGTTTTTGTTCCGGACCAAACGAACCGACCTACAAGTGTGAACACACCCTTAATCTGTCTCTTTTGTCCACTTTCAACCTCTTCTGTCCTGATTTCTTCAAGGGGAGGGTCAATGGGCGTGTAAATGTATGGGCTTTTTCAGATCTTTCAATCTAATGGCTGAAATAAGCTCACACAATTTAGATATAAACGTGACCGGAAAACACAAAAAGCAGCAGCTTTCATTTCTGCTCTGACTGTGACAAGACCACAGCGAATGCTGTTTGAAAGCATTGGACCAGAGCATTTACACTACCAAAGCAATCTAGTCAAAAGCGCAAGTGGACAAGCTCAAATCCTTTTAGACCCCGTTTACACCTGTGTCGTCTACTTGTGATCCGATCCACCAAAACTCATCCTAATATCAGGTGTAAACCGGACCATTGATTCATTGAATTAACTCAAGGAGCTCAGGGTTGATATTTCTGTCCCTCCCTCTCAACACATTTCATCGATTGTGCTCTTGCATATGCCAGATATGCCAAATGGATCACCCCCTCCTCCCTCAGTGTGGCTGCAGGATTAATGCGTTCTATTGTGCACAATTACACACAATGGTTTCCTAAAAGTGTTTTCTGAAAGAATCCTTCAATTTTTTTACACATTATGTCTGCTCTAAAAGGATAAGTGATCTGTTTTTTTGTTTGTTTTGTTTTTCAGAGAACTAATGTTATTATTGATTTTTTTAGTTGAATGGTGTAGCTATGTGTTTGCTAAAAAGGGTTTTTTAAGTGTCTAATAATGTGTAGCAAGGCCGTAACCATGTCTTAACATTTTTAGTTTTTTGCAGGGTTTTTTTTAATTTATTTTTTTATTAAATAAATAGAATAATTAAATGATTAAAAGGGATATAAGGGATTAAAGAATAGATAATAATGTTAAAAGTTGTTCTAGGTCTAATTATTGCCTTATATAGTTGTAAAGTAATCAATTTAAAGTATTTGCAAATAATATATATTTTTAAATATGCACACATTCACTCTTGTTTGCATGTCTATGTCAATTATTGGGGGGGACTCGTCTGAGATTGCCTATGGTGGTTACGGCCCTGATGTGTAGAGCTTGACGAATCCATCAGATCCAAAGATGAAAATCATAAAACATAAATCATAAGCTCTTGTCTATTATTATTAACTAAAACTGTAAAAATATTTTTTATTGAAATAAAGAGTTTGAAGTACTAAAATTACTAAAAAAAAAAATCTAATACAAATGACAAAAGCACATTATAAAATTACTAAAAATTTAATTCAAATAAAAATAAAAGCTATTCAAAAATACTAAATATTATATAAATAATACCAAAAATTACACTGCTTGCTAAAGTTTAATTTGTTTGTCTTTAATCTTCAACATGAGCAATAGCAATAGTGATAGCAAATTACGAAAAATAAAAAATGTTAGTTTGCCATTTCAGTCTAACTTTTCTTTTAACCTCTAAAATTAACTCACCCGCCTACATCAGCTCCACATCAGCACGGCAACAACGCAAAGAACCCGTTGGCTTGTGTTTGCATATGACTTGTCTTATTTTTTATAGATCTTATCAGTCCAAAACTGTGCAGGCATTGGAAATTTGTGATTTCAAACCGTTACGTGAGACAGAAACCAATAAAAGATTTCTTATAGTCTTCAGATTTTGCTGATAAGAAGTATTGCTTAGGGAGAGATGGAGAAAAAAAAGTAAAGAAAACACAATTAGAGAAAGATCAAAATTGCAGCTGAGCTTGAGGAAAGGAAAACCTTATTTATTAGCCCAGGAAATGATGTTTGGACGCCCACGTTCCTCGCAGGAACCAAGGAGCACGTGTGTTATCGTACTTCAGAGGCACGACAAGACGTATGTTCACATCGAGACGCACAGAAAAACACCTCCTGTGGGAGATGAGCTGAAATATGGAAGCCTGAATAAGATGAAGACATTCACCAAACATGCTCTCAGCTGGGTTTCAGTAAATCATTTTAAACAAATCTTATGAGAGCTGTTAAAAGCTGAACAAATGTGTCCATATGGTCATAAAGGAATTCAAAAACTGACATATGTACTATTGTCAAGGTAGCATGAAAGATTCCTCTGAGGCTGGTTTACAATGGCAGAGAGGAAGTGAGTTTAAATATCACTGCTCACTACAGCAGAAAGGTGTGTGCAATGCTCAGAGCTAATGCATTTTACACATAAGATGTATTCAAAACATTTGGGTCGGTAGGAATTTGTAAAAATGTTTTGAAAGTCTTTTATGCTCACAAAGGATGCATTTATTTTATCAAAAACACAGTAAAAACAAGAATATTGTGAAATATTAATTTAAAATAAGTGTTTTCAATTTTAAGATATTTTCTAATTTTATTTATTACAATCTTCATAACTCCAGTCTTCAGTGTCACATGATCCTTCAGAAATCATTCTTATATGCTGATTTGGTGATCTAGAATATTTCTTATCGTCAATGATGAAAACAATAATATTGTTGTGGAATATTCTTTTTATATTTTCGTGGAAACCGTGATACATTTTCAGAATTATTTGATGAATAAAATGTTCAAGAGAACAGAATTTATTAAAAAAATTTAAATAATTGTCTTTGCTGACACTTTTGAACAATAATGCATCCTTACTGAATACAAGCATTCATTTCTTAAAAAATCAAATAATAATAATAATTAAAAAGCATGGGAGTGTATTTTGGCTCAAAAAAAAATGTTGACGCCAGAAATAGTATTCATGCTCATGTCATTCCAAAAATGGTATTACTTTTAAAAATATATTTTAAATAGATATTTGATATAGATATGTAATAGATATTTGTTCATGCAGTTCTTTCCCATACAATGAAAGCGTATGACAATGATCATTCAAGCCACAACAACTTATGAACACATACAGGTCCTTCTAAAAAAATAGCATATTGTGATAAAAGTTCATTATTTTCCATAATGTAATGATAAAAATTAAACTTCCATATTTTTTCGATTCATTGCACACCAACTGAAATATTTCAGGTCTTTTATTGTTTTAATACTGATGATTTTGGCATACATCTAAAAAATTAGCATATTTCATCCTACCAATAAAAGAAAAGTGTTTTTAATACAAAAAAACTCAACCTTCAAATAATTATGTTCAGTTATGCACTCAATACTTGGTGGGGAATCCTTTTGCAGAAATGACTGCTTCAATGCAGCGTGGCATGGAGGCAATCAGCCTGTGGCACTGCTGAGGTGTTATGGAGGCCCAGGATGATTCGATAGCGGCCTTAAGCTCATCCAGAGTGTTGAGTCTTGCGTCTCTCAACTTTCTCTTCACAATTTCCCACAGATTCTCTATGGGGTTCAGGTCAGGAGAGTTGGCAGGCCAATTGAGCACAGTAATACCATGGTCAGTAAACCATTTACGAGTGGTTCATCTTCATCTCCATAAAGCTTTTCAGCAGATGGAAGCATGAAGTGCTCCAAAATCTCCTGATAGCTAGCTGCACTGACCCTGCCCTTGATAAAACACAGTGGACCAACAACAGCAGCTGACATGGCACCCCAGACCATCACTGACTGTGGGTACTTGACACTGGACTTCAGGCATTTTGGCATTTCCTTCTCCCCTGTCTTCCTCCAGACTCTGGCACCTTTATTTTCAAATGACATGCAAAATTTGAGAGACAGTCCAGTGCTGCTTCTCTGTAGCCCAGGTCAGGCGCTTCTGCCGCTGTTTCTGGTTCAAAAGTGGCTTGACCGGGGGAATGCGGCACCTGTAGCCCATTTCCTGCACACGCCTGTGCACGGTGGCTCTGGATGTTTCTACTCCAGACTCAGTCCACTGCTTCCACAGGTCCCCCAAGGTCTGGAATCGGTCCTTCTCCCCAATTTTCCTCAGAGTCCAGTCACCTCGTCTCGTTGTGCAGCGTTTTTTGCCACACTTTTTCCTTCCCACAGACTTCCCACTGAGGTGCCTTGATACAGCACTCTGGGAACAGCCTATTCGTTCAGAAATGTCTTTCTGTGTCTTACCCTCTCGCTTAAGGGTGTCAACGATGGCCTTCTGGACAGCAGTCAGGTCGGCAGTCTTACCCATGATTGCGGTTTTGAGTAATGATTCAGGCTGGGAGTTTTTAAAAACCTCAGGAATCTTTTGCGGGTGTTTAGAGTTAATTAGTTGATTCAGATGATTAGGTTAATAGCTCGTTTACAGAACCTTTTCATGATATGCTAATTTTTGAGATAGGAACCTGTAGAGTCTTATGAAGTCATATGATTGATTCATGTAGGGGAAAAAGCTACATTTAAGTATTATTCTCTGATAAACGTTCTTGTAGCTCTCATATCTTATTCTCACATGCACATACTCACATTCAAGGCAAGACTTAAGATTGTTGTCGAGTGACTGCATACTTGCCATTAGTTCTTTCTCCTTGTAACTGAACACAACATACACTATATTGCCAAAAGTATTGGGACACCCCTCTGAATCATTGAATTCAGGCGTTCCAATCACTTCTATGACCACAGGTGTATACAATCAAGCACTAAGCACACAGATGCTTCTACAAACATTTGTGAAACAATGGGTCGCTCTCAGGATCTCAGTGAATTCAAGTGTGGTACCGTGATAGGTTGCCATCTGCACAATAAGTCCATTCATGATATTTCCTTACTACTAAACATTCCACACTCAACTGTTAGTGGTATTATAATAAAGTGGAAGCAATTGGGAACAACAGGAACTCGGCCACAAAGTGATAGGCCAAATCACAGAGCGGGGTGAGCACATGCAGAGGCGCGCAGAAGTCGCCAACTTCAAGAGTCAAAAGTCAAGAGTCTGGGTTTGGCGGTTGCCAGGAGAACGGTACTTGTGTGACTGCATTGTGCCAAGTGTAAAGTTTGGTGGAGGTGGGGATTATGGTGTGAGGTTGTTTTTCAGGGGTTGGGCTTGGCTCTTTAGTGAAAAGGAACTCTTAATGCTTCAGCATACCAAGACATTTTGGACAATTTCATGCTCCCAACTTTATGGGAGCAGTTTGGTGTAGCAATTGTGGCCGCAACAGACACAAATGAATCTTACAGATGATTCATTCAAACATGAGTCCACACAAAATTAACTCAACATTCCAGCGGACAAAGATTTACTACCCCTGTGGGACCAAGCCCAGGAAGGAAGGGACTTCTCATTGGTCCACAGGCAGTTTCTTCCCTTCACCCATCGACAAAGTAACTTCTAAGTCCGGCTCTGTGACACCATAAATTCCTTAAGACCCCAGCACTCAGTAGAAAACCAAGGAAACTCACAGAAACCAGGATACCATAAACTGCATCAAATCACTAAACCAGTGATTGTCGAACTGATGGTGACTCATATATTAAAAATATATATTTTGTTGATTTAATGTCTTTATACGATGTATTAAAATATCTAGGGTGTGTACTTTATTTAAATCAAACTATGTATTCTAGTTACTGTGGAATTCTTGTATCTCTGTACTCTCAACTCTCAATATTATAGTTTTTGGTACCGCCCCAATCAGAAAAAACTCAATAGTACCGAATCTTGTAAAATAATTTACAGAAAAGGCATTATTATAAGAATACCAGCTTTGTAAGGATAAACTGCCCCCTCTGTACATCAGCCAGGAGGCGTAACCGAACTGAACAAAGAACTTTTGCGCGCCAACAAAACTGACAGACACGATTGGGTCAACCCGAAAGTGGGCGGCACTCGATCTTATCTATAAGAGCAGAAACCCTCTCATCCAACTCTGCCTGCTGTTCTTTTGTTCGCACTTCCTGCGGTTCTTGAATTGTGTATTCCACCTCGAAGAAGGAGTTGGAGAACTTCAAAGGTGGCAGACCAGAGAAAATGGGTTGAATTTCATTCAAGCCATCTAGAACCCTCACTTTCCTTTCTTTTACTTAAGTTTATTTTCTTTTCGCGAGTCTCGTGTTCAAAGTTCAGTTTCGCCGCAAAGCTTCTCTCAACGAATCTCCAGCGAGCGCGCTTCAACTTCAAACAGCCACGAGACCCCCTCATCCAGCAGCCAACACGCCTCGTAGTTGACTTCCCAAGACGCCCATCAAAGACACGACAAGACCTTCCGCGAATCACAAAGAACCGGGAAACCCCACTCAAGCCAGGACCGAAGGGGAATCCCCGATCAATGATGACACGTGCGACAAACGCAAGTAACCTCCAGATTCTAAACTGAACTGGTGCATTGATATCAAATTGAATAACCCCGCCTAAGCAACGATAGGAGGGTTTAAGTCAACACCGGTGGTTCATTCAGGTCATGTGTTATAAATGCAGATACTGCTAGAAACTTGGGACTTCATCCTTCTCTCTCTTTAAACTCACTCTTCCCTCACTTTCCTCCTCTCTGCAACGCGTGTGAATGTGTGTATGTTTGTTTTTGTTAGATTCTAGTTTTACGTGTTAGAGTAATCAATAAAGCTTTGTTTATAAATTAAAGATAAGTGTTCTTGTGTTATGTGCTTACGAATTTTAATGTCTTGAACTGCCGATCTAAGTTATCTGGCTATTAAATAGTTTCACTATTCTGTGGATATTAATATCCGCTGCAGAGTTGATAGTTACGGCCGGTTCAAATGAACGCTAAACGAGTCATTTGCTCGGTCGTAAAATAGACTCTTGCAAAATTCCCTATGAATTAATGAATTCATTACTTTGAGCTAAATAGACCTGTTCCCTTATACAGAGTCCCCTTGTTACATATCATATGTACTACATTGGGGATGGCCCCTTCCTGTTCCAACATGACTGCACACCAGTGCACAAAGAGAGGTTCATAAAGACATGGATGAGCGAGTTTGGTGTGGAGGAACTTGACTGGCCTGCACAGAGTCCTGACCTCAACCCGATAGAACACTTTTGGGATGAATTAGAGCGGAGACTGCGAGCTAGTGCTTCTTGTCCAACATCAGTGCCTGACCACACAAATGCACTTCTAGAAGAATGGTCAAAAATTCCCTTTAAACACACTCCTAAACCTTGTGGAAACCCTTCCCAGAAGAGTTGAAGCTGTTATAGCTGCAAAGGGTGGGCCAACCTATTAAACCCTACGGACTAAGAATGGGATGTCATTAAAGTTCATATGCATTTAAAGGCAGGCGTCCCAAAACTTTTGGCAATATAGTGTATCAAATTTGACCAGAATATATTAATTAGATTTGAGAGGGAAACATATTAGTGAATAATGTCTGTGTTGTATGACTTCAGAGGATCTTAGAATACAGTGCACAAATCATATGGATCCTTTTTTTTTTTTTTTAGAATACATTTAATTACATTTTCGTCTAATTTGGACCTGGACAGCATGTGGTTTATTTACAATTTGGAGACAACATTAACATTCTGCATTAAAAAAAAAGGACATGGGGCTGCTTAAATGGTGAAAAATGTATTTTTTAATTCAGTTGAATTCATGGATCTCAAATTGATTGTTAGGCTACTAACTGTGACTCATTGCACTTTTTATATAATATGTCTCCGTGTGCGCTAAAACAAAACACCTCCTTCCAACCTCAGTCGTGTTGCAAAGGTAAAGGATCCAAATAAAGCATGTTATTAAGCAGCAGTGCACCTAGTCCCACACAACCTCATAAATTCAAATTAAACTGGTCTACTGTGTTCCAGACACCTTTATCTCATCGGAAATGTCCGGAAGAGTGCAGCCTGTGACACTTTGGTGGTCAGTGAGCGGCTCTGCTGGAGTCAGTCTGGCTCTGCGTGTCGGCCACTCGGTGCCAGAGATGACATGTGCATAACCGTGTGAGACTGAACACCTGAGCACTCGTGCCCGACCTGATGGGAAGCTCGCTTTCAGAAGAGGCAGATCGCATCACAAGTGAAGAGCTGTGCGTTTGGTGTCCAGATGACTGTATCCATCTTATTTTGCAATGCAGAAGTGAGCTATTTTCTGTGAATGTGCGAGACTTCCGATTCTTTAGCCACTATTTAGCCGGAATTGAATACTGGAAGTGGGCATCGAAGCAGTGTATCGATTCTTCTGGTTATATATATTTTCAATGTGCTGTTAACTCATAGTTGAACAAACAGCTTTTAAAATAAGCATCCAAAGGATGATTTCAAAATTTGGACAGGAGAAGAGATAAACTAATAACTACTGTGTATAGATTTTCTAAACTCAAAGAAACTTGAAATATTCCAGTTGTTAATATCAAGCGACAAAAATATGTTCTAAGAAAATGTTGCCAATATTACTTAAAGGGATAGTTCACATAAAAATTAAAATTGGCCCATGATTTACTTAGCCTCAAGTCATCCTAGGTGTATATGACATTCTTCTTTCAGACGAAAAAAAATTGTTTATGTTAAAAATGTCCTGGCTCTTCCAAGCTTTATAATGGCAGTGAATGGCTGTTTCCATAAAAGTGCATATCCATCATAAAAGTGCTCCACACGTCTCTGGGATGTTAATAAAGGCCTTCTGAAGCGAAGCAATGTGTTTGTGTAGCCGCCAGCCTGACAGCGAGGTAAGTTATTATTAATTATGTACACATAATCAGTAGATATCAAACGATATGTAACAATGCAATACTCTCACATTTAAAAAAATGTTTTACTCAAATAACCATTCTTGTCGGATCCAATACAGAAGGCAAAGCATTGTTTTTAATCTCATTCTGTCTGCAAATCCAGTCTCTTGTTTACAAACGAATCCGTGGTGAAATGAAGCTGGATCTTAAAGTTCATCCTCATTCCTAATATTGGAACAGACGGTGGCTTATGCAATGATTATTCTTCCACTACCAGGTACTGCACAGTATTTTGTAATCGACCAAAACTGTCGATCCGGTTTAGCTCCACGAAAGCTTATGTTATTAAGATATTACATGTCATATGCAAATCGGTCGGCGGGGCTACAGAATTAGGCTTGGTGTTCTTCTGTTGAGGGAGCGTTTCGCTGCTCTCTGACGTCACAGGGATGAACATTCGCAGATCTCTCGTTTGATGAGCCAGCTGTCAATTAAAGCTTTTCTTTGACTAACAAGGAAGTTTTAAGCTCCAGAATATACAGGAGATTCTTATTACCATGACCTTTTATATATCAAAAGGGAAAGTTGATTTCTCAATTAATGACCCCTTTAAAGATTATTGGAAACATTTGGGATAATGCAAGTACACAAGTCAACAATGTTCTAGTGGTTTTTGGATATTTTAATCCAAAAATCTTACATATTGTGCCTTTAAGCAGAACATTCTATTTTATAATTTTGCAGACATTATGGGAACCTTTTGAAGGTCTGCTGAACCTTATGAAACAAGTAGTAACATATATTAAATGTCCCATGAACAAAGTACAAAAGGTTTTGAGAACATTATTAAACACCAGATAACTGAATGAATGTTCGGTTAACATCACATAACATCATCATGTTCGTAACTTTAAGCGAACCTAACGTTGGCTGAAGTTCTGAGAACATTTCCTGTTAGCTGGGAAGTTACAAATGGCCTATCGACTCTCATGTTAAAAATAAAGTAATTGAATCATTTTGACTTTTTGCACCAATAGAGAATATGTGGTCACCACTTTATCTGAGGGAGAGTGAATGTTGCAAATAAAAGGCTGTTTTCATTTCAGAAGATCACTTTTGAATTACTTCCACTAAGGTAGTGAAGCAAAAAACGCATACTCCAGCGTCTCCTCTAATCGAATTTACTCCAAACGCAGCCTGGTGAAGCCAAACACTAGCGTTCTGGCAGGAGGGTGTCGTGAAGAAAAGGTCATTGCAGGTCATGCTTTGTTATGTACACTCTTGAACTCAGGTATTTTCCATATAAAAACACACACAGCCAAGAAAATTCCACTTACTGCTTCAATTAGATGCCATCATCAGCCATACTGCCTTATGGGAAGCTTGATGACTCGAATGGAGACGGTGTGCTTCATAACACAATAGTGGTGTGATTATGAGAGCTGAATGGGAGATGAAACTGTGAGGAAAGATGCTAATGACGGCATTGTAGTAGTCATTACATTTAGGTGCACTGTTTTCCCAATGTTCTGGTTGACGAGATAAAATTTGATTGTTGTCATTTGGCTTTTTTGCACCGTGAGATGTGAAAACACTCTTGTTGAACTAAAATACATTTTGGAGCTCATCCAATAAATGAATAGGCCATTTTAGATTACCTATTAAAAAAAAATTTAAAAACAGAGAAAAAGTCAGCATACCAAAGCTCCAAAATATGCACACTAAAAATGGTTTGCCAACTGGTGTGCCAAAAAAATATTAAAATAATTTGATTAATTACTTCTTCTTTTTTATCAGTTTGAACTTTGAATGAACGATTCAATGCAATACCTGCAATACCCCTGCAATACCTGTGCAGTACCCTGAGAACCACTGGTCTAGCCTTCAGAGGACTGACTTTGTCGCCTAGCAACTGTGACAGCTGCTGTTGACGAGCGGCAATAACGTTTGTACTGGACTTTTTAAAATAATTAATTATATTTAAAAAACCAAACAGGTTTCACAAACTGTATAAATATGTTCACCTTGGTCCATTTATGTACATAATAGGGCTTTTCACATATTTACCCCTGGTAAACTGAATCCTGGGTTATCTTGCTTCACATTTCACACTGCTCCTAATTTATCCAGGGTTAACAATTAATCCTTGGTATTGATAAACTGATGTTCCACATTGTACATTCCTAAACCTTGGGTTAACATTCTTATTTGCATATATGCGGTGTCTGTTGCATTGATTGGATGAACGTAGCACTTAACCTGTTTACATAAAAGCTCTAGCATTGTGCATCCTTCTATTGCCGACTGTACTATCGAGTTTATACTAAATAGACATTTTGGACTATAAAGATAAGAATGAAACAATCTGAAATAGTCCTATCATACGCAGAAACAACTATTTCTATACATTGTGCAGTGTGTTCATGACTGCCCAAAGCATGAGAATATGAGGCTGGTTGAATATAAGGCAACCGATTGGTTGTTGGTTGCTAAGCATCTAGTTGTAACATCACAATTGGGTTTAATTTTGAATAGGGTTTAATATGGAGTTGGCCCACCCTTTGCAGCTATAACAGCTTCAACTCTTCTGGGAAGGCTTTCCACAAGGTTTAGGAGTGTGTTAAAGGGAATTTTTGACCATTCTTCTTGAAGTGCATTTGTGTGGTCAGGCACTGATGCTGGACAAGAAGCACTAGCTCGCAGTCTCCGCTCTAATTCATCCCAAAAGTGTTCTATCGGGTTGAGGTCAGGACTCTGTGCAGGCCAGTCAAGTTCCTCCACACCAAACTCGCTCATCCATGTCTTTATGAACCTTGCTTTGTGCACTGGTGCGCAGTCATGTTGGAACAGGAAGGGGCCATCATCCCCAAACTGTTCCCACAAAGTTGGGAGCATGAAATTGTCCAAAATGCCCTGGTATGCTGAAGCATTAAGAGTTCCTTTCAGTGGAACTAAGGGACCAACCCCTGAAAAATAACACCACACCATAACCCCAATAAACTTTACACTTGGCACAATGCAGTCAGGCAAGTACCGTTCTCCTGGCAACCGCAAAAACCCAGAGTCGTCCATCTGATTGCCAGACAGAGAATCATGATTTGTCACTCCAGAGAACACGTCTCCACTGCTCTACAGTCCAGTTTTACGAGTTGCTGATGTTCCCAATTGCTTCCACTTTGTTATAAATCCTCTAACAGTTGACCGTGGAATATTTCGTAGAGAGGAAATTTCATAAATGGACTTTATGAAATTGCACAGGTACACAACCAATTTTGTGTGAAAATGTCTTTTAACCCTCACCAGGCTGAAAAATAAATAAATAAATTATATATATATGATATTACAAACTCCATGAACTGCTTTTACAAAGCATCACCTGAAATGCTTAGAAACACAGTTTTTCACAGCAAATGCTACTCTCTTATGCTACTGCAGAATGTGTATTTGCATTGGCCATTGCATTGGTATTTAGCATTAGCCTACACTCATCTGTCTTCCAGACCCGCAGGCCAACATGGCTGCCTTTTTGCTTTAAATATGTATGCAGAATCTGGAGGGGACTAGGGGACATTTACAAATTCATCATCTGGACCCAATCAATAGCTAACACAGGTTAATAAATATAATGCTTTTACGGGAAGTTACATACTTGCCCGTTTAGAGTCATCAGACAGATGCAATTAGTGCAGGATAAAGCCATTTGCATTTAAATGACTGAATATCTGGACTGGCATAATAGTGATATTGGTTCATTTGTTTGTTTTTTCTAAAGATGCTATAGACGTCTAGAAGATTCTGGGAAAAGTTATTGGCTTCCTCCTATTTTTATATTAGCATTGCAGGATCTCATTGTGTCTGTTGGTTTATGTATGAATGCCACCCCAGCATAAATAAATATTACGAGGCAGATAGGGTCGTAAAATATTATTGAAAGGCATGGTGTTTATTACAGATTTGCTAGATTAAGATAAAGTTTGTGCCTGGCTGTGTGACTCAACATGCGCTCACACACATATTTTTACTGCGATACCCCCTGCTATTGATATCACAGAGGGACATCAAATATTCCAAGGAGAGGGAGAGAGAGCTTGGATAAAGGATGTTTCATGTGGAAATCATTTTATTCAGCATTAATAATGCATAACTAAAAGACCTGATCTTAGACCTCTGTTTAACAGACAGATGGACAATCCAACCATCCGGCAGTGCTGATGAATTTAAAATTATAATCTTTTTTTTGTTTTGTTTAATAATCGCTCAATTTTTTTAATGTAATCTTCAAGAACCCTAGAGTTCTATTTTTTTTTCTAAGAGTGGTTTCAAACTTTTCATGCGTTAGTAATTATTCCTGGGTTATCAGAATTCATGATTTCAATACTGGGTTAATGTCCTAATTTGCATACAAGGTTTAAACCGTTGATTGGACGAGCACAGTAAATGACCATTTTTAATAACCACTTTCCATGTGTGAAGATGTTTATCATTCCATTTAACGCTGTTTCTAGACTCAGTGCTCCCTATAATATTAATCAAATTAATTATTATTATGATTTAGTCTGATAGTTTTTAATAAAACCACCACACCCACAAAAAACAATGAAAACAGTTGGGCTAGATATTTTGCATTTTATTATGGAAATGTATTTGTTGCATGTGTAAATGTTTAGGTTTTTATATTGTTAAAATGTGTGGAAATGACTTGTGACTGCACGTTTAAAATAGTACAAAAAAGTGATGTGAAAAAATCATGCCCCCTTGTTGAGGCTCTGTTATAAAGCACATCCATACAGTATTACGTTAATTTAACATGAATAGTTTGTATGACACTAACTTGTAAGCAATAACAATGTTTTATTTGACAATGGCGCTCTGCTCTCGGTTCATGAAGTAGAAGTGGCGCGCGCGACCACGTTTGAGTCAGCGTATCTCACAGCGCCATCTGCTGGTGAAAATAATCACTACATCACTACTCCTATAACCAGCAGCTGCAGCGCTGCATGTTTCCTGCATGTTTATTTGCAATGTATTTGCTGTTTTTTTTAAAAGAGCTGTAAAACGTGGAAATTCCCGGGGACAGAACACCAAAAAACTTGGACTGTCTCCAGAAAACGGGGACGGCTGATCACCTATGAGAACAATCTGTAAGGTGTGACTTGCTACAATGCGTTTTACAAACATGTTTACCTATCGCCTAATCATGCAATTAAATGGAAAACAGCTGTGTAAGGATTCTTTAAAATTTCTTCTGTTTCAAAGACAAATATACATCAGCTTACAGGTTTAGAACAACATGAGTGAGTAAATAATCACAGCGTTTCTAGGCTATTACATAAACTAATACTTCAAATAAATACACCATCACACAACATAGTTGGGCTTTGTGATGTGTGTGTGTGCACGAGAGCGTGCGCGAGCAATCAGCGCAGTAATATAACTGTCTTTAGGACCCAGTACTCTGTCTGTCTCTTTCTTTGTAGTTATCCCCCCTTTTCTTTCTTTCTAGAGAAAAAAAAAAATAGTGAGCAGTATGAGATTCGGTAAAGAAGATCTGAGATCACGGAGCGTCAAGGCGCGTCGGTGCGTTAGTTAAAGAGAGAGAGAGAGAGAGAGAGAGAGAGAGAGAGAGAGAGAGAGAGAGAGAGAGAGAGAGAGAGAGAGAGAGAGAGAGAGAGAGAGAGAGAGAGGCGCGGTGGAGGATCAGAGACCCTCATTCGCATCTGATATTATAGTGAATTATTATGGGAATTCATTAAGGCTCGTTCCCGATCCACGTGCGCTCTTTTGAATAACACTCGTGATCCGGTTTCATAGCTGGCAATAAACTTTCACTTCCCGGTTTTTATTTATCAGCCTTTATTCATAAGGACAGAGCAGATCTGGTGGATCACAGGTGGGTGTCCGTTCCATAGAGTACAGCACCGTTCTGGATTTTGTGTTTCTGGCCATGTGTGGAAATTATCAACCATATGTTGCCATTTACAAGGAGGTCATCATCACAGCGCGAGTCGTGGACACTTGCTCATGTTTCTCTCATCTTATGAATTGAAATGTTTGTAAGAGACATTGCTATTCATATCATTGTTACACGCTGTAAATATTAATGCAATGTGTGGGATCCATCATCTAAGATCAGCAGGTGGATCGTACGGACCCGTGCGCGCTTTTGGACCAACTTAACCCGTCATTGTAGTCTGTGCTCGGCAGTAATTCACTGAAACAAACCTCAGTTCTTTGACTGATTTATGGATTCAGTCTTTTGTCTTCTTATACACAGGTTTGAGTGGCAGAAATGAGGGAGAGGTTCGCGCTTCATCTTCTCATCTTCGTGTTGACGCTGTTTTGGCACACCAGGTAGGACCAGTGTCAGTCTTGGTTTGGCTCTGTGAATGGGCTTGGGGATGTTGTGCATTATAAGACATCAAAATAATATCCATATCATTCGTTTTGGCACATTTCCTATACTATTAAGGATTGACACGAAGCCTCTTGTCCGTGCGTAACTGGAGACTTTTGGAGGCGCACGACCCCGGTGGTCACCAAAAGAAATCGCTCCTCTCACAAAGACCGGCTTCACGTTTATTTTAAAAGACATTAATTAATGCAAGTTTAATTCATGCAATTTGGTTTGGTTGGAGAGGCTTTGTGAAATCATCGAATTTTGTACATGATGGTGGATGAATCCTCTAGGTGGTGTAGAACAGCGTGTGTGGAAACATGAGGAGCGCTTTTCCATTCTCTGGAGGTACTACAGGTGCATAGGTTGATTTATTTTTCCTTTTTTTAATTAACATTAAACGCTGAAAACATGTACCCAGTCAAGCGTTTACATTCGAATTATGCATAATCCTATTCATATTAAACATCTTGCTAAACATTTCAAAAATCATCCAGAAAAGGTCTTGTTTTTTATTGTGATCCCATGGTCGGAAATGCTAGCATGATTTCAATTTATTTAACAAAATATTTAATTTCAAAAATCATGTTTTTGTCCTATGTTGGGACCAATGGCACATTAAATATGTTAAAAAATACAAAAGTTATTTACAAATATTTTATAGTAATAAGTTTTGTTTGTGAATGACACTTAGACAATTCATGAATTTCTGATCCCTCATTTCATTTCAGAGGCCTTTTTATAATAATAAAAATGTCAAACTTCATAAATTATGGGTATGAATTATTATGAAAAAAAGCCTTTTCTTATGCTAATGTGACATAAATGATCAGACATATACACTGTCTGGAATTCCTGATGGTTTGAAAAGTTATAGCTGCAAAATACTGTGGAAAATCTAAATTGTAAAATCCATCCAGAATGGTCATTTACACCTTTAGTATCTCAATTTGAGTGTATAACAGCAGCATGTGTGTGTTTTGGAGCAGCCAGTGAGTGTTTTTGGTCTAAATTTTGCTCGTTTTGATCCTACTGATCAAACAATAATTAAGAGGGTTAACCTTGATTTTAGTGACCATGTAGATTATAATTACTCTGATAATTCTGTACACATTCAGCCCAGGTTCACTACTAATTTCATTCGAATTTATTATGATGGCCTATTTTTGTTTCATTAATTCACTGACATAGACCCCTCTCTTGGGAGTGAGCACGGTCACATCATGCCATACCAATCAATAAACCAATATCATATAAATCTAGATCATATATGTGATAAGCAACCCCATCCTCCTGCTTGTGTCATAAAGTCAATTCTTGAAATATGCTTTACTGGTTATAACTGAATAACTGGAATCGGGACGGGATCAGATAAACCTCCCCCTAATCTGGGTCAACCTAAGGAGCAGGGTGAGGTTTGTTCTCCACCCAGTGAGGAACCATAAGAACAGAGCGCTTTCTATTTCTCAAAATGGACTGATAGACAGACACATTTTTATATATTGTAACACTTTATAATAAGTACAGTGTTATAAAGTACCTACTAATCAATTGCAAACTATTTAATAGTTTATAAACTGTAGTTATAATACATTAAAAACTATGTACAAATAGTGAGTTCTTTATTCATTGTTTACTCAAATCAACAATTTTTTATTGTTTAATTAGATCATATATGTAAAGAGTTAGGTAACATTAAAGAGTTCTCACTTTAGATTAGGTCTTGAAAAATATGAAAATTACATTAATTAAGTGCTTTAAAACATCCTTTATTAGTCAGGTTCACTATCTTTGTGGAGACTCTCCATAGATGTAATGGTTTTTATCCTGTACAATCTGTATATTCTATCGCCTTACACTAACCCTACACCTGAACCTACCCATCACACAAAACTACAGGCATTTTTACATTTTCAAAAAAACTCTCCTGAAATTAGAGTAACAATTACAGAAGAATAAAATGAATCATATTTTTTTGCCTTTTGGATGTTTTATACCATCATCACTGTCCTCGTCAGAGCTCATTTCCCTGTACATTCAGCAAATAATAGTTTTTAGAATATGTTTGAGATCGCAAATATGAGCCCATTTGCAATCTCAAACTTCTCAAAACTATCATTTTCAATATCTTCAAAATCAAAATTTTGATTGCTGACAGCTTCTTTACCAGATTCACCATCAAGTGACGGTGACACTAATTTTTGATTGCATTCAGTTCTTGCTCTTGCAGTAAATCACTGAGCCATTTCAAGTTTTGCAGATGATACTTCCTATACTTTCATTTAACTATGAGTGAAACATCACTTCATCATTGTGTATCAGACATTGCTAGCCTGGATGCCAGCCAAACTTAGCCCCGCCCACAACATTTGAGGTCAGGAAGTTCGGTCTGGACTTGATCCGTTGTGGAGCAACTATGCTCGAACCAGAGCTGTTCGGACCAATCAAATCGTCAGGGTGGGCTTTATACGACGATGGACAGATGATCAACCATAACGTAATCATCCACGTCATCAAAGAGTGCTTGAGAACTTGTTCGTATATGCATTCACTATTTCTCTCAAAAATGATGATAGTGTTAGTAAGTACTTTGTGTATCCTTAAGTTCTCCACAAAACACCGGCAAAGATTGTTTACACCACCAATCTTTATATAGATCAGTGGTTTACGCTCTTCTTCTCCTACTTCTTCCAGTGTGCATGCAGTTGAGTTCCGTTGACAGCTATGCGTTGCTCGTCTGATTGGTTGTAGGTCTATCCAATTGAGTGCCGAGGCATTTTCTTTTCTGGTTCAGTTGAAACACACCTCATAATCACTTTATGTCACATATATTCTGACTAGAATCTGACTTGAGTATGACGAAGTCAGGCTGAGACATTGCCACATTGTGGAATGAATGTGAATTGCACTTATTCCATTACTAAAAATTCAATTGTTGTGCAAAAACAACAACAACTATTTTTTTTTTACAAAAATTTATGAGAAAACAGGCATTCATTTATATTTGTAATTTTTCTTGTTATATTGTTTATGATGAATTGATTGAGGAATACTAAGAAGGTTGATGTACGTTGTTAACAAAGAATTATTTAACTCTTTACATATGAGCTAATTAACCAATAACACTTTTAATTACATTGACAATGAATGAAGAACTCACTATAGTCTATTAATAAATTAACAACAGTTTATAAACTATTAATAAGCTATTTTCAAATGATTTGTAAATACTTATTACACTATACCTATAAAGTGTTACCAAAATCCCTTCAGGTATCTCACCCAGATGCTAGCATTATGACCGGCTTCAAAGCCATGTAATTAGCTCATATTAAATACTCTTGATGTATTTCGGGCCTATATACGGATTAGCTACAAATTTGCTGTATAATGAGGTATCACCCCGTGGCAGAGCGCAGAATTATACATATGGTGATTTGCCAGCTGAGCTACTTTGGAGAGAGCTGTTTTGGACAGAAATCACATTTACAACAACTTGCACAGTCATGTCCGTTTACAATCTATGGCTCTGTTCCAAAACCTAGTGAGCTTCCTCGCTGCTGCCTACATAGACAACAGCTTCATTAGCTCGACAGCTCGACCCACAGATATGGAGGATTCCAATAGAGGTTGACATTAGGATGCTTTTTAAACTAAAGATGAGATACTCTAAAAAGCATGATACACATACACAAATATCGGATTAAATAGATTTTATTGATACTTTCTAGTGTTCGTATATTTAAAGTGTATTAAAGGTGTGTTCTCGCCATGTCATACTGTAAAAAGCGTTCATGTCTTTGTAGAGCTCGTAATTACGACTTTCTGAGAGCTCCTACTTGTACCATGTGACTGCCGTACCATTTTTCCACTGCATGCGGGGAAAAAAATCAAGCTTTACACTAAATAGAGCTAATAAAACACTAAATCAAAAGCATAATGACAGACAACATTAACAAATAATTATTTTACGAAATAAAAAATAGATAAATACATAATAAATAAATTACATGCAGGCAATTTTCTTGCATGCAATGTTTTCTTAGAATTTGGCCAAATGTCTCAAAATGCTGACTCTGGCACTGTAGCTTTGGAACAGAGAGATTGCGTTCCTGAATTTAAAGGGGTTTGACAGTTAGCTAGCAAATAGATCAAGCTGATGCTCATAATGCATGCATGATTGCTTATGCTAATTATGCCAATTATGCTTAAGTATGTTAATTCTATTCCTGAGCAGCATTGCACATAAACTTTCCTGTATGTAGAACATGTGGAACAGAGAGAAGGATCTAATAACGTCAGAGCGGTGTTGGGGAGTTACTGTAGCAACACTAACTTTTCCAGAAAAGAGGTTACTTTTTTCTAAAAGTAGCAATGTAGTCTGACAAAACACTTTGTGCACAGGCAAACAAAGGCAGTAATCAAAGCAATCTCCTAGAATAGTCCTCTTTCTGTCGCGCATTGGGAAGTCCTATTCATTCCAGCAAAACTGTTTGTTTAGACTTTTCAGTGAAGTGAAGTTGTATAAGATTATTGTCATCACATACAAAATTGCCTGCCTGTCATTTTATGTATGTATGTACGGTATGAGTGAGCAGAAGTCATGTCCGGAGGGAATATTTCCACAAGTTCAATTCAATATTCATATACTGTATATTTAAAAAATGAGAGAAGAACAAAATACTAAACTTAATGAAGCCTTAATGTATTTATCTGACAAAATGATTTGACGCAAAAATACAGGTTACAGGTTTTATTTTACTATGCACTTTACCAGAAAAACAAAAAGCTCACATACACTGACAACAACATAATCAGTTATTAATATTTTGTAGGTTCTCTCTTGTTTTTGCATGTGTTCATAATTTCTTTGTATGACAACCTGGTCAAAATGTACTGCCAGGACATTATCCAGTAATTTTACACAATAAACCCATAAACCAAAACCTAATGCAATGCATAATTCACAGAATAATCCTTCATATTTATATATTGTGCCCTATTTTTACTGACTTGTATGTCAGCACAATTTGACGTTTCTTGGTAGTTTTTTTTTTGTTTATATTATTTCATAACATAAATATTTTTTTTGCTGTTGTTTAACATTCGACCTTTGATTGTTTAATTATGAAGTGGTCAAAAATCAGTACTTATGAAAGTCAAAATTAGCTACATGTCATTAATGAATTAATTTATTAAAATAAATAAATACAATAATTTAGATTCAGTGTTTTATTATGAGGTGGTTAAAAATAATGACTTATAAAATGATAAAATTGCCTGCGTGTCATTTGTTTGTTTGTTTATTTATTTAGTAAAATAATGAATTTTGTTAATGTTGTCTTTTATTATGCCTTTGATTTAGTGTTTTATCAGCTCTATTTAGTGTAAAGTGGGATTTTATTTTTCCAAACGTTTTTATTTTTCCCCGCATTCAGCGGAAACTCCGCCCTGCAGCCGATTCTAAAGGAAATATTTCAATATTTCAATATATGAAATATAAATATTTCATTGGTCATGTCAGGTGTAAATATACTATATATGTAAATAGGTGGCTTGCATATTAAAGGGATAGTTCACCCAAAATGAAAATTCTACTAAGCAGATCAACCCCATTGACTACCATAGTATGGGAAAAAATATTATATGTATTCAAAGATCTGCTTCCTTTGTGTTCAGCAGAACAAATAAATTGATACAGGTTTGGATTTTTGGCTGAACTATCCCTTTAAGTGATATCCTCTTGGTTTTTGTATCAGAAAAAAATACTTATTTTTAAAAATACAACCTGATTATTATCTCAAATATATTGCTTTGTTAAATAAGAGTTGTACTGCAGCTTACTACTACTTTAGTCTAGCTTGACCATAAGCTTGTCTTCAAAGCTCCCCAAGTCTGCATCTTTGATTTAATGAATCCAGTGCAATGATTCTCAGAACATCTTAAACAAGAGCTGTAACTTGCAGTATTAAAGTCCTAAAACACATTAAGAGCATTTAGAAGATCAGGAAATCCTTCACTTCAGCCAGTCTGTACATTCACCGCCTTCGTTTTATTCAATCATCTTTGAAGTCTTCCCCATCCTGTTCATGATGAGACTGTTAAGTTCACACATACTCTTGACGTTTACGCTTTTGTTGTGTAGGTCAGTGTCCGCAGATGCCACAACAGATGCCTTCAAAAACAACATCACACTCTTCACACGCATCCTGGACCGCCTGCTGGACGGCTACGACAACCGACTGAGACCCGGACTTGGAGGTGAGTTATAATAGCGTCTGAATTAAACGGCTTGCTTTTGATATCCAGTTAAAGATGAAAGATGCCATAAGGACCAGATATGAAGTCTGAAATTATCCTTGCTGTTCTCCAGAATCGACTCTATGTCTGTAGAGTAATGTATTTGAACAAAGCTTGGCACTAACTCTTTAGAAATAACCTTAAGTGCATTTGTATCTGGTATATCTCTAGCAGTTTTAACAGTGTAGTTAGTGTGTGTATGATGTTATGATGAAGCCAGGAGCATATTATGGTTCTTACGGTGACAACAGAAGTACATTAGCCCAGATTCAAGAGAGATACTAAGCACCTGTTTTTATTGATTTGTGTGGTGCTATTATGAAGCGGCTCTCCATTGGCTGACATAAAAGAAATCATTTTTCAAATGTTTTGTCACTAC
Source organism: Gobiocypris rarus (assembly GCA_023029165.1). Lineage (NCBI taxonomy): Eukaryota > Metazoa > Chordata > Actinopteri > Cypriniformes > Gobionidae > Gobiocypris > Gobiocypris rarus. The sequence continues at coordinate 16,857,741 of CM040932.1, read as the reverse complement.
TTAAGTGTCACTGACATTTTTCCATTAGCAGATTAGTTTCGCTAACAAAGGCTGTAACGGGATGCAGGATTTAACTGAACCTTATGGATCTGTCTATCGCTGTATAGTCATCCATCCTTTAATAAGCGTAGAAGGAGTGTGAGCTCACAGTAGTGTCACAGAAAAGAAATGAACAATCCTCAGTAGTTTCTCCTAGACATTAGTCAAATTAAATCAATAATTTGGCTGAAGCTTGTTTTTGTTTTTTTCTCCTGAGAAAAACACCCCAGCAATCTCACTTTTGCCTGCTCTATAGGGTTTTAGAAGAGAACAATGCCTCAAACTGCGTTTGGATGTTACCAAAGTCTGCTGTCAAAAGACTCAATATGAACGCATCAAATTCTTCCAAGTCTAAATGATCTGAGCTACTATCTACCTTCTTGAACAGATACATTTACTAGTAGTAAAGGGATTCTGATTCATCTCAATGAATCATTTGATCATTTGTTTCACTGGGTTCATTTGAGAGGAGTATGTGACCCTGGGGGCATATTACAGAAACGTTCTAATTTAGGTCTTAACTTAAGATATGATAAGTTAATTTAGGATTTTTCACAATTTCGTATTACAGAAGCAAATCTTAACTTTATTTAGGATTCTTATCCTAACAAAATCTCATCTTATCTGTAGTTAAGAAATCTTAAACCGCTCAATCGAGTTCAGTAATCAGCTGTGAGGTCTGTTACCAAGCAACCAACAATACGCAAACTGCTTCTGAGGTAAACCTAAAATCAATCAAAATGGAGAAACAACAGCGTGCTTTTAATTCCAATGAGGCAGAAAAATGACATTTTGATAAGCTCCATTGAAAATTTAAAGCCTGTTTTATAAATAAAAAAGTATAAGGCCTTAGTCACTTGAAGAATGAACTGGCATAGAGAGTTGGTTTGACGTTAGACGTTCGAAATTTAGGGACCGTCTCTAAAGTTACATACATTACAAATTTCTAACTTCGATAGCATTTGAACGGAATGACTTACAGTATCAAAAACAACTGTATAGTGTTCATCTTGGTGTCAGCTATGATGCACACCTTTTACATATTCCATTCAAATGATATTGAAGTTAGAAATGTGTTGGTCTAAGTTACATATGTCATATGTAACTTTAGAGACGGTCCTTCAATTTGCAAATATCGAACGTCCACGTCCAGCGTCAAACCAACTCTATGCCAGTGAATAAAGTTCCGTGATTGGCCTCTGTAATGTTGGTTGCAATTCGTCAACTAACTGCAAAATCATGTGTCATGGGAGTCTGTAATTTACAAGCATTTTATCATCAAAACACGTACAGCACATCCTCTGAGTCCTCCAAAAGTCTCTCCAACATCAAAACGTTGCTGCTCTTCCTCTTATATAATTAATAAATGTAACGCTCTCTCGAAAAAGGGTTTTTGTACTGTGATTTTTACCGTTGGATTTCAAAAAAGTTTGTAGTTAGGACACTATTGGGATAGGATTCTAAAGTTAAGATGTTTCTGTAATACGCCCCCTGGACTACAAAACCAGTCATAAGTCACACGGGTATATTTGTGGCAATAGCCAGCAATACATAGCCTCTCCTACGTACTTCTACTCAATTTTAATTTTCCTTCAGTACTCCGTATATTCTCTGGTTTTCTCAGATCAAATTTTAACCGGTCCAATCAGCGAACAGAGGCAGTGGCTGAGAACGATGACGTTTATGTTGTGCGCTAGTCTGAGATGACATATGTCACGACCAAACGTTAGCGATTGGTTATGGCAGATCCAGAGTGGCTCTGGGCATATCCCATAGTTTTAAACTTCAACAGATACCCGCCTTCAAGGAAGTTAACGCTTGTCAATGGAGAGTGGCCAGACTCTCTGGACAAATGAAATGTGCAAGAGTCTGGTAGGACCAGGCTAAACAATACTTTGTTTGGGTCAAAAATATCGATTTTTTTCTTTATGCCAAAAATCATTTTCCATGAAGATATTTTGTAAATTTCCACTGTAAATATTTATAAAAACGTATTATTTGTAGTAATATGCTAAGGACTTCATTTGGACAACTTTTAATTTCTCAATATTTAGATGTTTTTCCACCCTCAGATTCCAGATTTTCAAATACTTGTATTTCGGCCAAATATTGTCCTATCCTAACAAACCATACATCAAGCTTATTTACACAAACCGGTTCAAAACACAAACCAGTTTGGTTAGAAATGCCTCCAAATGTGGTCCAACTTGCTCTGATGTCATAATGACGTATATGTGGAAAAAAAGTGCCAGATGGCACAGTCGGACGCAAATGCTTTCCCCTGACTCCACTGACCAAAGGCATGATGGGAAATGACTTGCTGACGACACAGCTTTATGCTCATTGGTTTAATCAACCGTGATGTTTTATTCCCTTTAAAATGTTTGATTTAAAGACTGACAGTGTGATCTCTGAATGGGACAGATGATTGTTGACATTTCTAAAAAAATTTGTTTATAATATTTATTTTCATATAAAAGCAAAATAATTTAAAGGGGTCATGAACTGCATTGTTTTATTATTTTATAATGTTTCCTGAGGGGAACTTATAATGTTAATATGATTTCTTCATCAAAAATGGTCATAATCTAGAAATAAATGGCTATTTTGTATCCTGATTCTCTGATTTGAACGCTCTGTTTGAAGGGGCATGTCTGTTGTGAGACTTCGGTGAGACTTCGATGTAAATGCCCACTGTTGTGATTGGCTATCATCTTTGCGTCTTTCCCTTTTTACAAATACAGATGTTGAGATTAACTGTGAACTACTGTGAATTACATCATCATTCTATGCCTTTGTTGTTGTTTTGAAGAGGTTAGTGACCCCTAGCAGCGAAAAAATACATAGTGTAGCTTTAAGGGTATGTTTACACGACACCATTTTCAACTGAAACTTTTTATGCGTTTTGGCCGTCCATTTACACAACAACTGCATTTTAGGGGCCCGAAAACGCAAGCTTTTGAAAACGGATTTCAAAGTGCAAGGTTTTGAAACCGGATACCTTCACCGCCTCCATGTAAACAACAAAAATGCGATCTGTAAAAACGGTGACGTCATTCGCATGCCTATTACATATTCAAGCATTGCTATTACATGTTCTCTGGGTGTTTTCGCCAACTACTGGCCTGGCATAATACAGCCTTTTTAGTCATTTTCGCAGATTTCTGTAAACGGGGATCATTTTGACAACGTTGTCATCCGTTTTTAATTCATTATTGTCGTGTAAACGTATTTAAATTTAGGTTATTGAGCCTGTGTCGACCTGTTCTCGTTCTCATGTCACTATTCACTAACCAAAGACGCAATGATGTAGAAGTCATAATTTTCACACTTTTCAGATTTCTGGCCTTGGTATCAATTAAAGCTGTTTTTGGAATAACAAGGAAGTTTTGAATTTTGAAACCTGCAGGATATTTTTATAGCATAACAACCTCTTAACTTACAAAATATCAAGGGAAATTTGAATTCTCACTTCATGACCCCCTTAAATTATATCCAATGTAACGCAACAAAGCAATGGCCATCTTGACTGCATTTATTTCACTCCTGCCCAGACTGAAGGTGCCAAGTACTCTAGTCTATTTTTGGCATTTGGTATCTCAAATAAGCCTTATTCAATTTAATCCCTTGATTAGTTTGAATCGCATGATTTGGTTCACCAAAATGTTTCGTTCAACTAATTAAACTAGACATTTTGAACGCCACTTACTTCTTACTTCTTCACTAGAATGTGTGTTCAGTTACTGCCTCAGGAAAACTTGAGCTCCTTTCGAACTACTATAAAAAATGTAGTTTAGCTAGTTGCATCAATAATTTTAGTTTTCCCCAACACTTTTGATACCTTAATTAAGCATAGCTGAGAATGCCATCAAATGTCATGACTAGCAAAGAAGAACTTCTGAGCAATAAAGCATTCTTCTAAGCAGGTATGGTTCTTCTCGGGTTTGTGTTAGGGCTCTAAGGAAGTTCTCGCTGGTCTTAGTATATTAAAGATCCAGCTGGTATAAAATGTACCCGCCGTGGACACATTAGTGATGATACAAGAGCTTGAAAAGACAAAGCAGAATGAATAAGTAATAATATTTCTGGCGTTCAAAGACAAGGAGCACATTTTCAGGATAGAGGAGGGATGAATCTTTTCATCTCTTCACATCCTTTGAACCGTTTTTAACGGCACGGCTGAATGAGCTGTTTATGCTCAACACGTGTTGAATCTCAATTCTCTTCTGGTCTTCTCAGCTCTGCTCTCTCGTGTGATGGAGAGACCTTGAAGTTGTCTTCATCACTGTTTTTACTGTGTTCTTCCTGTTCCTGTGCATTTTAAAATATGTACGTAGGGTTTACTACTTTATATTTCCTGTTTTAGCGGAGTGGGCATGGCCTTAAAGAAAGCGTGAACTGTATGGGAGTGCACATTTTAGCTATTTATGGTAATGTTTGTGTGTTGGTTTTGTCTGTCCTATTTATTGCATTTATTGATGTGTTTTATATATTGTTCTTTATCATTTTGTGTTTTTATTAAACATAATGAAACAAGACTTAATAAAAAAATGGTACGTTATATTAAATCTGTATAAGTGACACCAGCGTAATATACAGTACCTACTGCTGTATATATAATATAATAATACAATATAATAATAATAAAAACTGCTCTTGATTTAATAGCTTTAGTAGTTTTAATAAAAATGCATTTCTTAATTGAATGCTGCGTTTAAATGATTTGGCGAGGAGATAAACATGGCGGAGTGTGTACAGCTCACTCAGGGGAGAAGCTATGCCAATGGGGGCGGAGCCTGTGCAATGTGACTTCACAATGGAGTACATTCCTGAATGACTCATTTTGAGACACTGTTTTAGATTTATGGGGAAAATAACAAATGGAGTGGATGGATTTTTACCACAATAGGGTGGTTTTGTACATGCACTGCAGATTTTGTACATGCACTCTCACATCTCGGCTTGGGTTTAACCCATGAACTTTGACACCAGGTCAAATAAATGGCCCCAGCTCATTAATCCTGATATCAAGAAGGGGGTCTGGGTTGTTTATGTACCAAGTGAACCGTCTTTATTCATCGGGCGCATCTCACTAACCGTAATTAGTGTGATGCGCCCGATGCTAGAGGTCATTCTTTTATGGTCAAAGAGCCGTTTGTAGGTTTCTACCATCATCCTGTCAACATTTCATCAAAAAATCAATAATCGATTCAATGACTTGTTCACAGGAATTACTGTAGCTAGTTACATGTTTTGCAAACCTCAGGGTTTCTTTGGCAATTTTGATAGCATCTCTCTCTATTGCTCTTGGAGCAAATCGTTTCAACTCTTTTTTTTTTTTTTTTTATTCTTGCATATTCGAGTCTTGTACAGCTTATTAAATTAATTTGAAATTGGTTAAATTATTTAGATAAATTAAAGTAATTGAACAAATAATGTTAAAATGAGACCTTATTGTAAATTGTTTCCAAAATATGTATGCCTGTTCATGATAAGTAATATTGTAGTTAACTAATGTTAACAAATGAAAAAAATATATATATATGTTTTTTGTCCACCTTTCCGCCCATCTGTTCACAACACCAAGACTCAGGGGAAAACAGTCAGAGCGGTCGATATAGGCTACTCATCATTTCTCAGGCCAAACTCCCACAAACCCCCATTCCTCCATCAATACGGCAGTCAGTCAGTCAATCTCAGGATGGCTGAATGTGTCAGTAAATCTGAATGTGTTGTTATCCCATTCATGTTTATGGCTGATTAACTTTTGTGAGTGAATGAAAAAGCGTCTCTTGCGGTGTGTAGAGGAGTTTAACACTGCTGGAATGAGGATTTAATGACCTGATAAATAAAACATTTAGAAGAAGCATAAACCAGACTTGGATAATCATTTTGTCCTCAAGAGGCTATTGATTTAGTTCAAGGTGAATTCGTGATGTTGTTATTGCCATTGTGAGCATTTTATACATGTTGTTAGAATGTTTGCTATTTCTGATTCTAGGTTTATAAAGATTGAAAAGCAGTTCAGTTGGTAGTCTTTTTCACTTTATACTGCAAACAAACACAGAGAGCATCACAGAATCATACTGAATCATTCACTGTGATCTGTTCGGTAAACAAAAGACATTTAGGCTCTGTTCCAAAAACTAGTGTGCTGCTTACATAGGCACCATTTTAAGGCATCATAGAAGCACTTTTCAAAAATGCATCATAATTATGCAGTTTTTTTGTTGTTGTTGTTGTTTTTCAGCAACAAGACTTTATTTGGGTCATTAATTGCCCAATACAGTACAAAAAAAGTTTTATCATAAAAAAAAATCAAACTGTGAAATCTAAAATGAAATATTCAGGGATATGGTGTATCTAGCAGATGCAGGACATTGAGAGCAAACCAATGAAAATATGGGAAATTATGACAATACATAATGATAGAGCATAGGCGCCAAAGATGCCATGGATCTGCTAAACCCAAAACCCTCTGTAACTGGAAGATTTGAAGACAATTACCGTCAGTTGGCAAATAAATAAATGACGGAGCATTTGCAGAGAGAGAGAGAGAGAGAGAGGTGAAGTCAAACAAAGAGGGCATTCCCTCAGACGCTGGCCACGTTACGGAACGCTCTGCTGCATATGTGAATAATGTCATGTATATAAGAGCCCTTCTTTATAAACCTCCCCCAGTCTCATTTCAGACAGACTCTCGACCCTTCCCCCGTCCCTCTGAGACCCGGCTGAGCCACTTTACATTCACTCAGACACACAGACCGCTAACAACACGACCGTCTAACCTCACAGAATAATGGCACCTGATAGCCATGCACAATAGAAGCTGAGGTTTATAAAAGCTATTTTATACGCCTTCCCAGCAGTCTTTCAACTCAGTCAGAGATTTCTCAATTTTTTTTCTATTTTTTATCCTTGAAGGGAAGGCGCCAAGACTCTTGTGTGGCATTGAATAATTAGGGCAATTGTTGAGAGTGAGACATCATTGTTTTAACGATGAGTAGTCTTAATTGGTAGTGGCGTAACTGGTCTAGCATCATTGTTATTGCTTATAATTGCATCTTATTAAAACTGCTTATTTAGTTTTGTAAAAAAAAAAAAAAAGGTGAATGGATGAAGAAAATATCATAGACTTACATTAAAGGAGGGAACAACACCAGAATATCATAAAGATTTGAGAGTGAACGCTTTTGACTCGATATGTGGACAGGGGTCAGCATGGGCACCCTGACTGGTCTATGGCTATGCAGCCCCATAAACAGCAAACTGCAATGCACTGTGTATTCTGACACCTTTCTATCAGAACCAGCATTAACTCCTTGAGCAATTTGAGCTCCAGTAGCTCGTCTGTTTGATCGGACCACACGGGCCAGCCTTCGCTCCCCACGTCCATCAATGAGCCTTGGCCGCCCATGACCCTGTCGCCGGTTCACCACTGTTCCTTCCTTCGAGCACTTTTGATAGATACTGACGACTGCAGACCGGGAACACCCCACGAGAGCTGCAGTTTTGGAGATGCTCTGACCCAGTCGTCTAGCCATCATAATTTGACCCTTGTCAAACTCGCTCAAATCCTTACGCTTGCCCATTTTTCCTGCTTCTAACACATCAGCTTTAAGGCTAAAATGTTCACTTGCTGCCTAATATAACCCACCCATTAACAGGTGCGGTGATAATCAGTGTTATTCACTTGAAGTCGGAGGAGGCCATTTTTACTAAAATGGCTATAACTTGTGAATGGAGTTAAATATCTTCACCAAACTCTGCGCACATACTGCAGTATGTAATGCTGCGTTCACAACGAACGTGAATAGAGCATCAAATTCGCGTCTATTGTGTCTAGTTGGATGCTTGAACATTTTCAAGCACCCAGTGTTATCCACTGGTCATAATGTTATGCCTGATCATTGGATATATATTTCACAGGCCACAATCAACAACCTGATCAACTCTATGTGGTGGGTTGAGCTGTCCGTTAGCTCAAACAATAGAACGTGGCGCTGGCAACACCAAGGTCATGGGTTTGATTCCCGGGGAAAGCAAGAGCTGAAAAAATGTAAAATGTGTTCCTTGAATGCAATATAAGTCACTTTGGATAAAAGTGTCCCCCCCCCCAATACAGTAAAACTGCACATTTTAGAGTGGCATTTTATTGTGGCCAGCCTAAGGCACACCTGTGCAATAATCATGCTGTCTAATCACCATGTGTGTGTATATATATATATATATATATATATATATATATATATATATATATATATATATATATATATATATATATATATATATATATATATATACATATATATATATATACACACACATATATATACATACACTCACCTAAAGGATCATTAGGAACACCTGTTCAATTTCTCATTAATGCAATTATCTAATAAACCAATCACATGGCAGTTGCTTCAATGCATTTAGGGGTGTGGTCCTGGTCAAGACAATCTCCTGAATTCCAAACTGAATGTCAGAATGGGAAAGTAAGGTCATTTAAGCAATTTTGAGCATGGCATGGTTGTTGGTGCCAGACGGGTCGGTCTGAGTATTTTGCAATCTGCTCAGTTACTGGGATTTTCACGCACAACCATTTTTAGGGTTTACAAAGAATGGTTTGAAAAGGGAAAAACATCCAGTATGCGGCATTCATGTGGGCGAAAATACCTTGTTGATGCTAGAGCTCAGAGGAAAATGGGCGGACTGATTCAAGCTGATAGAAGAGCAAATTTGCCTGAAATAACCACTCGTTACAACCAAAGTATGCAGCAAAGCATTTGTGAAGCCACAACATGCACAACCTTGTGGCGGATGGGCTACAACAGCAGAAGACCCCACCGGGTACCACTCATCTCCACTACAAATAGGAAAAAGAGGGTACAATTTGCACAAGCTCACCAAAATTGGACAGTTGAAGACTGGAAAAATGTTGCCTGGTCTGATGAGTCTCGATTTCTGTTGAGACATTCAGATGGTAGAGTCAGGATTTGGCGTAAACAGAATGAGAACATGGATCCATCATGCCTTGTTACGACTCTGCAGGCTGGTGGTGGTGGTGTAATGGTGTGGGGGATGTTTTCTTGGCACACTTTAGGCCCCTTAGTGCCAATTGGGCATCGTTTAAATGCCATGGCCTACCTGAGCATTGTTTCTGACCATGTCCATCCCTTTATGACCACCATGTACCCATCCTCTGATGGCTACTTCCCGCAGGATAATGCACCATTTCACAAAGCTCGAATCATTTCAAATTGGATTCTTGAACATGACGATGAGTTGACTGTACTAAAATGGCCCCCACAGTCACCAGATCTCAACCCAAAAGAGCATCTTTGGGATGTGGTGGAACGGGAGCTTCTTGCCCTGGATGTGCATCCCACAAATCTCCATCAACTGCAAGATGCTATCCTATCAATATGGGCCAACATTTCTAAAGAATGCTTTCTGCACCTTGTTGAATCAATGCCACATAGAATTAAGGCAGTTCTGAAGGTGAAAGGGGGTCAAACACAGTATTAGTATGGTGTTCCTAATAATCCTTTAGGTGAGTGTATATATACACTGTAAAAAAAGTCAGGCCACTCCAATTTAAAATTTTCTAGTGACTAGTCACATCAAAATTTTTCAGTTTGCCAAATTGAATTTCTGTGAACTGATATATATATATATATATATATATATATATATATATATATATATATATATATATATATATATATATATATATATATATATATATATGAAATATGAATAAGAAATAATACTGTTATAATAATTTATAATTTATTTACATATTTATAATTGCACTGTAAAATTAAAAATGTTCAATTACAATAAACATCAAACTTTTATTCTGGCAGTGCAGCGAGCCCTTTAAAGTTAAAATATTGTTGTGAAATGGTGAAACCCTGAAAACACTGGATCATGAGCTGCTTGCGTGTAAATAAACACAGTTTTGCACTTCACTATGAAACAGGCAGCGCATTTATTTAATGTAATTGCAGCCTTTGTTGTTAAATATTCTAAATGACTATAAATCACAATGCATTCCAATTTTCTTTTGATTACTCTGCTTAGCAAAGCACTAGAAACCACTTCCGAAAGCTGCATATAGCAACACTATTGCAACTACCTACATCGTGATGGGCAAGTTTTATACAGGCAAACACCACTCACAAACCCTCTAGTTTTGCATAAAAATTCTATTTTTCTGTGTCTTTTTATACTTTCCCAGCAGTCTATCGATTCTGTGCAAAAACAGCATGCAAAATCTAGTCAGAGATGAATATCAATGCACCCCCATTTTTTTATCCTCATTGGGATGGCGCCCAGACGAGCATGCAACATTGTATAATTAGGGCAATTTTAGAGACGTGAGAGAGACAGACAGAGAGAGAAAAGAGTGACATTGTTTTTAAGATTAGCAGTAATTTCTTCTTGTCTGTTTGATTGCTGTTGTCGTCGGGTGATTAGTCTGCATTTTCTGTTTAGCTTGTATTGTATTTGTGAAACAGGAGAATAAGTGAACAAAAAAACCCAGAAAAGTCTCAAAGCATCTCTCCTCCAGCTTGGAGCTGAATAAACCACCCCTACATTAGACAGCTATTAATATAACACATCTTGAAGCTCAGAACACTCGCCACTTTTAAGCACTAAAGACCCGCTGAAGAACCCCGGGCTCTTGCTTTGATCACATGAGCTCATTTCTGAGAATATGCAATATATCATTCATTCTGATATTTATCTGCATATAGGACAAAGTGCTGTTCTGCATTTGTTTGCCTTTGAAACAATTTTTTTGTAGATCAAAGCAGAATTGTTTTTGGTGTACCGTTATTTGTATTTCAAAATAAATTTGTAGGGCTCTGCTAAGTAAAATAGTTATTTTGAGTCAGTGAAAAATGTGTGCATTCATGTATTTCTAAAGCTGTGTTGTTTTGAATAGTCAGTGTAGTAGTTCTGTATGTAATACTTTGCTATCTGACTGAATGCACTTATACTGTGTTGTTTAGTGCAGTGAGCAGAGGAAATATCACTAGCTCTTTTGAATGCCAGAAAGAGAGAAAAGAAAAAAGAAGGCTCAGATAAAAGAGGACAAAATATGAATATATTGAAGCAGGAACAGAAATATTTGATTACTAGCCAACCTAACACTGGGCCAGTAAATGCAAGCATATTTACCCCCTGCCTTATGCACACTTTCATCTCAAAAGGGCTGGAGAGAGAAATAGGCTCTTTCTGCTGTGGAACTGTATAGAAAATGTGAAATTCACTATCCATTTCTGCGGTTTTATAAAGATGCCCCTTTCAAGGTAGATGAGACAGGGCTGTCGCTGTTGCACTTTGGGAAAATAACACTGGTCATTTTGATGTTTCCCCAGATCGAGTTACCACAGTGAAGACCGACATCTATGTCACCAGTTTTGGCCCTGTTTCAGACACCGATATGGTGAGTGAAACATTTCTTTTGCATTTATTTGTCACAGGTGGATGAATAGCATCACCGTCAGCCTCATGGACCGGCTCTTCACAGGTTTTTCGAGCCAAGAACCACCTACCTAGACAGGAAGAGAGCGACTGGCCAAACACAGGTTGTTTACCTGTAATCTGAAATCACAATTTACAATCATTAGAGTGTGTATGTGCCACATGATTACAGATGCATAAAACTTGTTCAAAATTCTTACAGACCTCTACAGCCGTGAGTCAAACAGGCCCAGCAAGTTTTGTTCAGATCGGCTTCCATTAAGCTTGTCTGATAGCTGCTCAAACTTCATTGGCCGCATTTTTTTGAGATACGAGAATGTTCTCGAAGATACCGCATGACAATTTTCGAGTCAATCAGACTTAGGGTTGCGTAGTTATGACCTATTTTATGTTTTTCTTGCCAAGTGGCCAGTCGCCACATGCTTTTTCACACGGCCACAGAATGAGCTCTGATAGTGTCTATTAGTCTAATTGTCACACCGAATGCGAATAGAGCGTCTAGAGCGAGTGATTTCCATGTTAAGTCAATGTAAAGACGCTGACGCACGTCTATTTTGCTTTAAACGCTTGCTTTATGCGCGCGTCCAATTCGCTAGAATGTTCCAACATTCAAAATGTTCAAGCATCCAACTAGACGCAATAGACGCAAATTTGATGCTCTATTCACGTTCGTTGTGAACGCAGCATTACATACTGCAGTATGTGCGCAGAGTTTGGTGAAAATATTTAACTCTGTTCACAAGTTATAGCCATTTTAGTAAAAATAGGTTCCTCCGACTTTGAACGTTTTGGTGACCCTTAGAGACCGTGAATTGAAATTTCAACTTTTGTTAATAATTATTGACAGTCAGACTCCAGAGAATCTTGCTGCATTGGTTTGTTTCTGATCAGGCCAAAAACCGACTAGTTCACAAATCTTCTTTGTTCTTTTGTTTAGGTTTCTCCTAACGGTTTAGAAGTTATGAGCAATTTTGTACTTCTCACCACTGTGGAGCCCCCATCAGGTTGATCGGGGCGAGTTTTGGTGAAGTTGTAGATGGTGTGAGTACTACCAGCCCTTAAAGTTTCAAGTCTGTACGACTTACGGTTTGGTCTGCCTGACCACTTTTATTACAAATTAATAAACTGAATAGAAGCCAGCCAACTGAGACTGAAGCTATTTTTGTATTCATCAGACCATCCATAGACGTGCCATCTGATTCTGAGGCTTAGACTATACTTTGGGCCTGATTCACTAACAGCTTGCGCCAGTGCAAACCCGCTTTCGGCATAAAAAAAAAAAACTACTGTCAGGATTTACTAAAGACAGAGTGAAAAATTAGCACTAAAAAGGCATGGACAATTATAGCATATGCATTTGTAGGAGTTTAATTGTCAGAACAAAATTTATGAGAGGAGAATATTTAATTGAATCATGCAAGGTGATTTACTAAGGTTTGCGCTTGACAATTTACTGGCGTTTGCATCATTAATTAACGCCCCAAAACAAGCATGTCTTAAACCACATGCTAATTTGCGCTGCTCTTGGTAGATTGCGTTGGTCATTATGAAAACGATCCAGTGTCTGTGTTCTTTCATTTGATCACACGCTGACCTTTCCACTCCCATCTGCGCTTTTATGGAATTGCACACTCACGCTAATTTGCCATTTGGTAAATCTGGCCTTTATGTTTAGCGATGACTTATAATGTAGCTCAGTGGATCATGGCCAGGTCATGGGTTTGATTTCCAGAGAAAGCACCTTGAATGCAATGCAAGTCTCTTTGCATGAAAGCACCTGGCAAATGCCTGAATGTGAATAACACAGCTGATCATTCTTTTATCTAGCTACTGCCTACAGATGAGCACCATCTGTACAGGTGTCATTATTTGTTCAGCACCACTGCTAATGCCTTTATGTCCACCTATATCAATCTGAGACAGCGAGCTCTGATTGGATCCGTACGGGGAAGCGGTCAGTGCTAAATAACCAGTGGTCCATGCTGCCCCGGATGAGTTTCATATCCGACGGAACCGAGGCAGGAAATGAAAGGCTTTGCCTCCTGACTGCATCCGTGACAATCTGAATTAGTGCGTGCGACTCCGATGACTCACGCCGTCGCTCTGACACTTCTCAATGGATTCAGAGCTTCTTAATGGAGTTTTTGTTCTGAGGAGATAAAATACGACTCATGTAAGCAGCCTTGAATATGAAGCACGTTTGCTGATTGTTCTCGCGCGTGATGTACGTTACACGCATTCTTAACAGCCCACCCTGGAGCTTCAAATGAACTTTAATCGAAAGCCATTAAATTAAATGAACCTTTGATTCAGCTGCAAACAAACTAACAAAGCAAATTAACAATCAACTCATGCAGCTGCACTAGTCTGGCTTGGATTTTATGTATGAGTTTGCTCATGCTGCCCATTACAGAAATGTACCTGCAAAATATCACAGTGGTGTTTAGGTCAGTGATCCCTAACACCACTACAAATAGGTTTACATATTGATGTGTCTACTTAATGTAAATACCCTGGAATTGTACTTTTGGTATGCTAAATTGGAACAACTTGTACTTAACACACTTAAGTTATCCGGAAATAGTGCTGAGGTCCAACTAAAGATATACTTAAGTATCTTTGATTATGCTAAAACTCTTTCAATATCTTGCATTTAAAGACTGATATTATACAGAGACCATACTATCCTTACTAGTAGTGATATTAAAAACATATGTTAGGCTTAATATTAAGAAATGTGCAGAAAGTAAAGTTTAATTATAATATTTGACCAGTAAGTCTCAAGTGATATATGACAGTAAATGTGTTAATGTATCTGTAGTATACTTAGTATGAAATAAATGTATTTTAACATTTGTATTTATTTTGTCATAGGATTTTTGACTAAGGATATAATGCATTTTTTTAAATTATTATTAAACAATATATTAAAAATGCAAAGTTTAAAGATAATGGCATTAGTTAATCTTTAGTGAAAAATAATCTATATGATGTAACTATCTAGAGGTTGCAAAAAATCTGTAGAACATTTTTTTGGCAATTACTTATTTAGTTAAATATGTACACTGAATAGTGAAACAGTTTTGTTTTAAAATATTAATAGTATAATGTAATTAATTAATTGATTTGATTAAATTATGATGTTATTTTTATATTTAATAAGTTTTAATAAGAGTCATTAAGTCATAAATTTGATATAGTCAGGAAAATGACATCACATGGAGATCCTGAAGACCAAACACGACAATGGCTGCATCCAGAATCATATACTTCCTTACTATATTGGAGTCGAAAAATGGTATGTGACAAATGACTGTCTGAATTCACATTATACTCGTAAAATAGTAAGCAAAATGTACAAGGATGACACACTACTTCCGCCGAGGTTCTGAAGTGTGCATATGATGGACACTTTACTATCCCATGAGGCCATTTGTGAATGGCAGTGAAGTAACGCAACTGATGCTGGTAGATCACGATAATGACAACATGGCAAATTTGCTTTAAAATGCATAACTTTTGCTACAGTTACACCTGTTGTCTACACTACTCTGGCGGAGACTTTTAAAAAAATGCTGCAGACCCCGTGACTGATACTTTGAAAATGATGGCGGGCTACCTATATTACGCTAATAATTAACTGAACACGACAATAACAGACCAGGCTTTTGCTTTTGGGAAACGCAATCCAGAGCCGTCTCTGTCAAAGGCTCTTTAACATACGAGCCTCGACAACAACAACACGGAGATGGAAATGCATGCTTTGCTGACTTCTGTGGTCCTTTTCAGCAGCCGTTGTGCAATTAAACACTATTGCATAATACCACAGCTGTCTACATGAGCAAGAGGCAACTGCTTACTCTTGTACACATGCCCAGTGTGCATGTGAAATGCGTTTTCTGTCATGCAGTGTGGACGGAGATCATTTCCAAAACGCAGTGGAAACGGCAGTATAGACGAGGATCGTTTTCAATTTAAAACGTCATTTTAAAACGAAAAAGCACCAGTGTAAACAGGGCCTAAAATGAATACGAAGACATTTCTTTTGAATTTAGGATTTGGGATCTCTGTCACTTAAACAGTGCAAGTTGCTTGCTATCTCTCATTTTGAAGAATTTCTTGTTTTCAGGACGGCAGTAACTGTGATATTTTGTTGGAAACCATGGTTACCATGGGACATTTGTGTGTGTGCTGTGCGTCCATGTGTCCACTCACCAGTGTCTCAGTGTGAGCGTCTCAACCCTCAAATCTCCTGTGTCTTTGAGATTAGACCCAGATGCTACACCTTCTGCTCCTCAGACCTAAGAAAGAATACTGCTGTTCCTCTTTCCATCCCTCTATCGCTCACTTTCTGTCTGCTTCTCCTACTGCTCATCCACTCTTCCTTCTTTTCCCGCTTTTCCCGCATCCTCTGCTCTTGAGTTGTTCAGAGTCAATGTACCACTATAGCTGCTCTTCTGACACATACAAACATGCATGGCATTGATATCCATTGTACAGCGATGTCTTTGCTCTGCCTTCACACGTTAGCATGCTGACCCTGTCTCGAAGGAGCGAAAGCGCGTCTAAGTCTTTGATATATTTTTTTTCATTTTCAAAGACAAATTGTTCCATTTCTTTGCCTCTCCACATTTCTCCGGAGCTTATCATCCTTCTCTGCAGAACCATCCTTCTCGCTTTTTTTTTTCTTTTCAAGTGCTATGACAGTTGACGGCCATTTTTTTTCTTCTCCTTTTGAAATAGATTCCCTCTCAATGTACTAGATAGTCCTTCTTCATTCTGCACACAAATCTTTGCACTATCTATAATTTAAAAGAACTCATTTTGCCTCACTGAATCATAGCGGTTCTCATATTTCGCTTTCATTATGAATTCAGCATGCAAATACACATATCAGCGTCAATGTCAGCCCTGCTCTGAAACCTAGTGACCTGCTTACCTAGACAGCATTTTGATGTGAAGTCTATTCCTGAAAAGGCCATTCTAAAATTGACTGCCGAGTTATAAGTAAAAATTATTTCCAAAATGGCAATCAGGAGAAATGGATATATATATTCTAAAAGTCAAGTCAACTTTATTTATATAGCGCTTTTAACAATGCAGATTGTTTCAAAGCAGCTTTACAGTGTTACACAGAAAAATAATGCAACAGAATATATTTAGATTATCATACAGTAACAATGTGGGCTTTAGATCAGTAATTAGGTAAGTCATTTAGTCTATATGGTTAATTTAGTTTAATAATTAGATTTATTTGGACATTTATTTGAAAAATGTTGTTATACAAAAATGTATTTTCATACAAAAGAAATGTATACTTTTGTTGAGCAAGGGTGCATCAAATTTAATTTACATTTACGCATTTGCAGATGCTTTTATCCAAAGCGACTTACATTGCATTCAAAGTACACATTTAAAAAAATTTCAGTTCTTGCTTTCCCTGGGAATCAAACCCATGACCTTGGCATTGCTGGCACTCCGCTCTACTGTTTGAGCTAAAGGAAAGTGACAGTAAAGATAGAATGTTACAAAAGATCTCTATCTCATATAAATGCGGCTCTTTTGAACTTTCTATTCTGAATCCTGAAAAAAAAGCATCACTATAGCTGCTTTTCCATTACCCTTCAAATTGAAATTGCAAATTAAAATTTTGCCTAATGGACAATTTCGCAAAAAACTCCCATATATCGGCAAAAAGTTTTTATGCTTGCATGAGGTGGGTTTTTCAGGCAATTCGAAAAAGGAATATGTAACATAATAAAACAGTCACATGATCATTCTTTAAAGATGACGCGGTATGTTTGGACAGAAGAAGAGACAGAGTTCTTTATTAAAATCATAAAAGACAAAAGAATTGCAGGAATACCAACACGGTCTCACTCCTGTTCGTCACATGTTGACGCTTGGTCAGTTCCCTTCGGCATCACTTTTTAACGCACAGGGTACCCCTTTAGCATCTTTTTATGACGTGCAGGGTACCCCATTGATTTCAGTTGTTTGCCCAATGCGTCAAATCAGGACTCAACTAATTCTTTGCATTGGTAAAAGTAGACATGATTTTATGAATATTTATAGGTGTAGCAATTGTGGCCGCAACAGACACAAATTAATCTTACAGATGATTCATTCAAACATGAGTCCACACAAAATTAACTCAACATTCCAGCGGACAAAGATTTACTACCGCTGTGGGACCAAGCTTAGGAAGGAAGGGACTTCTCATTGGTCCACAGGCAGTTTCTTCCCTTCCCCCATTGACAAAGTAACTTCTAAGTCCGGCTCTGTGACACCATAAATTCCTTAAGACCCCAGCACTCAGTAGAAAACCAAGGAAACTCACAGAAACCAGGATACCATAAAAGGGATCAAATCACTAAACCAGTGATTGTCGAACTGATGGCGACTCATATATATTAAAAAAATATATGTTGTTGATTTAATGTCTTTATACGATGTATTAAAATGTCTAGGGTGTTTACTTTATGTAAATCAAACTATGTATTTTAGATACTGTGGAATTCTTGTATCTCTGTACTCTCAACTCTTAATATTATAGTGTTTGGTACCGCCCCAATCAGAAAAACTCAATAGTACCGAATCTTGTAAAATAATTTACAGAAAAGGCATTATTATAAGAATACCAGCTTTGTAAGGATAAACTGTATCTCTGTACATCAGCCAGGAGGCGTAACCGAACTGAACAAAGAACTTTTGCGCGCCAAAAGACTGACAGACACGATTGGGTCAACCCGAAAGTGGGCGGCGCTCGTTTTTATCAATAAGAGCAGAAACCCTCTCATCCAAGTCTGCCTCCTGTTCTTTTGTTCGCACTTTCTGCTGTTCTTGCATTGTGTATTCACCTCGAAGAAGGAGTTGGAGAACTTCAAAGGTGGCAGACCAGAGAAAATGGGTTGAATTCATTCAAGCCATCTAGAACTCTCACTTTCCTTTCTTTTACTTAAGTTTATTTTCTTTTCGCGAGTCTCGTGTTCTAAGTTAAGTTTCGCCGCAAAGCTTCTCTCAACGAATCTCCAGCGAGCGCGCTTCAACTTCAAACAGCCACGAGACCCCCTCTGTCACGTTAACACAAAGGAAAAACTGGTGCGAGGACTCAAGTGCAGTGATAAGAGGATTTAATAACAAAAGCAAACAAATACAAAACAAAAACCCACGAGGGGGCAAAACACACAGTAGAACATAAAATAAACACAAACACATACCAACTGGGAATTCACAGGGAAACGGGAGACATAGACATTACAAGGATCTGACCAAGACTGACAAACACAAGGGCTATATAAAGGGGAGAAATCAAACTGGGAATGAGGTGGCACAGGTGGGGCAAATGAAACCAATAATCAGGTAACAAGGGGGAGGGATCAAACAATGACAGCGGCACATGGCCACACTAACAAAACCCACATGTGCACACAAGACAGGACAGGCATGTGACATAACCCCCTCTCTACGGAGCGGCTACCAGACGCTCCATCAGCCGAGGGCGGGGCAAGAAAGACAGACCAGGGAGGGACGGGAGAGGGACGGACCAGGGAGGGACGGGAGAGGGACGGACCAGGGAGGGACGGGAGAGGGACGGACCAGGGCGGCACGGGAGGGACGGACCAGGGCGGCACGGGAGGGACGGACCAGGGCGGGACGGACCAGGGCGGGGCGTGAGGGCGGACCAGGGGCGGGGCGGGGGACGGACCAGGGCGGGATGGGGGGACGGACCAGGGGCGGGACGGGGGGACAGACCAGGGTGGGGCAGGGGACAGACCAGGGCGGGACGGGGGACTGACCAGGGGCGGGGCGGGGGACAGACCAGGGAGAAACAGATAAGGAAGGGGAAAACAAGGGAGGGACAGGAACACAAAGAGTTCAGGCGGCCAGGGGGCCGGAGTGGCCAGCAGAGTTCAGGCGGCCGGAGGGGTCTGGAGTGGCCAGCAGAGTTCAGGCGGCCGGGTGAGCCGGAGTGGCCAGCAGAGTTCAGGCGGCCGGGGCCGGAGTGGCCAGCAGAGTTCAGGCGGCCGGGGCCGGAGTGGCCAGCAGAGTTCAGGCGGCCGGGTGAGCCGGAGTGGCCAGCAGAGTTCAGGCGGCCGGGGGCTGGAGTGGCCAGCAGAGTTCAGGCGGCCGGGGCGGGTGGCCAGCAGAGTTCAGGCGGCCGGGGCGGGTGGCCAGCAGAGTTCAGGCGGCGGCGGCCAGCAGAGTTCAGGCGGCGGGGGCTGGAGTGGCCAGCAGAGTTCAGGCAGCCAGGGGCTGGAGTGGCCAGCAGAGTTCAGGCGGCGGGGCCAGCAGAGTTCAGGCGGCGGGATGGCCAGCAGAGTTCAGGCGGCGGGATGGCCAGCAGAGTTCAGGCGGCTCGGGCAGAGCAGGGAGCCGTTGCGGCGCGGGCAGAGCAGGGCGTCGTTGCGGCGTGGGCAGAGCAGGGCGTCGTTGCGGCACGGGCAGAGCAGGTCGTCGTTGCACCGCGGGAAGAGCAGAGCGCCAGGGCGGCACTTCCAGCACAGAGTCCGCCGGCACCGGGACCACCGGCACAGGGATCACCGGAATATGATCCACCGGAACAGGGACCACCGGCACTGGGACCACCGGAACAGGGACCACCGGCACAGGGACCACCGGAACAGTCACGGAGCGCTCCTTCCCTTTCCTCCTCCGCTTACGGACCACCGGTACAGGGACCACCGGTACAGGGACCACCGCCACAGGGACCACCGGAACACGGTCCACCGGCACAGGGACCACCGGAACACGATCCACCGGCACAGGGACCACCGGAACACGATCCACCGGCACAGGGACCACCGGCACAGGGACCACCGGAACAGTCACGGAGCGCTCCTTCCCTTTCCTCCTCCGCTTACGGACCACCGGTACAGGGACCACCGGAACACGATCCACCGGGACTGGTGCTCTCCCTCTCCTCCTCTGCTTACGGACCACGGGGACAGGATCCACCGGAACAGGATCCACCGGAATGGGGATCACCGGAACACGCTCCCCTGGAACAGGGACCACCGGAACACGGACCCACGGAGCTCTCCGGTCGGGGTCGGAGGAAGGAGTCCAGCTGGTCCACGAACTCCCAAAAGTCCGGGGTCCCCATCCTGTCGACCTCCGTGGGACTCAGAGGCATGTCCAGGCAGAGGTTGAAGACCTCTGCCTTCTCTGCTCATTTAGGTACAGGTGATGCACCTCTCTGAGGAATTGGCAGGCAAACTCTCGTACACCCGCCCCCTGTTGACGGATGTACCTCGAGTTTACCTGCCGCATCACCTGCACCTGTCTGTTCAACTCCATGTCCGCTGAAAACAAACAACAAAAAACAAAAAACAAACTCCTCCTGCTGAGTCCTCAAGTTGGTCGGATCCTTCTGTCACGTTAACACAAAGGAAAAACTGGTGCGAGGACTCAAGTGCAGTGATAAGAGGATTTAATAACAAAAGCAAACATAAATACAAAACAAAAACCCACGAGGGGGCAAAACACACAGTAGAACATAAAATAAACACAAACACATACCAACTGGGAATTCACAGGGAAACGGGAGACATAGACATTACAAGGATCCGACCAAGACTGACAAACACAAGGGCTATATAAAGGGGAGAAATCAAACTGGGAATGAGGTGGCACAGGTGGGGCAAATGAAACCAATAATCAGGTAACAAGGGGAAGGGATCAAACAATGACAGCGGCACATGGCCACACTAACAAAACCCACATGTGCACACAAGACAGGACAGGCATGTGACACCCTCATCCAGCAGCCAACACGCCACGTGGTTGACTTCCCAAGACGCCCATCAAAGACACGACAAGACCTTCCGCGAATCACAAAGAACCGGGAAACCCCTCTTCAGCCAGGACAGAAGGGGTATCCCCGTTCAATGATGACACGCGCGACAAACGCAAGTAACCTCCAGATTCTAAACTGAACTGGTGCATTGATATCAAATTGAATAACCCTGCCTAAGCAACGATAGGAGGGTTTAAGTCAAAACCGGTGGTTCATTCAGGTCATGTGTTATAAATGCAGATACTGCTAGAAACTTGGGACTTCATCCTTCTCTCTCTCTCTTAAAACTCACACTTTCCTTACTTTCCTCATTTCTGCAACGCGTGTGAATGTGTGTATGTTTGTTTTTGTTAGATTCTAGTTTTACGTGTTAGAGTAATCAATAAAGCTGTGTTTATAAATTAAAGATAAGTGTTCTTGTGTTATGTGCTTACGAATTTTAATGTCTAAAGTTATCTGGCTATTAAATAGTGTTTCACTATTCTGTGGATATTAATATCCGCTGCAGAGTTTATAGTTACGGCCCGTTCAAATGAACGCTAGACGAGTCATTTGCTCGGTCGTAAAATAGACTCTTGCAAAATTCCCTATGAATTAATTAATTCATTACTTTGAGCTAAATAGACCTGTTCCCTTATACAGAGTCCCCTTGTTACATATCATATGTACTACATAGGCTACTTTTATATTTTGGAGCAACTAACTCCACTCCTACCCTAAACCTACCCACTCCCAATAATATAAAACACGTAAACGGCAAACAAAAGTACAGTCACAGGTATTTATTGAAATAACTGACCAAAAACAGTATAAAGTATGAACTCATGTTGCATTCCAAGTCTTCTGAAGTCAAACGATATCTTTGTGTAGAGCAGAGTTGAAACGATGGTCCTGCCGCTCCATGAACGCACTCATTCAAATTTCTAATTCAAATGATACAGATGACTCTTTAGCATGACGCGATGGGTCACGAGACACACAAGAGCCAATGGCATTTTACAATCAAAGCTGACGTAATGACTTACTAATGTGTGATGCTGTCAAAAACTGACATTTCTTCTGGCGGCAACTTTTGAAATGTGTTCATGGCTGCGTCCAAAACCTGGAAAATGCTGCCTGCGGATGACACATTTCAAGACAGGAAGGCATCAAGCCGCGTCCGAATCTAATGTTTGCTTCACTTCCTGCCTCCTGAGAGACCTTCATCTGATCCATTTTTCAAGGCAGCATACATGTATCCTTCGCTGCCTTTGATATCCCAAAATCCTGTGCTTTCCATTCTGTGACAGTTGAGCTGGGGAAAAGATGGCATCCGGAAGTTGCGTTTGCGGGTCAGTTTGTGTGTAAATGTACATATTTCTAACAGAATATTACACTTATGATGTCATTTCTAGTGAGAAAATTACTAAAGTAGTAATTGAAAATGTGTCTAGTTCTCACCAAAGCTCTCTCTATTTAGCTGTTACACTGCCTTAGAAGTCTGTCCGAAATTTGTTTTGTGTGGTGCCTTCATGCACAAACGGTGCCTGCAGAGTCATTGTCTGATAAGGCAGCGAGGCAACGAGGCAACGGGCTAGGTTTTCAAACGCAGCCTATGTTCTTCGGCGGATGGACATGACGCTGCTTATCGCTTTTGGGGATTTACTTAACACAAATCAATCGTTTGGCCCCTGGACACTTGCAATGTACTTTTTGAATAAATTGTGCCTGCAGTCGTATCTGCCTATTATATCTGCTTTTCTTATAATACACAAATGGTTAGGTTTAGGGAAGGGGTTAAGATACGTGCTCAAAACGTGTCTGAACACCCCAAATAAAAAAAATTAATAAATGTAAATAAAATTATGCTGGCTGATTAAATTGAGATTCAATTTAAATTGAGATTCAAGTTTCATCATGATGATAACCATGCCCAATTCGTCTGTATATGATGCCAAAGGTTTTTCATGGAAGTCAATGGGGTACCCTGCATGTCGTAAAAAGACGTTAAAGTGGTACCCTGTGCGTTAAAAAGTGACGCCGAAGGGAACTGACCAAGCATCAATATGTGACGTATAGGAATGAGACCGTGTTGGAAATACTGGTTTCTAAACAACAAAGGAATGCCACAATTTATCAAGAACTCTGTGATGCTCCCAAGTATAAGGGGCTTATGGCATTGATGATAACTCACCTACATCTCCTTCAATTAAAAAGAATAGCTAGTGCAGTGGCTGCAATATACTCAAACCTACTAACCCTTAACCGCATACCTCGGGTCTTTAGTGACCCGGGACGTCATTCACTACCCTCCTCCTCATTCATTTAAATATCAACCTTCTTATTATTCATCAATCAATTCTTATAAACAATTACAAGAACAACATAATAACATTATAAAAGAAAGCCTGTTTTTCCCTTAATTTTTTTGCAAAAGATTACATAGGGTCGCTGATAACCCAAGGTGTATAACAGAGCAAGTAATTTTTTTCAGCACAACAATAATTAAATATTTGATGACAAATCACCTTTATTCCACAAGGTGCAAATATTGATTTTGAAGATGTTGAAAATGATAGTTTTAAAAATATGTTTGAAATGGTAAACCCTGTATGAGCCAGATGCTGAATGTACTGTGAAATGAGCTCTGACGGACACAGTGATGATGGTATAATCTGCTCAAACTGAACCCTTCAATCTAAGCTCCAAAAGGTCACAAAATATGCTTTATTTTATTATTCTGAGTACTAATAAATTATATTATAAGTACTAATAAACTGCCAATATCCTAGTAATATGCATGCTAAAAGAAACTAGTTAATAGTGAGAATTGGACCCTAAAATACTGTTACCATAATTTTTACCAGCCATGAAAAATCTTGATGAATCCTTATTAAAGTAAAAAAAAAAGTTATTCAGTCAAGAGCAGTGAGTGATTTAAATGAATTGAGCTCTCTTTCATGTCTTTTTGAGCATTCATGTCGATGCAGCACTGGCCCGTCATCTGACGCAAGCATCATTCACATTTGTTTATGTTCATATTCTCCAACATGGCATTGTTACAATTCATTAAAATGTTACTGGCCAACTGCCGATTGACACCGTTTCATAAACTCAGATTTGTATTCACTGTTGGCTCTTGGCGGGTGTTAATTTTAGTGTCCCTGGTTGTTGCCTATTTGTAGATGTAGGATACAACGGTGCTAAAGGAACACCTTAAGAAAAATGTGCTTTTAATTACTCCCATAGTGTATGATAGCAGAAAAAAAAAAAATTTACCCCCACAAACGGGGTAAAAGACTCACCAGGCTTTAGGCAAAAGACAGTATTGATACAAATACTTTAAAAAAAAATAATGTCTATGTTAATACTTGTTCAAAACAATCACTTTAGCAAAATTTGCACTATTTTCTGTTTATTTTGATAAATAAAATAAGTCATTTCATATAGAAATATATATACAAAAATATATATAGAATCAAAATCATTTTAAAAAGTAAAGATTCTGAATGCATTGAAGGAGATCCATAATTATTTAATATAGATTTACAATTTTAAATGATTGTTTCATTATAAATATGGTGATTATCTCTAAGGTGCACCCAACTTAATATATATTTACCATCTGAATCTAACCATGTCATGTCAATGAATGGAAAGTCAGCTAACTATTTATTATCATGTCATTTTAAAAAACTGGTGCTTACCCTGAACAAAACAGAAAATCATTAAGACCCTTTTCTTAAAATGTATATTCAACAATTTTAGCGATTCGTATTTGCTACTTAAATCCACAACATTATAAAAACACCAAATATTAGATCAAATTATCGCAAATTAGCTGTTGCCCGCAATCGAGTCAAGGATCAGCCAAATTTCCACGTGCATTATTAAAAGAATCATTGGATGTTTTGGAAAGTGTTATGGCAAGTTGTTGTGCCATCTAGTGATTTAGAGGAAAATAAAACCAAAGGAGCCTTTAGCCTCGTTGTACCCTATGATTTTCCATTTCAAAGTTGTACACACACCTCAAGAAAAGCCATTTCATGATTTCTATAGAGTCGTCTGTGATGAATAATTCATGTCAGTAATTCATAGAAATGGCTACAGCGTGTGCAGCATACTCTAAAACGTAAAAGTTTGATTCTTTAGTTTGTAAATAGCTGGTAAACAAGTGACAATGTCGTTTGCTTGTTGTTTTGCAATCTTGCTTCAAGTCAGAGGTCACACTGTTGTCATCAAGAGCTGTTTAGAAAAGCCTGTGGATTTAGTTTTCTGCACTGTGGGTTTACAATGAAGGCCTCTCTCTCTCTCTCACTTCCGGTGTGATTGTTGGGGGTGCGAGTGGATTCTGTGAGTTTTCTGGCTTTTTTTTGTCAGTTGAATTGTTTGTGTTTTTGTTGTTTTTTTCCGCTATAGTTGTTTTGGGCCGCTTGCTACCTGTGCCCTGTTGCACAAAGCTGGTTTCAGTTGCTACCCAGGTAAGTTCAAGATTAGTTTGAGCAAACTCAGGTTTTTCGGGCTCAAGAAGGTGGATTGATTTTTAGCGGTGTTCATCACCATGGTAACTTACACTACACAGCTAACCTGCTCTGGAGCAGCTTTTATTCAGGGTTTGAGATCCCAAACCCAAACTGGACCAATCAGGTGCAAGTAAAGACATTAAAGCCACACCCCCTTTATCTCTCGTTCCAAATTTGCAGTTTATAATGAAAAAACATTAGAGACACAATTGCTCTTCCTTTGGTGCTAATTATTTATTATATTTATATTATATGAATTATAATTATTTTTAATTAATATAATATTCATATAAATTATTGACAAGTAGCCAAATATTAATATAAATAAAATACATGCATTCATGATTATTTTAAACGTGTATTCATTTGAGCTCTTTGTGAACCTATAATTAGGCATATTTCTTTGATTCTTTGATTGATTTGAGTGTAAGTTGTGTCCGCGGTTAGTGTAGAGAAATGTTGCCTGGCAGTGGTTGTTGTCGTTGGGCATGATAGCATTTTGTCTGCATCCAGGATGAATAACGCTACTGTTGTATTTCTAAACATGGTTGAAAAGGCAAATTAACTAGTTGAAACAGGGATAGTTGTTGATGATTTATTTACCCCTGTGTTACCACTTTCTACACCTTCAAAGAAAGTCACATTATCCAATGTACCACCTTTCTTAAGTGATGAGATATTAGCTAAAGCTTTGTCTCGTTATGGTAAACTGGTCTCGCCCATTAAAAAGATCCCTATCTGCAGTGAATCGCATTTACTAAAACATGTTGTTTCGTTTAGGCGTTTCGTTAACATGATAATGAATGACGAGGATGATGTAGATGTGTCTCTGCATTTTCGGGCTGATGATTATGATTACATTATTTACGTAACGACTGACGAAATGAAATGTTTTAATTCTGGGCAGACTGGTCATTTCATTTGTGCGTGTTCTGCAAAAAACCCAAACAACGCGTCAGCTGTTGTCAGAAGTGATGTGGCTGAATCCGATCGAGCAGGGCCGTTAGCTCCGGTTGTTTTAGGGCTACGAGCAGTGAAGAACAAAAATGATGATGTTTTTCCTGTGATCTCGGTGACGGATACTAAAGAATTAGTGTGTGAAAGTACAGTGTCTGATGTAAAGGGGTCTAATGTTCAGGCGGAGGCAGCTGTTATTGAGACAGCTGGGCATCTCAATGATGATTTCAATAGTGACCTGCAATCTACTGTGAGAGACATATGTGATGACACTCGAATGGAAACTGGGCAAACAGATTTCAAAGTCCCGTTAAAGAGAAAGAAGTCGTAGAAGTGGTAAAGATCTGATTGCTAGACATGCAAAGAAAGTAGATAAAAATGAGCTAAGTGATCAGGATGAAATGGAAAGTGACGGTGAATCGTCTGATTCAAGTGTGTGTCTGTCTCAGAATGAGTTTTCTGTACATCATTATGAGGTTGATGATATTAAATTGTTCCTGAGCTACAAAAAATAAACGAGGAGTTTGCGTCAATGAATACTTTCCTGACGTGAATCAGTTTGTTGAGAAACCTAGGTGCTTCATGATGGAGGGCTCCTTTACAAATAAAGAGGTTTATCGGCTGACACAAATAGTGAGGAAACTCAACTCTGAGCTTAGTAATGAAGACAGTGAGAATATTTAATTTTATCTATTGTAGCCAAATGTTCATGTGGGCAGGTTTTTTTCTTTGTTTATTTTTATATTTCCTAATTATGTGTCGAGTTAATGTTGCTACTCTAAATCTGAATGGTGCTAGAGATATGCACAAAAGAGCTGAATTATTTGAAGTGATTCACCAGAAAAGAATTAATGTCACTATTGTGTCGTATTTGTTTTCATTTGTGTGTATATACCAACTTCAACTGTTGAAAGGATTTTATTTTTAAATTCTTTTTGTTCTGTGTTACAAGGCGTTGTTGTAAATGAGTATTTAGTTTTGGGTGGTGATTTTAATTGCACAGAATCCAATTTGGATACTAATCACGTTGAACCCCATTCACCTTCAAGACAATGTCTTGTTCAGTTATTAAAAATGCATGATTTAATATATGTTTGGAGACAGCTTGGTGGAAAACAAAGACAATACACGTGGACTCATGTTCATATTGGCATGATTTCTTCAGCAAGACTGGACAGGTTTTATGTTTTTAAACATCATCGTAATATTGTTGAAAGTTGTTTTATTACTCCATCATGTCTCTCAGATCACAGTATGGTTCTTTGCACTGTTTTTTTAAACTCTGTAAAGCCAACGAGTACCACTTTGTTGAGTGATTTGTGTTTTAAAGAAAGTTTAAAACATTTTGGGGATATTTTTAAAACTACAAAGAATTCATTTAGGACACTGCAGCAATGGTGGGATTTTGGGAAAGTCCAGATAAGACAGTTTTGTCAGCAATATTCTCAGAATGTCACTAGAGAAGTAACCATGATGTTAAACACCTTAGAGACTGATATTTTAAAATTGCAAGAATCGGCTCAATTGCATGGAAATCAAAAGTGATGTGAAGTCTCTCATAAAAAATAAGAAGACGCCGTTATCTGATCTGTTAGGGGTTAAAGCACAGGGTGCTTTGGTCAGGTCATGTTTTTAAATGTAAATGAGATGGATGCACCGTGAAGGTTTTTTTTCAGTTTGGAGAATAAAAGTGGACAGAACAGGGTCATTCATGCTCTACGTTCTAAATCTGGGGCATTATTGACTGATCCCAAAGTAATTCGTAAGAGAGCAGTCACTTTTTATGAGTTTTTATATAAAAATAAACTTTGTCCAGATTATAGGAAGGATAGTGATTTTTTTGTTAATCTTCCTCAAGTGCAGAGGAAGATAATGCAAAGATTTCAGGTGCCTTGACCATGGGGGAGCTATATAAAGCCCTGCAAGGTATGAAGCTGGGAAAAGCACCAGGGATTGACGGTCTGCCAGTCGACTTTTATAAGTCATTTTGGTCAGAGATTGGAGAGGACTTGCTGGAGGTACTGAATGACAGTTTAGCTGGAGGGCTACTGCCGTTGAGTTGCCGTAGAGCAGTCTTGACTCTTCTACCCAAAAAGGGTGATCTGACGGACATCAAGTGTTGGCGGCCAGTCTCCTTGCTGTGCAGTGACTACAAACTGCTCTCTAAAGTTTTAGCTAATCGATTGGTAGAGGTCCTGGACCAGGACATACATCCTGACCAAACATACTGTGTCCAGGGGCAGGTCAAGCTTTGATAATGTTTCCCTGATTCGAGATTTTCTTGATGTCTCTAAGGTGTTAAATTTGGATTGTGGTTTAATATCATTGGATCAAGAGAAAGCCTTTGACCGTGTTGAGCATGTGTATTTATGGACAGTTTTGGGGGCTTTTGGTTTTTGTCAAAAATGTATAGATCAGGTGAAAGTTCTCTATAGTGACGTTCAGAGTCTCAAGGTCAACGGTGGGTGTGCTCCTTTTGGAGCTTGTAGAGTTATTAGGCAGGGCTGTTTGCTTTCAGGTATGCTCTTTTCTTTGGCCATAGAGCCTTTATTACAGCAAATAAGAATAAAACTTCATGGCATTTCTTTGCCAAATTGTAATGGTAATTTTGTATTATCAGCGTACGCTGATGATATTGTAGTTATGATCAGTAAGCAAAGTGATGTACATGTTTTATCTGAATTGCTTGTAAAATTTTAAGCTTTATCATCTGCTAACATTAATTGGAATAAAAGTGAAGCTTTACTTATGGGAAGCTGTAAAAGTGGAAAACCAAAACTCCCTGCTGGTTTACATTTGGGAAATGAAGGTTTTAAATATTTGGGTGTTTTTTTAGGTAATGAGACCATAGTAAATCAAAATTGGGAAGGTTTAATTGAAGACGCCTGTTAAATCAAAGGATGCCTGGACAAATGGAAGTACTTGACTCCGAAATTGTCATACAGAGGACGCATTTTAATTGTTAATAATTTGGTGGCGTCTTCGCTATGGCATAAGTTTGCCTGTGTAGACCCTGCTTTGCAGCTACTTTCAAAAATCCAGGCTATCCTAGTGGATTTTTTTTGGGATAGGTTACATTGTGTCTCACAAAATGTACTGTTTTTGCCTAAAGAGGAAGGTGGTCAAGGATTGATGCATCTTAAACTGCAGTCAAAAGGTTGCAATTCTGCTTTGGTGCAAAGACTGTTGGATGGACCTTTAAATTGTAGCTGGCGTGTTGTTTCATGCCTGATTTACATAGTTTTGTAGGATTGGGCCTGGACAAAGCACTTTTTTTGATGGATCCCCTAAAAATGGACATTTATACTTTGCCAATTTTTTATAAGAACATTTTTAAAGTCTGGAGTCTCTTTGATGTTCAACGATCAGAGAGCTCAAATTCTCTTCACTGGCTTCTTGAGGAACCTTTAATCCATGGCTCTTGGTTGGACAAAACGGACAGCTCTTTTTTTTCCTGGACATAGCAGGTTACTGATTAAACACATGTTATCACTCTGAATCACCTACTGAATATTGTAGGGCCGGATTTCAAGAATGGAACAATATTAGCTCAACACTTGGGAATCTGGTCTATTCGTTTGGTTACCCAGCTGCTCATTAAATTGAAAGCTGCCCTTAAAACAACTGAAATGGACTTGTTAACAGAGTATTGTACAGGCTCCTGTGTTCCTAATCCCAAAGACTCTTTTCCTTGTTTGTTTTTTTCCATAAATGTTAAAGGGATTACCTCCCCTTTCATTGAAAGTGGTGCATCTTTGTGTGTAAACCTTTTCACGGGATTTGGTAAATCTTTGTACAGGTCAAGTGTTTTGGTTTTTGATAAAAAGGTGTTAAATGGAAAAGTTGATTCTCCCTGGCGTGTTTTTTAAAGCTGGATCAAGGCACAAAACCTGAGTGGAGATCTTTGTATAAACCACCGTTGACCAAGAGAACAGGTGATTTGCAATGGAGAATTCTCCATGGTGCAGTCGCAGTTAATGCTTTTGTTACCATTTTAAACCCTGATGTTGCTTCTACGTGCCCTTTTTGCTCTAATAGAGAAACTGTATTTCATACTTTCATGAATTGTAGTAGATTACAGTCTTTATTTTTAGTTGTAAACAATGTTTTTAGGAGGTGTAATGAGACATTTTCTCTGGAGATGTTTATTCTGGGGCACAAGTATGTGAGGAAAAAAGATTTGTTTGTCAACTTCTGAATTTTGTTCTAGGTCAAGCAAAACTGGCCCATTATACAAGTAGAAAAAAGAAAGTAGAACAAAATGTAAATCAAAACTTAGCATTGTATCGTAGCATTGTTTTCAAATTTGGTGAAATCAAGAGTTATGGTTGATTTTATGTATTATAAGTCTGTTGATGATTTTGTCACATTTGAATGTATTTGGTGTTGCAATGAGGCTCTGTGCTCTGTTTTTGAGGATGAATTGATTTTTTCGCATTGTTTGTGAAATATTTTTATTTTTATTAATATTTTTTTTTAAATGAAGGCTGTGTTGTAGGAGTGTATTTTGAATAGTAGAGTTTTTTTGTAATAAAGGTGTTGTTAAAATTCAAAATTCAAACTCTTCAGACATCGGTTAGAGGGGGTTTATTAGAATATGTGAAGCAGTACCAAGGCAACTCTGTTGAAATTGTAGGTGACACAAATAGCATTCATAGAAGGATTCAGCTATATATACAGTATATATATATCAGCTATATATACAGCATCAGTGCCCTCCAATAGTATTGGCACCCTTGGTAAATATTATCAACAGCAGCTGTAAATATGTATCTGCATTGTTTATCCTTTTGATAATTTAAAATACCACACAATGCTAACCTTTCATTGAAGTAAAACAATTGACACATAAAACAATTCACATTATGAAATAAATGTTTTTCTCTAGTTCATGTTGGCCACAAGTATTGGTACCTAATTATTGCAACCTCCTTTTGAAGATAACAGCTCTGAGTCTTCCTCTATAACACCTGATGAGTTTAGAGAACATCTGACATGAGTTCAGAGACCATTCCACCATACAGAATCTCTCCAGATCCTTTTGATGTTTGTTTTGGACCATTGTCCTGATGGAAGATCCAATCAGGGCCCATTATAAGATTCCTAGCAGAAGCAGCAGGTTTTGATGTTTTCTTTTTTAATCTGTTGGTATTAGCTAGAATCCATGATACCATGTCTCTGAGCAAGATGTCCAGGACCTCCAGCAAAAAAAAAATATACCCACAACATTAAAGATCCAGCTGTATATTTGACCGTGGGCATGGGATACTTTTTATCCCTGTTTAAACCAAACCCATCAGTTGGGTTTTCTGCCAAAAAGCTCTTTTTTTGTTTCATCTGACCACAGAACCAGGTCCCTTTTGAAGTTCCAGTCGTGTCTGACAACTGA
Organism: Gobiocypris rarus; assembly: GCA_023029165.1. Taxonomy (NCBI): domain Eukaryota; kingdom Metazoa; phylum Chordata; class Actinopteri; order Cypriniformes; family Gobionidae; genus Gobiocypris; species Gobiocypris rarus. The sequence continues at coordinate 16,825,559 of CM040932.1, read as the reverse complement.
ATATGCTGGAGTTTGTTATTGGATGAGCAAGGAAGATTTTTCTTGAAACCCTCCTAAAAAACTTGTGGTGATGAAGGTGCTGTTTGATATTCTTTTAGGCTTTCTGACCCCAAGACTCAACTAATCTCTGCAATTCTCCATCTTTGATCCTTGGAGAGGGTTTGTCCTCTCAAACTCTCCTCCTCGTCGCACATTAGGACGATATAGACACACGTCCTCTTCCAGGCAGATTTGTATCATCTTTAGTTTATTGGAACTTCTTAATCATTGCCCTGATGGTGGAAATGTGAATCTTACAGTCTCTATTTTACTCATTTTGATGAATGATTAAGGGAATTTGGCCTTTGTGTTTCCTCATATTTATTCTGTGGAACAGGAAGTCATGACTGCACAATTTCATGCTCCTAGTCACCCTAGTGTGCTAAAAACGTAAATATGAATCGGAATATACTTCAGAGATATTTTACTAATACGAATTTCTAGGGGTGCCAATAATTGTGGCCAACATGCGTATCTTAATTTTACAGTACTTTTTTAACTGCAAAAGCGGGTTTGTATTGGCGAAAAGCTGTAAATCTGGCCATACAAAATACGTTTACTTGCTAAAAAGTATAAACTACCACTTAGACATCAGAAGACAGATTTTTCAACAAAGTTTTGATTATGTTGATTATTTAGAGGCCTGAGAAATTTGAATATCATATATGATACAGTAGGCATTATAGGGTTAAGAGATTGAATGTGTGAATTCTCTTTCTTATGGTATCCATTATTTCGACCATGCCTCTGTCTCTTTATAATCATTAGCTTCTGTCAGCAGGTGCTGTGACAGATATGACTTGTGGGTAGCACTGGGAATCTTAAACCAACATCATCCTCATGTGGGATGTCCGGCTGTGATGGATGAGGGTGAACACGGGTGGTTCTGTATCCTGATAAACTCGCTCTGCACTGAGCCTCCGGTGCTGCTTTATCTGGCCTAAACAAAGCCAAGATGCACATACAAACACACACACCAGCGCTGAAGGTCATCCTTTCTATTAATGCTGTGTGCCTCTGAGCCATGGAGCAGATGGTATGGAATAAGAGGCGAGTGAGATGGAAGGACAACAAGGAAAATGGAGAGAAATGTTAGAGGTGGAGAATTATTTGTTGGACCCCTGTGCTGCCTTACGGCCCCAGGAGCCTATGTATACTGCTGGGGTAAGACGAGGACAGCCGAAATTCAGCTAAACTAATATCTGCTGCCACGCTGCACTTACAAATGCACCTACATTTAAGTAAAAAAAACAAAAACAATGGGTTTTTTATGTCGTTAAAATGTTTTAAACTTTTCATTAATACTTTTTGAGAATCACTTACTTTCACTTTGAACCAAACCAACCAATATTTAATTATTTCTATTAATCTCTTCAGAGAATAAAGCCTACCAACATTTTAATCTCTTAACATAATGAAACCAACCACCATTTAACTCTCTTAATAGAACAAAACTCTTAATAGATTGAAGCCAACCAATATTTAAATCTCTTAATAGCACAAAAACATTTAACTTTTTTTTTGTGTGTGTGTGTGTGTGTGTGTGTGTGTGTGTGTGTGTGTGTGTGTGTGTGTGTGTGTGTGTGTGTGTGTGTGTGTGTGTGTGTGTGTGTGTGTGTGTGTGTGTGTGTGTGTGTGTGTGCTTTTATTAGGCCTGCTTTCAGTCTTCAAGCGTCAAGCGTCAAAGTCCTTCTGTTATTCTGGAACTGCTATACTTTTATCATATACAATCGAGAACTGCTGCTGTTTTAGTGCATTGGTGAGACGTAAGGATTAGCTTATCATTTCATTAGCCTTGTGCCATTCCAATCCTTTATGAATGACTATTTTTTTGAAGAATATCTTGTTTTTGTTGAAATAAATGGCATTGTTTTTTGTGTCTTTATTAAAAGCACTAAAAGAATCATTGATTGAATCACTACTGCTCAAGAACCAGAATTGTAAAATTTCCTACGATTCCAATCCTTCTTACTGCCCGGCCCCAAAAACAAAAAACAACAACAAAAAAGTTGCTGTTTGGATTTAAATTGGCAAATGCTTAAGAGTCAATGATTGGATCACAGAGTGGAAATAACATCACAGCATTTATTTTCATCAAGAGGTGCATACATTTTGGCCAAGATCTTGTGTTGACAATACAAGAGTCCAGCACTCTGTACAGTCTCCTCCAGCACATCCCAAAGACTTTCAGTGAGTTTAAGGTCTGGACTCAGAGGTGCCATTTAACATGTGAAATGATTCTTCATGCTCCCTACCTCCTCCTTCTTTCACAGTCTGAGCCTGATGAATCTTGACATTGTCATCCTGGAATATGGACATGGTGTGTCTTCCTACATGGTTATTTAAGAAATGAAAAGCTACACACTCCATCAATTAGGGTTGGAAGAACTGTTACCAAACATTCAACATGCTAGAAACATAACAATCACTGCAATAATAATCCAATCATTGACTCTTAAGCATTTGCCTATTTAAATCCAAAATCCAACTTTTTTTGGCCAGGCAGGGAATACTACCATTTAAAAGTGTGGGGTCAGTAAGGTTTTTGAAAAAAATAAAAAGGATGCATTCAATTGATAAAAAAGTTACAGTAAATCCATTTATAATGTTACAAAAAAATTCTATTTCAAATAAATTCTGTTCTTTGGAACTTTTCTATTCAACAAAGAATCCTGAAAATGTAAACATGTATCATGGTTACCACAAAAATATTAAGCAGCACAACTGTTGTCATCATTGATTATAGACAGAAATGTTTCTTGAGGAGAAAATTAGCATATTAAAATGATTTCTGAAGGATCATGTGACACTGAAGATGAATTTTATTTTTATTTTTTTATAATATATTAAAATACAAAACATATATTTAAATTGTAATAATATTTCTCAATATTACAGTTTTTATTGTATATTTGATCAAATAAATGCAGTCTGGATTAACTTTTTTTTTAAACTTTAGAAAATCCTTCCACCCCCAAACTTATGAACAGTAGTGTACACACATTCACTGTCATAAATGATTTGTCCATGAATAATCCATTGTAAATGCATACTCAGCACCTGTGAGGCAATCTCATAAACACTCATTCCTGACCTTTCCACCTTCATGTCTTTATTTCCCTTACTCCGTGATATGTGTGTGTGTGCGTCTGCATGTACGTTGTGGGAGTATCTGTAATAATGTGAGTGCAGGGTTCACATGGTGGTGGGGTTTCATTGTTCATCTCTTGTTAATGGATGTTCATATAAACCCTCCTCAGCCGGGAAAATACAAGCCCCTTGACTGAAATTAGACCGTCATAACCATCTGAGAGTGCTGACTGGACAGAACGTCCAGATCTGAGAGACGTGCCAGAGGATGAGCTGTACATCCATCAAAAACAGGACCTGCAGTGGCGGGAGGAATCGGGCTACAGTCACAGTGCTCTGACACTGTCTGAGCAGTAATAAGACGCAGTGCTCATGTCTAACTGCTTGCAGTGTGGCACTTCAGTCTGGAACTGCTTTAAATGAAAACTCTTAGTCTGGAACTTTCAGTGGAGAATTGATTTAATTTAGTATGTCATTGCTTTTAAATCAGGAAGAACTGGTTCCTGTCAAACTGCTTCTATTCCTGAAAAGCTGTCAATTTAAACTGATTTTATTCTAGAGGTTTTTTTAGTCTAGAGCCCTTTTTACAGCTGGTATTTAATTGTGTTTTGGTCGATCAGATCACATGTGGACGGCGCTATATACAGGTGTAAATGGGATCTGAAAGGTTTTGAGCTTGTCCACTTTCGACCACTTCCAGAGGTAGTTGAAAATTGCATTCAAATGGATTGATTTCGTAGTGTAAATGCTCATGTGGTCCAAAGCATTCGAACAGCCACAAAAGACCGCCTATGACCTAACGCGGAAACATTATGGGAAGCGCGCTATCCAGACGGGATTTAAACTTTGTCGGTTGGAGACCCAAGTTGGGTTTGAAGACAAAAACATACCAAGCACAATGTTCTCACCATTCCTGATTTATAAGACACACTAAAAGCATTCAGTGTGGTCTTGAAAGCTGTCTTGAAAATTAAAGATATTGTTCTCCGTGTGTTTTTCAGTTTATGGAGCTTATTTCCTCCATTAGATTGAAAGATCTGAAAAAGCCCATACATTTATCCTTCCATTGGCCCTCCCCTTGAAGAAATCGGGACAAAAGTGGTTGAAAGTAGACAAAAGAGACCTGGTGTAAATAGGAATGTGTCTCCCTCGTCTACTTGTGATCTGATTGACCTAAAGACATCTTAAAACCAGATTCAATTTGATTAGATTCCAATCCAATTCGATTCGAAATATTGGAGAACATTACAAATTATAATGAATGTTGTGCACATATTTAGCAAAATGCTTAAGTTTTTTAGCTGACTAACGAGTTCATGGTCAATGAATAGACCGATGTTTTTTCTGAGGTAAATGTGATATTATGTGACATTGTTTACAAGCTGTTTTATTGACATCACTTCTTAGCGCAAAAAAAAGTTTATTTTTTTTAATTTTGTATTGAAATGGACATAATATGAAATCTGAGACTTTGATTCACATCGAGAGTAACAAAGCACAAAGCTTATTGTGATTTTATTGGATGGGAGGCACGCTACAATATTCTGTTCATTCATCAAATTAAAACAGAATACATTATTTTGATTTAAGAATCAATATCGGTTTGTAAAAATTAGATTTTTTTTTTTACCCAGCCCTTGTTAACAGGATATGAAATCTCTACATTTACTCTCATTTTAGAGCTGTTTTCAGTCTGCAATTTCTGTGAATTTTGAGTTACTTTAACAGGCTAGATCTGCTTTGTCTCAGAGTCCATTCACGCAGAACATGTTTTGCATTTAAGTTTTAATGCAGAAAACGTGTCGGTCAAGTTAAAAGGAGTTTAACTTTTAAAAAACACAGTCTGTGTTTTTGGTCCCTAAGTGTTGTGTGGTCGGATGTGTTTTAAATAACTGCTATCAGTGTAGAATTGTTTTTAGTCTTGATCTGTGTTCTGACCAGATTAGAACAGTGTTATTTCAGCATCATTGAGATACTTATAGTTTTGATTCATATTTTGAATCTGTCTTTTTATATATATTTTCTGTTTTCATTTTTCATAAAGTATTATTGTGGGCTTTTGACCATATTCTATATAGTTTTTATTTAGTTTTCTTGAATTATTCAACACTTTAGTATGGGGAACACATTTTCACTATTAACTACGACTTTTGCTTCAATAAACTCTTAATTTACTGTTTACTAATAATTAGTAAGGTCGTTTATTTAAGCGTTTAAGTTTAGGTATTGGGTAGAATTAAGGGATGTAGAATAAGGTCATGCAGAATAAGGCATTAATATGTGCTTTATAAGTACTAATCAACAGCCATTATCATAGTAATATGCATGCTAATAAGCAACCAGTTAACAGTGAGAATTAAACCCTAAAATAAAGGGTTACCAGTTTTTTTTACTACAGATGTGGCCTTTAAGAATTTGTTTTATCACATGGTTACATGTCAAGTTAAAATAAAATTTGCATTGGCAACTAGCTAAAATAAAAACGATTTTAAGTTATTTTATTGAAGCTGTTTATTAATTTTAAGTAACAAAAAAATCTTGCATGATTTTAGTTAACTCTAATAACAGTTTTACCTGGCAGATCCACTTATAATGTTGAAGTGTTTTGTAGCCCCACCCTCTGTGAAATCTTATTGGTGCAAAATATCACTATAACATCAACTATGTTCTGATTGGTTGCTTTTGTTACAGCAATTTTGTCTTCACTGTAGCCAAACTGCTTGTTACTGGTTGTTAGTTAGAACTCCTTCACCTATTTTCCCCTTTTCAAAACCTCCTCTCAATCTTTCTTTAAAGTATTTTAAGAGTTTTCCCTGTTCTACCATCCGTGATGAGCTTGTAATGATATCTCTGGGCAGCACAGTTCTCTCTTGGAGCCGCGAGTGGGATCTGATCACCCTCAGCCCTAGTTAAAGGACTGAGCGATTGACTCTCCTCTGCAGGGTTTGAGTCTCAAATGTAGTAAGCTCCATTTGCAAATCATTTGGCAAACTGTTTATCCACCACAGCAACAATAAGTGGATAAAGAAAATGTTACACTACAGACACTGGGTCTTTTGTGGGTAAGAAAATGCTTGAATTTGAATTGTGTGCAATTCAAGAGGATCACAAACCCTGATGCAGATTTTTATAAGCTCATCCAATTGATTGGATTGTTACAATTGTGAGTACAACAGCAAATTCACTGCCAGTTAATCAATATAAAAGGGTATGTGCATCCAATTATCACAAACAAAACACCACCCGAGCCCTTAGCAACAGAAAACATCCAACAGAATCTTCTATATCCTAAAATGTGCTGTGATTTCATTTTTTTGGCAGGAGTACACCATCGACGTGTTCTTCAGGCAGAGCTGGAAGGATGAACGACTGAAGTTCGAGGGACCAATGAACATTCTGCGATTGAACAACCTGATGGCCAGTAAGATCTGGACTCCAGACACATTCTTTCACAACGGGAAGAAATCTGTCGCACACAACATGACCATGCCAAACAAACTGCTGCGTATCCAAGACGACGGCACCCTGCTGTACACCATGAGGTAAGCAAGGTGCTATTTGTATCAATGTACGAAGCCCCTAAATGAAGAAAAAAATATGAGATGGGAGAAAAAATTATATGTCAATGCATTCTCTTGCAAATGTTTTGCGTTCCCCTGAGAAACGCTGTGTTAGCTGGCAAAACTTTTGAGTTCTTGGCAACCGACTGCAAAGTTTCCCAGGGGAATGCAACTGTTTTGCGAGCAAATGCTAATGCATTTTTAATTTTTTTTAACCACCTTGTCCCTAAGTGCTCTGTACTAATTTATATTTTACAGTGTAATTTATAATTTGTAATTTATTGAATAAAAAATAGATTAAAAGTGAATTTAAACACAGCACCCTATACCCTTTTAGATGGTGTGTTAAATGAATTAAATAATAATAAAGGAAGAAAAGTCTGCACTCAAAAATAGGTCAATGTTTAGATTTTGATCAAATATGCAACAGTAATTTTGTGAGCAAACCTTTCTTTATTTATTAATCAACATAGGTTTACTTAAAGTAAACTTATAGTTTTTAAGTTTAATTAAAAACATTTTTTTTAAATTCAATAAACTTTACTCAAACAGCTTCATGATTTGAATAATAAAACATAAACAAAACACAACATAAAGTCCAGAGGCCTGTTGCATGAAGCTAGCTGAACAAACTCTGAGTTTCAGAGTAGGTTTAGAATTGACAAATCCAGATAAATCCAACCTGGTTTAGATCAAGTTCAATTGTTTCTCAAAGCTTGGTATAAACTTTCTCTGTCAACTCAGGTTTAATTCAGAGTTTGTGATTAACACTGAAGCGCGTGCACCTGAAAGCGTGACACATGCGGAAAACAGCCAATCACAGTGTCTGTTCGATTCACTTCTCTTCTGAAGATTGAGAGATTTTCTGAAAATTATCATGAAATTAAATGTGTTTAAAGCAGGAATAAACACTTATGCTGCAGCGTCAATTTAAGAAGGCAGCTGAAAGAATATCTGACTATATCAATGCATGATGTTAATCAAAGAAATATGCCTAATAATTATAGGTTCACAAAGAGCTCAAATAAATACACGTTGTTTAAAAGAATTATGAATGCATGTTTTATATTTATATTAATATTTGGCTGATTGTCAATATAATATAATTATATGAATATATTATGTGAATTAAAAGTAATTATAATTCATATATTATAAATATAATAAATAATTTGCACCAAAAGATGAGCAATTTTGTCTCTAAAGTTTTTTCACTATAAACTACTTTAATTTGAGAGATACAGGTGGTGTGAGTTTTACTTGCAGCTGATTGGTCCAGTTTGAGTTTGTGATCTCTAACCCTGAATAAAACCTGCTCCAGAGCAGGTTAGCTGTGTAGTGTAAGTTACCATGGTGATTAACACTGCTAAAAACCAATCCACCTTCTTGAGCCCGAAAAACCAGAGTTTGCTCAAACTAATCTCAAACTTACCTGGGTAGCAACTGAAACCAGCTTTGTGCAACAGGCCACAGGACTGGTCCTCTCTCGTACTTCACTGTCGTCGCTCCTCTTTTTATGCATCCAAGCTCCTCCGTGAGACACGAGACCGGTGTGCAGCTGGCGCTCATTATCTCTCACCACCGGCCTCGCCCAGAGCTTGCCACAGGGTCCTATAATGCCCCTTTTTACCAGATGTAGAATAAGTCTCTGATCTCCCCAGAATTTTTATTTGAAGTTTTGGCTCAAAATACCCCACAGATCATTAATTATAGCATGTTAAAATTGTCACTTTTTTAGGGTGAGCAAAAATGTGTCGTTTTTGTGTGTCCCTTTAAATGCAAATAAGCTGCTGCTCCAAGCCCCCTTTCTAGAAGAGGGTGGAGCTTCAAGAGTGTTAGCAGCTCTGATTACCTCACGCAGACACGCACTTAAAATGTCAGAAACTGTTCAGCCTTAATTGCTCAAACCGGAGTCAGACAATGATGGACAGACTCAAGAAGAAATGACATGTGCAACAGGGCATTTCAGAATGGTTAGTTGATGAATTTATGTAGCTGATGTGGAGTTAACTATCTTCAAGTCATTGATTATCATATTCTGTCATGATAATCTATACGTATCGATAATCATCGCTCATGTGGGAACTGTTGTAAGATGCCTTCAGAGCCAGACAATATGTGCTGCATGAAGATAGAACATGGATAGTTTAGCTAATTACGGTTATGACTTGTTGTCATCGTGCTATAATGACATGCTATTGCATTTGTGTTATGTACTGTATTGCAAAAAAAGGGGTAAAAAGAGCAGACAGCTTGAGCAGACTCCCAAATGTGTTCTACTACAGCAACTCTTCCTCTTCCTCTTCTCAACATGGCCTCACCCCCTTTGATGCATGTTCCCGTGGGCAGGGTTTATGTAAATTGTAAACTACCAGCCATTTGTTGTAGTCCTTAAAATGTGATTTATTTAAAAGAAAATATCTCCCTTTGCTTTGAACTTTGAGTGTCGTAATTTTACAGATGCAGTCGTTTTGTGTAAGAAACACACCCAAACTGAAGACATTTGCCCTCCAGTTAATTTTCAGTGAATAATGGTTTTAATTTTGATTTGAATTTATATTTTGGGTGAATGATCCATTTAGCTCATATTGTGGGTGGCTAATGAAGTAATTCCTTATGTAAATCCCTGAATCGCCTTGTATTCCCGAGAATTAGAATAATTCATCCCTCACTGACTTCCACAGTCCTCATGCAGGCGGCCGTATCGATTTAGCCACTAATTAAGATGGTTCATCTCTTTTCAGAAATGTGACACTCACTTTTGTAAGACCTGATTTTGTTAAAACCAGTGACGACGACTTAGTAAAGCACACTTCTCATTATATTCGACATATTCAAGAGTCTGCAAACATCATCATAAATCTCCCTAATTACCTGCTGCAGATGAAACAGGAAGAGCAAGAAGCCGTGATATATTGTCATGTGTCATGTACACAAACCCCAAACAACACAGCCTTTCATAATGATTCTCGCCTCTGTTCATCCTGATACCGCTCCAGAACACATCATGACACTCTCCAACATGCACCCTCTCAATTTGCTCTTGCTTTTTTCTCTCTTCTAAACCGCTCTCTCGCTCCCAGCCTTTTCTGTGAACACAAATGCTCCTCTCCACTGCCAAATCAATGAGAGACTGACTCAGCCGTGAAGCGCAGGCAAGAAAAAGCAGACACACTGAGAGATAGACTGAGAAAGAGAAAGAAGCAGTGAAATAGAGGATAAATATGTGAAAAATGGATATCTAGAACTTACATGTTTAGGATTACTACTAATTAGGACGGTCGATATATATTGAATAATCACAATAATATAGAGAATACACAATTAAGCTGCATTTTGAATATCACATTATTGAGCATGTCATTACACTAGTTTCACAAGACAGATTAGCATAAGCATCATTTACGAGTGGGACGGATGAGACATGTCCCCACCACTTTTTAAAACATCCCGCGGCACAGATGTATCTAATAAATGAGGCATCTCTAGTTGACTAGCAGAGTATTAATTTTGTTTGTTTGTGTTTAATAAGAGGCTCTCTGGCACTGGAATGTGTTGTTTTTTAAATCATGCTGAGTGTTTGTTGCCACTGTTATCAGTGGCGGAAGGTAACACTGTTCTCTATGGGCTCGTACACACACTTCACATTCTTCACACAGACGTGCAATTCAATCTATGGCTTTAACGCGGTTTCAGAGACTCTCTATTAGTTCCAGTGAAATCACAAAACAAAATACAAACAAACTTGTCCCCAGTCTTGATACACAATCATGGATTAGCATGGTTGTAATAAAATAAAAATAAAAAAATATATATATATATATATATATATATATATATATATATATATATATATATATATATATATATATATATATATATATATATATAAGGGTGTATTAGAACTCCAAACCTCTGACATGCGTTGCAAAAATTCCTTCAGAACGTTAGAACATACAAATATTGAAGGCATATAGACATACTTATTCACTGATGTAAAAATGTAAAGGTGAAACTGTTATGTCGATAAATTAAACGGGACCTATTATGCTATTTTTACAAGCCTAAGGTGTCCCCAGAATGTGTCTGTGAAGTTTCAGCTCAAATTCAGCTCAAATTGGTTTTGATTATCATTTCAAGCACGTGCACAGAAAGCAAGAACAGCAAGTAAATAAAGTGACGTCACACTGCATTGAAATAGCAAACAGCTTATTCTAAAACACTGCTTGTGATTTATGGGGATGAAAAAAAGTGGGTGGATTTTTACCATTTTTGGGTGGTTGTGTACGTACACTGCCGACACACATTTATGTTCAAACACCATGTAAAAGAGAATTATGCATAATACACTGTAAAAAATTTCAGCTCCTTCAATTTAAAATTTTCTAGTGACTGGTCACATCGAAATTTTTCAGTTGGCCAAATTTCTGATTGATACTATTTAATTCACAGAAATTCAATTTGGCCAATTAAACATTTTAAACTGTAGTAACAATTGCTTATTTCTCACTGTCCCAAAAGACAAAAATGACTAAAAACATAAATATAGTTAGCAAAATGAACACAGACAACAGGGTTGACATTTTATCACATTACTTTATTAACAAGTTAATTCCAACACAGGATATTTGGTGAAAATACATTATTTTCAATAAGTAAATACTCTGAATACATACAAGAAGTATTCTGCATAACAGGCTGTCTTGATGTGATGAACAAAATGCAGCACTGCATATGATAAAGACCTGCAAATAAAAATAACATTAATGACATCTGGCAAATGACAGAACAGAAGTTACTTCATTATATAATGAGGATGAGACGAATGAATGGACGAATAAGAAAATCACGAGATTGACGTGTTTAATATTGAAAGGCAATTGAGCCCTGAGAGAGGCCGAAGCCAATCGGCACCGTGTTCAACGGTCGCATGCCGCACATATCACACAAATAACTTAATTTACTTATTACCTATTATTTTAGACATAAAAGACATGAGGAAAATAAAACTAGTAGCTAAAAATTAGATAATTATGTGGTACCCAAGAACACACCAATGAAACGAATGAATGCATGAACTCCTGATTCTACAAAATGTCTTTTAAACTTCATTCCGGGTCATAAAGCAACACTCTGGAGAATTATTTCAGTGCTCAATACTCACCAACGTCTTGTGATGATGAATATCTCTATTCTCTTGGGAATGTTTGTTTCGGTCTCCAGCACTGGCTGGTTTGGCTTTGCTGGCGCTTCCGCGTTTGAAATCCCCACACGAATGGTTTTCCTCTGGCACATTTTGCGCATGCGTATAGGGTTTTTCGGATGTAGGACTTGTTCACCCAACATGGATTTTTCACTTCGACTTCATAGATGGACTGAGCACAATTAAATATGTTCGTGTGTTAGGGGTATAACAGCTTAGACCCAGAGACCAGTAGTGAAGAATGAAGACAAAGAGTCAGGAGTGCAATTAATTAAAGAAAATTTTACTGAAGAATAGTTTGCAGTTTCATCAGCAGAAGCCAGCTTCAAGTCTCACAAGGAGTTCAGAGGCGCGCTTCCTCTCTACCGGTCTCGTCGTACCGTACATTCAATTGTCCCAACAGTTATACTGTTTTCAAGGTCTAGCCACGTCATTACTTCAAGGTGTATGATTCTGATTGGCTCAGAGAAAATGTACAGTCATGGTAAATTTCCACACAAGGATATATAGCAGAGCATATCACTAAACTAGGCAGACTAGTTGTCGCCCCATGACTAGATTTAGATCATTGTTGACCTCGGAGGTTGCAGAAAGGCGTCTTCATATCTGGTGTTGTCCATCTTCAATATTGGGCCTGTACAGATCATGCAACGCACACACACAAGAGCTCCCCAGAATCACAGCTCTCCCAAGGTTGGAGAGTCTTATCAACAAAGCACTTCACCAAAACATACTGATAACATGTGCTTTCTCTCAGTGAGAGGTACAGACAATAGTACAGGCAATATTCATCTTGATTCTTTAGTGTTTCAGTAAAAGGAAATATAAAATGAATAAAATATAATAAAAATGAAAGACAAATTCATATTTAATCTATGGAAGCCATGCTAAGTGAGCAAACACTGTTACTGCACTCCCAGCATGTAAGAGGCTGTGTTACACATAGGCCAGACGCCACTCAAAGACCAAATACAAACTTTAGAAAACATAAAAGAAGAACAAACAATCAGTAGTTCTATTGAGTAAAATCAACTGCAATTAATCATTAGAAATAGGAGGATAAATATTAATTAAGGCTTTGATTATGAATCTGATTAAGATATTTACAGGTATATTGAAGCGGCAGGGGATTTCAGACTTCCCCCTTCATTCCCCCCTTAGTCCAATTTTGGGGTCCTGTCACCCCACATTTTGGGCTACCAATTTAGGCCGCTACATAATTTCTATGTTCCCCTTGTCAGGTTATAAACAGAAAATATCCTCTTCAAGGATTTAACTTCAACCATTATTAATTTATTAATCTAGGATAATTTGGCTTTTATCATTGGCTTGAATGCTTACAAACAAGCACATATTCATCCTCAGAAGGACATACTAAATTAACCCCTTGTCATCATAAATACCAAAATATATCATTCCAAATAGGTATTTGCAAATACACTCCTTCCAAAATAAAGACCTTTTTCATGTTCAATAATGGTCTGAAATAAAAATAAACAAAAACAAAAATAAATAGACAGAATAATCCATCCAATTACATACAGTCATAAAACATCCTTCAGGTCTACATACATGTACCATCTTAAATTACATCCCATCTCATTCTTTTTTTTTCTTCTCAAACACGTTCATAACATCCATTTCAATCTCTACTCCTGATTTTTACTCAAGAACCTTCTTGTTAAAACTCCTTTCACTCATCCTTTTCCACATACTCAAACCTTTTGTCAACTTGCTATTTCCATCAAATCCATTTTTAACTCATCATAGCCCACATCATTTTTAACCTAAATGAACATAACCATAAAATTCTTAATGTTAAAAAAAAACATTTAATCAAAATTCCATAATCATCAATTTGTATCATATTCAATCAGCTTATTCATATCTTTATCTTGTGACATAATGCTTAACTAGCCAATACCCAATTGGTATTTATCAAATTCACTTTTCAGCTTATCACAACACTCAAAATCAATCAATTATGATTTCTTTTAAAGTACATTTTTCTCAGTGTCTTGTCCATTAAACTCTTTAGGCGTAAGCTCCAAATGACTAAAATATTAAACATCTTACTTTATGTCATATGGTAGTGATACTTATCATCAAATATCACTAGCCTTACCTCGCCACTTACACCAAAAATTGTTATAATTTTACCAAGAATAAATTATCAAAATCTCCCATAGTATTTTAACTTTGTACTATAAGTCATCATCAATTTCTTTAAAGCTGTTTTAAAAAATCTGTATTTTGAAAAACATTCATAGTTCGATTTATATTAACCTAATTTGTCTTCAGGTTTCAAAAGTTTTATTGTCACAACATCGATCTTTGGGCTATGTCTCTCTTGTTTTAACTTGCTTGTAATGTCCCTCTATCAAAATCTGCAGATGCACCATGTGCTCTTATTATTTCAGTCTTATCTCTACTTCTCTGCAGAAACCAAAATATTACATAACAAAGAAAGACTCAAGTCACTTGATTTTCCAACATTAATTGTTGTTCTCTCTAGAAATCACATGTCATGCCTCTATTTAATGGAGGAAACATAAAATAAAATAAAAATAAAACTTTCTTTTTAGAAGTTATCTCTTTGTTCGCCCTTCTGCCTTTCAGAAATATGAGGAGTCTCTGGATAATTTGGATAGTGACTTCAGCCAATTTGTCACTTTGTCTCTGCCACAAGTCCAGAAAATGTACCTTTACCATTCTTAATCAATCGACATTATTCAATTGTAGACCCTCTGTTGAATTTAGAGAAGGGTTTTTAACCCATGATGGACGGCAATCTTTAGCTTTACAATTCTTTTTTAACATAAACACTAATCCAGAGATTAATTCAAATCAGCATCATAAATGACAAAAGTCATAATTACCAGTAACAGACAGAGCTGGATACCAATCCACTTAAAGCTCGTCCCATGTTCAGTTCTGGATCATCTTTTCACCAGATTCCTTCAGAATTAGCAGTTTCTTTAAATGTTGTCATTTGACTTAACCCATCTGTGATGATAAACACTCATTCCAGAGGTTAATGACACCATACACTCCATCAGGACATCCAAAACATAAAGTGCAGTCATCAACACACACACTAAACACAAATATTAATTTCTCATTCTCAAAATTTGCTTTTGGTGCTAACTCTAAAAATTATTTAAACTCTGCTTTTACAAAATCTCTTAACCAAATTCAGATCATGTCTGTTCATTATTCATCTGTTTTTATAAGTCAGCTGGGTTGTTTTGGTTCTGATATCATTTCTTTGTTTTGTTTCAGCTTTAGTAGGGCGATAACAAACTGTCACAGTACCATCCCTGTGTCCACCAGCTCTCTCTCTCTCTCTCTCTCTCTCTCTCTCTGATAATCTTTTCAACTGTCTTCTAAGACTTTAACTTTAACTGTTACACAAAGTTTAGAAATGTAAATGTTTAACTTTCAAATTAGAGCATCTCCAATAAGTTACACTATGAAATTGTTTCAAGTTATCTTTAGTTTAAATACCTTTGTCATCCAGACCTTCTCTTTAAACTTCAAAAGCCGTCCTCATCTTAAAGTCATCACCATGTCTCTGAATTAAGCCTGCTGAAGTAACCTCATAATAACATTAATTCAGTTTTACTGATACAAATTCATATATTTTGTTCTGGTCTCCACACAAGTTAAATGACAAGCACTGCATGGTCTCAGCCGGCTCTTGCATGCCCCTTACCATCATCAACTCTTTCGCTCAGGGTCTTTCTTCCCTGGCACTCAATTTCTGCGGTTATTGGTGAGCGGTATAGAGGGGCATAATTAGGGCAGGCCCTGCTGTGTCCTGTCTGGACTCTCGGCCCCACAAGCACAGCTTCCCCTTCACTGATGCTGCTGGCCTCACAGACATCGCTCCACTCTCATACACACTCACATACAACCCCAAGTGGGGTCCCACTCGGGTCCCAAGTGACTTTACGTGATTTCCCTGGCTTGGGTTGTTCGCTGGCCAAAGAGAATCTTACCCGTCTTGAAACCACCTCGTGCCCACTTGGTCATCGCTTGAGTTCTTTGACCCTCAACAGGATCTATGTTTTCTGGAGTCTTGGGGAAAGTGCATTCAAGAGTCACCAGAGCCAATTAGTCTGCTTACTATAGGTAGAACATGGAGACAGGTTAATCATAACAACTTAATCACTAAAATCCATCATACCTCTTCAAAGACGCAATCTATCAGTGCGTGGGTTACACTCAGTGAATTTAGCCATAACAACTGTCCATTCAATTTAGAGTTTGACTATCTATGAACAAAGCCATTTTCTGTACATGGTGGAGGCTAAGATCAGACACTGAAGTTACTGGTCATATGTAAAACATTAATCATCATTTAAGTTCTGTGTGTAAAATCATTGTATACCTCTTTAACCACTAAAACATATCTTAATATTTTCAAGTGATGCCCAGTGCTTTTACTTATCAATATCTTATCACAGGCTCAGATATCAGCTTTGAGCTCGCTTCAAAGAGAGAGAGACTCCTAGGCATTCAGGACTGGTACTGCATTTTCATAAACTTTAAACTTCTCACTCTAGCACAGCATAAGACTTGGCTAGAGATTACATTTGTTTTTCAATAAACATCAGACATTATCCTTTAACTCTATCCTTTGCCAGAAATGACGTTTTCAAATAACCATAGTTGTCATTTTTGTCTTTTGCCCATACAACAAATTTAAACTTCAACATCCAAATTGAGTCTCAGTTACTTTTTCAATTTTAGCCACAGCACCAGAAATGACATGGTGGGCCAGATTCAGACAAGCAAATAGTTTTACTACAGCTCAGCAGGAGCTTATCTTTTGAAACCAAAACATCAGCTTCTAGGGTTTTAAACATATTTAACACCAATTCTCCTACAGTGTTTTTACCAACATTCAGTAGAGGAACAGGAACGACTTTCTCATAAGTTTGTCAATTAAGCCTCCTACACGATTTATTTTCTTGCCTCTCACATGTTTTGCAGTCATTGTCTGTAATTTATATCAATAGATTTTCCTTCAAAAGGAATTCCTTAAGACTTCAATTTATTATTATTCATACGTCTTAGAGTGTAAGTCACTTCTGTTTCTTTTTACTTTGGCTTGTTTACAGAATGTTAGTCTGCTGGTGTAATTTGCCATTTTTGTTTCTTTCTATACATTATAGGTGAGAGGTTACAGTTACATTCAAAATGGCTTTAAAAAGCATTTGGGTATCAAATTGTATCCCTAAGTCTGATTCTCAGTCTCTGTGTCAGTGCCTCTATCAGCAGCTGCTTGAACAGTCTGAGAAGAGAGCGCGAGAGGAGGGGCAGATACGACTGGCCGCTCATACATTTTGCCGTTTTTGACTTTTCCAAAAACAACCTCAAGCCCTTTACATTTTGGCAATCAGACTATACCATCCTCAGTTACTTCTGGGATTTTTCTTTCACCTAGAAATTGAAATGTTTATGGTTCTCTTTGTTTGTAACCAGTCAAGTTGCTGGGTAACTTTCCAATCAGAATTAAAGCCCGGCTGACCATTTTCTTAATAAGTTCTGCAAATTTCTTAGAAGTGAGGGCTTCAAAGCAGAGCTGCTTACAGTCTTTGCTCTCTTTAGTCTCAAAATCTTTATCCAGACTTATGAAGTTACTGATCATGTCACTGAAGTTGTCAGCCATAACTTAGTCAAAGTTCATACTCACCTGTAGAGATGGAGGCGATCTTTAACCAACACAGCTGTGGCTTCTGATGAAACTGCAAAGGACACTTGTGCGGAAAAGTCACATTTACTGGTCCATGCCAATTTGGGTCATTTTTCCTTGGGATCGTTCCAGGTGCATCTCTGGCAAACAACCCTATATCTATTTTTATTTTGTTTAACTAATAACTTATACTTTATTCCCTGACTGCCTGATTCACTAAGTTCTAAATTCGGGATCCCCTATCTGAGATGGAAGAGATGGAGCAGGTTCACAATGTCTCCTGGACCTTACCAGTTGGTCCAAGACGGGCTCCTGTAGGGG
Source organism: Gobiocypris rarus (assembly GCA_023029165.1). Taxonomy (NCBI): domain Eukaryota; kingdom Metazoa; phylum Chordata; class Actinopteri; order Cypriniformes; family Gobionidae; genus Gobiocypris; species Gobiocypris rarus. The sequence continues at coordinate 16,807,645 of CM040932.1, read as the reverse complement.
ACGTTACCTATGCCCCGCAGGGCCTCCCCTTTCTTGAGTCCGCTTCTTTGCACTGCATGTTACCGTTTTTACCTATGCCTTCAGCACGTCACGGCGCTATCAGCGACTTATTATACTATTAACCTTTAGTATAATTATGCCTCACTCTTCACAAGCGGAATGAAGCGAAGTACACTGCTCTCCTTCTCCAATCTCTTCCATTCAGACAGTCCTAACCAAAAAAATAAAAACTTCCTACTACCTTATTTGTTGGTTTGCCAGAAATGTCACCAAGGAGTGATTGCCCGTGCATCCTCCACCAAAACTGTTAGGGGTATAACAGCTTAGACCCAGAGACCAGTAGTGAAGAATGAAGACAAAGAGTCAGGAGTGCAATTAATTAAAGAAAATTTTACTGAAGAATAGTTTGCAGTTTCATCAGCAGAAGCCAGCTTCAAGTCTCACAAGGAGTTCGTAGGCGCTTCCTCTCTACCGGTCTCGCTGCGTACCGTACATTCAATTGTCCCAACAGTTATACTGTTTTCAAGGTCTAGCCACGTCATTACTTCAAGGTGTATGATTCTGATTGGCTCAGAGAAAATGTACAGTCATGGTAAATTTCCACACAAGGATATATAGCAGAGCATATCACTAAACTAGGCAGACTAGTTGTCGCCCCATGACTAGATTTAGATCATTGTTGACCTCGGAGGTTGCAGAAAGGCGTCTTCATCTGGTGTTGTCCATCTTCAATATTGGGCCTGTACAGATCATGCAACGCACACACACAAGAGCTCCCAGAATCACAGCTCTCCCAAGGTTGGAGAGTCTTATCAACAAAGCACTTCACCAAAACATACTGATAACATGTGCTTTCTCTCAGTGAGAGGTACAGACAATAGTACAGGCAATATTCATCTTGATTCTTTAGTGTTTCAGTAAAAGGAAATATAAAATGAATAAAATATAATAAAATGAAAGACAAATTCATATTTAATCTATGGAAGCCATGCTAAGTGAGCAAACACTGTTACTGCACTCCCAGCATGTAAGAGGCTGTGTTACACATAGGCCAGACGCCACTCAAAGACCAAATACAAACTTTAGAAAACATAAAAGAAGAACAAACAATCAGTAGTTCTATTGAGTAAAATCAACTGCAATTAATCATTAGAAATAGGAGGATAAATATTAATTAAGGCTTTGATTATGAATCTGATTAAGATATTTACAGGTATATTGAGGCGGCAGGGGATTTCAGACTTCCCCTTCAGGTGAATATACAATTTTTATTTTGAGTGAAGACCTTAAGCTACAATTAGTACAATGCATATTTTTGCATGGGGATACTTATTTGGAAGTAACTTATTAGGCCAATATGTAATGAACAATTGTCACAATTTTTCCCCATTTTTTTTTTTATAGTGTATGTACCTTTTAAACTCAATGTACTATTGATATTGTAATTTTATTTTATGTGCATTTGTTATTGTACATTTCTGATATAGCCTTGTATTAGTAAAGCTACATTTTCAGTATCATTACTCCAATCTTCAGTGTCACATGATCTTTCAGAAATCATTTTATGCGAATTTGCTGTTCAAGAAACATTTCTTCTTATTATTAATGTTGCACAGCTGCGCTGCTTCATATGTTTGAAATAGAAATCTTTTGAAACATTATAAATGTCTTTACTTTCACCTTTAATCAATTTGTCCTTGCTGAATATCGTCAAACTCATAAATATTAAGATGATTGTTTGCTATACTCTCCCAATCTGGCTAGTAATGATGATGTCATAAAATGTCTCCTTTTGTTGTGTTTGTGCATGTAATTCACAGGTTGACGGTGCATGCTGAGTGTCCGATGCATCTTGAAGATTTCCCCATGGACTTCCACTCCTGTCCGCTTAAATTCGGCAGCTGTGAGTAACAGCTGGATTCGTTCACAAAGCATCATGAAGTGTCTTTCTTGCAGGCTACTGATTGGTTTAAAATGTCAAACAGTAATCTGCAAAGTTTTAATTGTGCCCCCAATGAAATCGTTCCTACAGATGCTTACACAACGACAGAAGTGACGTATACCTGGACGAAGAATGCATCCAACTCTGTGGTGGTGGAAGAGGAGAGCTCTAGACTGAACCAGTATGACTTACTGGGGCAAACTGTGGGAAATGAAACCATCAGATCCAGCACTGGTGAGTCCAAAACTTAGAGATTGAGATTCACTAGTCACAATATGGTTACATTATATTCCATGAAAGGGTGTTCATGGGCTGCGACAATGCTTAGGTAGGAGGTACGTGTCAAAGTATCATCCACATGGATGGCAGGACCCAAGGTTTATCAGCAGAACATTGCCCAAAGCGTCACACTGCCTCCACCGGCTTGCCTTCTTCCCATAGTGCATCCTGGTGCCATGTGTTTCCCAGGTAAGCGACGCACATGCACATGGCCATCCACGTGATGTAAAAAAAAAAGTGATTTATCAGACCAGGCCAACTTCTTCCATTGCTCCGTAGTCCAGTTGTGATGCTCACATGTCCACTGTTGGCGCTTTTGGCTGTGGACAGGGGTCAGTATGGGCACCCTGACTAGTCTGCAGCTATGCTGCCCCAAACGCAACAAACTGTGATGCACTGTGTATTCTGATACCTTTCTGTCAGAACCAGCATTAACTCCTTGAGAAGTTTAAGCTACAGTACCTCGTCTGTTTGATCGGACACACGGGCCAGCCTTCACTCCCGACGTGCATCAATGAGCCTATTACCCTTTTCCTGGTTCACCACTGTTCCTTCCTTGGAGCACTTTTGATAGATACTGACCACTGCAGACCGGGAACACCCCACAAGAGCTGTAGTTTTGGAGATGCTCTGACCAAGTCATCTAGCCATCACAATTTGGCCCTTGTCAAACTCGCTCAAATCCTTACACTTGCCCATTTTTCCTGCTTCTAACACATCAACTTTGAGGACAAAATGTTTCACTTGCTGCTCAATATATCCCACCCACTAACAGGTGCAGTTATGAAGAGATAATCAGTGTTATTCACTTCATCTGTCAGTGGTCATAATGTTGCCTGATCGGTGTATATTTGGCTGCATGTCACATTATTGTAACAAATCAGAGCTGTTGAAACCCGGAGATTTACACCGGAGTCCATTCAGCTGCTTCTGTTTTGCAAATAAAACCAAATAATCCACACTTAAGATGAAATCATCAGAGGCACGAGTATCTTGAATCAAGACGATATGCATTGCGTGTACAGATGTTCACTGTAACAGCAGATAGAACTGTATGGAAATATCCTACTCAATTTTGTCTGATGATGAACGGCATGTAATCTCTTTGTGCCTAAATTGGATCTTGTTAATGAAAACTGTCCAAACACGCAAGCTTCATTTGTATAGTCTTTTTATTTAATGGAGAAAACATCACAGAATCACAGAAGTGTAAAATTAACCAAAGTCAGTGTCATAAACAATGACATGTCTGATCCAAAGCTTGCATTACTGGCTGATTTGGGGCCAGAACAAACAGTTAAACAATTAAATCCATTACATAGCCACTCTGGATACTTTCTTACCATAGTCAAAGGAATCGAATGGCAACAAGGCTTCTCAGCACAGCAATATGATTGGCTATTTGTCAATCCTTTATCTGTCATAAGGTTAATTCTCAGTCAATCATAGGGATTTGAAACAACATGACAGTGAGTAAATGATGACAGAAGTTACATTTTTGAGTGAGATTGTCCTGAAAAGAAAGCAGCAGAGACTGAACGGACATTTTGGATATATGATTTTGAAGGATTGTCTGATGTCACTGCAGATTTGTTCTTCATTCTATCATAGTTTATCAAGCGCACATTCATTCTGTCCAGCTACATCTGCTATATGTGCTTTAACACGATCTCTGGGCAAGACTCAACAAACCCTGCCTGTCACTTCCTCTGGTTTGTTCTCGCTGTCTCTCTCTCTCTCTCTCTCTCTCTCTCTCTCTCTCTCTCTCTCTCTCTCTCTCTCTCTCTCTCTCTCATGCACATCTTTGGGTTGCTGTGACATTTCTTGCGTGTTGGCATTTGGTAGCTCAGTAAAGCGAACACATCATCGTCGTGGGGTGAGACAGAGGCCAGAGCACGTACAAGAAATTCCACTTCAGTTGAGCACAGAGAAACCAGAGGGACTGTACAACAACACCCAGAAGACGCACTTTCTGTCATATTTATGACACAAGCGTACCTTATCTTTACAAATGGATAGCATACTCACAGCTTTCAGGAATTGAATTATAGAAATTAGAGACATTCTGGATTTTACAGATAGCAGTAGCACTCAACCAATACAGGCCCCAAACGTTTGAATGCCAGTGGATATGTATTATTATTATATGTATATTTTGAAATTAAATATTCAATTCACATTTATTTGTATAGCGCTTATCACAATACATATAATTTCAAAGGAGCTTCACAGAAAATACATGTGTCTAGTACAATTTAGAGTGATCTGTTATCAGAGGTTACTGTCACTGAATTGATGTATTTCAGAAATGTACATATTCACACAGTTAGCTACAAATGAATATATATAAAGCATTGGCATGTTGTTGATTCAGAGTTTATGTCATCTGAAGTCCTCGCAGGAGTTGGCGCCGTCTCTTCACATGTGTTGAGGCGTCAGAAGTCTTCTTAGAGGCTGGATCCAAACTGGAGCTGACGTACTCTCTAGTTACCTCGGGATTGGCATCCTGAGATAAAACTAAGAAGTAAATGGAAAATAATTAGCGTAGCTGCTGTTCATATCATTAAGTAAAGATTATCATGTGAATTTGATCTGGTATAACTGTAGTACAAGGTTATGAGATACATTATGTGAATGCTTGGCTAAAGAGATGCGTCTTAAATCTAGATTTAAACTGGGAGAGAGTCGGAGCCCCAAACATTATCAGGAAGGCTATTCCAGAGTTTAGGAGACAAATGTGAAAAGGCTTTCCCTCCTTTAGGGTAGTTTTGTGATCTCAAAGAGTGTAATGGATTGTAGGGCGATAGAAGTTTGATTAAATACACAGGAGCTTAACGGTTTAGGGCTTATAGGTCAGTAGCAATAATTTATAATTGATACGCAACTTAAAAGGTAACCAGTGTAGAGATGATAAAATATGTGTTAAATGACCTAGTAAGAACTCAGCTGCATTTTGGACTAATTGTAGCTTGTTTATTGAGGATGAAGGACAACCAGTTAGTAAAACATTAACTTTCTGCATCAGAAACAGATAGCATGTCCCATACCTTAGCGAACTTTCTAAGGTGGAAGAAAGCTGTTTTTGTAACATATGAAATATGATTTTTAAAAGACAAGTTGCTGTCTAATATAACACCCAGGTATTTAACTGTAGAGGATACATTAACATACAAGTAACATTACATCCTTCTAAATTCAAATTGTATCCTAAGAGATTCTGTGAACAGGTTTTTGGTCCAAGTAATAAGTAATACCTCAGTCTTATCTGAATTTTATAGGAGACAATTACAGGTCATCCAATATCATATATCTTTAACACTCTGTCAACCTGAAATATTTTAGAGATTTCATCCGGTCATTATGAAATATATAATTGAGTATCATTGGCATAACAATGGAAAGTGGCAAGTTGTATATATTGAGAATTACAGCGGGCCTAACACAGATCCTTGCAGCACTCAATAATTTAGTGACGTTTCCTTAGATTTTTACCTGTTTAAATAGACAAAATGGTAACCACCTTTATGCCTGTCCCTGTATACAATGTAATTTTGTAGTCAATCTAGGAGTATTTTGTCATATGTCTCGAACACAGCACTAAGGTCAAGTAAAACTATTGAGATTCAGCCTGGGTCAGAAGCTAAAAGTAAGTCATTTGTAATTGCTGTTTCTATGCTATGATGGGGCCTGATTCTAGACTGGGTAAACAGCCTGATCTGCTGGCAATTTGATTTCGCCCTGCAGCTCAGGCTTAGCCTAGAAATCTAGATGCACCCTAGCAGCAGCAAATCAAATTTGCCGCAAGCTTAGTCTAGCAACTCTCATAGACCTCAGAGCTGGAAAAACCAAACTCTGGTCAGCCCAATCACATCGTGTATAGAGTTGGTGGGCGGGCTTAACATAATGACGGCAGAGTTGCGGAGGTTCCGCGTGCTACATGTAAACAAAGAGCGAACGGCGGTCTTTCGAATCGGCTTTGGCTGCTATTCTGGAAGACTTGGAGTTAAGTAAAGAACAAAGAACAGCACTGAAGTCATTCTTAACAAGGGAAGATGTGTTCGGAGTTTTGCAGACCTGATATGGCGAAAGTTTAGTATCAACTAGCTCTGCTTCACGTTGCTCTGGTTGGTTGTAGCGCCATCCAATTGCGTGCAGAGGGAATTTGAAAGACAACCATTTATCCAACCCAGGCTCATTGGAAATACGTGACTCTGCCTACATTTTTGCAAACCCTGAAATATGTACCTCCAGGTACGTTTCCCTGCACAATTCATGAAAAACGTGGTGTAAGCACGAATTTTAATTCCTATTGAAATACATTTAATTCTTTGCATTTTTAAAAGTAGACATGATTTTATGAATATTTAAAGGCTACTTTTATATTTTGGAGCAACTAACCCCACTCCTACCCTAAACCTAACCACTTCAAAACAATAAAACACATAACAGACAAATAAAAGTACAGTCACAGGTATTTATTGCAAAAACTGACCAAAACAGTGTAAAAGTATTAACTCATGTTGCATTCCAAGTCTTTTGAAGTCATACGATATCTTCATGTGAAGAACAGAGTTGATCTTAATGTTTTAATCGCTGAAATGATGATCCAATCCGCCGCTCCGTGTGAACACCCGCCACTCGTTCATATTTCAGTCAAATGATACTCTTAACTCTTGAGCGTGACGCGGTCGGTCACGAGACACACAAGAGCCAATGGCATTTTACAATCAAAGCTGACTTAATGACGCAATTGGTCACGAGACATACGACAGCCAATGCTGTCAAAGCTGATGTAACGGCGGCAATTTTCAAATATGATCTTCGGGTGGATCACTTTTGGGGATTTTCTTCACAAAAATCAATCGTTTGGCCTCGAAACACTTGGAATATTTGTACTTTTTAAATAAATTGTGCCTGCAGTCGTATCCGCCTGTTATATCCTGTTTTCTTATAATACACAAATGGTTAGGTTTAGGGAAGGGGTTGAGAAAACGGATACCACTTATCGCCTCTAGTGGACGTTTCACTCGAAAAGTGCAGGGAAACGTACCTGGAGGTACATATTTCAGGATTTGCAAAAATGTAGGCAGAGTCACGTATGCAGGGATCGGGCAAACATATCCATACATCGCTTTGATCAGATGCTTTCTTAACTCCTGTTTTCTCACTGCTGTCATTTCTGTTGTGTGTTTATGTTGTTATTGAGAGGAAAGTGCACAACACATATTTAAATATTCATCTAAACACAGCTCTCAGCAGTCTGGATATTCCCTAACAGTATATTGCTGCAAAGCTATTTCAAATTCCTTTTACTTGTTAACTGTTTCCATTCCATTTCCAAAGACAAAATTCCCCAGCCGGAGAAATGTCCTGCAAGGTTGGTCTTCTGTTCAGACTGATTTGTTAAGTGCTGTTTGCATCCCCCCTAGTAAGAGGATGTACTCACACTGGTACCGGCGGCTCACTCAAACAAACACTCACAAATGTGTGCATTAAAACACACATGCATGAGCCTATTGTCCTTTTCTCCTGGGGTCCCCATTATGTGATGTGATATTAATCATTCATTACAACAGCGTGAACATGCCGTCTGAGGGAAATTGGGTCATCTGCCACACACTTGAGTGTGCACTACATTTTGCACACTTGAGTGTTCACCATATCTGAAGATTTTTAATACTTTTTTTCCTTGAGGCCACAGGCTCGGAAACCACTTAGAGTAAAGCCACTTCAGGTTTGTGTATCTCTCTGTGTGTGTATGTGTGTGTGTGTGTTTGCACATTGATTAATGATGCAATGAAGGGATGTGTTTACAAAACCCAAGTGTAGGTGAGCACTTAAACACGATGCCGGGGTACATGACGCCCATGTGTTATTCTGGCTTATCAGTGTTGTGATAATGGATTTAAGATAACACATCAGAGCCAGTACGGTACATCAATGAGCGAATCTTCTTTCCTGATCATATTTCACCCCTAAAATCACATGAAAATTTAAAATAATATTTTGCTTAAAGAACATGAAGCCTATTTTTAGGACCATTAAGATTTTTTGTATTTCTTTAATGAGAATCTAATGAGAAGCACCATTGAAAATAATTTGAATTACACAAACACACAAAAAAAAAACATGCGGTCGCAGTACAGTAATGAGAGTAATGAGGGGGAAATGTGCGTAATTATCGTGAACATAATGTCACAATGCAGGAGATCTTAAAGGAATAGTTCACTCAGAAAAAAATGTCACTTTAGAGATATTTTAAATAGGGTTAACATATTTGGACCCCGTTGGCGTCACTGTATGCGCAAAAAAAGCAGTTTCTTTTATGTTCCACAGAACTAAATAGGCTACATACAGTTTGGAACGACTATTATAATTTTTGAGTGAACTATTCCTTTAAGATCTGCTCCATTATGACATTATTTTTACGATAATTAAGCACATTTCCCCCTCATAATTTAATATGTTAAACAAATAAATAAATAATAGTAAATAGGATATATATATATATATATATATATATATATATATATATATATATATATACAGCATATTACAGTATATTACATTTATTAATTCGTTGATATATTTTATGTATTTGTGTTGAAATATGACCATGACCTTTTTATTATACCAAACACAGCAATTGTTAAAGGTCTAGTTCGCCCAATAATGCTAATTCTGTTATTATTTTGCTTATGCTAATGTACTTTTAAATCATTATGGTAAAATGTAGACAAATGTACAAAATGGCACAAAAGCACCACAGAAAGTGGTACAGATTCAGAACAAAATGGGGGTGAGAAAGTGTTAGATTTCTTTTGTTTATTTTCTATTCTTTTGTTTAACTATCCCTCTCATTTTTTATCCACCCATTTTCTGTCTGTCATGTTGGTCACACACTGAGATCTGAGTGTTTTTGCGAGATCATTACTGGCAAACATGCCTGATGACGATAGCTTCAAAAAAGAGGTGGGGTTTCCCCTGTGAAAAGATGGGAAATGAGAGACATATAAAGAGAGAACGGGAAAGATCAAATGATGCTGGCATACTGTCAGTGACATCATGCTTAGAAGCTGAGACATCTGGATCCCAGGCAGCCATCACCATGGCGATCAGCATCACGGTTGTGGTGGGAGAGGGCGATACATGCTTACTAGCGATAATTAGTGTCGCAGATCTATCATCATTTCCAGCACTTGTATGTGTGTATGTGTAGGCCAGCGTAACCAGACATTTGACTATTAAGGCTAGTCCTTGAAATGACATGAAATTTGACATGAAATTTGATGAACATGTAAAAGTGATAAACCACAGTTCATTTAGTTTTAACCCTTTGGACTCCAAAGAAGAGTTTTTCATAGAACCTTTTAGGGGTTCTACCTTAGGACTAATTTATGGATTTAGTTTCAATTAATACATTTTGATTTAATTCAATTTTAACTTCATCACTATAAAACCCTGTTATACATCCAGCGCCACGTTGTTCACCCATAGGCATGCTGGTCCGAAAACAAGGTGTGTTCAGGTGCATTGTTGGTGCAATTTGAGGCAACTGAAAACGACTGCGCCATTGACCACAGTATTTTTTGTGTGCCTAGGTGGGTGCACAATGCACACACACCCTGCTTGTTACACACACCTTGACGTGCAGCAGCTCACAAACATTTTTAAATATTAAAAATAAAAGGATTTCTCTCTGGAGAAGTGTTCAGTCTTTCCACTCGCAAATTCTGCCATGTAAATAGCGACTCCGCCATGGAGCAAGAGCACAACTGGCTTTTAAAGGGAATGGGAGATGAGACTTAAAATTGGGCCCCTAGAGGATCTATATAGAACCCTATTGGCCTTTTTTTAAAGTTTGGACCCTGGAGATGTTTTGACACATCGTTACATGTGTGCTTATTTCAGAAACGTTTTAATCATTTTTAACTTTTTAAACATTTTAATGGCTGATTCCTCTGTATTCAGCACAACATCTGCTACAACAATAATATGTGAGCAGCATGTAGTACAAGTTTGTATTTTTGAGAAAATACAATTATATACATGGTCTCCCGATTCCAGAGGGTTATAGAATCTGAAATAATAATTTGACATTTTCACACTGCAAAAAAATCTCACTATTTTATCGTTCTAATTCTAATATCAATATGAATTTACTTGAGAAACATAATGAATTTGCACAAGACTTTTCACAAGGTGTAACAATTCTCTGGTGTCCCCAGACTGTGTCTGTGAAGTTTCAGCTCAAAATACCCCACAGATCATTTATCATAGTTTGTCAAATTGTCCCCAATTTGGGTGTGAGCAAAACACACCGTTTTTGTTTGTGTCCATTTAAATGCAAATGAGCTGCTGCATTCCGGCCCCCTTTACAGAAGAAGGCGGAGCCTTTACATCTCTAGCAAAAACAAAACTGGAGAATCTCACGCAGCCAAAATATCAGAAATTGTCAGTAGCGGTGTTCAGCCTAACATGTTCGAAGCTCAGTCGGACACTGATGGAGAGACTCAGGAAGAAGTTACAACTTTTAGAAACAACTGGACATTTACTTTACAACCTTTTTACAAAAAGTGCCTAAAACTTTTCTCGGTGCTGTAGCTTTCCGGGCAGGTTTCGTCAAGTGTCTTGGAGGCGTTGCCACAGTTCTTCTGGATTTAGTCTGTCTCAGTTTTTCCTGTAAATTCATGTAATCACAGAATCTCAGATGGTGAGATCAGATCATACTGGCTGTTGTCAGACTCCTTGTGCACACAAAAATCGCACTTGATTATTACAATTAATGGCACAATTAATGTTGGAAATGTAAACTGACATTTCCTACTGGCACACTACAAAACATATAAATAACTGGCTTAATAACCCCAATTTTATTTTTTTTTTTTTTTTTTCAGTACTGTATATCAGTGAATAAAAATGTTAGATTTTTTTTCTAAACCCATTGCCATTTATTTTTTGTTTTAAGCTTTAACTCATTAATTTTGATACATTTTTCAGAAAACAAGACTTAATATCTTAAGTCATGTTCCTTCTCAAGTATTTTTAGGCAATCTAAAAACTACTATGTAAGATTTTTTTTTTCATAGTGCGTGTCTAATTCATCAAATGCTGTTTGTGTTTGTTTGGGTAAGAGGCTTTTCAGAAGATAACATTGTGCTAGGTTGAAGGCCGTTGTCAGCAGTTTAAATTAAGTTTTATTGATGCGTCACGCCTCTCTCAGAAGACCCTAAATATAGTTGTGTCTCAGAGGGCTATTGCTTTGTCTTCATTAAATGATGTGTGAAAAAATGATAGTCTTTCTCTTGTTATTACCTGTGTTGGTCTTCAGGTCAGGGTAAGGTCAGGCTCCTTAATGAGAATCTTTGTGTCAAGGGTAGTGTTGCTGTAATATATAAGCTCCATTCCAAACCATAGCGAGCTGCCTACCTAGACAACAGTTTTAGGTATCATGCGCTTCTATTCTATTCTATTCTATTCAACTTCACTCTATTTGTGTGGCATGCCTGAGTGAGCGTTAATGGACTTCCTATATTTGTAGAGCAGTTTAGTTTAGCCACTCTTGGGGTTTGATTTCGATTATGATGCTGTTTTATAAAGCCGCTGCTTGTGTAGATAGTAGACAGCACAGCAGCTCACTTGGGGTTTGGAACCGAGCCAGTGTGTGTTCTGGAATCTCTGCTATCCAGGGAGAATCACAGCATCTCCTGTGACCTCCTGTGACCGATCATCATCTTCACGCTTTAATTAACATCTTCACGGTGCACAGACAGCAGCTCTGAGTGGCCACACACACACACACACACACACACACACACACATTAGCTCTGTTCCAAAACCTAGTGTGAGCTACCTTGCTGTCCACGGCGTATACTGTAGCATAGGCTGCTACCTTCAAATCCTATCTAAAATAGAACTTCATAAGCATCTTATTAGAAACTCTACACATGGCTAAACACAAATTCTGCTACTTATTTGAACTCAAAATTGATTCCACTAGATATTGACATTAGTTGATAGGCTAACAACACAAATTAATATGCATAATGCCTAGCACAAATAGTGGAGTTTTAATTAGACTGGCCTATTTTTTTATTGTATATATACACATTTATACTGCATTCAATATACTTAACATTTCGCTCAACACATCCACCATCTCAGTTTGTTTTTGTTTTTTTTTGTGAGCTTTTTGCAATGCATTCTGGGATTGTCATCTCCTTGCTGTAATGTTATTTTAGTATTACTTATATATTATTGTAATTTTTATTACATTTTTAATTTGCTTTTATTTTTATATTTTCAGTTTTCAATTAAATATTAGTTGTTGTTTTTTAGTTAGTCATTTTAATTCTAAAACTTTTTTCATTTAGTTTTGAAGGAATATTTCTAATTTCCATTTAGTTTAGGTTTTTTATCTAATATCTTTTTTTAGCTTTAGCTTTTATATTTTCATTTTAAAGATTCATTTTAAAGTTAAATTCAATTTTAAATATTTTTTTAGCTCTTGAACTTAAACTTATTTCACTTTTTTATCTAATATTTATATTTTATTTTAGCTTTATTTTGTTATATATTTTTATATTACTGTTTAAGTTTAATGCATTTTTATTTCAGTTTGGGTTTTTGAGTATTTCCATTTAGTTTTTCCAGTTTTATTATTTTCCAGTAATTTTAAGTGCTTCAACTTAAACACATTTCAGTTCCCTTTCAAGGGAACTCGAGCTGCGTCACCGCTTTGGGAACGCCTCTGCGTGATTGCGTCGTGAAGCACGTATGCCATCCATCCAATAGAGAGAGAGTACGTCATGGCGGGTGACGTCATAGACCCGGAAACTATAAAGCACCCCGGCAAACACACGCCTTTAGCTTCTGTTGCCTTCAACAAGCGCTCTGTGTTCATTCTGTCCAATCTGTGTTGTGTCTGAGTCAGACTTTGTTGTTTTTTGAGAGAAATATGGCGAGCGAACAGCATTTCGTTAGGTGTGTGCCTCCCTGCTCACGTTTCATTACGGGTGGGGACACACACTCGATGTGTGTTGTTTGTTTGGGAGAGCAGCACGCGCAGTCGGCACTCGAGGGTGGCGGCTGCGAACAGTGTGAGGCTCTGCCTCGCGTGCTGCGATCCCGCCGGGCGCCGAGGAGGCGCTCCGGCGCGTTCCGCGGCGCGGGTCCCGCTGCTGCTGAGGCACAGCGAAGGCTCATGTCGTGGGGTTCGCAGATGGATCTGGTGGAGGGGTTTGAGACGGGCCCCGCCCTATCTCAGCCTTCACCCGCCAGATCCGGCGCCGCGTCTCTGGGTTCGGGAGCCCGCGCTGCGGTTTCTCCCGCCCGGGGGCCGGCCGCGGCATTGCAGCTATCGTCCTCCGAGGAGGTCGATATCTGCACTGTCGATGCAGGGATTGAGGACTCGCCACTTCAATCCCCTGCAAGTGAGGAGCTCATGGAGGTTTTGAGCAGAGCTGTGGCCAGATTAAACATCGACTGGCCACATGAGCATAATGAGCGAGCTACTGTAAAAGTAAGCTCGACGCAGCGCTTTCTCCTCGCGCTCTGCTCAGCCTCCACGTAGGAGTCTGCCGTTTTTCCCCGATCTCCACACCGAGGTGTCGAGATCGTGGAGGCGGCCCGTGTCTGCACGTGTTTTCAACCCAGGCACATCTGTCTATAGTAATATCTCTGGGTTGAAAAGGCACGGTTATGGTCAGATGCCTCAGGTTGAAGAGACGCTTGCGAGCCATCTCTCGCCTGAATCGGCATCTGCCATAAAGGCTCCAGCTTTACCCACAAAGCCATTAAAAACTACATCAACGCTAGTGGGTAAAGCATACTCGGCAGCAGGTCAGGCCGCCGCATGTCTGCATACTATGGCCATTGTGCAGGCATACCAGGCTGACCTGCTGAAAGACCTGGGGGAGAGCCACGAGATCGGAGCTGATGTTATTACTGAGCTCCGATCCACAGCAGATCTCGCTCTCCGGGCCACGCAAGGAGGCGGCCAGGTGTGTTGGCCGTTCTATGGCAGCCCTGGTGGCCTCGGAGAGACATTTGTGGCTCAACCTTACGGATATAAGGGAGAGAGATAAGAGCTTTCTGCTCGATGCGCCGCTGGCTCCAGGAGGTCTGTTCGGTGACGCCGTCAATACCGTCACCGACAGGTTCCTGGAGGCCAAAAAGCAGTCGGCGGCGCTCAAGCAGTTCCTCCCCCGTAAGGCCCAGGTCTCGTCTGCTGCTGGGCGGGAGCAGCAGGCGCCGAGTACGAGCTCCTCCCATAGGGTGCAGCAAAAAGTGAGTGTCGCCACTCGTATGGCCCCACAAAAAGGGCAGCCGGGTGCGCGGCACTCACAGGCGCAGCCTTCCAAGTCCAGGGCCGATCTGAGGACGGTCATTGTGGCGAGGAAGGCTACGTCGAAGAAGTCCTGACGCCTGTGGGCCCAGGACAGTGAGGGTGATCCCCTCCGCGGGCGGACGGTGCTTACCGCAGTATACGGTACCCGTACGTCCGCGGTACCCTCACGGGGCCAACCCACCAACCCCGCCCGAGCGCCGGGGCGTGGGGAGGCCCCACGGGTCATCCGAGGATGGCCCGTACCCTCCGCGGAGGGAGTTAGTGCCGTTGGGTCGGCTGTTCCCTGCCGGTTCGCCGCTTCAGGGCGCTGTACTCACGATGCGAGCACATCAGAGGCCAGCCTCGAGAGGCTGGTACCCTTAGTAGATTTTGTGTCGGTATGGGAAAATCTGCCGCATTTCTCAGTGGGTCCTGCGATTTATAAGGGTGGGGTACGCCATTCAGTTCAGATGTCGTCCCCAGTTTCAACGGGTTCTGCCTACGTGTGTGGGCCCGAACAGGCTCTGGTGATGTCTCAGGAAGTACAGACTCTGCTGCAAAGGGGGCTATAGAGAGGTTCCCAGACAGGGAGTCAGGCTTTACAGCCGGTACTTCATAGTGCCAAAGAAGGATGGAGGGCTGCGCCCATCTTAGATCTACGCATTCTGAACCGGGCAGTGGCAAGGCTCAAGTTCAGGATGCTCACACTCAAACAGATCGTGTCTCAGATCAGGTCCGAGGACTGGTTTGTCACGATAGATCTCAAAGATGCATATTTTCATATCTCCATCCTTCCGCAGCACAGGAAGTATCTGAGGTTCGCTTTCAGGGGAGAAGCGTACCAGTATCGGGTGCTTCCTTTCGGTCTAGCCCTTTCACCCCGCACGTTCACGAAGTGTGTGGACGCTGCTCTGGTCCCCTTGCGGCTGCAGGGGGTCCGGATTCTCAATTATATAGACGACTGGCTGATCATGGCACGGTCAGCTCGTCTCGCGGTTCAACATCGAGATGTTGTTCTCGCACACATGAGGAGGTTGGGGCTGAGGCTCAACCCCAAGAAGAGTGTTCTGTCTCCTGTGCAAAAGATCACTTATCTCGGTGTGAGTTGGGATTCGGTCTCTATGCAGGCCCGCTTATCAGAGCCTCGTGTAGGGTCGATCCTCTCAGCCATGAACGGGGTGAAACTAGACCAGCCACTCACTGTGAAACAGTTCCAGAGACTGTTAGGTCTGATGGCAGCAGCGTCCAACGTGATTCCGTCGGGCCTGCTGTACATGAGGCCACTGCAGTGGTGGCTCAAAACCAGGGGGTTTTCCCCGAGGGGAAATCCTTTTCGCGTAATCAAGCCAACGCGGCGATGTCTCCGCGCCTTGGTTATGTGGAAGGACCCTTGATTCCTGACCCACCGTGTCGGCGCGTGTCTCTGACCACGGATGCCTCCCTGACGGGCTGGGGGGCGATCATGAGTGGTCGCTCGGCCCAGGGTCTGTGGCAGGAACACCAGCGTCGTGGCATATAAATTGCCTAGAAATGCTGGCAGTGTTTCTAGCACTAAAACACTTCCTGCCACATCTCAGGGGCCATCATGTGCTGGTGAGCACAGACAGCACATCGGTGGTGTCCTATATCAACCATCAGGGGGGTTTGAGGTCCCGTCGGTTGTACAAGCTGGCGCGCCTTATGCTCCTCTGGGCTCAAGGGAAATTGTTGTCAGTCAGGGCAATATATATTCCGGGGAGCCAGAATGTGGAAGCAGACATCCTGTCGAGGCAGGGGCCGAGGCCGGGAGTGGAGACTCCACACCGAGGTGGTGGAGCTCCTTTGGGAGAAGTTCGGCAGGGCCCAGGTGGACCTGTTCGCCACGCACGAAGTCGCACTGTCGTCTGTGGTTCTCCCTGTCGCATCCAGCTCCTCTGGGACTGGATGCGATGATGCAGGAGTGGCCGAGGCTGCTCCTGCACGCTTCCCCGATTGCTCTGCTTCCGGAGTTCTAGAGAGAGTGCGCTGGACGGGCCCGTCTTCTGCTAGTAGCCCGTTCTGGCCGGGTCGAGTATGGTTCTCGGACCTGGTTTCTCTCCTCGACGGCTCTCCCTGGAGATTCCGATCCGGAGGGACCTTCTCTCAGGCGGGCGGCGTATTCGTACACCCTCGCCCGGAGTTGTGGAAACTGTGGGCTTGGCCTCTGAGGGCCCAGCTCATAAGTTCGTCTCTCAACTGAGGTTGTGGAGACCATTCTACACTCCAGAGCTCCTCCACGAGGAAACTGTACTATCTAAAGTGGAGACTCTTCACCGTATGGTGTCGAGAACGCCTGTGGGATCCAGTTAACTACCCTGCGGTGCTGGAATTCCTGCAGGATAGATTCTCTGCTGGGCTAGCCCCCTCCACTCTGAAGGTGTATGTGGCGGCCATAGCGGCCTACCACACTCCTTTGAGTGGAGTGTCTATCGGGCGACACCCGCTAGTAACCCGTTTCCTCCGTGGAACCTTGAGGCTGAGGCCTGTGACACGTACTAGGGTGCCGGCCTGGGACCTCTCTATAGTCCTGCGAGGCCTTTCTGAGGCTCCTTCGAGCCGATGGAGGAAGTCACGGATAAGTTCCTTACTCTTAAGACAGTGTTTTTACTGGCTATTTCTTCCCTGAAGAGGATCGGGGATTTGCAAGCTCTCTCTGTGGCACCCTCGTGCTTGGAATTTGCTCCGGGTATGGCTAGAGCGTTTCTCGCGCCGAGGCCCGGGTATGTTCCCAAGGTCCTCACTAACCCGGTGAGGCCTATTGTCCTTCAAGCCTTTTGTCCGCCTCCGTTTACGACGTCAGACCGGGAGAGATTGAATCTGCTTTGTCCAGTTCGCGCCTTAGACGCATATGTCCACAGAGCTGCCCTGTGGAGGAAAACTGACCAGCTGTTTGTCTGTTACGGGCCGCCCTCGAGGGGGGGCCCAGTGTCAAAGCAGAGGATGAGCAAGTGGGTGGTCGAGGCCATCTCACTCGCTTATGAGGCGGCCGGGCGGCCTTCCCCTATGGCCGTTCGGTCCCACTCTACTAGGAGTATGGCTGCCTCTCAGGCACTTTTGGCAGGAGCTTCCTTGCAGGATGTTTGTGATGCGGCAGGATGGTCCTCGCCTCATACCTTCATCCGGTTTTATGAGCTGGATGTTAATACTACTCCGGGGTCTCGGGTGCTCGCCTCTCAACAATGAAACACAGACGGGCATCCGGACTCGTATGGGGCGTGGATATTCGTTCCCAAAGCGGTGACGCAGCTCGAGTTCCTTGAAAGGGAACGCCTCGGTTACATATGTAACCTTAGTTCCCTGAATAGGAACGACGGCCGCGTCACCAAGCCATACTCCCCGCATGCCCGCAAGCGTCTTGTCTCAGGCCTTCTCCAGAAGCTAAAGGCGTGTGTTTGCCGGGGTGCTTTATAGTTTCCGGGTCTATGACGTCACCCGCCATGACGTACTCTCTCTCTATTGGATGGATGGCATACGTGCTTCACGACGCAATCACGCAGAGGCGTTCCCAAAGCGGTGACGCAGCGTCTCGTTCCCTATTCAGGGAACTAAGGTTACATATGTAACCGAGACGTTAGTTGCCAAGGCAACATTTTCTTTGAAAGTTTTTAATCTAATATTTATATTTAATTTTTCTTTCAGCTTTGTTCCAATTTTTACAAACATGATGATACTTTCAAATCTGGCCTAGGTAGGCAGCACACAGATACCTGCTGTCTTTCTCTTTTAAATATTTTTATTCAGTAGAAACGCATTCTTACACACGCCTGAACTCTCACTCTATGCACATTTACATTTCATCATGCTGTTTTTCTAGTGGACTGCTGCTAATTAAATTAAAGCAGACGTTGCTCATCCTCATCTGTGCTTATTTTGCTCATGAAAGGAGAAAACGTCTCAGAGAGGGTGCCGTGTGCACTTGAACATGGAAAGGAAATAGTTGGATTTACAGGATTAGAGCTGGCTAAAATCCATCAGTGCTTCCTCTGCAGAAAGGACAAGGAGTTTCCCCTCTCTGCCAAATGGCACCAGCGCGGCATCCTCCACCAATATCCAAAGGCACCAGATAGATTTCTCTCTTCTGTTGCCATGGGCAACCAATGTCTTCCTCCATCCTTCGGTAATGCCTTCCCTTTCTTTCTCTCGCTGTCTCGTGGGCCACTTGCCGGCAGAGATTCTCTGTTTCCAGGCAGCTTGCCACATTTCTGTGTCTCTGTGAGCAGTTGGAATAATGCTCTGTGATAAAAGGTTAAAAACCTCTGATGATGGCGAGTACATTTTTTTCTTTCTGTCATTTTGCTTTTGCTTCAGACTGACCTGATCTTTTCATCCAAGGTTTCATGAGATGAGGTGTAATTGTGGCTTCCCTCAAAGAGCTTCCGGCTTATAATTACATTCATCTTTCCCTCCTCTGCTTTTTGACATCAGCTCTTTCAGAAAATTCTCAATCGTATGTGCTTCATAATCTGTTTTTTGATGTTCTATTTACAGAGAGCCGCTTCTTCACCTGGCCCCATTTTACTCAATCTTTTCTTGTGATTTCCCATCAGGATCCAAAATTAGAATTTGATTGTCCACTTAAGAAATTCTATTTAACTATATGTCAACTAACTTTTATTAGAGTATTAGTAGTGTCTGCTTATACTTTATTTTGATGCTCCCAAACAGACATTGTCGTATGAATATGTGAACATGCAATATATCAGAAGAAAGAACAGACCCTCTGCTTTTAAATAGAAAAGGCGTGGTTTATTCTAGCTTCATGCATTCTTTTTTTTTTTTTTTTTTTTTGTCAACACTTAAATGTGGGTAAGTTTCATAGAAACAAGCAACATTGTGCAAAAATCTTAGAAAATCAAGTTTTTATCAAAGACTACATCCAGGTGGGATTCATCCATAATCAAAACTCAGATGGAGTTGATCAAGTCCATCGACACTGCCAAAGCTTCACAGTCCTATAGCTCTTCCTGTAACATTTCATTCAGTAACATTAGGCAGTTTTGATGCTGTTTGATGTTGGTGATTGCGTTATTTTACATATGCATATTATTACATATGATATTGCTTGTTTCTGCATCTTCTTCGCATGTGTTTTGATCAGGAGATTATGTACTCTTTCAGAAGATGTGTAATACTGCCCCTACCATAAAATAGTGAAAACACGGAAAGCCGGACAATTCTGTCAATGGCGTTGAAGCATTGTCTCATAAATGATGGAATTTTTCATCAATGGTGGAGTAATAGTCAATCTTTTGTAAAAGTAGTTAACTTTGATGGATGCTTGGACTACTTCTCTTCTCCATCTACATGTCATCATTAGGATCCGTCATTCAGAAACATGGCTTTTCTTATCACTGCTGTGCTGATGACACTGCATTGCATCGGAGCCTGTCTGACAGACATTTCTGGATGGATGAAGGAGCCAACCCAGCACTGCATCACAACTACTTCTCTATACAGCTGTAGGTTCGTCAACCATAACTCCTTCCAGGACAGCCAGGAACCTTGAAATTGTGATTGATGACCAGTTACGCATCACAGACCTAATCACTACAACACACCAGTCCTGCAGATTCACGATATACAACATTAGGAAGATTAGACCCTTCCTATCAGAGCAGGCCACACAACTCCTGGTCCAAGCTCTTGTTCTCTCCAGACTGGACTACAGTAATGCTCTCTTAGCGGGTATGCACTATTAAGCCTTTGTAACTGATCCAGAATGCAGCAGCGAGGTGATATTCAACGTGCCGAAAAAAGCTCACATCACACCTATCTTCATCAGTTTGCACTGGCTGCCAGTAGCCACTCGCATCAAATTCAAGGCACTAATGTTTGCCTAGACAACCGCTGGGTCTGCACCAGTATACCTAAACTTGCTAGTTCAGACTTATGCGCCCTTCAGCAATCTTGCGTTCTGCAAGTGAAAGAAGCCTTGTGGTGCCATCCCAAAGAGGAACTAAATCACTCTCATGGGACCTTTTCCTGGACTGTTCCCAGCTGGTGGACAAATTTGACAAATGCCATTTTTAAAAAAGGTGTGTAAAGACACATATTTTTGTGAGCACCTGGTCAATTAAAACTAGCACTTACCTATTCTATTCATTTTGTATTTATTTTTTCTGAAAAAAAAAACCTTGCTTTGTGTACTTTGCTAGACCTGAGACTTGTTACAGCACTTGTATGCTGATGCCCTCTTGTTGATCTGATTGCTTCTATTGTTCTCCTCATTTGTAAGTTGCTTTGGATAAAATCATCATGCTAATTGATTGTGTAAGTGTAAATGGATGGATTTTCCACTGAGGTAAAAGTCATTTGACAGTCACTGAGCTTTTTCAAGTGACCTGTATGTCTGATTTGAATTGCTCACATCACTTAGTATTTACATTCCGAAACTTATGTTGTGAATCTGATAGATATCCTCCAGTTGTTTTTTATTTACTCAACAAAGCCAATTTTAATCTTATTTTAGACTGTTTCCCATAAGTCTCTCTTTTTTTCCCACAGGTGAGTACACTGTGATGACGGCCCACTTTCACCTGAAGAGGAAGATTGGTTATTTTGTGATTCAGACGTACCTGCCGTGCATCATGACCGTCATCCTATCCCAGGTGTCCTTCTGGCTGAACCGAGAGTCTGTTCCGGCCCGAACTGTATTTGGTGAGTTTAATCTCTGACTGAATCTTGAACTCATTCACAATGCTTCAGATTGATCTGGGTTTTGGGAATATTTCAAACTTTGGATGCTTCTACAGAGATGTGAGTCATGTGACATGACACTATGTATAATAGAATTGCAAAGAAAAAAAACGTTTTAGAGACCTGAATGAGTATGCAGTTCCTAGAGGACATTTTTTTATATCAATTAACATACTTTTTATGGGTGTATTTTATGGGTGTATTGATGCTTCAAATTCAGTGTGAGGTGTTTTTGGTTACTAGAGTTTTACAAAAGTTTCTCATCCACACTGAAACATCAAAAATGCTAATTCACCTCACTGCTCATATGTAAAACCTCATAAAAGCTCTCTGAGATGATACAGATGGAACAGACATAATAAAGTTTCTATTCTTCTAGCAGGTTCATTTTATTTAGCAAGATATATCAGCTTTCATTGATTTGAATGCTGGTTGCCATTATATGTTTGGTCTAAAATGCAGGACAGAAAATGTGAGTAAATTTTCTGTCATCTTTGCGCAAACCCTTCAGGGACAACCTCCATGGATGGGTCGCTGGACCCTGTTTTCGGGCGGGACTCCGGTCCAAACCATTAACCAAAGTTCAAACTGAAAGTCCAAAACACACAAACAGTGCCGTGACAATAACAATTGGGGGGGGGGCATTTTATAATTAATTCTATCATATTCTATTTTCTAGAATAATAAAAAAAAACAACAAAGATTCCACACTTTGAATTTCAGAGTTGATCTGGGTCATGCATGTATGAAAATGGAGCATGTTTTGCAATATTCCTGTACACCTTGTAGTCAATTAGTAGAGTCTGACCGAAATTGGTTATTTTAAGTATTGAAAACATCCAAAATGTACACTGCCGGTGTACTCTAGCATCAGGACTGAGAAAGACTACTTTAGCTGAAGAAACTGGATTGACCTTCAAGCCATAAAATTCACAAGGAGCCCTGGGAGCCTCTGGCTCCAGAGTCCTCTGCCCCAGATTAGAGACTTTAACGGGGAAGCCAGTCGTTTCTGAGCATTTCTGTGAGGATATATGGAGCTCAGGTACAGAACAATTTGGTTACTGTGGATATTCCCTGAGCTCTGTGTTGCTAAGCAGGTAATGTTGAGGGGATGAGCCCTCCTGGCATAGGTTCAGATGTCTTTCTGCCCCTACCATCTGTCTCCCTTTTTGTCTTTGTCTTTATTCTCCCGTCGGTGTCTCTCTCTGTCCCTGGAGTCTTTCTGGCAGTTCTTCAGCTGTCCAGGCCTCTCTTTCTGTCTCTTATCTTTCTCGCTCTATCCATTTATTATACAGCCTTTTAAACAATCGCCATCAGGCAAATGTTCAGAGCTAGCATTCCCAAAAGAAATCTTGTATTGCCAAATAATAAGCCTAAAAATGTCAGTATATTAATTGTAGAGCATCACATTATTTTTTACCATGTCGTAGATATCTTATTAGAGTTTTATGATGTGTTGAGATATTGAAGTTGAAATAGAGAGAATGGAATTAAAATGGAACTCAAATGCGCATGAAGGCGTTCGAGAGCTGCATAATTGAAAACTCGCTCCGGGCTAAATAGCTTGTGAATGTTATCTAATGTATACTTTATTATGACGCTTGTACGTTCACTGCGCGGTCGTGTGTTTTTCAGTTTGTTGCATTACTAAAGTATTAAAGGATTTGTCCAACTGAAAATTAAAATGCTATCATTTGCTCACCCTCATGTTGTTGCAAACCCAGAAGAGATTTGCTCAGAGTGCTTTTCGTAATGGGAACTGGAGCGTTCGAGCTCCAAAAAATTACGGGGGAAAAAATGAATTAATAAAAATGGTCTGTATGACTCATGCATTATATTCTCTAGTCTTCTGATGTGATGCAATATAGTTTTGTGTGAGGAACATGACGAAATGACGTAGTTTGTAGAAAATCTTGCCCCAACTCTCAAATCTTCTAACACGTTCAGCTTAAATATGGTGTATCAAAAGCACATTGCACCAGGTTTGATGACACTGATGCCAAATGCCTTGTTTTTTCACATTGTGGATTGGTGGAAAGCAAGATTTGTCTTTTAGTCTTTTTAAGTCTGTTGTTCCTCACTCAAAGCTATCACATGACTTCAGAAGACTTGGAATATAGTGCATGAGTCATGTGGACTAATTCTGTGGTACTTTGTTTGTTCTTTTTTGGAGATTGACAGAACGTCCATACACATTCACTTCTGTTGAATGGAAATAAAAAGCCGTTCTACCAAACATCTCCTTTTGTGCTCCACGGAAGAATAATGTATTACAGTTTGGAACGACATGTGTGAGTAAGTGAAATAGAATGTTCATTTTTATTTGAGAATTCCTTTAAATAAGTAAATGAAAGCATATTAAGTTGACAGCAGAGAAATCCATAAATGGTATTGCCATGTATGATGCCTCTGAAAGGTATCAGCTGGGTTTATTTGCAGCTCAGTCGAAAATGATACTTGATGGAAACTGAAGAATAATTTCGAGGAATTCAGCCATTCTGCTGGTCTGCTTGAGCCCCTGGCCCTTTAGTCGTGAAAGTGCTCTTTTCGATCGTACCGCAGTGCCCCCGGAAAGCGATTAGCCCCTTCCCCGCAGAGGTCTGTGCACGCCACTGATGCCATTTTAGAACCTCAATTTGGTATAATGTTTTTTTCAGATGGTGTTTTTCTTTTTTAAAAGTAACAACAGAAGCATTTAAAGTCGTTGGAGTTCCTTTCATCTCCCTGAAGTGCTGAAGTGTATTCGATTACATTTCTCTCCATGCCATAACTGATACGTTTCCATCCTGCAGTCTAGTGTCTGACAGCATCTCTACGGATGAGATGATTAAACATTTGAACACTTCAAGCAAAGCACCTGCTACCCAGGCAATCAGGGTCTCTTAACTGCTCCCTATACACCTGTACAGGTCCTTCTAAAAAAATTAGCATATTGTGATGAAAGTTCATTATTTTCGATAATGTAATGATAAAAATTAAACTTTTATATATTTTAGATTCATTGCACACCAACTGAAATATTTCAGGTCTTTTATTGTTTTAATACTGATGATTTTGGCGTACATCTAAAAAAATTAGCATATTTCATCCGACCAATAAAATTCAGATTTTGGCATACAGCTCATGAAAACCCAAAATTCTCAAAAAATTTAAATATCATGAAAAGGTTCTCTAAACGAGCTATTAAACTAATCATCTGAATCAACTTATTAACTCTAAACACCTGCAAAAGACTCCTGATGCTTTTAAAAACTCCCAGCCTGGTTCATTACTCAAAACCGCAATCATGGGTAAGACTGCCGACCTGACTGCTGTCCAGAAGGCCATCATTGACACCCTCAAGCGAGAGGGTAAGACACAGAAAGAAATTTCTGAACGAATAGGCTGTTCCCTGAGTGCTGTATCTAGGCACCTCAGTGGGAAGTCTGTGGGAAGGAAAAAGTGTGGCAAAAAAACGCTGCACAACGAGAAGAGGTGACCGGACCTGAGGAAGATTGTGGAGAAGGACTGATTCCAGACCTTGGGGGACCTGCGGAAGCAGTGGACTGAGTCTGAAGTAGAAACATCCAGAGCCACCGTGCACAGGCGTGTGCAGGAAATGGGCTACAGGTGCCGCATTCCCCAGGTCAAGCCACTTTTGAACTAGAAACAGCGGCAGAAGCGCCTGACCTGGGCTACAGAGAAGCAGCACTGGACTGTCGCTCAAATTTTGCATGTCATTCGGAAATCAAGGTGCCAGAGTCTGGAGGAAGACTGGGGAGAAGGAAATGCCAAAATGCCTGAAGTCCAGTGTCAAGTACCCACAGTCAGGGATGGTCTGGGGTGCCATTTCAGCTGATGGTGTTGGTCCACTGTGTTTTATCAAGGGCAGGGTCAGTGCAGCTAGCTATCAGGAGATTTTGGAGCACTTCATGCTTCCATCTGCTGAAAAGCTTTATGGAGATGAAGATTTCGTTTTTCAGCACGACCTGGCACCTGCTCACAGTGCCAAAACCACTGGTAAATGGTTTACTGACTATGGTATTACTGTGCTCAATTGGCCTGCCAACTCTCCTGACCTGAACCCCATAGAGAATCTGTGGGATATTGTGAAGAGAAAGTTGAGAGACGCAAGACCTAACACTCTGGATGAGCTTAAGGCCGCTATCGAAGCATCCTGGGCCTCCATAACACCTCAGCAGTGCCACAGGCTGATTGCCTCCATGCCACGCCGCATTGAAGCAGTCATTTCTGCAAAAGGATTCCCCACCAAGTATTGAGTGCATAACTGAACATAATTATTTGAAGGTTGACTTTTTTTGTATTAAAAACACTTTTCTTTTATTGGTCAGATGAAATATGATAATTTTTTGAGATAGGAATTTTGGGTTTTCATGAGCTGTATGCCAAAATCATCAGTATTAAAACAATAAAAGACCTGAAATATTTCAGTTGGTGTGCAATGAATCTAAAATATATGAAAGTTTAATTTTTATCATTACATTATGGAAAATAATGAACTTTTATCACAATATGCTAATTTGTTTCCATATATATTCTAATTTTAACGAGTACACATTTATTTATTTATTTATTTTTCCATACATGTAGTGATTAATGGCTGTTGTGATAGTTGAAACAAAACATTTATTAATTTACAGCATGTCTCTTATTAAAATTATAATCACATAACTGTTGCACTTTAAACTAACACACTTGGCTAGTAACTAGGATTTATTTAAACCCCACATTAAGTGATCAATAATTTTTTTTTTTATTTAAACAAAAGACAAAAATGTCAAATTTTATTATATAAATATTGTTTTATTAATGACAATTATAAATCACATAACTGTTGCACTTTTAAACTAGTACAATTGTTTTTGATTATGTATTTATTTAAACCCTAAATTAAATGATTAATGATATTTAATATATGTACAAAATATATAAATATATCTTTTTACTGCCTATTTTTATTATATATTATTTTATTATTTATTATAATTATGATAACATATAATAACTCACTAAACCATCCATCCATCCATGTATCTATCTATAATGTAAACACATACACCTAAATACATTAAGTGTTTAATGACTGTTGTGATGTTTAACAAAATGAAAAAATGTAAAATAGAATTATACAAATATTGTTTTATTTATTAAAATTATAATCACACAACTGTTTTATTATTTATTGAAATTAGAATTACATGACTGTAGCACTTAAAACTAGTACACTTGTCAAGTAACCATATATTTTAGCCCAACTAATGAGATGGTACACAATGACTTTTGGGTAAATAACATCTCTACACTTCCAGTGTCAACGTGTTTGGTATGCTGTTTGCATATTGAGCAAACACACTTCCTACGATTTAGAATTTAATTTTAAGATGACCATTTTAAAAGTATCCTTTGTGTGTGGTTACTGACCTCTTCAGCTCTTCACTTTCACTGTGGTGTCTTTTTTAGGTTATGACTGATGCATTGTCACTGCTTTGTCAGTATATGAATATCTGCATTATGCCTAAAGATTTCTGGTGATCCATCCAAAACTCCTCATCTGTGGCTCTCTGGTTGTTCAAACCATCATCCGCTCGCTGATGTCATGCTCGTACCACCCGGGATTGAATACTGAAGAGTTTGACGGCGATAGAAATTAATTGGAGGCATTTGTTTACGTGCATGGTCGCAATCGGAGTCCCCTAGCTTGCCGTCTGTCAGGCGGATGTGTCACTGCAGGCCTGGATCAGGCTGGAGTCGAACAGGTTCCTCTCCAGAATCCCTTCACGATGTCACTGAGTCTCAGCTGAGACCGTTCAGAGCATTGCATGATAAAAGTCGTGAAAGTGACAGAGGATTCTCATTAAGGTTATTGTCTTTCCGGTCCCCGACCAAAGAAGGCTGTCATCTTGTTGTAGTATTCCCTCAACAACAGAATTATTCAAACTTGCAAGGCTCTTTCTAAAAATACTTTGCAGTAAACACACCAGAGTTCTTAGAAAGGGACATAAATGCGAAAGAATGAGAGCAATTCGGGCGTTTAGAGGGCATAGTGTTGTCGTATTTTTGGTTGATTAGAAGCCCAAAGACTGGAAAGAATGTGGTGCAGCACAGATATAACAGCAGGGACATCCCTATAGTCTGAAGCTTTAGAGACGTTTAGTCTTTCAAAGTCATTGAAGGTGAAGAATGTTATTTTTGTGATGTTAAAATACTTTCTCCTGCAACACAGAGGCTAGTGTGTTGCTCCGCAAGTATAAAGAGCTGTTGTTTCAAGTCGAACTTTGGTTATGTCCCATGACATCCATCTATATATCCATCTCTCTATATATACATCCATCCTTCCATCTTCTCTATTGTTCAACCAGTGGAAAATGTAGAGTTTGTTTTGAACAAGTTTGACCAGTTTTATTAGTTAGTTTATATATTTATTTATTGTTGTATTATTTTATTTATTTGCCATTTTATTTATTTAGCTTATTTATTGATTGTTTTATTAATGAATCAGTATTGCCCAACCAATTGAAAATGTAGTGTTTTTGTTTTGTTTTTGTTTTTTACATTTCTGACCAGTTCAATCATTTATTTAATTATTGGTGTATTTATTTATTGTGTCATTTATTTATCAGTATTGTCCAACTATATATATATATATATATATATATATATATATATATATATATATATATATCAGTTTTTATATATTTATTTATATTTATATATATATATATTTTTATTTTGACCAGTTTTGATATATATATGTATATATATATGTATATATATATATATATATATATATATATATATATATATATATATATATATATATATATATATATATATATATATATATATATATATATATATATATATATATATATATATATATATATATATATTTTTTTTTTTTTTTTTTTTTATTTATCTGTATTTCAAAACCAATGGAAGATGTGTTTTTTTGGGAACAATTTTGACCAGTTTGAAAAATTCCCCAGGTTTGTTTGTTTGTTTGTTTTTTAGTTGTTGGGTGTTTATGTTTTACTCCCTAAATAATGTTACGCAATACAGCATTCGTTTTTGTATGTGCACGATTGTCAAAACCCTTTGTGTTCTCTGCAAATGTTTGCTAAACCGGTTTTATTTTTCATTTAATGTTGGAATTGAGTTCTGCGACATTCCTGTGAAGCCATACAACTGCATCTTGACAAAAACTGTCCAGTTGTATTTCAGCATGAATTTAAGTTCTAACTTCAAGAAGATCTAAGTTGATTTACAATGTTATTTTTTATTTTCTTCTCAGGTGTAACTACTGTACTCACTATGACCACTTTGAGTATCAGCGCTCGTAACTCCCTGCCGAAAGTCGCCTACGCCACAGCCATGGATTGGTTCATCGCTGTTTGTTATGCCTTTGTCTTCTCCGCCTTGATTGAGTTTGCTACCGTCAACTACTTCACCAAGCGTGGCTGGGCCTGGGATGGCAAGAGCGTGGTCAATGACAAGGTAATGATCATTAATCATCTCCCAGCATGCTTTGTGTTGTTTGGGTGGGGCGGCGTATGGATCAGATTGATTGACTTGGCGACAGTGTTACATTTTTGAGTAATGTGACGTGTCAGGTGACAAACTGTACTGTGACTGACAGGAAATTCAATCCTGGAAGTAAGAGCATATCAGATTGATGTGGATGTGGCTTGTTCCATAGAAAAAACAAGCATGAGATGACCTGAGTATTGCAATTCTTTCTTCTAGACAGCAGCTTGAGTAACCCTATACAGTAAGCCTACAGTTTCATATTTCACTCTCAGAAAAAAGGTACCCGAAGGTACAAAATTGAAAAGGCACATCTTTGTGCCTTACTCACCCCTAAATGGTACATATTAGTACTTTAAGAGTGTGTATTAGTACCTTAAAGGTACATATTAGTATTCCTTTTCGGTTTTGTACCTTAGGGTACTGCCCCAGTGACAGCAATGAACCTTTTTCTGTGTTGATAAGCAAATTTCGAAGTCTTCTAAATGCTCAATATGATCAAGGCTGCAAAACCTCTTGTACACAATCTACTACATGCCTTCCTCTTGTCTGATTGATTGATATCTCAAATTGTTTTAGCAAGTAAAGATATAATATTTCTGAAAACATCCCCCTTCAGCTCGTGGTCCATGTGTCTTTTTACTGTAATCTTTACTGTTTTTTACTGAAGTAAACGTAAGAATTACTTTTATATTTCTAGTAATGTTTCTAGATGAACACTTACTGAAGCAACTTAGGTTTACTTGGTTATCTATACTTTTTTTTATATATATATATATATACATTTTGCTGCCCACACTAAAAACTACAATCATAAAACTAAGCACTGTTATCTTACTAAGGCATATTGATGAGAAATATAGAGTGACAACTAATATTTATATGCATTTTTATGTATGTAGTTTGGTTTACTGTTATAAAGAACTTATTGATTTACGTTACAAGCTATCAGAATTTCATCTTATTTTTTCGGCCATATACTGTACATTTCAGTAATTGCACAAAATTATATATTTAAGTTCAGTTTTGGCATTTAGATGTTTTCCCCCTCAAGAATAAGCTGCATATTGGCAATATGTCTTAATATATGAGCCATAAAAGCCTGATGTATCAAATGTATCAAGTTACCAAAGGTTTTGATCAAAAGTCTGAGATCTCGATATGATCTCAAACATTTTTTGTCAATCCATTTTAAATGATAATTTGTCAGTCAATGCTGATACCATGATGTAAATCATCCATTATTTTCTTTTTAAAAATTTGCATCATTTATATCCAATATGTTTCTCCATCTGTTTAGTGCAACTTAGAAAAAGCGACCTGTGTCTCATTACGGTTTACTTTTGTAAAATATATAAGTTTTCATTTTATATTCTGAACAACAGCTGTAAAATCTCACTTTAGTGTGTCTTTATCTGTAAAGTAATTTGCTCTCCACCAGTTCACTGATGTCCTGACAGTAAAGCTATGCTGATAGAATCAACCGTCTATGATACATACAGCTCTCTGTATGAGATAAACACAGAGTAGTACATTATGATTTTATCATGGCGCACTCCAAATTTCATTTCATATCCTGCTTATTTAAGCTATAAGGAAAACTGCAGAAGGTCAGATAACACAGAGAGGTCATCTAGATCAGTTAGTACCTGGGTACGGCATGGGACCCAGCTTTATGATGGTAGCCCATGAAATGAACAGTAGCACACTCCTTCCCTCAGTAGTCTATGTTCTTCTCCTTGGGTAAGAGAGAACAACCCTCAAGCCTTTCGTGCTAGGGTTACAGTTATATTTATTTACCATTAAAATAATTCCCTTGGTAGAACCCTTTTTCATCACTCCGTTGAGACCTAGGCCTTGTTTACACTTGGTATTAAGATGTGTTTTGGTAATTCAGATCACAAATAGAGATATTCCCAATTACATCTGGTGTTTTAACCCGTCTCTTTTGTCCACTTTCAACCACTTCTGTCCTGATTTCTTCGAGGGGAGGGTCAGGTATATGTGACCTTTTTCAGATCTTGCAATCGAATGGACAGAATAAGCTCATGCAATTTACATATGAATGTTACCTTAGTTGACGGAAAAACACACAGAGCAGCAGTTTTCGTTTCTGCTCTGACAGCCTCAAGACCAAGCAAAACGTGGTGAGTGTGTGTTAGAAATCAGGAATGGTTAGAAAACATTGTGGTACGTTTTCGTCTTCAAACCAAACTTGGGTCTTCAGCCGACGAAGTTTAAAACCCGTCTGGCTACCACGCTTCCCATAATGTCTACGAGTTAGGTGTTTTGTGGCTGTTCGAAAGCATTGGAACACATGAGTGTTTACACAGCAAAAGCAATCTAGTCAAAAGTGGTCGAAAGTGGACAAGCTCAAAACGTTTTTGACCATATTTACACCTGTATTTAACTAGCTTGAATGCCAGCCGAATTTAGCCCCGCCCACAAAAACTTTTGCTCGGGCAATTTGGTCT
This sequence comes from Gobiocypris rarus, assembly GCA_023029165.1. Lineage (NCBI taxonomy): Eukaryota > Metazoa > Chordata > Actinopteri > Cypriniformes > Gobionidae > Gobiocypris > Gobiocypris rarus. The sequence continues at coordinate 16,776,384 of CM040932.1, read as the reverse complement.
GGAAACGCTCCATAGAGGAGTTATTATGCCCGAACAGAAACTGTTCGGACCAAAGAAATTGTCAGGGCGGACTTTAGACGATGATGGACAGATGATCAACAGTAACATAATCAAAGCTCAATGGAGCGGTACCAGACTCATATTCTGACTAGAATTGAGTATGGCCACGCCAGGCTAGTATTTAGCATCATCCACTTATCATCCGAGAAAATGCATATTAATACCAGGTGTAAATATGGCCATAGATCCTTGTTATCCCAATACTGTTATAAGAAACAAAAAAAGGAAGACTAGTTTTCTGTGCTGTGACTCTTGTCGTGGAGGAAGAGATCCTGATCCCTGAGAAATGTGGTTTGCTGAGGCTTCCATTATTTCAACATGGTAATTTGGCTCCTACTTAGACAGGAGTTTGGAATGGCTCAATCCAGTTGATCGGCTGGTCAAAGCATGCCCTGGGAATATTCTGAGATAACTGACCATCAATCATTTTCAGACCCCATGAGACATTGGATGTGGGTCAATCAAGTGATGTAAGCAACTTGTTGCTTATTTTAATGTGAATCCCTCTCTTTTCGACTCCAAGATGGGTGGGGAGTAGAGATGATGAAACTGAAAACTGAAGACATGGCTACAAAACACAACGTTTCTTGGATGTGGAGACTGGCAATACTTCAGGAATGTGTTCTTGTGCTGAGCAATGATGACTGGCCAAAATGTATCATCATTGAAGCTCTTTCTCCAGATAGACAAAAAGGGTCCCAGCAAGCAATAGCCATCATTCCACTGCTGATGTTAACTATAGACCCGATATAGTCTGGCTATGAACTTGCGAGATGTGTGATATTCCATGTAAATTCAACAGCATTTACAAGGTGTTTGGTTTTATTTCTTTGAAATTGATGACTATTCTTGGGCTATGGTTAGACATCTATAAAATTTCACTGACAGCCCAAATTTTGTGTCGTTTTAGCCTAGACATCAGGGCTGTGTTTGGATGGCTATTAGGTGTCTTTTAAACGCAAAATTGCTTGCTGGGGTATTGCAGGAACAGTAAAAGAAAAAAATAATGAACTAGACAAATTCTTGGGCAATGCTGTTACATGCCGGTTACATGGTGGATAACATATAAAGACATCTCCTCATCCAACTTTGATAAAGGGTAATCCATAGAGAGTTTGATGATGTGGATGAAGATGAAATAAAGCATGAGCTCAAGACTCAAGGAGTAATGTACATAAAAAGAGCAATAATCAAAAGAGAATAACAAATGCTTAAAACTAATACATACATCATCAATTTTAATATGCTGATGCTCCCAGAAAGAATATGAATTGGGTATCTAAGTGTTCCAGTGGACCTATGTGTACCCAATCCTCTGCGGTGTTTCAATTGTCAAAAATACAGACACACAGGTCTAATGGTTGCAACAACAAACATATCTGCTGTAATTGTGGTGAGGAAGGCCATGACAAGGAGAGTTGTGAAAAACCAACTTGTAATTGCACAGGTGATCATTCAGCTGCATCAAAACAGAAAAGAAAAATACAGAAGGTCAGATGTACAAAGAGGATTGGTTCCCCTGAAGCAAAGAATGGTGGCTGCTGCACCTGTTTAAACGTTTGCCTCTGCTGTCAAAAAATAAAATAAACTGAGAGATTAGACTGCCAGACAGATATAACCTGGATGCATAAAGATAAACCTCAAACTGTTAACTACAGTAATCTTCTCTCAAGGGCGAAGAGGACAGGAATTTAGAGTGAAACTCTTATAAATGACATTCGTCTCAGTCAGAGTTCAACAACTGAGAACCAAAAGGCAAATAAAAATAACAGAAAAGCAAGCGCTTTACAATCAAAAGATGAAACCTCTAAGACGAGACAAATTAAAGATGTGGAAATTAAAGAGAGTGAACACCATTGTAGAAGTCCGTCTCCTAAAGGCAGAATTAGGACAGCTGTTCCTATTTTTTTCTAATATGGAAAATGTTATCATCCAATGGAACTGTCGTGGTGTCAGGACTAATTTTACGGAGTTGAGGCATTCAACTGGAGTTATTAATCCTCTTTTTGTCTTCAGGAGATACAATTATCATCAGATTGTGCTTTCTCTTTTTAAAACTTGACTATTTGGAATTAATAATAATGGGCTTCTGATACAGACATTTTAATAAGAAATGATTTGATCCATAGTCATATCAATATTATCAGCTATCTACAGGTGACAGCAGTACAACTGACGCTGTAGAAAAGCATTACATTCTGTTCAATTTAAATTCCCCCTGGTTTAAATTTGACACACATGGAGATAACCTTGTCACTCAGCTCCCATCTCCCTTTATTCTAATGGGAGATTTTAATAGCCATACCTTTCTGTTGGGCAGTATTCATTGCAATACACAAGGAAAGAAAATTGAAGATTTTATAGATAGCTATACCTTAGTCTTTTAAATTATGGTTTGAATACGGGACATGGAATATACTCTGCAATCGACTTATAGGGATAGTTCATCCAAAAATGAAAATTAGCCCATGATTTACTCACCCTCAAGTCATCCTAGTTGTATATGACATTCTTCTTTCAGCCGAATAAAATCGGAGTTCAATTACAAAATGCCAGGCTAATCCTGGAATTAGATTTGCAGTAATAGTTGCAATTCTTTATCAAGTAAACTTTCGGCCGACGGCTCTCCCTGTTCCATTTATGGAAAAATTGTTAAAAGTTCCCCTGCCGTTCAAAAGACTAGCACGTCCAGGTAGGCTTGTCATGATGTCACGTATGCATCTTGAGTTTCACTTTCAACATTCAACACTTTTCCACGGAAGACAGTTGGCCGAAAGTTTACTTGATAAAGTTTTAACACCCCGGAGCCACATGGAGCACGTTATTTGATTCAAAAACAGAGCCACTATTACTGCCATTCTAATGCTTGGATAAGCCTGTAATGTTGTAATATAACTCAGATTTTATTCGTCTGAAAGAAGAATGTCATATACACCTAGGATGACCCTTTAAAATGTCAGCCTGAACTTTTTTAGACCAATCATGGAAAATATACGTTATGTTGCCAAAAGGATTGGGACACCCCTCCAAATCATCGACTGTAGGTGTTCCAGTCACTTCCATGGCCACAGGTGTATGGGTCACTCTCAGGAGCTCAGTGAATTCAAGCTTGGTACCGTGATAGTGTCACCATTCTGTGTAGTTTAGTTCTAGACTTTCAGTTTGTTTTCATTTGTCACGTTTTTCTTTGTTATGACTCCTGTCACTCGTCTGTCTCCATAGTTATTCATTATTAGTTAATATGTGTCAGCTGTGTGTTATCAACCTCATTTGTTTTGCTACTTAAGTTGTTTCTTCCCCTGCACTCCTTGTCCGGTCACTATTTAGATGTGTTGTGCTAGCTCCTGTCTGCCTGCAATTTGGATTCTCTGTTATTAAAATTAGTTTGGAACCGTATTCGCCTGTCTTCGTCTTCCTGGCTGCACACACCCATGACCGAAAGGTTGCCACTAAATATTCCACAGTCAACTGTTATGGTATTATAACAAAGGGGAAGCAATTGGGAACAACAGCAACTCTGCTATGAAGTGGTAGGCCTCGTAAAATCACAGAGCGGGGTCAGCGCATGCTGAGGTGCACAGTGCACAGAAGTCTCCAACTTTCTGCAGAGTCAATAGCTACAGAACTCCAAATATTGTTAAAGCTGCAAAGGGTAGGCTCCATATTAAACCCTATGGATTAAGAATGAAATGTCATTAAAGTTAATGTGCATGTAAAGGTAGGCGCCCCCCAAAAAACTTTTGGCAATATAGTCTATCATGACCTTTGTGGAAGTGACCATTTCCCAATCATTTTAACTATAAAAAGAAGAGAGAAAGAAACAAAAGTACAAAGATGGCAAATTAAAAGACGTAAACTGGTATCAGTTTCAAACTCTCTATTATGAGAGATTTGCACACTTTCCAGAGGACAGCCCAGATGCTAAATAGTGACCAGACAAGGAGTGCAGGGGAAGGAACAACTTAAGTAGCAAAACAAATGAGGTTGATAACACACAGCTGACACATATTAACTAATAATAGAATTTCACAGAATTGCTTATATCTATAGGACATCTCTAAACAAAGAATCTAGACGAATTCCATGGTTTTATGATAAATGTAAGGAAGCTATAAAAGAGAGGAAAAAGCTGAAAGACTTTTCTTCAGACAATGGAGAGGATGGTTAATGATCACCTAATCTGAATAATGTACTCTGAAGATCACATAAATAATGCCCAATGTGGATTCAGGAAATGTCTTTTTATTTGGAGAAAGCCTGTGGCGTGACATGGAAACTTGGGATTTTGAAGGATTTGTACCAAATTAAATTTGGAGGTGGTTTGCCTATGTTCCTTTTAAGTTACCAGAACTCTTGTGTAAGTGAACTAACTATTTGTTAGCACAAAATACTATTCTTATTTCACTTTACTTGTTTGTTTTGTAAGGCAATCGGTTGCATGCTTTTTTAAAGTAAGTCTAACTCATTAGATGTGTAAGACTTTTGGATACTCTACACCACCAAGGCATTTGATTGGCTTTAGAAGCCTACAAAACCACTAATCGAACGTCTATATGTGGAAGCCAATGAAACTTCCTAGGAAATAAGATTATTAAAGTTACATCAAACTTAAAACAAATAAGGAAAATCCTGCCTATTCAGCATTGTTTTTTTGTTTTTTAAGTCATCATTCAATAATATTTTATATTCAATAACACACTGCATTATCACTCAACAATATATCAATAATATGTCTTCTGGGTCTTAACTAAATAAGGTATTTAAGATTTTATTTTTGAATAACTAAACCTGGCTATTGCCATGAACATATCCATAGAAACTGGCATGACAAGAAAGAAAAAAAAGATTGTAGATTGTAGATTCATTAGCAATTATCCATACACACAATCTGGGCTGATTGATTACAGAGTAAAGTCTAGATGTGGTTCATGGTGCATATATGGTTTGAAATGTCATTTATGTTCATAGTACAAACAGTAGAAGTTATGTTAAGAGATTTTTAAAAACTCATTTACGAACCATTAATGGTGGAAAGACGACCCAAGATTGATATACTAGAATATACAGTTAGAGACATTTATTTGCAGACAAGACTTATGACAGCACAGTCAGTTAAAATTAAGCCCAAGCAAAACTGCATTATATGCTATTTTCCAGTCAAATGATTTTAATGACTATTGAGATTTTAGTACTCTGCAAAGAATTATTGTAATCCAGTGAGGTCAACCCTGAAATTTACCATCATCCCATCTCTCTGACAATCTGTCATCACATCCACAAAATCAAATCTGGAGTCTTATTCTCATTATCTGAGATTGATAAATATCAGTTTCATGAGGGTCTCTACTTCCCTAGTCAGACTCTGTAGCACAAGATCATTGCTTATTCATGAGCCTTCAAATCTTCTCCACAAATCACATTCTTCCCTCTAAAGGTCAGTCAGCCAATCAGAAATGACTGCCTGTAGAATTGGTATGTTTATGCAGATACTGGCGCTGTCTTCCTCTGTCACAATCACAGAAAGTAGACCTACATTTCTTGATTTAAAGTTTTTTGGTGTCTAATGCACCAGAAATAGATCTAATCAATCTAATAGATATGGTGCAACTACATTGAATCTTACGTAACCTGTCAATATATTGACCAAGCCATGTCTTCACTCCGAAAAGCAAAAGAAAGAAAAGCAAAAATGTTTCATTAAAAAGGTGAAGCCTTATTCGCATTGCCATAATGCAAATCAATATTGTTCTCATTACTGTAATGCCAACAGGCTTGTTTCTTTTTAATGGCATAATTGTGATTAAAACATTGCAATGTAAAAGTACAGTATATATTTGGATTGAACTGACTTCTTGTTTTGTCTTCATAGATTTTGTGAGATTCATTTCCTAGTGGCACATAAAACATATTGTACGCATTGTCTCATTTGTTTATTCAGAATCTGCCTCATACATTTTCTAAAACAGCATATAAATAAATTATTTAAGCATGAAATAGGCTCTGTGGGATTTTAAATTGTCATTTCATTTGTTTGACTGAGGGCTGTTTGACAGTATGTGCTCACGTTGTCAGTGTTCATTTTAACATGCACAGCTAAACACGACATGTAATCATGTTGATTTTAGATGCCATCAAACCTCGTATTAAACTCTAACCTGACGCTCAGAACCTTAGGGAGATATTCACTGGTCTGATTCAAGACATCCAAGTGACTTCTAAGGAGTAGCAAGCAGTCAAACTCATTTCCAGTGATCGTACATTGTTTTAGTCCTGGTTTGCCCTTCATCTGAATTTCATTGGTGTTTGAGCTGACATTGTAGCAAACGGCCTCTTTTAGTAACCATCCTGCATTTAGACTGATGCATTACCCGTTCCTGTCACTCTCTTTAATTACCGCAGCACTGCTTCCTGGGGCGCATTTATCAGCACGTCAGGGAGAGGTGCAACTCTCGGGATGAGGGGGAGGTGGAGGTGGAGGTGGAGGTCTGTGGCGTTTTAAAACACCCGGAATAAGAGCAGGGCCTGTGGGCATGTGCCGAGAACCCATCTGGAGAAACAGACTGAACGCCCGGCGCATTTGCCATCAAAACACCTGCGCAAGTCAGTTCTGTTTCACTGCAGCTTCATCTCATATCTCTCAGGGCAGGAATTTCTCTATAAAGTCCCCATGAAATCATCAAATTGAAGTTTTTTGGCTTTTAGTATGAATATGTTAGCCTTCTGTAAGCTAGTGTGCACCAAACCGATGACAAAATTTGCATTTAGAAGATATAAGCATTCAAAACGTACAGTCTCTCACTTCTGTCAATATGGAGCAATGATTTTGATGACATCAGCTTCTCATCAGATTTTCTGTCCAATCAAATGCTTGCTGGATTCTAAAGCATCCCGCCGCCTACATTATAAATAGACGCTGAAGCTGCAGCTGAAATCGGTCATTTGTTCACACATTACCATTTTCTACATGGTGAATGGCACATAGTGTACTATATAGGGGATGGGGAAAGATTCAGACAGTGTACATATGCTTTCCATTGGGGCGAATGAAGTCTGGTTTCACGTTAGCGTCACACAAACCATCGCAGTGTGCACATGGTCAAAGCAGATCATACGCGCGAGTCGGCGCAGACCAGAAAACATATCAGACCCTTTTGAATTCTGCACAGAATGCTATGTTTTAGTGATATGGATATTAGAAGGAGAAACAGTTAGAGATTAGAAGGAAACGTTGGCTTTAAGAGCGCAACGGCTCTGGCCGAGCTGTGATATAAACAAAACGCTATTAGCTATTTTAAAAAGGGGGAGGACCTGTTTGATATGTCCCGCCCTGTCTTTCTGTTCCAATGGAAATTGCATCAACACATTGAATAATGCTGCGTGTTTCAAGCACTTCAGTTGGCCTTTAAAGTCAACATGAAATGGCATTCACAGCCTGTTTTACTTTCATGGTGACGTGTTTACATTTGAAACAGGACGCTCAGTGAAAAAAATTAAAAAATTGTGTGTGTGTGTGCGTGTGTGTGCGCGTGTGTGTGTGTGTGTGTGCGTGTGTGCGCGTGTGTGCGATGTGTGCGTGTGTGTGCGCGTGTGTGCGCGTGTGTGCGTGTACTGGTAATCTCTACGGTATGGGGACAAAATGTCCCCACAAAGATTGCAATATCCAAAATCCTTGTCCTTGTGGGGACATTTTTTGGTCCCCATGAGGAAAACATCTTATAAATCACACTGTGATGTTTTTTAAAAATGTAAAAATGCAGCATGTCTCCTGTGATGGGTAGGTTTAGGGGCAGGGGCAGTGTATGGGGATAGAAAATACGGTTTGTACAGTATAAAATGCATTACGCCTATGGAATGTCCCCACAAAACATGGAAACACAACGTGTGTGTGTGTGTGTGTGTGTGTGTGTGTGTGTGTGTGTGTGTGTGTGTGTGTGTGTGTGTGTGTGGACTGGTAATCTACGGTATGGGGACAAAATGTCCCCACAAAGATGGCAATATCCAAATTTTTGTCCTTGTGGGGACATTTTTTTGGTCCCCATGAGGAAAACATCTTATAAATCACACTAAGTGATGTTTTTTGAAAAAGTAAAAATGCAGCATGTCTCCTGTGATGGGTAGGTTTAGGGGCAGGGGCAGTGTAGGGGGATAGAAAATACGGTTTGTACAGTATAAAATGCATTACGCCTATGGAATGTCCCCATAAAACATGGAAACACAACATGTGTGTGTGTGTGTGTGTGTGTGTGTGTGTGTGTGTGTGTGTGTGTGTGTGTGTGTGTGTGTGTGTGTGTGTGTGTGTGTGTGTGTGTGTGTGTGTGTGTGTGTGTGTGTGTGTGTGTGTGTGTGTGTATATATATATTTGTTGTCGGATGGAAACCTTGTATTTTCCCCCAAAAAAAGTTATATATATTTTTTTAATTAAAGTTGATATTGGGGCTAAGTGGTCAGACACTTGCATGTGTCAGTATGTATGGGTTAGTTCACCCAAAAATGAAAATTCTGTCATTAATTGCTCATTAATTATGTTATCTTCAGAACACAAATTAAGATTTTGTATGAAATCTTTCTGACACCACACTGACAGCAATTTAACACTTTCAAGATCCAGAAAGGTAGTAAAATCATAGTTAAAATAGTCAAATTCATCAACTTACATGTTATAAAGTTTATTGTAGTTATGTAGGCGCTCAATTCATTTGGCCACAATCTCGTATTATAAAAGATGAAGTGCTACGCAGGCTATTTAAGACAGTATAGGCTATGACGACAGATGCTAGACTAAGACTAAGATATATATATAGGGCCAGATTTACTTACAGCTTGCGCCTACGCAAACCCTCTTTTGGTGTTAAAAAACTACTGTCATGCAGATTTAAGACATGCTGTGAAAAATTAGCATTGAAAAGGTGTGGATAGGGTTATTTCTGCAGCTGACCTTATTGCATATGCATTTGTAGGTGTTTCCCTTTCAGACACAATTTATGGGAGGAGAATATTTAAATGAATCACACAAGGTTTGCACTTGTCAATTTACTGGTATTTACGTCTTTATTTAAAGCCCAAAAAAGCATGTCTTAAACCAGAAGCAAATTTGCGCTGCTCTTGGTAGATTGCTTTGGTCATTATGCAAATGATCCAGCATCTGTGTTCTTTAATTTGTGTGTCATCAGTAGATCACATGCAGAACTTTCCACTCATCTGCACTTTTATGGAATTGCGTTCTCACACTTTGCCCTGTTTAGTAAATTTGGCCCATAGTGTTTTTTGACTAAAGAAAATGTTGTACTTATATTTACACTTGCATTGCAAACAAGCAAAGATGGTCCAAACTGTGTGTGGCACTTCTTTCATGATAGAGGCGGGGTGGGGTTATGAGATATGACTGACAGTTTTAGGAACCAATGGAGTTACGAGGGTTTCGTCACAAGTTCTTTTGAATACTTTTCAAACGAGCTAACCCGCACCGGATCGTGGGCGGGGGGGTTGACGGAAGTGGGCGTCTCTCTACTTTTATTCACTTTTGTTTTATACAAACTATTCAATCAACCATCACAAACTATGCATCATTTGAAAGCTAAAACAATCGAGATTCATGTTCTGAACTCGTTTTTGCAATAAATACACCAGGGAGGAAAGGGTTAAATGAAATGCTGTAGCAGTAGCTATTTAAACATTAGCATAATGAACGCAGTACTCATCTTTCATCTCCTATCGTGCAGATCAGATCGGACGAATCCAAAAAACAACCGCATACATGTCCGTATAAGAGTCCACTCTTCAAAATGCATCCCACTTTCAATACTGCAGTGGAGCACGCAGGCTCTATGACAGACTGTTTTTATCAACTAAATGAGTTTTTTACACTTTAAAAATTCTGTAAATAGTTCATTTAGTTTTTCAGTAACTGTAAATTAATCATAATCAGCAGTTTATTGCAGATTTATTTGAATAAAAAACTACTCTTTGCAATTACAAATGTTCTAAAATAAAAGCCCTTTTGGAAAGGACGCCAAGTCTTTTCTTGATATAAAAGCTTACAGAAGCTACATTTTTGAGAGAATCATCCTCAAATTTGAATCAAAACATGATCAGACATTCAGTTTTATATTATGCTTATTTTCAGGACCTTAACATTAAAATCTCATAATTTTTCCCTAAGTGAATAATAAAAAATAAAAAAGGCGAGTCACTTACATGTATATTTACATGTATATTACTCTGTTCATATACAACTTTGAGCTATTATGACTCTTGGGTAACACTATTTGAAGTGTCTAGTTTAAAATAAGACCAGATTTATGAATATAGACCATAGGGTTTAAGAGCTGCAGACATTTTCATTTGGGAATGTCGTTTTCAGAAAATTTCAAAAATTGGGGCGCTGGTTAACAGGTTAAATATTAGCAAAACCCACAAACAGACGTAAAAGGTGACCAATAGTAATGATTTATTAAAAAAATGTAATGATGAAAAATGGAGACACAAGGTTACAAGGGACGATATATATGTATTACCCAGACTTATATGTGTGCATTGCATGTGTCTCTTCATGTTTGTGTGTGTGTGTGGGTGTGCAATGGAGAGAGAAAGTTGTTATTAATGACTGTTTGTCATGTGTGGGATCTTGTTATTTTTCTGTGTGTGAGCGGTGCCGGCACAGAGGATTTTTCCCGCTGCTTATTGAATCATGAATCTTCCTCCCTGTTCTTCATCATAAGCCCGCTCATCCTTGACACTTCCAGTTGTCCCATCAACTCCTCATCATAATACCGTTCATGTTTTACAACTAGTGTGGTTTTATCCGGCAAGTAGATGATGTATAACACACAAAGGCTGCTGAGGCTCAAAATGCCCTAGAGACTGGAGCAGATCGGATACTGTCATTGTGGATAATGGACAATCCTCTTCTTTAACTTAGCCACCACGTAGGTGGTACGTCAATTAGATGATGTATAAAAAGCTATTTAGCATTGTCAGTAGAGTTGCATTCTACTTTTACATTTTCTTATTGTATATTCTGTTTCACTCAGAAATGTCTCATGACAACTCTCAAAATAGTTTTAGCATGTTATTGAAAATGGAAATGCTATTGGTTTTGGCAGCCTCTGCTATGCTGCTGCTGCTGGGCAAGTATGGACTTTCTTCTGCTAATAGATACACAGATATGTTGCTGTGAGCATGTAAGATATGCTGCTACTGCTGCATAAATAGATAGATACATAAATCATGCAGCAGATCTAGACAGGTGGAGCTGGGGGAGCTGGAGTGTTTCAGAAGAATTCTGATAGCACACTGGAGTACTATCTTACAGCAAACAATGAACCAGACTGTTTTAATGTTGAGCAAGCAATCTCATTGGCTGCGGGATCAGCAGAAGCCAATCAGCTCGTGCCATGCTTTAACGATGTGATTGCTTGCAGATTGCATGTAAATATCCGATCAGTCTGCAACCTATAAACCTGGTTTCACAGACAGGACTTAGACTAAGCCAGGATTAGGCCTAAATTCAATTAGGATATTTAAGTAGCTTTTATAAACGTGCCTTAGAAAAAAACATTGCTGGAGTCTATCTTGAGACAAAACTACAGAACTCACATTGTCAGGGTTCTGTCACTTCGGTGTAGCATATTATTGGGTTTGTGTAAGTTTTTCTTATGAAAGTCAACCCTGACAGACATGTTTTAAGATCATTCAGTGGAAGTTGCTTTCAATTAAAACAGCTAAAATATGCATTTTAGTCTGGGACTCGGCTTAAGCCTTGTCTGGGGAATTTGGAGGCCAAGTCAACGCCTCAAACTCGTTGTTGTGCTCCTCAAACCATTCCTGGACCACTTTTGCTATGTGGCAGGGCGCATTATCCTGCTGAAAGAGGCCACAGCCACCAGGGAATACCGTTTCCATGAAGTTTCCACAGGGTGTACAGCAACAATGCTTAGGTAGGTGGTCCGTGTCAAAGTAACGTCCACATGGATGGCAGGACCCAAGGTTTCCCAGCAGAACATTGCCCAAAGCATCACACTGCCTCCACCGGCTTGCCTTCTTCCCATAGTGCATCCTGGTGCCATGTGTTCCCCAGGTAAGCGACACACACGCAACCGGCCATCCACGTGATGTAAAAGAAAATATGATTCATCAGACCAGGCCACCTTCTTCCATTGCTCCTTGCTCCAGTTCTGATGCTCACGGGCCCACTGTTGGCACTCTAAGCGGTGGACAGGGGTCAGTATGGGTCCCCTGACTGGTCTGCGGCTATGCAGCCCCTTACGCAACAAACTGTGATGTGCTGTGTATTCTGACACCTTTCTATCAGAACTAGCATTAACTTCTTGAGCAATTTGAGCTAGCTTGTCTGTTTGATCGGACCACACGGGCCAGCCTTAGATCTCCACTTGCATCAATGAGCCTTGGCCACCCATGAACCTGTCAACTGTTCACCACTGTTCCTTCCCTGGACCACTTTTGATAGATACTGACCACTGCAGACTGGGAACGCCCCACAAGAGCTGCAGTATACTATATATTTGAAGATGCTCTGACCCAGTCGTCTAGCCATCACATCTGGTCCCTTGTCAAACTCGCTCAAATCCTTACACTTGCCCATTTTTCCTCCTTCTAACACATCAACTTTGAGAACAAAATGTTAACTTGCTGCCTAATATATCTCACCCACTAACAGGTGCAGTGATGAAGAGATAATCAGTGTTGTTCACTTCACCTCTTATTCATGATCCACTGGTCATAATGTTATGCCTGATCGGTGTATATGCATACCATAAATAGGTTGTACCGTCTGACTTAAAAAACAGTAAACAACAAAAAACGAATTTAAACTCTGTGAAATGTTATTTAACAACTAAAACTTGTATAAACAATTTGTTCAAAAATATGCATTACGGCAGTTTTGAAAAGATTTTAAAAAATAAAATGAAAATAAAAACATTTTGAAGCAATATTTGTCAATGCAACCCATATGCTTTTGTCCTTTTTAAGCAAAAACTTACTTAATTTTAATAATTTGTTCCAGAAAACAAGAATTTTAAGAATGTTTAAATATTTGTACTGGAAAATTAGACAAAAATACAGATTTTTTATTTGATTTGTTTTGCTGTGTTAACTCCAGAATTCCCTTGCAAATTATGGTTTTGCTCAGGTCATAAAATACGGTTCTTACTCACTTTCATAACCGAACTATGCAAACAGAATTAGCTCTCCAATCAGGACTGAAACATATTCCAAAGTAATGACTTGTTAAAACTGACAAACTCTCAATTTCCCACAGAAAAAAGAGAAAGCTTCAGTCATCAAGAAAAACAACGCCTACGCCGTCGCTGTGGCTAACTATGCCCCTAACATCACCAAGGACACGGTCCTCCCCACCATCGCCAAGGGGAGCATAGCCGAACCGGGAAAGACCAAAGCTGACGGGAAACCAGCCGAGGCGAAGAAAACCTTCAACAGCGTGAGTAAAATCGACCGCATGTCCCGTATCATGTTTCCAGTTCTCTTCGGGACATTCAACCTGGTTTACTGGGCGACGTATTTGAACAGAGAACCTGTGATCAAAGACATGGTGCCCTCTTATTAGACGGCGTCCAGGATTGTGACGGGTTCCACTAAGCAGGACTAAAGACTAGGCCAAAACCACCCAGGGACTATGAATATAATCACGCTCCGACGCTCTTTCCCATCTGCTCCAGACAGACGTGTCGTGGATTGTTGCAAGATGCCTTTCTATCTCTCTCTATCTCTCGCCGCTCTTTTCTACAGCTTTTTCAGCAGTGCTTTTGAAATGACATTTGCCTTTGTACATATGTACGTAGTGAAAATTATGTGTTAAGTTTGTTTTGACATGTTTTGCTCTGTGAGAATATGACTTTGGACCTCTCTCTGTGATATAGATTAGCAAATTATACTGATTTATTTATTTGTTTGGTTTCACTTTATTTCGATAGTCATTATACTAACTGTAAGTAAGTTTGCAGATACATATCAGAGTATAAGTAGATGGTTAGGTTAAGTTTAGGGTTTGTAGAATAAGTTTACAGAATAAGTTTATCAGTTAGAAGAATGCTTATCGGGGATCATAAAAATAAAGCATTATCAGATATTAAGTAGACACTACTAATACTCTAATGAGAGTTAGTTGACATGTAGGTGCAATGTTACTTATAGTTAACAGAATGTCTAAAGGGGACCATCAAAATAAAGTGTTACCATTTATTTATTTATTTATTTAGTGTAAATTTTACGATTTTTCGTGATGGTGCTTGTTTTTGACTAGCCTTTTTTATCTATAAGACCAAGCTCTTTTGTGCTTATGGTCTGATATTTTGTGCTGGGCCCATACACACAAAAAAAACATGAAATCAACCGTTTACACACATTACTCTATCTTTACCATATCTGTATGTGATTTTATTTCCTTCTGTTTAACCAGGAATGTTCTAATAACAGCATTTTGGACGATAATGTCCGCTTTTTTTTTTACTCTACATCCCTTTATAAAGGTCTCTGATGCAGCAGCATATATAAGGGTGGTGTGGGAAGCTCATGCAACCTGAACTTTTAAGTCAAGAAACTGCAACTTCATGCCAAATGCCCTATTTATGAGTAAAACTACTCAACAACAATGCAATCTGGGATTTGATTTTACCCACCGGGAATGTATTGCATTGTTAAAATTAAGGTTTAGTGGTTTAGCCAACAAGGAGATTTGTTTCAGAGCCGGAGCAAATTATTATATTTTAGTGAAAGATTACGAATTCACACTTAAGAAAGTAAATAGGGTCCATTTTTATTACATATGACTTTAAATGTAACTAGACTGGTGCTTTATAATTGTTATTAAATGCACTAATTATAATTTTTTTATGCATACAATGAACAAGTGTGCCGTACCTGAAAAGGGAATCTAAAGTGTTTCGATCGCCCCCTGGTGGCTGGCTGCACTATAGGTCTTAAACCCCGCCCTCTCCATGTAATCAAATGAGACGCTAGCCAAACTAAAAAATCCAATTATACTTCAAATCCTTTATTTTCTGCCATTTTAGGTAGCTCTTATCTCTCTGACGTAAGTTCAATTGTAATTTTTTTAGTAGGTTTGGATTTAGTTCGTTATTTGATGCTATAAAAACGGGTGTAACGTCATGATTGACAGCTGTACTTGGGAATGAGTCTGCGGGAGTGTGGGTGGGACCTTGATGGCACGGCTCCACCTCAGGATCACGACTGCGTGGGCTCCGAATTACATAATCGCCAACATCCATTTTTGGGATATTTTGGCTTCATTTTTCCACAGTGGAAGAAGCGGAGACACGTCGTCCATCTTTTTAAGTAGCAGCAGGTTGAGCTTTCCTCACACCCTTTCTTCAAAGGTGAAGTGTGTCATTTTTTGAAGTTTAAATATTTTCTCCTTGTCCAGGTTTAATGTGCAGACGCAATTATGAAACTTTAGGTTTATAACCTATATTATAGGTTGCCTTAAAGAATGTGAACACTGTGGCTTTGTGGCACGGTCAGAACTAGCCTGATGTGGGCGGGGCAATTTGTATTGCAACCAATGGTAGACAGGGGGAGTGTTTGGAAACAATCTGATTGGTGGCGCTAGTGATGACGAAATGGCACACTTCATCTTTCATGCTGGATCTAAGGAAATTAGTGAACACGTTCATGTTTAGTAATTTCCTCATTTTGCCACTGTGCTTTCCTCTTATTGAACTCTTACAGACAATGTTCTCTTTGGACCAAAAGACCGAAGTGCTTCAACTATTGCATGTTTACTACAATTGTTTACCCCTTCAAAATGAAGCTGAATATTCCTAAAATTTAGCGTACTAAATATAATGCAGTAAAATCGTAGAAATGTCACTGACTGAATTCTGCAAATCCAAATTGCCTGTCACAGAGTAGACACCAATTTTTTTTTTGTAAATATGTAAGGAATATTTGTTCATGTTGGCGTTGTTGTACACTTGTGTGTAATGTTTTATGTTGACTGTTTGTACAGTTTTATACACAAAAAAATAAGCATTGCAGAGTTTCTTGTTTGTTTGTTTGTTTTCAATCAGTTTTAAGTTATTTCTAGGAGAAAGATGATGTCCATCTAAGCATGCTGCAGCCTCAGTGGCTCTATAGAAAATGATACAGTTGTTCTGGAATGGTATTCATTGTTGTTACAATTATTTAACACTATTTATTATTGTTAATTGATTCATTATAAAAAATATACTTTTCTAATGTTTTAGAGTTCATATCAAAAAGTGTCAATATGTTTCTAAATATTTATTTAACTATATATTTATTGAAATATATACATATTAATTTATTTCTCAGTATTATTTGACATGCTATCATATTAAATCTATTTTCTGTGTGGTAAAATATCGTTTGGAGCTCTGCTTTAATTTACATTGCTTTGATTGTATTGTATTGAATGGTGGTTGCATCTTCGTTATGCATAAAATGTTTGAGCAATAAAAAAAGAGGTGACGTAAACTTCCTGGAATGGGAAAGAGCTTTCAACACACAGCGCTCTCTCTCTCTCTCTCTCTCTCTCTCTCTCTCTCTCTCTCTCTCTCTCTCTCTCTCTCTCTCTCTCTCTCTCTCTCTCTCTCTCTCTCTCTCTCTCTCTCTCTCTCTATCTCTATCTCTATCTCTATCTCTCTATCTCTCTCTCTCTCTCTCTCTCTCTCTCTCTCTCTCTCTCTCTCTCTCTCTCTCTCTCTCTCTCTCTCTCTCTCTCTCTCTCTCTCTCTCTAAAACAAAACAATGGTGTGCCAGAGGTTCATGTTCTTAGATGGGATATTCTGAATAGAATATTTGAATATTATAAGTGGGTTTTTCTCTCTTTTTTCTGTTAGGTGTACAACTGATCTGTAAATCAGCTTTTAATGTTATCATTATTTAAAGAAACATTACATCCAAAAAGGAAAATTCTGTCTGAATGAACCCACTTACATGATGTTCTAAACGCATATGCTGTTATTTTTATGGTGTTTTTGTGTTCTTTGTGGAGCTTTACAGACATGGTCACAATGAAGCTGCATGAAGATTTTTCAGAAATTCTCAGAAAAATACCAGCATACGAGTTTGGAACAGTATGAGGGTGAGTATAAGGTGGCGTTTACACGACACTGTTTTCAACTGAAAACAGATAACGTCTTATGCGTTATGGCCGTTCATTTACAAGACAACAGCGTTTGGAGAAATGCAAACTTTTAAAAACGGGTTTCAAAGTGCACTATAAAAAATAAAAAAGTCTCTTCTGGAAACTACAAAAATGTGAATTTGTGAAACCGGTGACGTCATGCGCATGTGTATTACATATTCAGTCCAAAAGTGTGCAGTGTTTCTTTAACAATCACCAACTACTGACCTGGCATGATAAGTCAGCATTTTTAATCATTAAATTTAACAGTGGATCCATTTGAATGGGGATCGTTTTGACACACAAAAAAAAGAAAAAAGTACAGGCGCTTTTCAGTTTTTAGTACATCGATGTCATGTAAACGTACCCTGAATGACAGTATTTTCATTTTGGGTGGACTTTTCCTTTAATTGAGAATGTAAATCTTTGCAAATGAATCACCAAGACCAGCTAAGTTCTCACTAATGTCTGTTACCCTTCTATATAATGCGTATACAATGTTTCCTATAATGTAAATGTGAATTTGGGCACATGGCCAGAACAACTGAACCGCTTCAGTCCTTCAACAGCTGGCACTCATTTTCCAAACGTCATTCTACTTACTCCTTCAGCAGCTTCTTCCTAAATAAACAACAAAAACAAATATATGATCCATTCTGAGTCTGATTCATTCATTCATACATTTCATATATATATTTTTTAGGGTGTAATATTGTTTTCCATTGTCCAGTACTGTTAAAAATACATGCTGCTTTATATTTCTTTTTTGTTATTTGCCAATATTTAATGCCATGTTGCATGATACACAATAAGATGCAAGTTTCTCCTTCCCTTTAAAATGTTAGTTCACCCAAAAATGAAAAATCTGTCATTAATTACCCATATGTCGTTCCAAACCTGTAAGACTTAATTTGTGTTCTGAAGATGAATGAAAGTCTTACGGGTTTGGAATGTTTAATGACAGATTTTTCATTTTGGGTGAACTAACCCTTTAAAACCTGGAAAAAATGGATCTGTGAATTTCAGTCTCAAAATGCAAAATACTAGGAAAAATCTTACAGCATGCTTTCGGCTTAAGGGTGTATAGGAGCATTCAGGAAATTAGCTCATTACATCATCAGATACAGGGATATCCCTTCAAAACTTCTCAGGGGAATATAATACTACGAGCGTGACATGCAAATACTTCAACTAACTCCACATTCTGATTGATTTTAGCGGAGGAGGCTTCTCGCCGTACCACTGCTTAACTTTCATATAGCTACTCCGAAGCTCTGAGATCCATCGTCAGATTCATGAGACAATTCCATTAGCAAGACACTGAGGGCAAGAAGTTAATGACCAACGATTTCTAAGCCAGTGCCACAATTAGGTCAAGATCGGTTAATCCCTTTGCCTTGACCTCAGTTAATAAAGTGCTCAGTCTGTCCATACAGCATAGCAAACCTGTCAAGAGTATTGCCTGGGTCATATTAAAAGAAAGATTTAAGAAATTATATTTTGTTTTATAACATAGTAAAGCCTATGTTTAGGACCATTGGGATTTTTTTGGCATTGCAATGCAATTTTTTGCATTATTTATGACAAGTAATACAACACAAACCCCAAATTCTCATTGATGTAAATGCAATGGGGAGAAGAATCTCTCTCTCTCTCTCTCTCTCTCTCTCTCTCTCTCTCTATATATATATATATGTATATATATATATATATATATATATATATAAATACACACTCACCTAAAGGATTATTAGGAACACCATACTAATACTGTGTTTGACCCTCTTTCACCTTCAGAACTGCCTTAATTCTATGTGGCATTGATTCAAAAAGGCGCTGAAAGCAATCTTTAGAAATGTTGGCCCATATTGATAGGATAGCATCTTGCAGTCGATGGAGATTTGTGGGATGCACATCCAGGGCAAGAAGCTCCTGTCCACCACATCCCAAAGATGCTCTATTGGGTTGAGATCTGGTGACTGTGGGGGCCATTTTAGTACAATTAACTTATTGTCATGTTCAAGAAACCAATTTGAAATGATTCGAGCTTTGTGACATAGTGCATTATCCTGCGGGAAGTAGCCATCAGAGGATGGGTACATGGTGGTCATAAAGGGATGGACATGGTCAGAAATAATGCTCAGGTAGGCCGTGGCATTTAAACGATGCCCAATTGGCACTAAAGGGCCTAAAGTGTGCCAAGAAAACATTCCCCACACCATTACACCACCACCACCAGCCTGCACAGTGGTAACAAGGCATGATGGATCCATGTTCTCATTCTGTTTACGCCAAATTCTGACTCTACCATCTGAATGTCTCAACAGAAATCGAGACTCATCAGACCAGGCAACATTTTTCCAGTCTTCAACTGTCCAATTTTGGTGAGCTTGTGCAAATTGTAGTCTCTTTTTCCTATTTGTAGTGGAGATGAGTGGTACCCGGTGGGGTCTTCTGCTGTTGTAGCTCATCCGCCTCAAGGTTGTGCATGTTGTGGCTTCACAAATGCTTTGCTGGATACCTCGGTTGTAACGAGTGGTTATTTCAGTCAAAGTTGCTCTTCTATCAGCTTGAATCAGTCGGCCCATTCTCCTCTGACCTCTAGCATCAACAAGGCATTTTCGCCCACAGGACTGCTGCATACTGGATGTTTTTCCCTTTTCACAACATTCTTTGTAAACTCTAGAAATGGTTGTGCGTAAAAATCCCAGTAACTGAGCAGATTGTGAAATACTCAGACCGGCCCATCTGGCACCAACAACCATGCCACGCTCAGTTCAGGAGATTGTCTTGACCAGGACCAAACCTCTAAATGCATTGAAGTAACTGCTGATTGGTTGATTAGATTATTGCATTAATGAGAAATTGAACCGGTGTTCCTAATAATCCTTGTTGAGTGTACATACATACATATACACCTTAGAAAGTTCATTCTAAATTTAAGATTCATATGGAAGCTTGTTTCCTGCCACTGAAAAAAATATACAACTATATTTCCCTGCACTATAAAAAATCACTAACAGTGAAGTCACTATTTTGTGCCCCCATGTTTCTGCAGTAGCCTAAATGGACAAACTGCTCTACAGAGCGCTAGCTACTCTCTGCTGCAGACGACATCTTTGTCCTGTGTCAGCCACCATAGCTTCTCTTTGTTTCGAAGGAGAGGGGTGAGCGGTAGGCGCTTGCAATTCACAACTTCACCACCAGATGACTCTAAAATGTACACAGTGCACCTTTACATTTATTTAGTTAAACGGTTTAAAGGAGCACGCTGACTTTTAGGGACTTTAGCTTATTCACTGTATTCTCCATAGTTAGATAAGTCCATACATACCATTTTTATCTCTGTGCGGTTCATTACTCTGACTCACCCACTGCTAGCCTAGCTTAGCACAAATTCGGGAGGTAAACGGCTCCATCTAGCCTACTGCTCAATAAGTAACAAAATAACGCCAACATTATCCTATTTACATGTTTTGATGTGTATAGTTACATCATGTACTAAGACTGACGGAAAATTAAATGTTACAATTGTCTAGACCGATATAGCTATAGGAACTATACTCTCATTCCTGTGTAATAATCAACTCTGCGTCAGACAGAATTATGGCATGCACAGAGATGTTATGTAAAATGGTATGTATGGACTTATCCTAACTCTGAGGTTACGGTGAATAAGATAAAGTCCCACAAAGTTGCTGTGTTCCTCTAAATATGGCTGGAACAGGCAATATTCAATTAGTCAATGCATGAGATTGGAATTTAAAATGGAATTTATTGGTGATAAATATATAAACTAGGGCAGTCAGCATTAACACATGCAATTAATTTAAAGTCCTTTATCAGAAGCACACTTAGCACCTAAATCACCTGTAACCCTGGAGAGGAAGACATTTCCATTCTAACTCTTTAACCCAATTCTGCTTCTCTGTTTGTGATCAGGCCATTTTAAGCCGTTAAACTCTGGGAAAGTTTTCAGTGATCCAGTAATCGAATTAATTCAAACAAACAGTCCAAAACAGAGCTTATAAGAAGGCCAGGCTGATAATATCAGACAAAGAGAGAATAGAGACTCACATTGCGGTTTTAGTGAATTATTTATCCAAGTGTGTGCTTTGCTTAAAAAAAAAAAACGAGCTCTGTTGTATTCTGCGGTTGTTTCTGAAGAGCACAGTTTTGGTGTCAGACAGTAAGCACGTGAGAGTCTGGTATATTGATGCACAAAGAACAAACCATGTTTCCACACACACTCGGAAGGATAATGTTTGATTTTTCACATATACATTGTTGTGATTAGTAATCGTAGGTTTATGCAGTCAAGTCAAAGCGGTTGATTTAGGAGTTTTTAGGCGTCTCCGTGTGGTCCTATTCGGTATCGCAGTCTACAATCTACAATAATCAACAATCTCGTTGTTGTTGAGCTGTGAATGCTGTAAAGTTTTTTTCTGTAATGTTTTTTCATGGGTGCTTAGGTGTTTATACATTTATTATATAATTATATTAACTCGATATAATTGGTTATTTGGTGTCCTTTTGGAGTCTCCAATGATCCTTGAAGCTTGCAGAAAATACAGTTTTGTGAGAATCACCCTTCGATCTGATTGTTTACTTTGCTGGATATAGCAAATGATGACAAAATTTATGTATTTATTGAGAGAAATGGCATATGCTTAATTTCACAATAAGTATGCGATTAAGCGCGATTAATCACACAACAAAAGTTTATTATTGTGTACAACAATACAGTCAGTTCATTAGTACTAATTCAAAAATCGTATCTGTTTCTGCTGGGATTGTCTGGGTTTGTTTCAGTTTGGCGGGTATGCTGTGTTTTCAGTTAGTTAGCTTTGTTATTCATTGTTTGATTATCAGTTTCACACTGAAAAAAAAGTGTGTTGGATCTACATGATTTAATTGTGTACATCGGTCCCACATGAATCAATTAAGTTAAACAAACATAATTTTTTTAATGTAACTTCAACAGCATGGAATGAATACATTTTAAGTGACCCAATTAAGTTGTCTCAAAATGAATTTTACACAGCTCCCTGACATGATTCAGGCATTCAATTTCATACATTCATCCACTTTAATTTAATATATTTTAATATTACATAACTGAATTATAATTCTGCACTAGTTCACAAACTCTTAGCTAACAATAGCACACATTAGCATCTTAAATGCTAAGCATTTTAAGCTCCTTCAACAAAGCATTAGTTACATTAGTTGTTTTAGTCCACAGCCTAAGCAAATGCTCCACTCTTCTCCACAATGGTAACCCACTGTAATTTAAATTGTTCTAATAATTCCAACATAATTGAATATTGAACACAATCAAGTCTCCCCCTTCCTTAAAAAATACATACAATAACATTTTTACATAAAAAACAACAACATTTACTCTCTCTTTATTTAGCCATAAGCAAATCATGCTGGGAACAAACAAGCCCAGTTTCAGTTAATGCAACACAAATAATTCATGTAATCTCAACACAAATGGATTAAGTAAACTTTAACTTGACATATATTTAAGTGGATTGAAAACAATCAAATTAAGTTTGGACAAAATGTATAGCAATTGTGTTGATTTAGCTCATTTTAATTAAGCAATTTGAACAAGCAGTACAACTTCTTTTTTTTCAGTGCACCTGTGGATTGTTTTCATTGATTGTTTTGTCTGCCTATATAATCCTTGTGTTTCCTCTGTTCTACATCTTGTCGATGTATGTTTGGTTGTTCTGGTCACGATTCCTTTGTATCAGTTATCCTGAGAAGTGTATTTTGAGTTTGTTTACATTAAACGTTGCACCAGAGCTGTTTAAATCCAGCTCTTTATGTTTGTATGCTTGCAACCACTGCTGACATTATGTATAACTGACAAATATGCATCACATTAAAATGATTTAAGTTAAAACTGTGCAATAAAAATGTATGGAAATGTTATATTCAAATAAATAAATTGTATATTATTTTATAAAATAAACATTTAAATTTAGGCCTAAGATAGTAATCTTTACTGTAATATAATGCAACTGAGTCTGAAATATGCTTAATCAAATTAGGCTTCATTTTCTTTATGTACCATTTATTTCTATTTGTCCTTTTGATTGTGAGGTGAAATTTGATTCACCCTTTGTTCTGCCTTTGTTCATCCCTTTTATAGGATTTTAAAAATAGTATTTTCAAAGCCCAACCTGTTGTGTTGGTTGTCAAATCGGATTGTGGAACAAGGCATCCTGGCTTTTTCATACGTGACCCGGCGTCACACATGAAATTGAGGGCAGGGGAATCCAGATGAGGTCTCGTTTCTGACAGGGCTGCTGTTTTCCCGAGCAGCACCAGACTGGCTGATTAAAGAATAACCCTTAAATGGAGTTCTAAAAGTGGACGAGGAGTAAGAGGAAGAGGTCGTTATCCTTCATCAGTCAGCAGAGGAAGAGCCCGATGACAGTGAATGACGGCTCCTGTTTAACAATATCAAGGATTTTGGCACATAATTTAGGCTAAAGGGTTATTTTATAGTTCTAAAATGGTATGTAACATTTATATTTCAAATATGGTTGTTTATTGTGGTTATAAAGAATATGTCGGGTTTTTTTATTTTTATGTTCTTCACACTTAAGGAGAAAAATGGCTATTTAAAGGCATAATATGTAAGTTTCGCTGCTATGTCATTTATTCGAAACAATAAAAAAGGCATAGCTTGATGGTGCCATGAGCGTGGAATCATTGTCGTTTTCACCTCCACCGCCGATGGAAAGCAATCCAATGGAACTCATGTTCATGGATGAGTTAATGTATTAAAGTTTGAAGTGAAGAGTGAGAGCGGGCCAGGCCAGTTCCTGTTTTTTTATGCTATATGCTTCAGTCGCTCTTTTAGTTTTGTCGTTTATGTTCATTTCATTATTAAAGTTATGTTTAACGTTTGCCGGTTCCCGCCTCCTTCTTCCCTGAACTTGAACTTTGTCACAGTTTTGATCTCTTAAATTATAATTATTTTATCTGATTTTAATGAAATAACCACGAGTGCCGGATATACATACAGGTCACTTTATTTGATAAATTTAAATTGTGAAGTAACTACAAACTAAAACAACAATAAAACTGAAACTAATAATCATACTAAAAAAGACATTTGAGTGTGTTAAAGATTATGTTATAACATTATATTTATAATATATAATATATAAACAATGATTTGTTTTCGGTCGATGAAGGTATCCAAACAGTTGCTAACCTGTCTAATAAAACACATAATATATTAAAGTGTATGTGGTGTTTCCATGGATTCTGCGGAAGGAAAACCAGAAATCGAGGATAACGCAGGTATGATTGACATGTGACAATGACACAGGTGCTGTACTGGTTAAAATAGCTGATTTCTCTGGATTTAAACATTGTTGGCAGGGTTGCCAACTTTTAAGTTTGGGTTTGAGTGAGATTTTTTTGGGGGGGAATATAGATTTCGATCTTGATACAGTATAAATTCATATAGTATATAGCCTATAAGGTAGAATTTGTTTGTCTTAGCACTATTTTAAACATTTCTTGGGTCAAATTATTTGAGCTCACATTCATTAATATTCACTTGTGTGTGCTTATAAGTATCATTAAACATATTAGGATGCAAGTTATTAACGTTTTAAAATTTCAATTTAAAGAAATCTAGTGTTTGATCATATCTAAATATGTATTAAAATGCAAAACTGCAATACTTTTTTGAGCAGTACATGTACATTTATTAAAGAGCCATAAAGGCACCGACTGGGTAATGGCATTACAAATTAACAAAATATCTCCTCAAAATATTAAATAAATATTATTGAACTAAAATATAGAACATTTATTTAATTGAAAAATAGTTACGGAGTATGGTCACATTTGACCACCAGTGAGTGTGACCAAGGCCCTGAGGGAGATGAGAGCATGTCGCAACTCTGTTCTTCAACGCCTCTGGCTTTAACATTATGCCGCATTAGCGCCAAAACCCTATTTATTGTTTGAACTTCGCATTAAAACTTAAAACAAATGTAAAGGCTTAGCTTTGTTTAATATCAAAAGCAGGTTTGGCAATTTGGCGTGAGTTTAAGTTGGGCAGAGTGAGAGCGTGAGATAGAGCCTCAAAGCGTGAGTGTCATGCCAAATGCGTGAGAGTTGGCAACCCTGTTGTTGGAAACATTTGGGATAATGTAAGTATAGGCCCATGAGTCAACAAAATATATAACACTGATATAATGCTTTTTGGATATTTTAATCAAAAGATTTTACATATTGTGCCTTTAAGGACTTTTATGACGCACAATGTGTTGACGAACACGGAAGCGCAGAGCATAGTGCAAAACAAAACACAGGTCATTGACGTCTAAAATTAGATTTTTTTTAAGAGAAATGTTGGAGGATTTTGATAAACGAGAAGAGGGGCTTGAGTTTGTTGCCCAGCACTATTAGTTTGAACCACTAGC
The DNA here is from genome assembly GCA_023029165.1 of Gobiocypris rarus. NCBI lineage: Eukaryota > Metazoa > Chordata > Actinopteri > Cypriniformes > Gobionidae > Gobiocypris > Gobiocypris rarus. The sequence continues at coordinate 16,750,713 of CM040932.1, read as the reverse complement.
GGCGTCAAAGTTTGCAATACTCCTACTTCTGTTTGGATCATTTTACTGACTCGGATCTTTGAATCTCGTTCTTCAAAAATATTTTGAGTAATTTTCGGTTATTTCGGCAAAATAAACTAAAATGCTACAAGTTCATTAGCCAAATTCCCCAACACATTAAAATGTTACATATAATGGCCAAATCCCCCAACACATGAACTTACACAATGTTGATCACGTTTAGAATAAGAAAAAAATGCAATGCAAGCACAGGGACAAATTATGAGAAACCAAAACAATACATTGCTATTATGGGTCTTCATTCAGGCCGTCGTTAGTTCATCCTGTGACATCCAGAAGTGCATCATAAAACTGTACAAGTTTTAAAAAACTTACTACGTGCTTGTTTGTACAGAAATTGGGAATTGTTAACTAATTCTGTATCTAATACAGCTGTCACATCACGTGACAAAAGAACGAACGACCCTGAAGACTCAAGAGGTGAACTAATCATTTCTCTTTCCGGAACAGACAGCATAGCCTCTATGGGGAAGTCATGGGATGAATGAACGACTCTCTATGACTCGACCCAGGAAGACTCGAGACAGGAACTACTCAATTCTGTTTCCTGTACAGAACCTATGGGATGTAGCGCATGCACGGTCAACACACAGTATGGACAAATCTCTCTCTGAGACAGCTTGTTAATCCCGTGTCATATTGAAGATTTGTTCAAAATTAACGAATCGTTCATGACCGACCCATCTCGTTTACTGTAAGTTAACATGCGTAGGCTCTCTGCCGAAACCTAGTTATTTTAGTTTTTAAGTTTTAAATATGGATATTTTTCTTACACAAACGCATGGCTTTTTCAGAAGGCCTTTATTAACCCCTCGGAGCCATGTGGAGCACTTTTATGATGGATAAATGCAATGGACTTTAAAACAGAAACAGCCATTCACTGCTATTATAAAGCTTGGAAGAGCCAGGACATTTTTGTATAAACTCCAATTGTATTCGTCTGAAAGAGAAATGTCATATGACTTGAGGAGAGTAAACTATGGGCTAATATTCATTTTTGGGTGAACTATCCCCTTAAAATGATCCCCTCCAACAGCCCAAGCATACACACAGGCCTTTAGAATGGTGCAGAAACAAATTCATAAGGAAAAAATAAACTGTAAATAATAAATCAGCTCCATTGCGGATTCTAAGAGAGCAAGGGCTTCCATTTAAACATATTGCAAGGGTTCTGCTAGTAGTAGGCACTCGACATAAGCAATGACGTACATTTGAGTGAACTATAGACGGATGGAAGTTGTGTACACACAAGTAAGCAAACGTGATCATCAAACATTCAACAGCATATAAATCAAAACTGCCTGATATCACAGAATGAAATGTCGAATCCACAAAGATGTATAGAACTGTGCAAGCTTTGGGGGTGGACTTGATTTACTCAATCTTTGACCAAAAAAAAAATTCTCAGCTTTTTGTTCAAAATGTTTTTTTGTTTTTTTTATTGAAACTCAAGTGCTGATAAAAAAGAATGAAGCTAGAATAAAATGTATTTAGTTTGTTTTTTATTTAAAAGCAAGGGCTCTTTTCATTCTTTTGATATGTTGACTGTTCACACACAGACAAACCACAATTTATTCAGGCAACTTCCACATTTTCTCACATTATCACAGTTTATTCACTATAGTTTAGAAAATGGTGATAAAATATGACAAGACCTCAGAGTTAGACATATTAATATTGATAATGTCAGATAACTTTGATAGAAAAGTATGCAATTGATTAGAATCAACCAATCAGCTGTTAAATTTAAGTACACAATTACATAATACCAATTTAGGTCAACTTATAATCGAGCAATGCTTCATTTAGTTCAGTCTGTGGTGTGAAAGGTCACATTAGCAATTAAAGAAAAAACACTTCAGCAAAACATGCTCAGGTCAAAGTGTCGGAATAGTTTTGATCCCATTTTTCATACATTTTACTGGTAGTCACTGTATGAAGAATTTTTGGGTATAATATGTCACAGTTTACTTTATTTTGCTATGCTCACTTACATAAATAAAGTCCTGCACCCACTAGTAAAATCTGGTGTCTGAATAATTTGTTGGTTTGACTGTACCTGTATTCATACAATAAAATATTATGGGGAGCATGACATTTTTGTGATTATGATTTTAAAAAATGCTGCCGCTGACAGGAAAGAGTGATAGAGAGAATTCATGTATTGACTTTTGTCTAGCTGCACACTTTCAAAAAAAAAAAAAATTTCAGGATATTTAAGCCGAAATTAAACACATTTCAGCATTCATCAGTTCATCAGTATGCCTACATTGTGAATTATAATGTCAAAGGCCACATGCACACTGCTGCTAAATCTGTCAATGGCTGTTTACATTTGACTACAATGTTTTCAAAAGTTCAAACATCTCAAAATTCTGAAGCAGAATCTTAAAATCTTGGCAAAGCTAAGCTAGCGTTTGACCTTATTGACTGAGATTGATATGTTAGAAGCCTGTGAGGATTACATATAAGAAACAAATCTTACCAGCAAATGTGCTGCTGGCATTAAGAATTTCAAGAGCGTGAATCTTCTGTCCTTCTTCACAGCAACATGTGATTGTCATGAATTTCATAAGGTCAAATAGGTCCAAAAAGCAATTATGTAACTGTGCATGTGGAGGTTTTCGTCACCCTTGAGAACAGAAGCTGCTGTTATTGCAGTGTGGCTTTGGTTTGCTCACACTAGGGACTTGATGTGATTCTCACTTTTTAAAATGTCACCATGAGGAGGGAGTTAAAGATGAGATTTCAGAGTCTGAATGAGCCAATCCACAGATCCAAATTTACAGACTTAAAGCTCATAAATCATCATTTGTCAAACTGAGTCAAGCTCTTTGTCTTTGTTTTCTGGCACAGTGGGTTTTATTTGAAACAATAAAACAGTAATATTGTGAAATATTATTCTGATTTCTATTTCAGAATATATAAAAATATAATTTATTCCTGTGATCAAAGCGGAATTTTCAGCAACATTAATTCAGCCTTCAGTGTCACAAGATCCTTCAGAAATCATTTTAATATGCTGATTTGATGCTCAAGAAACATTTCTGATTATTATCAATGTTGAAAACAGTTGTGCTGCTTCATATTTGTATGGAAACTGATACTTTTTTCAGTATTATTTGATGAACAAAGCTCAAAAGAACAGCACATTTGAAATACAATTTGTTTTGCAATATTATAAATGTCTTTTTTAATCAATTTCAATCAGCTTTGATCAATTTAATGTATCCTTGTTAAATACAAGTATAAATTTATTTTAAAGAAAGAAAATTCTGCCCCCAAACTTTTGAGTGGTATATGTACTAGTAAATTCTATTTTTATATGTATTATCTATAGTGTAGTATCTTATATGCAATTATATCTTTCTTAAATATATATGCCTTGCAGTTGGGCAAACAACAGCCACCCAAACAGGCAGGCTTCCAGTCTGGCTACAGCACGATGGAACACATCCACATGCTGAACCACCTGCTCGAACACTGCCGGGAGTATAAGACCCCCATTGGTGCTGGCTTTCGTAGACTACGAGAAGGCCTTCGACAACGTGGAGATCAATGCCGTACTGCACGCCCTTCAACAACAGGGCCTTTTGCAGGAGCTGAACAGCGGATGCGCCATCAACATCACCCTGTTCAACCAGCCAAGGCGTGTCTGGAGCAGATCTTTCGACAGCTCAACTTGGACAACAAGGGTATCAGCAGTAACGGACGTACAGTTGTGTCTCGACCAGGCCTGCGGATTAGTCGGATTCAGTCGGCCTGAAGATGAACTTGGCCAAGACAAAGTGGATGCGCAACCCCCAGGCCGCCAACAACAACATTCACATTGGACAGAATGAGATCAAGCAGGTTGACAGCAACATCTACCTCGGCCAGGAGCTGACTGCTGGGCACAGGAACAACCGTGAGCTGGCCTGCCGACAGAGGGCTGCCTGGGTCAGTTATCTTCGGGGCTGAGACCTGGTTGCTAAGCGCGGCAGACAGGCGGAAGCTGGCAGTGACCGAGTGCGCCCTTGAGCCGTGGGTGGTTGGCGTCAAGAGGAGGGGATTGAGCCCCTGCCCCTGTGAAAGTGAAAGTGCCCTTTTCGATCACACCGCAGTGCCCCTGCGAACGCGATTTCTACCGAGGGGGACCCCGCCCTGAATTAAATTTCTACCGAGGGTTTTCTTTTTAGCTAGACATTTCACCATCCACTTTTATTGTATGTCTCTACTTGAACTATTGCTTTAAAGTGCATGCTGTGTGTAATACAGCTGTTTTGGAATATAAACGTTCTGCAAAGTGCACGATAAATAAAGTTATTGTCTCCCAAAAGAAAGACTTTGGGACCGGCCTAGAGAGAGAGAGAGAGAGAGAGGGGAAGGGGAGGAGAGAGAGACTGATGGAAGATTTCGCCGACCCCAGGGCACACCACCAGCTGATCCTCCGCCAGTTGGATGGCCAAGTCCAGCGACTCGGACGGTGGCACTGGACCCACTGCGCTGTTTTTGTGGGCAGCCGAGCTATGAATTGTTCCAGCACCACCAGATCGATGATTTTGTCCGTGTCGCTTCCTCAGCCATCAGCCATTTGCGGCATGCGTCCCGGAGCTGCTGGGCGAGTACAAAGGGCCGGCCACTCTCCCCCAGTTCCAGCGACCAAAATCGCTGGCGATGTTGCTCCGGGGAGAGGCCAACCCTCTGGAGGATGGCCTTCTTTAAGTCCCTGTATACCAGGAGATTCGGGACCGGCAGTTGCTGGGCCGCTATCTGCGCCTCCCCCGTTAGGAGAGGGATTTGGCGCAGTGGCCAATGACCTTCGCCCCACCCACTGGCCTCCGCTGTCCTCAGATCCAGGCCTCTGGATCGTCCTGGGCGTCCATTTTGGTGAGAGGCAGCTGTGTGGGTGGGCCCGCGGATGTCCTTGGCTCGGCCCGAACCTCCCGGTCCATCCAGCTCCGGAACGCCTCGCGGTCCTCCTGCTGGGCTCGGACAAGGATCTGGAACTGCCGTTCCTGATCCTCCCTCATGTCCACGAGCACCTGATGATGTTCTTGGTGGAGGCCCGCGAGTGATGCGATGGCGCCCGCAAATGGTGATCCTGACGGGCTCTGCATCCTGGCGGCACTCTTCTTCCTCCCGGTTTCGCACCACTGTAATAAATGTTCTTGTAAGCAAGGAGGAAGAAGGCAGGGTCGGCGTGTCTGGAACTCGTGGCTTTATTTGATCACTCTTTTAACACAACATAAACATGCGCCCACCGCTACTATAACTCAGTCTCAGATAACTTGTACACCACAATCTTGTCTCTCTGTCGTTCCAGCCCACCACAAGTCTCCAGTGCATCTCTCGCTCCCCGTGCCTGTTCTCTGCTGGCTTAAATGCCGTCTCTCCACGCCAATCACTGCAATCAGACACAGGTGTTCATCATTATGCACTTGACCTACTTACTCACCGGCACCCTCCTGGCTCCCTCTCTCTGTGCAGACCTCGCTAAACCACGCTCTGCCACAATAACCTCTACATATGAATAATTATTAATGTATATATTTTCTACCAGATGTTAAAAACATTGATTTGTGTTTTATATTGTGTATGTTTCCGGCTAACTCATGTTATTACTGTCTTACTGTAATAGTTAATGCTAAAACTTCCGTTCTTACTACTTTGAGTATAGATAAAGAATGGAGCTAGATTTGATTTACAAATGTTAATGTTTTATCAGTAATTCACATTAGTGCTGGGATAGTGCTGTTATTGATACAGTTCCCACATGTGCACCGCAATAAATTTGAAATATACACATGGGTTTGTTGATGGACATACTCTTGTTAATGCTGATGGTGAGGACTTACAGTTGCAACATCTCATAATGTACCTCAAAATGAGCAGCGTATCAATGAGAAACATCCTGCTCAAGTCATCCTTGAGATGGAGGTTCAAGTTGAACGGTCTTTACAATATGTACAATCACTGAGTTTTAGAAAGTCCCTGGAGCTTAAGTTTATGGTAACGAGCAATGTATATTATGAGAAAATTAAAGTGTTTTTTGACCTTTGATGCATATAAAGCATGTAAGAAGACCTTAAAATAATAGGGACAGTTTGAATTCTAAAGCTATTTCTTTGAACAGACTTTCTCTCCTGGTTTTTCCAGGTGGACTATTTTCAACCATTTTCATGCGTCACTATGACAAAGCGAGGAACGTCACTCGTAAACTCTTCCTCATTACTCCACTGAACGAGCACAGCGGCGACCAGCCATACACCCCGCAAGAGCTGCGCTAAACAGATTGTTGTCTTTGTGCGTCAGCTGGTGCTCGCAAATAGGAGAGCAATTTCCACGGATGTGATAGATGCCTGACGGTTAAGATGTCACCAGTATAACAGATCCACCCGTCTGCCTTTAAAAAGGCACTCAAATGTTTTTGTGTAGCTGTCGACGCTATCTGCTGTTCTGTGGCCTTTTTGGCGAATGCACTGAGCTTCAAATAAATGATTGTTTTTCTTGTGTCTTTTTTAATTTGGCTTGGTTAGATTTGTTATCAAATGCTTTTGGGGATTAAGCCACTTTGAGATGGATCTCCATGACCGATCAACTGAATGTTGTTTTGCCCATTAGCTGTGAGCAAATCAGTGCTGCAATGGTTTTGCTTGTTTAAAAGACCACATTAAAGTTCCATTTAACCAGTTTTGTAGCTAAACCAACAGCTTGACTGATCCTCACCCTGACATTTTAATTTGTTGATTTAATGGAAAGCTAAGTGAAATGGAAAGGCTACTGTTTCCGCTGCGCTATCAAGCAAGCTAATGAAAATAAAGCTATTTGAATGTGTGGCAGTTTACTTGCCATAAAAGTCACTAGAATGAAACTATGATTAGAATTTCACAAGCTCAATTAATTGGGCTTTTACAGTAGTTTTGGCTAGGCTGATTAGCTCAAGTTTCTGTTAAATTGCCAATGTGACCCATGGTCTATATTTTATACCTGAGAGATCTGATTAAAGATTTAAATAAAATCAACATCTTTAGCAATGTAATGTAAAAGTCAGTGGTTAAAAGTCAAGTTATAAGTAAATTAGGATTAATGCACTATCCGCTAACAAGGCAAATTTACCATTATGCAGTTAAATTTATTAGCGAGAGGTTATACTTTGTGAAAACAGCAGTGATTGCATCTTAAATGGTTCAACTAAGCAAAACCATATAGTCATTTATGAGGTCATCCAGCATCTTAGCTTCCCAACTCTTCCAATCAGGCATTATGCAAATCCTCATCAGTAAAGATAAATGGTCTATGTCCACACATAATAACAGTTTCACAGCATTGCAGAATAACCATTCCTGCTTCGCCTCACCTAATTGTTCGCTCCACACTGAGATTTTTAATACAGACTTGCAAATGCAGAGACACTGTAAGTAATAAATATCAAAAGAAAAATGACGCGTCATTTGCATGCAAATAGTCCAGATGAGCTCTTCAAATCTGGGTCGTGTTAGGAGGGGAGCAGTTGAATGTGTTTGTGCGAGTCACAAAAAGCCTAACTCATCCTGTTTCTCGTTAATTATTTGCTCAGCCATGAAGAGTGAAAGCGAACAGAACAGCATCTGTGAAGTGAGAACACACACTCTCTCCACGGTCATGTCTTCACAGTGTGTGTTTGCTCTCCTTTCAAACCAACAGCCGTTGGAAGGCCCATGAATTATGCTTTTATCAGCATTGTTGGAGAAATGCATGTAGACGGATGCAACTCCAATGTTGGTAAACTTTGTTTTTAATAGATGCAGAATAGTAAGTTGTACTGATATTTTTGCTCAGAATTATTGTTATTTTGGAAACCATTGCAGGTGCAGATTCCACCAATAGAATACACAACTGATGATATGGTTATTTGTTAACTGCACAATAACTACCAGTCATTCCATGCATAGACAATGTGCACGGATCAATCATTCATAATAAATACTGCAGTGTTCTATAAAATAAAATAAAAAATCCTGGCAAATCCTGGTGTTTCAGATAGATAGAGAACAAAAAGTCATGCTGTTGTGTAATTATTGGCACCCCTGGTAAATATGATCAAAGATTGTCTTCTCCTATAAAGCCTGATGAGTTTGGATATCAGAGACCATTCCTCCATACATAATCTCTCTAGATCCTTCAGATTCCCAGATCCATGTTGGTGCTTCTTCTCTTCAGTTCACTCGTTTTCTATAGGGTTCAGGTCAGGGAACTGGGTCAGCCATGGCAGAAGCTTCATTTTGTCGTGATGTTCTCAGTGACACACTTGTGTGTTGATTTTGATGTTTGTTTTGGGTCACTGTCCTGATGGAAGATCCAACAACAGTCCATTATAAGATTTCTAGCAGAAGAAACAGGTTTTTATTTATTTTTTATTTTATTTTTTGGTATTTGCTAGAATCTATCTATCTAAATTATAATAATAATAATAATAATAATAATAATAATAATAATAGGCCCACAACATTAAAGATCCTGGGATGTTTAACTGTGGACATGGGGTACATTTATCCCTGAGTGCTCCAAACCCATCTGGTGGCAAAATATGCTGGAGTTTGTTTTTGGATGAGCGAGGAGGATTTATACAGTCATAGCTAGACCATTTAATGTGTCTGCTAAATGTAAATATTAATGATTTATTTTATTAATGACTTCAGAGATATATTACTCATAATAAATATGGGTGCCAATCATTGTGGCCGATGTGTTTTGAAGAAAAACATTAATTTCTTTTTTTTTTATGTAACATCAAAAGGATAAACAGTGCAGATTTACCAAGGGTGCCAATGACTCTGACCACAGCTGTATTTTAAACTGGGGAGTTAGCTTTAAGCTATGAAACTTGCCGTATGTTCTAACCTCTTTAATGTGGAAGTCCATTTCAAGTCCTTTTAAAAGTGTCTTAACAGTCAATCAAAGATTGATTGGCCATGCCATGGCACAGCAGTCCAGTATTTATTTTACCCTGTTGCTGAAACCTCTCAGTGTTTATATGTCCAACTTAACAGAAAGCAATAGTGACAGACATAGAGAGGAAAAAAAATTGGATTTAACTTGTCAGGGGCTGATGGATTTGAATGTGCTGCCAAAATTTAAATCAATATCTGATCTGCTCTGTCCAGAAACCTATGCAAGACAGGGACACCCTCCGCATATCATTCACCTTTCACTTCTCACAAAGTGAGCATTCACATAGAGGACGAGAGGCCTGCAAACTTAACTGCATGAATGTCTTTCTCCATTATTCTCTAGATAACGCTGCCGACAGAGTCCAAAATTACTTTCACCGCAGAACAGAAAACTGTGAGTAAAAGCTGCCTTTGGTAAGTAAATAAAAAAAGGTTACTTGTCAGTTGGCCAGTGTAGCAGAAGGCTAATTTGTAAGGAATATAGAACATGAACCCATTGACACTGTGTGTGCTTTGTTTTTGAAGAGCAGGTTTCAATCAAAGCACACCCCAACCGATTGAAGCTGGAATTGCCTCTAAGATTGTTGGGTTGCTAAATTGTTTCTGTTACCATAATAGCAGAAAAAGAGTTTTGTTTGTGGATTGACAAATCAATCAGCGATCGGAGAGGAAACAAATCCTTCAGCGCTGGCTGAATGCCAGAACTGTGTGTGTGTGTGGGGGGGTGTATAATGCGGTTTATAATGGAGATATTGTGCAATATAAATCACTGCACTTGTCTATTAGAAACAGAGCAGCTGAGTGCAGCATTCTGCGTAAAGTATATGTGGGTCATTGTCAGGTAATGGTGCCATTTTTTTATATAAAAATAATAATGATACTAATAATAATATTTTTTTCCCACTTTCATATGGAGTCGCTAAAGGGCCTTGGTGATGAAAAAAATTAAAAATTAGAAAAATGTGTCGATGTTGTTTTGTTCTCTAGGTAAAGTTTTGCTTTCCCCCGAGAAACCTTGCGTACACGCAAAACTTAGTTTGAGAGTGAACGCAAAGATTCTTGGGGAAACACAAAAGCATTGACGTGTAATTTTCTCTCCCATCTCATATTTTTTTCCATCACCATGTCCATTTAGGGGCTCCTTATTTTCTCCTTATATACGTATGTAACCCTCATTCCCTGAAGGAGGGAACGGAGACGTACGTCGGAACTGACCGCCGAATTGGGATCTGTTTTCAGAGACCAACCTACTTCGAGTGATTTAAAACGAGCCAATGGACATTGGCATGCGGTTCACGCATTCCACGCACCGCCCCGCTGCGCGGGTATAAATACGGAAGTGGAATACCGCATCTTTGCTTTTCAACTGAGGAGCCGAGATAAGTGACTCGGGCCTTAAGCTGAAGCACAGCACCTGGCGACGGGACGTAAGTTTCCGTTCCCTCCTTCAGGGAATGAGGGTTACATACGTAACCGAGACGTTCCCTTTCAGTCGGTCACATTCAACGTACGTTGGAACTGACCGACGAATTGGGATCCCTACCAACTCGCCAGGGATGCTGGCCCTTCCAGCGCCCTGCCTGAGCTCGCTGGACCACTCCTATGTTGGAGTGGGAGTCAGGGCTCCCGGAAGGGAAGGACAGTCACTGCTGTTTCTGCAAGACCCACTCAGTGTGACTATTGGATAACGCTGGGAAAGCATGCCCGTCTCGAGGAGATGGCACGCTGTGGAGCCAAGTCCTTCAATGGAAGGAGAGGTGGCGAAATACACATAAGGACTAACCTACTAACCTGCATACGGGTGCAGGCCTGGCATCAGACGGCCGCTACGTCTGACCCCGAGGGGTAGCGGAGGAGCTCACAGGGTTAGCCATTTCTGGGGAACACAACTGGAGAGTATAGATGCACGTATCCGGCCCCTGGGGCGGGAGTGGCGTTTCAAGCCGACACTAGAATGGGCACTTTGCGCTACTGGCCACTGGGGCGAGTACACAGGAAGATACCGGCTCCATACGGAGGCTATCGAATCTAGCGAACGAGTTTGGTGTCGCCCAGCCCGCAGCTCTACATATATCTGTCAGCGAGGCGCCTTGAGCCAGCACCCAGGAGGAGGCTACACTCCTTGTGGAGTGTGCTCGCAACCCGAATGGGCAAGACACATCTTGGGACTGGTAAGCCAAGACGATAGCATCCACTATCCAGTGGGCTAACCTCTGCTTGGAGACAGCCTTTCCCTTCTGCTGGCCTCCGTAACAGACGAAAAGCTGTTCTGAGGTCCTGAAGCTTTGAGTCTGGTCGATGTAGGCGCGAAGGGCGGGACATAAAGCCAGGGCTGGGTCTGCCTCCTCCGAAGGGGAGTAGTGGGAACCTTGGGCACATATCAGGGCCGGGGTCTTGAGATGACGTGAGAGTTACCCGGTCCGAACTCTAGGCACGAATCGTCGCCCTAAAATGCATGCAGGTCCCCTACCCTCTTGATAGAGGCCAAAGAAACCAGGAGTACTGTCTTTATGGACAGGATCTTTATCTCTACAGACTGCAAAGGCTCAAAGGGACCAGAGCTAAGTTCCAAGAGGGTACCGAGTTTGGGCGAGGAGGATTCAGCCTCCTCGCACGTCTGAGGAACCTGACGATTAGGTGCTTCCCCAAAGACTTATTATTCACTGCATCGTGATACGCCATTATTGAAGCGAACGTACACTTTCAGGGTGGTGGGAGACAGCCTTCGCTCCAACCCATCTTGCAGAAAGGAGAGCACGACACTAACCGAGCACCTTCGGGGGTCTTCGCGGCGAGAAGCCCACTCAACGAATAGGTTCCCCTTCAACGCATAGAGCTGATTTGTTGCCCTTGCAGAAGCTTGTGGAAGCCCACCTAGAACCTCCGCGTCCCGTCCAGGGACCAGACATGGAGTTTCCAGAGGTCTGGACACCGGTGCCATAGAGTGCCCCGTCCCTGAGAAAGAAGGTCCCTCCTCAGGGGAATCGGCCAAGGAGTGTCTGTCGTGAGGAGAGTAAGTTCGGAGAACCAGGTCCGGTTGGGCCAGTAAGGCGCAACTAGCAAGACCTGCTCCTCATCCTCCCTGACCTTGCACAGTGTCTGTGCGAGAAGGCTCACTGGGGGAAACGCATATTTGCATAGGTCCCGCGGCCAGCTGTGTGCCAGCGCATCCGTGCCGAGGGTGCCCCCGGTCAGGGAATAGTACAACAGGCAACAGGTCTACCTGCGCGGCTCCGAAGAGGCCCCATTTCAGCTGGACCATCTGGGGATGGAGTCTCCATTCTACTGGAGGTGTCTCCTGGAGCACCAGGTCCCTGTGTTCGCACAACCAGTATAAGCCAGTCGTCGAGGTAGTTGAGAATCTGAACGCCGCGTTCTCTGAGTGGAACAATGGCTGCCTCCGTGACACTCGTGAAGACGCGGGGCGACAGGGACAGCCCGAAGGTCAGGACTTTGTACTGATATGCCCTCCCCTCGAACGCAAAGCGTAGGAACGGTCTGTTTCTCGGGAGAAAGGAAACATGAAAGTACGCCTCCTTCAGGTCGATCGCTGCAAACCAATCTTGGGGACGGATGCAACCGAAGATGCGTTTCTGTGTCAAAATCATGAACGGGAGCTTGTCTAGGGCCCGATTCAGAACACGCAGGTCCAAGATTGGTCCTAACCCACCACCTTTTTTGGGCACAATGAAGTAGGGGCTGTAAAATCCCAACTTCATATTGGCTGGAGGAACCAGCTCGACCGCGTCCTTCGCCAGTAGGACTTCATTCCCTACTGCTTGGCTTAGCAGGGGCAGAAGCGGACGCAGGGGGCACCCTCGGTGACAAGCAGACGGTCGCCGAAGAGGCCAGCCTGACAGACAGAGGCGTTGAGGAACCGAACTTTGCCTCAGGTTCCTGGACCACTAATGTGGACATCGCCTGACCCAGGCGCGGCGTGACTTCCATCACCAGTGAGCGCAAGGTCCATCACTGTGCAGGCAAGGGACTACCCTCGTGTATGCAGGACAGAGGGTAGTGAGAGAGGGAAAAACTTATACAGATTATGGCCCCTCTGGTGTTCCATATTTTGACACCAAATAGTTCCACAGGCAAGAGAGACAGTGGGCGTGGCCGCCAGACTCGACGGAACACGGCGCGCTGAACGTTAAAAGCCCTACAAAAGGGGCAGACAAACGCCGACGTGGCCATGTTCTCATGAGAGAACATGACCACCCACAAACAAAGTCTCAGCATGCTCACGATGCAATAGAGGAGTGGGGGCCCGAGGGGATGCCCCACTGTAATCCTCAGGTCACCCAGGATTATTAGCCAGTGCCCCAGAAAATAAACTAGAATAAGCAAACTAGATTGGGAATAAGCAAAGGGACTCAACCCGCAAGGCCGTGCCGACTGACGCAGACAACGCTGAACACTCGAGCCCTTACGAAAGGTGAGACGGACGACGTTATCATGCTCTCCTGAGAGAGCATGGATCACCCACGAAAGCAATCTCACCTGTTTATATGTGAGAGAGATCGTGGCCATCAAATGAGGACAGGAAACAACCGCATCCAGAAACACACGGTTTGAATGACATCTTGAAAAAGACGCAGGGTCAAACCGTGTTGCTCTTTTAGAAGGAAATGCTCCTTTAGAAGTGCTGAAGCACTCAGGGAGATGACCGCGGCTCACAGCAGTCCGAAGGCAAGCCTGCGTGTGAGCACTCAAGGAAAGCCCAGCCAACCAACACAGGAACAAGTGTTTGTTGCAGCGGCCACTCGTTGACTCGTGTCGTCACACCAGCACCCAGATAAGAGAGCGATCCTCCCCGAGACTCGTCTAAACACTCTTCGTAGAAACAGCTTGACACAGCAAACTATTGGGCTCCAAAGTTAAAAAAGCAACTAAAAAAGCAACTAAAAAAGCGGTGCGGTGCGTGTAATGCGTGAACCGCATGCCAATGTCCATTGGCTCGTTTTTAATCACTCGAAGTAGGTCGGTCTCTGAAAACAGATCCCAATTCATCGGTCAGTTCCGACGTACAACGAACGTGACCGACTGAAAGGGAAACATTGTATGATAATACTATATTTTCCCACTTTCAGATTCATAGCTGACTATTTATATTTTCTGTAAAAACATTGACCATACTGACCATATATAATATTTTTCCCCATAACAGTGAACTGGGTTGAACAGAATGTGCATTTAAAATAATAACAGATTTACATGTAGTTAAAATAAAGTAATTCTAAACCATGTTAAATCTAGGAAAAATGTGACTAAGGTCAGTACCCTGTTAAATTTATAATTTGTATCGGATCGTATCCTGCGAGACCCCTGGACACGCTTTGGAGGCCCCTGACAGACCAAGACCTCAGGTACAGTTCAGCCCTCTTTGGAAAGATGCAAGTATAGCAAGTTTGTATAGCTAGTCACTGTTCACCGGCTGAAAAGATCTGATCAGATGGACTCCAAACACGTCATGCAAAGACGAGACACCAGACCCGACAGCTCTTCTCCCTCCACAACTGACAGAAAATGTTTCTCAGTGACACCGAACTGCTGTTGCACATCTAACATCTATCTTTTTTCTTTCCTCTCTCTCCTCCCCGTCTCCCTCTTCTCATTCGGCAGATAAATGATTCTATCCATCTCATCCACAGCACCGATGTGACATAATTCTGCGGTGTGTCATGTACAGCTGCGATCTCTTGTGTGTGTCATGCTCTTGTATGTGTAGGTGCTGCACTTGTCTTGATAGTACTGTCATAAATACTCACTACTAATCCTTCTACTGCAAACCCGCCAGCTTCTTACTCATACCGCAACCGGTGACATACCTCAAGACATCCCTAAAATAATATCTTGATGTCTCACCAGATACGCTTATGAGAGCTCCTCTCCTGGGGCAGTGGCCTGACTGTTATGAGAAAACAGTGTGTCTGTGATTTTCATTGACGGCATAGATCAGGTGCTTTACACACAGAAAACTGAGCTTTCTTCCTTTTCTGACTTTCTGGACTCGAGACATTGTTTTGTTGCAGTTTACAGAGGAGAAGCTTCTGATATCTGATATATAATCTGCCCAAAAAATGCTGAAATAGCCCTGCATGGACAGAATTAGATTTTAGCCTTGGCCATCATTATGGGTCCTCATTACATTTGTTCCCCCAACAAACAAATATTAAAGTGTATATATATGTTTTTTTAATTATTATTATTATTATTTTCTTTTATTTTTTGTCAGCAAGGACACATTCAATTTATCAAAAACAGTAAATAAAAAGGACAGTAAATACATTAAAGGTACACTATGTAACTCTTCTGTCTGCTAGAGGGCGCCTGTTCAAAACAAAGGCGTAGTTTGATGACGTCGAGTTTGAGCGCAGAATCTTGGGACATGTGGTCTTCACCTCACAGCCGGTGGAAAAGAATCGGGACAGGACTCGGGCAGAAATCATGTTCATGGATGCGATTATTAACATTACTGTATATGAAGCAAAGCTGAGTAAGACTTTTATTATGACGGGACACAGTCGCCGGCGCAATCTCCGCTTTTCTGGGCATGAATTTGAGGTAAAGCAGCTCTGTTTATCATGTTAGATACATTTAAGTGTGTTTAAAATTATGTTATGACGTTACTCTGTGCGTTCGCTCAGCGGCTGCTGTGACACTTGTTCACACTCCAGGGAGAGTAAAGCGCTTCTGCAAAATAAAACCAGAAACGAAGGTAACGCAGATATGACGCAATTGACAGGCGACTCCCTCACATGCTATGCTCACACATCCCGGTTCATTGGTAAAAATAGCGATTTTCTCACAATTTACAAATGGTTGGAAACTTTTGGGACATTGAAAGAACTCAACAGAACAATATATATAACTGGCCTGGTGGTTTTAGATATTTGACTGCAAAAATCCTACATAGTGTAATTTTAATACATACATATATTTTTATTTCAAATAAATGCTATTCATTAAAAATAATGTATTGCAGTTTCAACAAAATTATAAGCAGCACAACTGTTTTCAACGTTTATTAACAATAAATGTTTTTAAATCATCAAATCATCATATAAGAATGATTTCTGAAAGATCATATGACAGCGAAGACTTGAGTAATGATGCTGAAAATTCAGCTTTGATCACAGGAATAAATTATATTTTAACATATATTAAAATAGTTACAGTTATTTTAATAATGTTATTTCACAATATTACTGTTTTTACTGTATTTTTGATCAAATAAATGCAGCCTTGGAGAGACTTTTGATAAACAATTACGGTGATAGGTTGCAACTTGTCTAATGTATAATGTCAAATGGGCTAAAATACATATTAATTCCTGCTAAGCCAATTTCAAGTGCATTCGTTTTTTTAAAGTTCTCCTAAACTTACTATCACCCTAGAATGATCCACTTGTCATTAGCCTACAATGCAATCTGAAATAAAATTTCCACCTTCAAACCTCCATATAGCTGAAAGCAATGTGGGAGTAATATATTCCCGACAGAACCCACGACATGCCTCGGGTGCACCTGCGGCATAATCACAAAGCTAATTTCACAATTATAAACGGCTCAGAGTGCATATGGGAGACTGTTACAGTGCAATGATGAAGTATCTTCTGCAAGAATTCATGAGGAGAAAAGACATTAACGTCACAGGTAGATTTATTGAGCGATTTTTAGTCGTTAGTCATTGTAGGTTGTAGAACTACCATCATCATATTCTGACTGACTTTAGAGTAGTTGTTTGATCTAAAGTTGCCTAAATTCCCTAAAGAGCTGTAGTGAACTTTCTAAACTGAAGATGCATTAGTGACTGGAAACTTGATGCGATCTGCCGAGAGGAGCTAATGGGAAAAAAGGATGTTCTTTATCATGACTTTTCAATATCTTCACATCTACATTGACACGCTCTTTTCTCGTGGTTCATGTACGTCTCTGTCTATGATTCTTTGCTGCAATCTTTTGTGTTATTGTCATCACGCTAATGGTTAGGACCACGTCTGGTTCATTTGCTTGCATGCTTGTTGCTGCTTTTATTAGTGACCCATCATGACAGCAAGAAGTGCTGTTCTCAATATCATTAGAAATGGTAGCTGAAGGTGAAGCTTCTTCAGATGAGCTTAGGGAACAATAATGAATCATCACATCAAATTATAAGCAGCAGGGACTTATTTATTGCCTGGAGTTTGTGTGAATGATACAGAACTGTAATCTCTCTGTACATCATAACAGGTTCCATCAGAGAGGAGTGCAGAGGAGGTGACCAGAGGTCAGACGGTCAGAAATGAGCCTCAGCTGATGAGAGGTAACATTAAAGAACTCGTCTGTTTGCCATTACTGTGGAGGTGAAGCAGTGATGGCGGTTCTTCAAGAAAGCATTGATACAAATAAAGGCCACATTGGTGCATTTGTGCTAACAGCAACTTTATAAAGAAGGATTCTATCACACAAGCCAGAAATATTATATCAGAAGCATAATCATGAGAGGCGAAAATAAGCTACTATTACACAGTTTTTTCTCCCAATTTGGCCGCATATATGCCTTTTGTAATATAAATTATACTCACATTGTGTGTGTGTGTGTGTGTGTGTGTGTGTGTGTGTGTGTGTGTGTGTGTGTGTGTGTGTGTGTGTGTGTGTGTGTGTGTGTGTGTGTGCGTGTGTGTGTGTGTGTGTGTGTGTGTGTGTGTGTGTGTGTGTGTGTGTGTGTGTGTGTGTGTGTGTGTGTGTGTGTGTGTGGACTGGTAATCCCTACGGTATGGGGACAAAATGTCCCCACAAAGATGGCAATATCCAAATTTTTGTCCTTGTGGGGACATTTTTTGGTCCCCATGAGGAAAACATCTTATAAATCACACTAAGTGATGTTTTTGAAAAAGTAAAATGCAGAATGTCTCCTGTGATGGGTAGGTTTAGGGGCAGGGGCAGTGTAGGGGGATAGAAAATACGGTTTGTACAGTAAAAAATGCATTACGCCTATGGAATGTCCCCACAAAACATGGAAACACAACATGTGTGTGTGTGTGTGTGTGTGTGTGTGTGTGTGTGTGTGTGTGTGTGTGTGTGTGTGTGTGTGTGTGTGTGTGTGTGTGTGTGTGTGTGTGTGTGTGTGTGTGTATATACACTGATCAGGCATAACATGATGACCAATCCTAATATTGTATTGGTCCCCATTTTGCTGCCAAATCAGCCCTGATCCATTGAAGTATGGACTCCATTAGACCCCTGGAGGTGTGCTGTGGTATCTGGCACCAAGATTTTAGCAGCAGATCCTTTAAGTCATGTAAGCTGCGAGGTGGGTCCTCCATGGATCGGACTTGTTTGTTTAGCACATCCCACAGATGCTTGATTGGATTGAGATCTGGGGAATTTTTTTGGAGGCCAGTTAACACCTCAAACTCATTGTTGTGCTCCTCAAACCATTCCTGAACCATTTTTGCTTTGTGGCAGGGCACAGCCACCAGGGAATACCGTTTCCATGAAAGGGTGTACATGGTCTGCAACAATGCTTAGGTAGGTGGTACGTGTCAAAGTAACATCCACATGGATAGCAGGACCCAAAGTTTCCCAGCAGAACATTGCCCAAAGCATCACACTGCCTCCGCTGGCTTGCCTTCTTCCCATAGTGCATCCTGGTGCCATGTGTTCCCCAGGTAAGCAACGCACACGCAACCGGCCATCCACGTGATGTAAAAGAAAACGGGATTCCTCAGACCAGGTCACCTTCTTCCATTGCTCCATGGTCCAGTTCTGATGCTCACGTGCCCACTGTTGGCACTTTCAGCAGTGGACAGGGGTCAGCATGGGCACCCTGACTAGTCTGCAGCATTAACTTTTTGAGCAATTTGAGCTACAGTAGCTTGTCTGTTTGATCAAACCACACGGGCCAGCCTTCACTCCCAACATGCATCAATGAGCCTTGGCTGCCCATGACCCTGTTGCCGGTTCACCAATGTTCCTTCTTTGGATCACCTTTATTAGATACTGACCACTGCAGACCAGGAACACCCCACAAGAGTTGTCTAGCCATCACAATTTGGCCCTTGTCAAACTCGCTCAAATCCTTACACTTGCCCATTTTTCCTGCTTCAGACACATCAACTTTGAGGACAAAATGTTCACTTGCTGCCCTATATATCCCACACACTAACAGGTGCTGTGATGAAGAGATAATCAGTCATAATGTTATGCCTGATTTATATATATACACACACTCACTGGCCACTTTTCTCCTGGTCAACTGCTCGTTAATGCAAATATCTAATCAATTACTCACATGGCAGCAACTCAATGCATGGTCAAGATGATCTGCTGAAGTTCAAACTGGGCATCAGATTGTGGAAGAAAGGTGATTTAAGTGACTTTGAACTTGGCATGGTTGTTGGTGCCAGATGGGCTGGTCGGAGTATTTCAGAAAGTACTGATCTACTAAGATTTTCACACAAAACCATCTCTAGGGTTTACAAACAATGGTAAGAAAAATTTAAAAAAATATACAGTGGGTGGCAGTTCGGTGGGTGAAAATGCCTTGTTAATGTAAGAGGTCAGAGGAAAATGGCCAGACTGGTTCAGCTCGTTACAACTGAGGTCTGCAGAAGAGCATCTCTGAATGCACAGCACGTCCAACCTTAAGGCAAATGGACAGCAGCAGAAGACACACGGATGCCACTCCTGTCAGCTAAGGCCTGGGACACACTAGACAATTTTAAAATCTTAATCAATTTTAGAACAGGGTGAGCACCCCCTGCTGGCCTCACTAACACCTCTACCAGCAGCTACCTAGTTCCCTTTCGAGGGAACTCACACTGCGTCGGAAGTGTGCGATTGTGATAAGCTGCCGCTCAGGGTGCTTCGCTTGCGGCTGGCCGTGTTCAATGAGGTCGGCCAGCCTCGTGAGCCCCGTGGATCGGTCCCGCATTCGCCGAGGCGGTGCGGCGAGGCCGGTCATGGGGCTCACGGATGGACATGTCAGCGAGACTTGGGACTGCTGAGGCACCTTCCCAGTCTTTGTCTGTCAGTTCAGATGTTCTCCTTCCCGCGTGGAAGCCGGCGCTGCGGCGCTTCTTCCCCGGGCGGAGGACCCGATGCTTGAACGGTCTGATTCTGGGAATTAGACGTGCTCAGCATCGGGCAGTCGGTTACAACGAGCTTGCCACTTCTTATATGCAAGACTCAATCTCACGATTGCCGAGTCAGCGCGCAGGTTATGGGTCTGCTATTAAGGTGAACACACGCGATCGGTGTGCATGGAATACTGGTTGGCTTAACGGCTTGAGCTACGTTGCTGAGGCAACGTGTGGTTTACGAGTCCGTATATTACGATAAAACAGTATTGGCGGATGATTATGGCTGCATTTAAGTGTGAGGATTTAAATGAAATATGATCTGACTCTAAGGAGTTAGATATTCAGCCTGTCATTCAGACCATGTTTCACTGTGATACTGTTTGGCTTTAATCTCAAGCGATGAAAGACAATTGTATTATGACGGTTTGAACCACGTTGCTGAGGCAACGCGTGGTTTATGAGTCCGTTTAAATACAATAAAACAGTGTCGTCTGATGATTATGGCTACATTTAATTCCAAGGAATTAAATTAAAATATCTGACTTTGAGGAGTTAGATGTATGTTTTATTCAGCCTATCATTCAAACCAGGTTGCACGGGTTGGCTGATTATGATGGCATTTAATTCAGAGGAATTGAGTGTCATGTTATCTGACTTTAATAAGTTGGATACTTTAATCATGTCACCTAAGCGTGTTTGACTTGTCTGGATATTCATCTAAGGTGGAGCCCTCCTGAAGTTGATGTCGTTCTCGCCGCCTTGTGGCCTGCGGGACACATCAGTTTCAGGCAATTGCTATTCCCAGTGTCTGCCCTAGTGTTGCGGCCCTGTAGAGCTGCTCCCTTAGATGAGGCCCCTGCTGGCCAGCCCCCTCTCCCGGGTAGGAGAGATCGAGGTCGCCTCCTGTGGAGTTTTCGAATCGATGCTGTGCTCCCGCCATCAAGTATGCTTCGGGCCACATCGTTTCCTCACAAGACGCGATGCTGCACCAGCCGCCTCTAGCAAGACTTGCGGCAGTCCAGCAAATGCGTATGCACACCGAAAATCTTCCTCGATTTCACCCTGCCGGTTAGCTGCTTCAGGGGGTCGGGGAGGAGGCTCGGTTGACACCCGAAGCTGGTCTCGAGAGGCTGGTTCCCTTAGCAGATTATCTTGGCGCATGGTTATGCCTCCGAATATATCTGCATGGGCCCTGCGTACTGTAGAAAGGGGATACAGACTGCAGTTCAGTTACCTTCCCCCGAAGTTCAGTGGGGTGGTCTGGACGGCAGTGGTCCCTGGGCAGGTTTGGGTAATGGAACAGGAAGTCCACTCCCCGTTGGTAAGGAGGCCACAGAAGGTGCTCCTCCGCCAGACAGGGAGTCCGGGTTCTACAGCCGGTACTTCATAGTTCCTAAGAAGGATGGCGAGTTGCGTCCAACTTTAGATCTGAGGTACTTGAATCGTTCTCTGAGGAGATTCAGATTCAAGATGCTTACAGTTCCTCCGTTGTGATTCAGATCCAGTCTGAGGACTGGTCTGTCACGACAGGTCTAAAGAGGACGCATGCTTCCCTGTATCCATCCTTCTGTGTCACAGGAAGTTCCTGAGGTTCGCTTTTGGGGGCAAAGCGTACCAATATCGGGTTCGTCCATACGGCCTAGCCCTTCCCCTCTGTGGTAGCAGCAGTTCGGCATTGAGGTGTCGTCCTTGGCTGCTCTCAGTGCTTGGGTTTGAGACTCTACACGCAGTAGCGTGTTGACGCCTTTTCAGAGAACAGTGTTCCTGGGAGTCGTATGGGATTCTCTACGTTGTGGGCACAATTGTCTCCCGCACGTAGTCTATATGGGCGGTGGTCTCTAAAGTGAAGCTAGGCCACAGCATCACTGTGAAGCAGATTTAAGGACTGCTGGGGCTCATTGCGGCTGCGTCCAACAGAATATCTCTTGGCCTGCTGCACGAGACCCTTACAGTGGTGGCTGGGAATCAGGGTTTTTTTCCTCGAGGGGAAAACCGTTCTGTATGATCAGGGTAACGCGCAGATGCCTTTGTTCCCTAGTCATATGGAAGAAACCTTGGTTTCTGTCCCAGGGGCCAGTGTTGGGAGCATCCTGTTGCCGGAAATCCGCTTCAACAGACGCCTCCCTCACTGGTTGGGGCGTAGTCATGGACGGCCGCTTTGCGAGAGGTCTGTGGGAGACCCGGCATTTCTCCTGGCACATTTACTGCCTGGAAATGCTGGCGGTCTACAAAGCTCTGAGGGGCTTTTTCCCGGACCTCCGTGGTCACCATGTCCTGGTGAGAAGAGACAACACAGCTGTCGTATCGCACCTCAATTGGCAGGGGTCTGAGGTCGCGCCCTCTGTGTAGACTGGCGCATCAGATCCTCCTGCGGTCCCAAGGGAAACTGTTGTCCATCAGGGCAATGTAAGTCCCGGGGGTCCAAGATCAGGGAGCAGACATCCTGTTGAGGCAGGGGCTGAGGCCCGGGGAGTGGCGGCTCCACCCAGAGGTGGTGGAGGCCATGTGCGAGGGGTTTTCTCTCACGCATCCAGCCCCGCTGGGGGAGGATGCCATGGTTCAGACGCGCCGAGGCTGCGTCTGTATGCATATCCCCTGATCACTCTGCTCCCGGGAGTCTTGGAGCGGGTCAGCCAAGAAGGGATCAGCCTACTCTCAGTAGCACCCTGCACGCCGACCCGGGTATGGTTCTCGGACATTATAGCACTGCTAGACGGTCTCCCGTGGCAGGTCCTGCCGAGGAGGGATCTGCTGTCTGAGGCACGGGGCACAATATGTCACCCCTGCCCAGAGTTTTGGGATCTCTGGGTCGGGCCCCTGAGGGGCCCCAGTACCTAGAGGCTGGACGGTCAGCAGATGTTATCGAGACCTTGCTCAGCTCCAGGGCTCTTTCCACCAGGAGGGTGTACAGCCCGAAGTGGAACGTGTTTCCACTTAGTGTAGAGAGCGTGAAGTGGACCCAGTTAACTGCCCAGTGGCTTCAGTGCTGGAGTTCCTCCAAAATCGCTTCTCTGCAGGTCTTACCCCGTCCACACTCAGGGTGTACGTGGCTGCCTTTGGGCTTTCCACGCTCCTGTGAGTGATGGGCCTTTTTGGGTAGGCACCATCTGGTTGTACGGTTCCTCCATGGGGCTCGGAGGATGAGGCCTGCGGCTTGTTCCAGAGTTCCAACCTAGGGATCTGGCAGTGTTACTTGAAGGCTTGGCTGAGGCCCCCATCGAGCCACTAGAGTCAGCTGAGGCAGAGAACCTGACCCTTAAGCTGGCCTTTCTCTTAGCTATCACTTCTCTGAGGAGAGTGGGAAACCTTCAGGCCTTGGCGCTTACGCCGACTTGCCTGGAGTTTGCCCCTGGCGGAGTAAAGGCCATCTTACATCCTAGGTGGGCTACGTGCCCAAGGTATCATCAAGTGTGGTCAGGTCTTTGGTTCTTCAGGGATTTCATCCTCCGCCTCACATGACGGAAAGGGAAGTGGAGTCTGCACAGGAGTTCTGTACAGCTGTCTATAGCTTGCACCTCCCTGCGACGCCTGGCGCTAGGGTGCTCCAGTCCTAGTTGTGCCCGGTCTCCGGCTTCACACTAGGGCAGGCGCTACCCTCGGTGTGGCCTTGTGGGTACTCGTTCCCCAAATTCGTCGTTCCGACACAGTGTGAGTTCCTCGAGGAGCGGCTCGGGTTATGTATATAACCCTTGTTCCCTGAGAAAGGGAACGAGCACTGCGTCCACACCTCGCACGCCTGGAGCACATGCTTCATCGCGATAATTGCCGTTACTATGCGCCGGCTCCCCTTATGTATCTTTCGGGTATGCCGTCACACCTACGTCATGACGCAACACCAATCAGGATTGGGATAGTTTCATTCATACTTCAGACACGCTGTTGCTTAGGGAGTGTCCCCAAATTCGTCGTTCCGACGCAGTGCTCGTTCCCTTTCTCAGGGAACAAGGGTTATATACATAACCCGAGCATTTTTCCCAGGAGGTCTCCCATCCAGGTACTGACCAGGCTCAACCCTGCTTAGCTTCAGTGGGAAACCAGTCTTGGGCTACAGGATGATATAGCTGTTGGTGCACTAGAAGATTCATCTGGGCTGCGAGACCACACACCTGTCGATTGTAGTAACATTTTCACAGTGAGACGAGATCTCATCTCAAAGAGACTCGCGAGATCAAACGTGACTTGAGAAGAAAAACAATTGGAGGATGATTGACGATGTCAGCTGGTTCTCCTTGCATGAGTTTTGTTTTATGAGAGGAAAAACAAAGGAGAAAAAAAGAACATGGGGGATCTTCTTTCTCAATACTCCACTTTCGTGGTATGTTTGTTGCTGCCAAGTTTCAGATATAGAAGCAATCAACATCCGGTTGGTGAAGCTTGCTCACTCTCATTGGCTATCACAGTTTTCACGTCAGAGGCAGCCCAATCAAGAATGATCACAAGTGTGTGTCCAGCGTAAGAACAGGAATCTGTGGCTACAATTCACACGGATTCACCAAATGTGTACAATAAAAGATCGGAAAAACGTTGCCTAGTTTGATTAGTCTCGAATTCTGCTTCAGCATTCAGATATGGCGTAAACAACATGAAAGCATGGATTCATCATGTCTTGTATCATCGGTTCAGGCTGCTGGGGGTGTAATGGTGTGGGGATATGGATTCTTGGTACTCTTGGTACTATGGTTTATTGGTACTCTTTTAGCCTCTTAGTACCAATTGAGCATTACATGCCACAGCCTACCTGAGTATTGTTGCTGACCATGTCCATCCCTTTATGTGTCCCCAACTTCTGATGGCTACTTCCAGCAGGATTTCACAAAGCTCAAATCATCTCAAACTGGTTTCTTGAACATGACAGTGAGTTTATTAAACTCAAAAGGCCTCCACAGACACCAGATCTCAGTCCAGTAGAGCGCCTTTGAGATGTGCAGGACAAATGTGCAGCCGACAAATCTGTAGCAACTTTGTGATGCTATCATGTCAATATGGATCAAACTCTCCGAGGAATGTTTTTCAGCAACTTGATGAATCTATGCTACAAAAAAATAAAAAATAAAATGTTGCAGTCAGAACTTGCTACTTTAGATTGTTCTGTATCTGCTTCACTGCTGTTGCTTTACAATATCTGTATTCATTATAATCACTAAAGTATTGCATTTAGTCCAATTGTCTAATGGTCATATGTGTTGGTCTCATACAATCTTGTAGTCTCCGCCTATTAATCCTGAACCAATCAGAGAAATCACTGATTGCAGCTGGTCTGGTGTAGAAAAGCTTTCAGAGCTAGTGTTGTGGTTCAGTTCTGGTTTGACTCTTAGGCGGGCAGGACATAGAAGTGTCTGGCTGTCCTTGGAGATGTTCTTTCCTTTAAATCTTATCTCTATCTATTTTTCCTCCCTGCAGTATTATATAATTTCCTTCTTTGATCTTATGTTATTTTGAGCCTTTATTTGGGTTCTAAAGTAAGAACGTATAAAATCATAGTTACCTAAGGGTGGGGAACAAGCTTCCATAGACATGCAGAAGAAAAATGACAATATGTCAACTTGCTGTATGTTAAGTAAATACATGCACAAGTCATCTCAGATTCATAAAGTTATTCTCAAGTTCATCAGCATCTTCCTTCGGGGCAATGTCTCATTGTGCCCCTTGTTACTCTGAGGCAGAAACGTTTCCTCTTGCCTTTCGTTGTGTTCAGCATGCTGTGCGAGGTGTGTTTATCACCTTAGTGAAACAGTGCACAGTCCTCCTGAGTGGCAGGTGAGGTGAGTGCAAGACTTCAGGCCCCGAGGAGAGCTCAGCTGGGACATTGTTCAGATGTTGCTTAGATGCTGTTTGGAGGTTGCACATTTGATTGCAGGCATTAGCCAGAGAGGCAGATGTCAAGCATGACAAGGGCCCGGCAGGGGATTGTGGGATCCCTGTGTTCTTTTCTAGTTTCGGTGCATAACACTGACCTCATATACATTTTTAAAACACACACAGTAGCAGCGGTCACATGCATGCTTACAGACACATTTACACATCAGCTCATATTGGCTCATGCAAGATTGCACACAAACACACAGGCCAGCGGGTGCTTGAGTGAATGCACACATTTAAAACATTATTTATGGATAGCAGAGCAGAGCATAGACAAATGTGGGCACACTTTATTCTTCTGGTGTAGAGCTCTCACTTCATGCCTATTCAAAACATGTGTGTCATGAATATATCTTTAGAGTATACCGTCTTGCTCAAAATTTTACACACCCCTTGCATAACCCGTGAAAATGTGAATAATTTATTTTTTTTGATGTAAAAGATCAGAAAGACTAGCATTTTTTTTTTTTTTTCAGTCTTCCATTATGGGTTCCATCACATCTGTGACATTGGCCAACAGGAGCACGGAAGCTCTACCACACACATCTTTCAAACATGCCGAAATGAAATAGAGACGAAGGTATTGGTGCTGCTGGAATTATGCAATGAAGGAAATAGAGTTAGCATCTTATAAAAATCAAGCCAGTACAAAACACACAGCTTCGCTAGCCATTGTTGGCCCCACTTTATATTAGGTGCCTTAACTACTAGGTACTTACATCAATATATAAGTACAATGTACTTACTGTGTTCATATTGTATTGCAAAACACTTTTGTTGATATTGAGGTGGGATGCGGGTAAAGTTAGGGACAGGTTTGGTGGTATGGGTAAGTTTAAGGGTAGGGTTAGGTGTAAGGGAAGGGTCAAGTGTAATTATAAATGTAAAAATTAATTACAGATGTAATTACATGCAGGCAATTTAAATACATGTAAGTACAATGTAATAGCATGTATGTACACAATAAGTGCCTTGTATCAATTGATTAATTAAAATGTTAGTGCATAGTAGTCAAGGCCACCTAAAATAATCTGGGTCCCCATTGTTTGTTTACGCCCTTGTTAGGGTTGCCAGGTTTGGCAAGTCTAAAGTAGGCCTATCCTAAAAAATAGCCCTAAGCGATTTTCTCCATCGGGCGGCCAAATTCTCCATTAAATTTGTATGTCTGGGGGTTTTTTTCGGGGTGTTGGGTCATCTAAATTGTATTAACTGGGATGGAAACCAACCCGCAGAGAAAAAAATTACCTTAAAAATAGCCCAATTTCTGTGAAAACCGCTCACTTGGCAACACTGCCTCTTGTCTCCAGAAGTCATTCTAGTTCTGCCTTCTTGATGACATCCCTCATGTCGTTAAAGATGGTAAGCGATGATTAGTTGGGAAGCAACCTGTAGTCTGACATGTTTCTTGTCCATGACAAGAATTTTGAAGTCAAAGTAACATAAACTGACACAGTAATAATCGTAACTGACAAAAACATCACGTTGTCTAAACCTGCCATTATGCTCACCAATGCTGCATTTATTTGATAAAAAAGTTATATTGTGAAACATTATTACAATTTAAAAGTAATGTTTTCTATTTTAATATATTTTAAAATGTAATTTATTCCTGAGATTAAAGCTGAATTTTCAGCATCATTACCCAGTCTTCAGTGTCACATGATCCTTCAGAAATCATTCTAATATGATTATTTAAATTGATACAGGATTCTTATCCCTGAATATAATTTTGTATTCAATTCATGTGCCCTCGTAATAGCAAACCACAACCATACAATCAATTCTAGAAGCCGTTTCACACCGATATACATCACAATAGGGAAAAAGGGACTATCGAAACTTCCATTTCATGCCAAGTTTAAGATAAGAAATGAATCATAGATTATAGATCATAGATCACACCTGACTATTGCTACACAAGTCGTTCTGGGCGGTTTCTGTTATCAGACTCTGCTTTGTTGTTTTTCTAGTCTTTTAACATTAAATTAATTCCAGCAGTATGTTTACCCAGAAATATCCATAAACCCGTAATGAACGCAGCACAATCTGAACATTAGCTTTAGTTATGGCATTTAACAAAAATAAATTAGATGCTTTATGAAACATGCAATATCCACAATTGCAGAAATTCCTATTGAGATGAGATTAGTTTTCACAGAAAATCATTAAATTGTACACTTTAATTCTGTCTGTGTTTAGTATTTGATTATATGTATGTGTGTGTTTCTTATTGCTATCATGGCACAAAGAAATACTTTTGTCTCTCTGTCTCTTGACCAATTTTCCTTGATTTGAGCCCTGACCCAGATAGATCCACAAGTCGTCTGTACTCATAAATGCTGATGCACTATTATACAGCTTCATTGTTGATGAAATAATAAATGCAGTCATTTAGAGCTCATGCTCCTTTTCCACAATAATCCCTTAAACCTTTTCAAACCATGACAGACTTCAGAAGCCGCTTTGCTAATTCACGTCTGAGACATCAGCAATTACAATCAATTCTGCATTCGACGGGAACACAATAAGAACGCGTCAGTTTGTGGTAAGTCCTCACAGGCCTGCGATCCTCTGGCATTTCAGGCCGATAACGCATTGTGCTTATAATAGACTTACTGTGCACAGAGTGGAAGCCAAAACGTAAGTACTTTTCTTGATTCGGAAACCGAGAATGAATGCTGTGGGGGGGAGAGAGTCTTGGTAAATAGTTTCCTTGGTAACGGTAGAAAGAGGGGATTTTCTAGTTTGTGCAGCTAAGCTTCTCGTGACAGGAGCAAAGCGAAGAATGACAACAACATGAGTGGGGCATTGCTTTTAAGGCCACCAGCTTCTAAATGCCGCTTTTTTCCCTTCTAGGGTTATATCGTCATAAACCACGGTGAGGCTGATATTTTGGTAGCTGATACCAGGGGTGGGAGTCTTGGCAAACACTGGTATTTTAAAAGCAAATTAGCCGCGGACATAATGGTACTACTTTCTTTGCTGTTGCTAGGAAACCTGGCATGCAAACTGGCATGTTCAAGTGGCACAGTCATGTCTTATTTTTGGTTGTGCATTGGCGTCACTTTCAATGGGAACAATGCTTGAATAAGCACACACGATAATGGAGAGTCAGAGAAAATGCTGACAATGTTGGATTTACTAAGTGATGATGTGGCTAATGGCACTAAATGGAATTGATAATTGTTTCCAAACAGGTTTCTAGAACTACCTTCCTATTCCCATCTTGCATTGTTCATATAGATAATCCCGCCAGATGTTGTAACTACACCTTCTGACTTAAAGCATATTTCTCTTTCACTGGCCATTCAAAAATATACACGTTTATTCAAAATAAATTGTACCAACTTTATATTAGGTGGCCTTAACTACTATTTACTAACATTTTAATTAATAATTTGATACAATGCACTTATTGTGTACAAACATGTTTTTAAATTATTTTCATACTTATTTTTAAAAATATCTGCATGTAATTACATCTGTAATTCATTTCTGTAGTTACATTTATAATTACACTGCTGACACTTCCCTTACACCTAACCCGACCCCCCTTAAACTTACCCACACCATCACACCTGACCATACCCGTGTCATTTTTGTTTTGCAAAGAATTTTTACAGAAGAAAACATTGTATAATTCTACCTGTTGATAGTGTTTTTTAGGTCTGTGTTTTATGAGTGACAATGTGTGTTTGTTGGTTGAAAACCTTTGCTACTGTTTTGGAAACAAGATGATTTGACACATTTATGAAGTGTTTTGGTAGTTTTAGTGCATTGAATGTGAAACGAACTGATGTGCCAAGATAAAAGTTGGTTAGGAGAACTGTGATAAGAGTATTGAAAAAAAATGACCAAAGCATTGAGAAATGTGTCCTAGCGATTGTAAAAAAAAAAACGTAATACTGAAGCCACATGTTCAAATCTCTTCATACTGTCTGCATTACCAACATGAATCTTAGACAAACATTAATCTCACCAACAAAACACTTCATTTATGTTTCAAATTGTAAGTGTGTTCCACCATAACACCGGCAACAACTCTCATTCCAAAACATTTTCACTCATAACACACTGACCTAAAAACACAGGGAGCATTACTTAAATTATATAATGATGTAAACTTTTATCTTTAAAGTCTGAATGATTTTTCACATTATCAGTATTTAATTATAGAGTAAGAATAAGATATTTTCATTTTACTGATAAAAAAAAATGATAAAATGCAGCCATTTTTTTCAGCCAGTAATTTTCTTCAAAAAAAAAAAAAAATCCTGAAGAAATAATAAAAAATGACAAAAACAACAACCAACAAACCAAACAAAAAAACATCAGACACATCTCTATAATCCTATGTGTGCTGGATTGGATTCCCAGCTGTGACAGGAGACCTCTCTGTGTGGACTTTGTATGTTCTCTTCATGTTGATGTTGCTTTCCTCTGGGTTTACTCCACAATCCAAAGACACACAGGACAGGTAATTAGGACTGTAAGTTTGCCCGTAGATGTGAGTGTGAATATAAATGTGAGCGTGCATGCGTGTGTGTGCGACATCCGTGTGATGGGCCGGTCATCTGTCCAGGGTGTTTTCCTGCTTACGACCCGAGACGCTGGGAAAGACTCCAGCCTCCCCATAACCCTATACTGTACATAGGACAAGCCTGATGGATGGCTGGATAGATGGATGGATGGATGAATGGATGGATGGATGGTACTGTTAGGGTTCTATGTGTCATCCTTGATCCATGTTTCCAAACAAAATCATTCTGAAGCCATTCCCTCGATTTACCAAAAGATAACCAACATTTTTTTACTATTATAGAGACTAAACATAGGACACCTGGGCCCGTATGTATAAAACTTCTCAGAAATAGTCTTAAACTTTGACTTAAAGGGTTAGTTCACCCAAAAATGAAAATTAGCCCATGATTTACTCACCCTCAAGCCAAGTGTAATGACATTCTTCTTTCAGACGAATACAGTCAGAGTTATATTAAAAATGTCCTGGCTCTTCCAAGCTTTATAATGGCAGTGACTTGTTGGGTTATTTTTGAAGTCCATAAAAGTGCATCTATCCATTATATAACTGCTCAAACATAAATCTCAACTTCAAATGTAAACAATGAGTTTTCTTTCTTTTTATCATTTATTTTATTTACGCATGCAGGGAAAGATTATTTTTACTTGTTTGTGATGTTAAATGCTGCTAGAACTGGGGCGAGCTGACAGTTTTAGAACGTGACTCCAGGACACATGCAGAGCTCAGCTTCTCGGTGAGACGGTTTAGTCCCAGTCCTTGTTAGTTTTTCATTAGTTCTAGCTGTCTCGTCCTCTCTCAACTGCACCATGCCGCCTCAGACAAGGGCATTAGAGAGCGCTCCGGCTGCCATGCCTTTGTTCTTGGCATCTGACGCAGTGGCATATGGACCTGTATCACGGGGGCCTGGCAGGACGGACGCCCCCAGCTCCTGTGCCCATACAAGATTCTCCATTCCCTGTAAATCTGCCACTTGGAGAAAGACATTGTAAAAAGGCTTTTTGTGAGCTTTAATGAGGACTTCAGACTGGAAACATTTAAAGATGCTATAGAGGTTGTTATTTAATATCAAGGAAATGCAACTACTCTGCCTCCTTATTTATTTTAAAGGCCTTTTTGCTAGACATATTTAGTCAATGTATTAAGAAATGCATTATACTGTATGGGCAGAGATGTAATTGTTAATTATGTATGTGTGTCCCTACCCATAAGAAGGAGCGAAACTGGACTGCCAGTACACATAGTGTGTGTGTGTGTGTGTGTGTGTGCGTGTGTGTGTGCGTGCGTGCGTGCGCGTGTGCGTGTGCGTGTGTGTGTGTGTGTGAGCCATTTGTGCCATGAGGAAACAAGCTTATAAATCATACAGAATGAGTTTTTTTGAAAGTGTAAAAATGCAGAAAGTTTAGTGTGATGAGTAGGTTTAGAGGTAGGTTGGTAAGGGAGAGAATATACAGTTTACATAGTATAACAATCATTACGTCTATGGAGAGTCCCCACAAGGAGGAGACATGAGAGACAGGAAGAGAACATGGAAACAATGAAAATAAAGAAGGCACGTCAACATAAAAGTCCATATAAAACAAAAAACACAGGGTGGCGCAGAGAGTTCAGGAATGGCCTCCATGGATGGATAGCCCCCTCCCAAATTTCTATGGACTCTGGTGCGAGCTCATGGACTGGATCCCTCTCTGGATTCAGGACAGGAGACAGAGCCCTCTATAGGGACTCGGGACTTGGGTCTGAAGATGTCCTCTCAGGAATCTGGATGGAAGACGATGTTACCTCAGGATTCGGGACAGGGATGACAGACAAAGTCCTCTCTGGACTGGACAGTGGCTGGAGCCGTCTCTGGACGCTGGTCAGTGGCTGGTATTATAACAACTAATATGACCACGAGGAGAGACAGGAACCAAACAGGAAGAGAACACAAGAGAACATGTCAACATAAATGTCCATATAAAAGACACAGAACTGGGATTGTGACACTAACTCTGTAATGTAAATAAATAAATACATTTTAAGTTAGACTTGCCACTTCAGTTATTGTTTATTTCTCAACAGCTCTAAAACTTGAACTTTACGCCTGAAAAACACTCAAGGTTCGACATGCACTTGAATTGTTTTCCCAGTGTGTAAGTGTTCCCTTCACGATGGTCTCGAGAGATAAAAGAGCAGTAGTTGGTAAACTTGTGGTTATAAAAAGCTTATCATTCTGACAAGCCTAGCAGTTGCCATGCCAACACCAGAGTTAATGTGCCCACATCTCAATTCGGGAAGACAGCCGATTTGAGAGGAACGTGATGGGGTCAGCGACTGCAGCAGCTCATCCCACATATCAATTTCACCAATATAATCTGTTAATATAATTAATGAAGTGTGGTTAATTCTAATCAGTGGAAAAAAATGGGATTGCATCCATCCATATGATTACAACTTAAGAAAGTATAAAAAAATACATGGAAAAATATATTTATAAAACAACTTAAATCTGCATGTACAAGCCATGTGATAACCTGTAAAGACGCCATGTTGCTTGGCAACTGCATGTAAACAGTCCATAGTTGGAATAATTAAACTTTTTGCAAAAATACAAATTATTATGACAGGCTATTTATTTGTTGGTTTGTTGGTTGATTTAGTTTTTGTTTATTTATTTTATAGTTAGTTCATTTGTTTAAAGAAGCACAATTTGGATATTTAAAAACTACATTTAAATTACAACAATAATATCCACCTTATAACCTTAAAGTCCCCCTGCAGTCAATAACTGTATCCCTTAAAATTCACCTTTGATAAAAGTAGCTTGAATGTTACTATAGTGACACTATAGTAACATTCAATAGTGACACTATAGTAACATTCAAAGTCACTATCATGTTGCATTGTGGTCTGGATCTGCCTCAAGAGTAGGCATATTGAGTAGACTTGCTCAAAATCAAACCCTTGGTCAAAATTGAGGGGTCGCGTGTCTGTACAAATAAAGTTTCCCTCTCCCACTTGATGAAGTTCCCCGACGGGAAGTGCTTAATTAAGGAAGTCCACAAGTGTATGTCTAAAAGTGGAGTTAAATCCAGCCTTCCAGTAAACTGAAACGTTCATTCCCTAAAAAGTCCCACAATGCAACGTGAAAACCAAGGAGCATCGATGCTCACAATGTTCCCTTAACAGAAGTTCTTAAGGGTGAAACATAAATCACATGAGCCAACTCAATACACATCATAACACATGATAGATGTATTGAAAAAAACTAATTTAGTTATATTTCAGCATATAATTAATAAATTAAATAAACATTTAGACAGGTAGGTCTACTGAAACTAATCTAACATTTATAATTAATCAATGGCTGAAGTGTTGCGCGAATATATAAATAAAATATGTATCATAATGTTGGAGGATGTGGATTCTGAAATCCATTGCAGCTTCAATGGTCAAAATTGTTGGCACCCCTGGTAAATATGATCAAATATGGCTGTAAAAATTTTTATCTGCATTGTTTATCCTTTTGATCTTATATTAAAAAAATCACAAAAATCTAACCTTTCATTGAAGTAAAATAATTGTAAATGGGGGGTGAATCACATTATGAAATAAATGCTTTTCTCCAAAACACATTGGCCAAAATTGTTGGCACCCTTTTATTAAATACTTTTTGCAACCTCCTTTTGCCAAGATAACAGCTCTGAGTCTTCTCCTCTAATGCCTGATGAGTTTGAAGAACACCTGACATGAGATCAGAGACCATTCCTCCATACAGAATCTCTCCAGATCCTTCAGATTCCCAGCTCCGTGTTGGTGCTTCTCCTCTTCAGTTCACCCCGCTCATCTTCTGGGCTCAGGTCAGGGGACTGGGATGGCCATGACAGAAGCTTCATTTTGTGTTCAGTGACACATTTGTGTGTTGATTTTGATGTTTGTTTTGGATCTTTGTCCTGATAGAAGATCCAACCACAGCCCGTTATAAGATTTCTAGCAGGGGCCGTCAGGTTTTGATTTTTTATCTGCTGGTATTTGCTAGAATCCATTATACCATGCGTCTGAACAAGATGTCCAGGACCTCCAGCAAAAAAATAGGCCCTCAACGTTAAAGTTCCAGCTGTATTTTTAGCCGTGGTCATGTGGTACTTTTTACCCTGTTTGCACAAAACCCTTCTGGTAGATTTGCTGCCAAAAAGCTCTTTTTATAGGTCATCTGACCACAAAATCAGGTCCCGTCTGAAGTTCCAGTTGTGTCTGACCCCTGAATATGCTGGAGTTTGTTTCTGGATGAGCGGGGAGGATTTTTCTTGAATCCCTCCCAAACAACATATGGTGATATAGGGGTTTGTTTGTTAGATTTTTTTTTAGGCTTTATGACACCAAGACTCAACTAATCTCTGTGATTCTCCATCTGTGATCCTTGGAGAGTCTTTGTCCACTCAAACTCTCCTCCTCGCTGTGCATTAGGACAATATAGACACGCGTCCTCTTCCAGTCAGATTCATAACATCTTTAGCTGATTGGATCTTCTTAATTATTTCCCTGATGGTGGAAATGGGGATTTTCAATTCTTTAGCTATTTTCCTACAACCACTTTCTATTTTGTGCAAAGTTTTTTAAATATTAATGGGAACTTCAGAGATATTTTACTCATAACATTTTTAAGGGGTGCCAACAATTGTGGCCAACGTGTTTTGGAGAAAAATTTTTTTACATAATGTGATTTACCCCCCATTTTCAATTCTTTAACTTCAATGAAATATTAGATTTTTGTGATTTTTAAATAAAAAGGTCAAAAGGATAAACAATGCAGATTTATTTCTTACAGCCATTTTTGATCATATTTATCAGGGGTGCCAACAATTTTGACCACGACTGTATATATATACAGTATATATATATATATATATATATATATATATATATATATATATATATATATATATATATATATATATATATATATATATATATATATATATATATATATATATATATATATATATATCCTAATGAAATTTATAATCAAAGCATTAATCAATATTTATCCTCCTACATATTAGTATGGTTTAAAGGATTTCTTCTAATTTGATTGCTTATTATTCTTTTCAAATGTTCTCTAAAGTTTGTATTTGGTCTCTGAGGAGTGACTGAGGGTCTGGCCCATGCTAGGAGAGTAACAGTGCTTACTCATTCAGACCGGCTACCAGAAATTAAATATGGATTTTTCTTTCATTTATATTATTTTATACTAGACAATAAGATGAATGTTGTCTGTACTTATTACTGAGAGAAAGAACATGTTATCAGTATGTTTTGGGAAAGTTTCTGGTCAGAGCTGGAGCTCGACCAACTCCAACCTTGAAGAAGCTGTGTATCTGTGTATGTGCGCTAGTATTCTTTGTTACGGATTAGTATTGATGTATAACTGGTATTCTGCTTGAGTCCTGCCGGTGCCTATTCACAACCTGGAAGGTCACAACTGGCCTAATTCCGGGGTTCCAGCATCAACAGATATATAACAAATATGCTTCTGCCTATCAGCTGGTGTGTGGAAATGTACTATGACTTTTTCTCTTATCAAATCAGAATCATTCAACCTGAAGTAACGACGTAGCTAGACCTTAAAAAGAGTAATTGTGTTAAGAAATTGTATGTACGCAGAGAGAGTGCAGCCTATTGCACAATAAATAAAGTTATTATCTCCCAAAAGAAAGGATCAATTCTGAACCGCCTATATGAGTAGTCAGTATTCATATCCCACTTTATGCTACATGTCTCTGTTAAAGTCTTTGCATAATGTCCGCCTATGGTCTTCATCGGCCGCACATGAACAACGTCTGCTTTGAGCCGCCCTCAAACACTGTAGCTGGTTCATGTTGTACACAGATGCTGATTTCTTCTCTGCAAATGCAAATTCTCTTTGTAAACACTTCCAAAAGTTGAGGATGTTAAGAGTAAGTGGTTAAAATTACCACAGCAATATAACAGGAGCATAACCTTTTGAAGATTGCTTCTCAAATCTCTGAGTTCAAAATGGGATTTACAAAGTCATGTCAAGACACCTTCATTTATATAATGCTTTTTACAAAATAGATTGTTTCAAAGCAGCTTCACAGTGGAAATGAATGGAAGAGAGAATGTTTTGGCTGTACATCTGCTCTAGAAAAAAACTTTATTGTCCAGCTAAAGTAAGTTTTTGATTAATTAATTTCCGTTTCATGAAATCATTAGCTATTTACTTTGGTGCCACTTACACAACACCATTTTCATCCAAAATAGAAATGCGTTTCAGCCACTCATCCTCACGGTAACAGCACCCGGTGGCTAGAGAACACAGACATTCAAATAGGTTTTGGAATAGTTTTGAAACAATACCGCTATCATCCCCATGCAAGCCTAAAAAAAACAGTGAATCCATGAGAATGGTATGGCATGCACGTAAACATTACATGTTTAGTCCACAGACAAGCACGTTTTAATACGACTGTGCGCAGGCGCATAGTTTTCTTTTACAAAAAAGACTGCAAAATTACTTGTCTGGCATGCTTAATAAAGTGCTTTTAGTCATTTCCAATAATTTCGGTAAAGTTTTCACCCAACCCGATCTCACGGCAATTCATACATATTTTACGAGGTGGCTAATTGTACGAATTTATGCGACCTCACTCATGACAATTCATACGATTTTTACTAAATCGTACATATTTGACGAGTTGGCAAATTCGTATGAATTCGTACGAATGACCTACCTCAACCCCGCCCCTAACCCATCACTGGGGTTTAGGCAAAGCGTAATCCAGATGAGTGAGGTCGCATAAATTGCACGAAATAGCCACCTCGTAAAATATGTACGAATTGGTCGTGAGATAGCGTTGTTTCACCTGTAGCGAGGTAAAGTGATGTTAAGGACACCTTCACAGGGGAGAGTCTAGTTGACACAATCTCTGCTGACACTTCAGGGATGCGTTGTGGTCGTGTCTAGTCGCAGGTCCACCATCTGATCTGGATAAGTCCTGGATCCGGCAGACTACTGTAAACCTTGGGATAAACAGAGACACTAATATTAGAGCAGATGCCATTCTTCTTATGATGTAACAAGTACATCGGGTGTTATAGAAAGTGTTCCTGGTTCCAGCGGACCTAGTTAATGCAGCCTAAACAATCATTTACTTTAAATTATTTGAATGATAGAAATTGATAATGTTCTATGTGTATGCCAGGTTAAAGAGTTTAACTAAATGTTGTATCTAGATTTAAACTGACAGATTGTGTGTCTGCTTCTCGAACAATACTAAGAAGACTGTTCCAGAGTTTAGCTGGTAAATAGGAAAAGGATCTACTGCCTGCAGTTGATTTTGATATTCTAGACATTATCAACTGGCCAGAGTTTTGAGACCGCAATGGACGTGAAGGTGTATAATGCGTTAAGATCTCACTCAAGTACTGGGGAGCTAAACCATTTAGTTCTTTGTAAGTAATAAGCAAGATTTTAGCATGTACGCAATGTTTGATAGGGAGCCAATGCAGTGTTGACAGAACAGGAATAATATGTTCTTACTTCCTGGTTCTAGTAAGAACTCGAGCTGCTGTGTTTTGGACCAGCTGGAGTTTGTTTATTAAGCGTGCAGGGCAACCACCCAGTAGAGCATTGCAATAATATAGCTTTGAGGTTATGAATGCATGAATTAACTGTTCTGCATTTTGCATTGAGAGCATATGTTCTAATTTAGATATATTTTTAAGATGGTAGAATGCAGTTTTACAGATGCTAGAAACGTGGCTTTCAAACGAAAGATTGGTATCAAAGAGCACAGCCAGGTTCCTCACTGACG
The DNA here is from genome assembly GCA_023029165.1 of Gobiocypris rarus. Taxonomy (NCBI): domain Eukaryota; kingdom Metazoa; phylum Chordata; class Actinopteri; order Cypriniformes; family Gobionidae; genus Gobiocypris; species Gobiocypris rarus. Next base: position 16,712,469 of record CM040932.1, on the reverse strand, counting down.
ATGAAGACTTGACAAAGCAGCCATCAAGTGTTAGAGAGTATTCTAACATACAGAGATTTTTGGTCCAATAATTAGAATCTCTGTTGTTGGTTTTTTTTTCAGAATTACATTGCAGGAAATTACTAGTCATCCAATTTTTTATATCAGCTATGCATTCCGTTAATTTTGTGAATTGGTAAGTTTCGTCAGGGCGAGAAGAAATATAGAGTATTATCAGCATAACAGTGAAAACTAACACCATGCTTCCTAATGATATCTCCCAAGGGTAGCATGTACAGGGTGAATAGCAAGTTCTAGCACTGAGCCCTGCGGTACTCCATACTAAATTTGTGATCGTTGTGACATCTCATCATTTACTGCTACAAACTGATAACATTCAGATAAGTATGATTTGAACCATGCCAATGCAATTCCACTAATGCCAACATATTTTTTTTGTCTCTTTAAAAGAATATTGTAGTTGATAGTATCAAATGCAGCACTAAGATCGAGTAACACTAATAGAAAGATACAACCATGGTTGTAAGATAAGAGCAAATCGTTTGTAACTCTAATGAGAGCAGTCTCCATACTATGATGCAGTCTATTTCCTGATGGGAAATCCTCAGAGATACTATTTCTTTCTAAAAAGGGAACAGTTGTGAGGACACTGCCTTTTCTAGTATCTTTGACAGAAAGGGTAGATTCGAGATCGGTCTGTAAATGACTAATTCTATAGGATCAAGTTGCGTTTTTTTAATAAACGATTTAATCATAGCCAGCTTAAATGTTTTCGGTACGTATCCTAATGAAAAAGATGAATTAATGATATTAAGAAGAGGATCTATGACCTCTGTCAGCATCTCTTTTAGTAGCTTAGTCGGTGTAGGGTCTGGCATACATGTTGTTGATTTAGATGATTTAACAAGTTTAGAAAATTCTTCCTCTTCTATAGTAACGAGTGAATAAAAAATTCTGATGCAATACTGTAGTAGACGGTTGTATAGTTATAATTTCAAATTTCTAATCTAATATTATCAATCTTGCAAGTAAAGAAGTTCATAAAATCATTACTGCTGTGCTGTTTGGAAAATGTCCCGATTCACCAGTGAGAGTACCTGTGATTACCACCAGAGGACACTCCACCCCGGACTGTCACTCAATCAAGAACTACATTACCAATTATCCTTTGCCCGGGCTCATCAGCACTCATTGTTTAAACCTGTGTCTCATTTACCACATTACCTCTGCCTATATCTAGCCTGTTCACCCTGTAATTCACAGAAAAGTCTTGTATGTTGTTACACTGAATCTCTGAGTGGTTTTCTGCTTCAGTTCTCTCAGTGATGGGCAGACTGCAGGCTTTGTGAAACACTGAAACTAAACAGTTGAAGCAAATATTGTGTCAGTCAATCAATCTGACACCTCCACGGCGACATCTGCGAGTTAGAACAGTGTAAATGCAACAGAAACCCAGGCCAAACAGGCCAAACACCTTTTACAAATCTATTGCCAATGTTTTATTAAAAGTAAAATCTTTCAAATGCAATTAAACTAATCATCTAATAATATTAAATATTAAGTGTCTATGTTCTTTTATCAGTTATCAGGGCTTGTTTTGTTTGTTCCATGGATGGTTAACAGCTAAACAAGCCAATGAGATTATTAACCACTATTATTTATTTTAATTAGATGATCAGAGATCAGGTTGTTCAATGGTTCTCAGTGACTGCTCATGATTCATTGTCCCTCAAATAAAGCTGCATTTGGATCCTCAACCTGTTAAGTACGGAAACGTCAGAGGTTGAAGCTTTATTTCTTGTTAATTTAGCCACTGTATCAAATAAAAAGGGTTGTGTTTGTTTTCTTCTAAGAGAGTTGAAAAATAAGAAGATCCAGCTGTTTTTAAGGCCTTTCTGTATGCAATCATGCTCTCTTTCCATGAAATGCGAAAAACTTCTAATTTTGTTTTCTCCAGCTGCGCTCCATTTTTCTGGCTGCTCTCTTGAGGACCTGAGTGTGCTCGTACCACTGTTGGACTGTTTTTATTAATCTTCTTTAAGCGCAAAGGTGCAACTGTGTCTAAAGTGCTGGAAAAGTGAGAGTCAATAGTTTTTGTTGCAAAATCAGGTTCTTCTAAGCTATCTGGGATGCTGAGGAGATGAAAATGATCAGGAAGATTATCTATAAAGCGGTCTTTAGTAGTAGGAGTGATATTTCTAACATATTTGTAACAAGGAGATGGCTTTGCAGCCTTGGCTAAATGAAGTGTACACAAGATTATATAATGATCTGAGATGTCATCGCTCTGCTGCAGAATTCCAACAGTATCAACATGGATTCCATTTGACAATATTAGATCTAAAGATGGGATAGTACCCACTTTATTTGGACCAACTTGCTCCTCAGAATCACAACCTGTAAGTATGATTAAGTATTGATGTACATATTTTCTAACGGGTGTTTAAATAGTTTTGGGTTTTACATTGTGTAGACCTCCAGCTAACCAATGCTCTCTCACAACCAATTTGTACGTATTTAACAAAGTTGTAAATTTGTTAGATTTTTCTAAACCCCAGTGATGAGTAGGGTTAGGGGTGGAGTTAGGGGGAGGACTTTCATAAAAATGTATACAAACTGGGCAACTCATGAAATCATAAAATAAAATTTGTACGAGTATTGTCGTAAGAATTAGCCACCTCGAAAAAAACGTGCGCTGGTCTAACTCATGTTATTACTGTCTTACTGAAATTCTGGCCCATTATTACCTCAAACTTTGTCTATTAATGCAGATTGTCTGTCTTCTTACTACTTTGCGTATAGATAAAGAATGGAGCGAGATTTGTTTTACAAATGTTAATGTTTTATCAGTCATTCACGTTAGTGCTGGGATAACGTATGTGCTCTTCATACAGTTCACTGCAATAAATTCATACAAGTGCACTGCAATAAATTAGAAATACACACACATTTGTTTTGTTGATGGACATACACTTGTTAAGGAGGTCACTGATGGTGAGGAATTACAGTTGTAACATCTCATTAATGTACCTCAAAATGAGCAGCATATCACTTGAGATGATCCCTGAGATGGAGATTCCAGTTGAATAACTAGTTCTTCCAATAACTAGTTTTTCCAATGTTAATCATCGGACTTGTGCTCTGATTAATATGATAAAATTGACGTCATCATTGTTGTCTTTGAAGTATACAATCAATGAGCTTTAGAAAGCCTCCGGATGGAGCTGAATTTCAGACTGGGTCATCTAGCCAATCAGAGCAAAGTAGCTTGCGGAAAGGAGGGATTTAGAAAGACAAATCATAAGATGGGTCGTTAAAGAATCATTGAAAAATGTGGTGATGTGCAGTGCATATTATGAGAAAATTAAATAGTTGTTTAACCTTTGATGCATGTAAACCTGTTGTAGGAGACCTACAAAATTAGGAGCCTTTAAAATAGCATTTTAAATAATATGTCAAAAAATATCAGTTCTGCTGTTGTTCATAAATACCGGTAGTGACTAGAACGTTGTCATGTCACCATCCAGAGTCCTTGTCCTTACCAGTGCCCTAATTCATGCACAATATACTGATTCGTGACCTAGGGAGCTGATTTGTGACTCACCTTGTCTTAGCACACTGCAGTTTTAAAGAGAAAATACTGTGTTGACTGATGAATTTGCACATGGTTTGTCTTAAGACACATTAAAACCACCACATAGACATATAAACAATTTTTTTTTTAAATTCACCACAGGGGGTATTTAACAAGCTGTACTTGTATAAATTATTAAATTAATACATTTATAAATATAATGATTTGTGTTGTAATGATTGTGTTGTGAAAAGTGAGTGTTCCATATACTCGAGGGGAGGCATTAGTGATGACAGCCAAAAGGTAAATCATTTCAGAGGCAAAGCTAATTACTACATGTTGATGAAAGATTACAAACATGCTTTTTAATTATTCTGAATAATGTGCACTGATTAATCATGCACAAGAACATGCGTTCAGAAAGTAAATGCAACCAATTTGGATTTCAACTATAGTGAAGTCACTTAGACTCATGGCTTCTTGTGCTTTACAGCTTTAATTTACTATTCCAAATGAAAATAATTAACCAAAATAAATAACCAAATCCTAAAACCAATCTTTTTTTGTTTGTTTTTTGTTTTGTTTTTGTTTAATGAGACTGAGAAGGAATTGGAGATGCCTCGCAGCCTGGAAAGCAGATTTGAGTTTAACCTGTGCAGGGTGGCACAGAATCAGGAACAGATGTTAAAATCATGGATGAGGGAATCCTGCCTCTCTCTCTTTAGAACTGTCAGCGAGAGCCAGACAAGATGGCGGAAGGAATCCCATGAGCAAAAATACTAAATCAAAACGGACAGGGACACACACACACACACACACACACACAAGTCAAGCGTTCACAGCTCTGACAGCTATTGGGAAATCCAAATAAACAAAAATAGATTAGCACACCCACACACCAACATAACCTATTGGAAGTTCTCACCCAACTGTCAAAGCAGAGGAATATGAAACTTGAGGTGATAGCATGAAAGCTGATTAGTTTTGATTGAGTCAAAATAAACCTGGGGACCAACTGCTGTTTGGTGCACTCATGCCGAAACTGATTAACCAACGATCCACAGACGTGCAGACAGCTCGTACCTGACAGAAATTTTTCCATGTTTATGTGTGTCTGAGATTGTGCCCATTAAAAAAAAAGTCTACAAAGAAATGTTTGTGTCAATTGTTTCTCCTAGAAAGTAATGAGATAAAATTAAGATCAAACTCAGTCTAAAGTCTGACTAAAGAGTTATAGCTGCTAAAACATAAAGGTTCCAAAAGGGGGTTCATAGTGATGGTGTAGAACCCCAAATCTTTCAGTGAATCATTTCTTGGTGTGAAGAACATTTTAAACATCTAAAGAACCTTTTTGTTGAACATAAAGGTTCCATGGATGTTAAAGGTTCTTTGTGGAACCATCAATGCCAATAGAGAACATTTCGTTTCTAAGAGTGTATACACATAGATTTTATAGTTCTGTATAATCTTACTGCATGTCAACAATTGTCTCATAATTGCCTATTTCACTTTTTAAAAAAAACTAGGAGAAACACCCAAGACAACTGAACACCCCTGGATATATTAATGCATGTAAGCATTCATATGTGCAAGCCCAAAAATACACACTCATACACAGGCACACATTACTAACCGGTGAGACTGTGTTTGCCCTTACTGCACCTGTCGGGAAGGGTTAGATTAGTTCATGGTTCAGCTGGCAGGAATCAAATCAAACCCACATGCAGCTTTTAGAGAGCAGAGCAGGTGAGCAGGAATTTAGCCTTCCTGTGGCTTTTCAGGCCAGCGAATAATGTCACGTGGTCATTAGGGAACAATTCTTAAATTATATAATAAATTCAGTTTTAGTTAACAAAACACTGACGTTATGGGGTATTACATGGTTCATGCAATACAATATGTCTACATTTCTGACATACATCATTAAACGGGAGACAGATAGACAGACGAATATGAGTTTTTTTTTTCATGCTATGGCAATGATAGCCGAATTATTTATTTTATGCGTATTAGAACAATTAGGGATGAAATTATGAATCATGTCAGTTAACCTTCATGAATAATATTACAATGTAAAATGTTTAATGGTTCTAAAATAGTCTTCATTGTCTTTATGCAAAATATAATTTCTTGCAGGTCAAGCAATGTTCCAAGTGTTTATAACAGTTCAACAGCACTGAGACTTTTTACCTTACGCTATATGTTTTTACCTTACACTTTATGTTTGACTGAATCATTAATAAGTCATGAATCTTTTTTTTTTTCAAATAAGCAACTGTCTTTTTGAGTGAGTCGTTAAATAATTCACTCAACCAAATCATTCATAAACAAGGATTCATTCAGGAAGGAAACTATAAAGGAAAGGTACTGTATTGATGAATTAACCATACATTCAAACAACAATCTTTCAGGAAAGAATAAGTACTATAGACAGACAAGATCCTAGTAATCTGCATGCTAATAAGAAACTAGTTAATTTCTTAGTTAGTTAACTAGTTAGCTGCTAGTGAATCTGAAGTCTTGCACATTTACAGAAAATAGCTTAGCCTACTTCCACATCGCAAAATAGGCTTACTGCATTTACAGTTATCAAAACTATTGTTTACAACAATATATTATGTAAAAAATGGTACACCATGTGCTTATATTAAATTCATTTTTGCTTCGTGTCCAGGTATGACCGAAGAGAACAGCAGAAAGCAACTAGATCCTTCACACACAGGCATGGAGCCATTTTGCTGCAGGCATCAGCAGGACTCAGTTTAGTTAGTCTGAAATTGCTCTGATCTGTGATCAGTGACAGATGTGGCCAGATGTTGATTTGAGCATTCTGCCATTGTTCTAATTATAGCAGGTAAAATCTGAGACATGGAGACAATTAGCTGGTGGACCATATGACTGAAGAACTAACATAAATCTGCCAAAGCATGAAGACAGTGCACGTTCAGTTTAATTTCTGCCCAAGATGAGAATAAATGTTATCCCTAGAAAAAAGTAATAAGTCCATATGTTCATATGTGCACACTTGCCTGTTATTAAAACCACCATCATAACGACAGCATAACTCTTCTGACATTATTACACATATGCAGCACTGAGCTGGATAATGCCAGAAGTCGTCAGAGCAGGATATTGCATTGCGGGTGGCACCGGGCTGATAAGCGTTATGATGAGGAGCAAGGTGTGATGAATGACCTCCATGTATGATATAAGACCAACCCAGGGGGTCACATCCACCTCCGCATCCATATCCATATCTTCTTCCTGAGGTTTCCATCTGGCAATACAGGGAATAGTCATTAGATGAGATAAACATTTGAAAACATGATTAGTAATGTGTAATAAATCCAGTTCTAATTAATAAAGTTCAAGTGTTTGAGCTTGACCAGATTCTATGCATCCACAAACATTTTCATTTACAAAGTTCCGAAGGTGCTGCATAAGAGAGGAATGACACTGGTAATACAGAAAAACTGCCAGAGGCTATGGAGCAAAGTCAGTATATATTGCCATTTAATCAGTCAGCTAAAACAAAATGTACTGCAGTAATCAAAGAGCATTGGCAGTGTTTGTGCAACATCGGCTGATTACATCAAGATGTGGAAATTCACTTAAAAAGCAAAAGAGGAATAGCATGCGTCTATGCATGTAATGGGTGTGTGATGCAGTTTATTTATGTGTCTTTCCGTGTGTGTGTGATGTGCGTGTTTGATGTGCGCGTGTGTGTGTGTGTGTGTGTGTGTGTGTGCGTGCGTGCGTGCGTGTGCATGTGTGTGTGAGGATGTAAGTGCTTTCCAGAGATGTGGCCGAGGCAGACGGACCACTTTGCATCCCATCACTCATGCTGTGGAATCCTGCTCAGGTAATTGAGAGTAAAAGCAGAGAAAAGAGCAAAGCCTTTTTAAGACAACGTGCACCTTTTTAAATTGACTGATTTGATTGCAAATTCAATATGACAAAGCCTCTCTTTCCTGGCTTGTTTTGTAATTGCCCCAGGGAACTGCTCCAGAAAGAAGGAGGACTGGCAACATAAATGAACCAACCTTTAGCTTTACTCTCCAAAATGAACGAGGCAAAAGATGCATATTGGCAGGAAACACTGCTGTGTCATACCGGTAAAGAAGCACAATGTGAAAAGTAGAAAAAGAAGAATTGTCAAATGCTTTCCGATAATTAGTTGGCAAAGGTTGTGCAAGAGAGTTGCTTTTTCATGGCAAATGAATTTACATTTACAATTAAACTCTTGGCGGTTGCATTTATTTTAAACATTTCAAGATACAGTAAATCGATTAGATATGTTAAAGGGAATAAGACGTGACTAAAGAGTCAGACAAACCATGCTTTTAAAATTGTGTAAATGGCAGTAGAATTAGAAACTGAGAACCAGGTCTTATTCAGGTTATTTTTACTTTTTTAAACAAATCAAAAATCTACAGCCCCTAATCTAACCCTATACTCAGTGTGTTTCAACCGTAAACTTTCCCCTCAGAAAGTCCCTGCACGCGAGGTACTTTTTCAAAGTTCAGGAACTTTTGGGGGTGGGGTTACACACTCCTGTAAATAACTGAAGCCTAGGCGCCTCGATCGCCCCCAGGTGGTTGGTCCCAGTATAGCTCATAACCCCGCCCCTCTGTGGATTCTAATGGCAGTGAGATAAACTAAACAATCAAATTACACTTCATATAATTTTTCCCCAAAGTTGGTTTCTCTCATTTTGGTAGTTTTTATCACAATGATTTCATTTCAAGTGTTCATTTTTTAAATAAGTTTATAGTTTAAGTTAGTTATTGGATGCTATAAAAACGGGATGTGTGATGTCATGATTGACAGCTGAGATGGACAGCTTCTCCGAGAGAAGTTGTCGTTGAGGCACCAACTGACTTTTTTCTGGATTTTCGGGAGGAGCTTTAGCTTTCCTTTCTACATTTCCATAACAGTTTATTTCACATTGTTCTGCATCTGCAAGAGTGTGCGCGGGCTTTTGATATCACACCTCTACTTCCTGCTCTCTACTCCGCAGATTCCGGTCCCAAGATCCCTACTGCGCAGACTCAGCGGAAGCGAATAAAGTCACGCCGTCCATATTTTTTTAAGGTCTATTACTGGGACTTGGGTGCTAAACATGGAACATGGAGTGGAACATGGATTTAACATGGATTTGATTCGTTGAATTCACGCAACATTTTATTTCAACCACCATTTTTAAAAGTTTGTTGTGGTGCGTGCAGTAAGAGTTGTTTGCTATCCAATCAAATATGGAGTTTTAAAAAATACGATTAATGGACCAATGACGAGGTTCAGGCTTTATCAAGCTTATATGCGGAGGACAGCATCGCACGAAGTCCTACGTCATCAGACTAATTTGCCTTATCTTCATAGAACTTCAAATGGAAACTTGGAAAGCAACAGGTCTGGGGCTGGGAGTTTCTGGGACAAATGGTTCAGGGTAATTTTTATGGAGAAGATTCTTAATACTCACAGAAATATGACTCTAATGATATTTTTCAAATAATTTTTTTAGCCAATCAGCTTTCAATCAGCTAATGAGATTTACATGAATGGAGTAGAGTAGACTGCTTGTTCATATGTCAACATGTAGTTAAATATATCATGCTATTTGTCAGTATGTAGATTTTATAAAAGATAGATGGATTTTTTTCTTTGTTTGGTTTTGTTTAACAGATAATTAACAGCGAATTACAATTTGTTTTGTTTTTTCAAAATGCCAAAAAAGACTGCAAAGTTATTTAAAGTAGGTATAAACACCTTTTTTAAGAATTTTTACTTTTGTTTAATATTAAAATCATTTGCCAATTGAATTCAATATTGAAATGTACTAAAAAATATTGTTAATGAGACTGATAAGGAACCAAAATGTCCATTGGGGTTCTATAGACCAGAAAAACAAACGCTCAGCCATGTTTCGAATTTTGTGTTTGAACTTTTTTTGAACTACGTAACGTTTTTATGGTAGCTCCCTATTTCTGTGGAATCACTGTCGATGAGTAATTAGCTGGTGAAGTGGGTTTACTTATTGTAGCGTTAATGACAGTTACCATGAGCATTGAAAAGTGAATGCCATAACAAATATCAGTTAACCCGAAGATTTTAAGACGAGTATTTATTCATACATCTGTAAGATCTTACCTTCATGCTGTGGAAATACAAACCGGAAGTGCGCTGAAAAGGGGCGGAGCTACATATACATAGAATTCTTTCTCGACTCAATTTTAAAAGGGTGGTTGATTATGATTTCACTCTTTTAACTTTAGTTAGTGTGTAATGTTGCTTGAGCATAAACACCATCTGCAAAGTTACGATGCTCAGAGTTCAAAGGAAAGGGAGATATTTTCTTTTAAAGAAATCGCTTTTTAAGTACTTCAACAAATGGCTGGTAGGGACTACACAAGCTTCCTCCCGGGTTAGTGACATCACAAACCCTAAAATTTACATAAACCCCGCCCCAGGAACATGCAACAAAGCCCTCTCATAGAGTAGTAGTGTTGTTGCCATGTCATCGAAACACTGTCATTTTCACCCCGATTGCAGGCCCTCTTTGTTTGGCCGTCCTATGGATGCTGGACTGGAAATGGTTAAAATGTATTTTTAACTCCATTCCTGAACATTATAATCCAAATATAGCTCTCTGTGCTGCACATTTTAAGGAGCACAGCTTCCTCAATCAGCAGGAGTTCAATGCCGGATTCGCAAAAAGCTTGTAATGTTATGATCGCCTTGAAAAACTCATGCTGGGGGGTCAGCCAGAATATTGAAAGGGTTAATCCCACTAGCAAACTTCTAATGTTGGTGTTTATTGGCATTTAAGTGATCAGTGTAAATACGGGCACGCTAAACATGGTTCTGTGTTTGATTCTGTGTTTGATGTTATAAATCCATGGTTAGTCTTCATAATGTCTCATCGTTCTGGCGACAGACATTTGGCTACACTCGTTCTATAAAGACAAATTAACGGTGCTATACAGTCAGTAGCGATCACTATAGGTCCAATCTTCAATTTTTGTGATATAAAGTATGTTTATGAGCTCTTTAATTAATAAAATTGTATTAAAACAAGATTAATTAAATGTGCAGTGTGTGAATTGTAGTGGCATCTAGTGGTGAAGTTGTGAATTGCAATCAACCAGTGCTATGGTGGCCAACACAGGACAAAAATGTTGTCGTCGGAGAGAGCATAGAGTGACTAGCGCTCTGTAGAGAAGTTTGTCCGTTTAGGGCTACTGTAGAAACATGATGGTGCGGTGAATGTAGATAGAATTGGCTCATTCTAAGGTAATAAAAACATAACGGTACATTATGTAAGGTTTTATACACCACTGAAAACATAGTTTTGTATATTATATTGCATTTCTGTCAATAGATCCTCATAAATACTACACTCTGGACCTTAAATAAATCAAATTTCATAAAATGATCCCATGATGGAACCCCATAAAAGGTTCTATACATGAAGCGTTCTATATGGAACCTTTTCTTTGCCAGAGGAGTTTGTGGAACATTGTATGTTCCAGGGCTGCATGATATTCACTATATGGTACACCATAAGAATCCAGTATTACAGCAAACTCTTGGCAACACTGTCACAGATGAATTGCATGTTTTCCACAAAGTAATAGTTTTTCCAAGGATGGTGCCAATGCAGCCCTTACAGAAGTATAGAGTATCAGCAAATTCTTGCCAAACATTGCCACAAATTAGAATGCAATTTGGCTGCAAATTAAGTTTTTGCAGCTTCTGATATCTAGATGTCTCCTATAAATAGAAAATATGTGTTTGCTGATTAGTGGTTAGTGATTCATGGATGTTGCTCATCGCACATTTCTGCTTTAATTGGCTTCTGCAGTGTTTTCGCGAATGGTCTAAAGGGCCATTTACATGCCCACTGAGTGTGTGACTAGATTTTGATTTCAGTGTGGCTTAGTGTGCCATACCGATATGCGATTCCAGCTGTGCCGACATGCATAATATGAAGTTTATTTTACAAAGTTTGGGAAGAGCATGTACAGATAATCGAGCCAATCAGCACAAGAGGAAGCCTATAAATAGGCTAGAAATTCTATAAATTCCAGTAAATTCCTCCTCGAGGACAGCAAGCCAATTCAGTCTCATTGCAGCTTTAAAGGGCTCTACATGATCAACCGAAGAATAAGGGTCTTCTGTACCGAAACGATCAGTCATTTTCCCAAAAAAAGAATATACTTTTAAACAACAAATGCTCGTCTTGCACTAGCTCTGCGATGCGCCACGCATTATGTAATCATGTTGGAAAGGTCACATGTGACGTCAGCAGGTAGGGCTATTATAATTTTCTCCTCCAACTTCAAAATCGACATCGTCATTTTACCTTTTTTGTAAAGGCCGTTTGACTTAGTCTTTGCACATTGGCTTTGTAAATACTGGGTCAGTACTTCCACCTATGTCATGCGTGACCTTTCCAACGTGATTACGTAATGCATGGTCTATTGCAGAGCTAGTGCAAGACGAGCATTTGTGGAGCCGATCGTTTCGCTAGATAAGACCAGTGTTGCCAAGTCCGCGGTTTTCCCGCGGAATTGGGCTACTTTAACACCGTTGCCGCGGGCTGTTTTTCATGTCCGCGGGTTGAAGTGACACCAATTATGTTATATTTAGCGCCGGAAATGCCAGGGACCAGGGAACCCCTAAAAACCCGATTGGGCTAGTTTTGATTTGCAATTGGGCGGGTTTAGTTGTGAAAACCTGGCAACCCTGGATAAGACCCTTATTCCTGAGCCATTTGAAGCTGCATTGAAACTGCAATTTGGACTTTCAACCCGTTGGATCCGTTAAAGTCTAGTATGGATAAAAGTCCTGGAATGTTTTCCTCAAACAACGTAATTTCTTTTGACTGAAAAAAGACAAAAACATCTTTGAGGGTGAGTAAATTATCATGACATTTTAATTCAGGAGTGAACTAATCCTTTAGATCAAGATGGGTATTTATGGTTCATCTGTGCACGCCATTATTATTTATTTAATTCATGTTCCTCGTAATCTTGAATTGGACAAATCCCAGTCTACATTTTTTCTTGTTTGATAAGCCGCTTCACTCAGATAAATGTCACAATAGGTCATCCCAACTTTAGACGTTTATACCATTTTATACACTATACTATTATATACTAGCCTGATGTCGTCATACTCAGATTCTAGTCAGAATATGAGTCGGATCCTGCTCCATTGGACTGTGATTATGAGGCGTGTTTCAACCAAACCAGGAAAGAAAATGCCTCTGCACTCAATTGGATAGACCTACAACCAATCAGAGCAACGGAGTTAGTGACTGTTGAGCAACACATAGTTGTCAACAGAACTCAACTGCACGCATACTAGAAGAAGTAGAAGAAGTGTAAACGATCTTTGCCGGTGTTGTAAAAAGAATTTAAGGACACACAAAGTACTTACCAACACTATCATAATTTTTGAGAGAAAAGTTAAGGTGAATGCATATACGAACAAGTTCTCAGTTTAGTATGCTAAATATATTCAACCCAAGCGCCCTCTGGTGACATGGATGATAACATTATACTGAATGTCATCTGTCCATCATCGTATGAAGCCCACCCTGACGATTTGATTGGTCCGAACAGCTCTGGTTTGAGCATAGTTGCTCCACAACGGATCAAGTCCAGACTGAACTTCCTGACCTCAAATGTTGTGGGCGGGGCTAAGTTTGGCTGGCATCCAGGCTAATTATATACCATTTTATAAACTATACCACCTATACCATTTTAATGTATTAATTGTTATATAGTCTAAAAGAAGAGGCTGTGTTATACTGTGAATAGTAAAATCGCCCATTGGCTGATGCATTTGGTGTTCAATTATCATGTCACAAACAAAATGTGTAATGATTTCATTGTGCAACACAAAACAATGACACAATCCGATGCAGTGTGTTCAGTCATGTTCGTCTACGCTGTACAGAAGCCAAATGTGGTGTAAATCAAAGCTTTTGCCTCCTGTACACCCACTCGTTCCTTTCAGTCGTACCCCAGGCTCCGTGCTAGCGCCGAGGCAAGGATTGTCAGGACCACTTTTTCTTCACAATGACTCGCCACCACCACAATCCCACTTTTCCTATTTAACCTTTGTGTGGCACGGTCAGATGGAAACTTGAAGCTGGTTTGTATTCAGAGACTGCAGAAATGAAGTGATATTGAAACAAGGAGTTGATTTCAAATGAGGCCATTTGGCATCCTGAGAAAAACAATTGCAATGAAATGACTTGGAATAGCAACGAATAAAAAATACATGCTTTTTGAGAGTGTTTGGACCCTCAGAGCAAGACAAATTGTTTTTCTCCTGTGAAACTGACTTTGTAGAAAGGGTTTTTTTGTAGCTTATGTTTCATAGCCTGACATTATGATCCCAAAACAATCTCCACTTTGGCATAGACTTTATTTTATTAACTACTGCAGGTATTATTTATAATATATACATGGATATACTGAAACACTGCTATGTTCAATATTTATTTAGATTAGCACAATGATTATTATGATTTCTCTCATTGGTTCCCTGATCACCATCTCTCCAGATGAGTTCAGATGTCCTTTGCATACTAATGTGCTTATTTTCCTATGCAAGAGGATTATTGCATTCCAAATCATACAACTTTGAAAGGTGTCCAATTTTTTTTTAAATACAGTATTTATAGTGGGGTTGTGAAGTAATGCATGCATGCGTTTTGTTTTTAAGCTAAATGCTATTGTTAACTTACAAACACTAATATACCAAGGGGCCAAAGTTTTGGTGGTTAGCTCCCGGTGGATCTTGTAATTACACCATCTGACTCAAAAGCATCTTTTAACATTGATGGCCAATTAAAAAGAGCCTAATGACTCAATCTTACTTATTCTTTTATAGTAATTATTTTGTTTGTATTCAGCCATTATAGCCTTTTCAGGCATTCCGAATAGCCGATCAACCCATCCCACATTATCTACCCATAACCTATTATCTAAAGACTTTTTTGCAAGCAAACAAACAAACAAACAAAAAGGCCTATTATTGGCACCTTATGTGAAATACATTGTGAAATAGAATATAGCTCCTGGCTTAACAGGTGCATTTGAGCTACGATTAGCATCAAGTTGCATACCACAATATAAAATATTAATAGTCAAAACTCACTTTAAACATCTGGGGAGTGTTTATATTCACTTCCAATTGCAATCTTATGTGGATTTCAGTCATATAATGATGTCAAAATGTTATATTTAGCATTTTATATGGAGCTAATCGCTACACCTACTTAGCATGTATACTGGAAACATTCTTTATTAATATGAACATGTATTTATTAGCTTCTTGTGTGCATAAACATTTGGCATGGAGAGATGAGAATGAGGAAGTGTACGGAACAGCGTGACCAGATGGGGCAGGGATTATTGTCACATTGACTAACGTATGATTGACAGCTGTACAGCGAATGAGAAAGCTCTAAGATCGTAAGTGATATGCAGCAAGAAGAGTCAGACACTTAGCGTCGTTCAGCTCTTCAAATCACATAATTCAGTGAGAAATTAATAGAAACGTTATAAGACTATAAGACAAAATATTTCACAAATGTGATAATAAATCTATATTTGTCCAAATACGCGTGCTCTTTGACTAAGAGCCCGAACAGATGCGGTTTAGTGCATGTGTGACCGCAAATAAAACGGAGAAGACGTGACTGGCTTTTTATTCTTGTTGATATTCCATTCAAAATATTGTTCATTACACTATCAATTATTTTGCACTCCTGACATAAATTAAGAAATGTATGTCACTGCAACCTAGTTTTATCATAAACGGTCAAATATCGAAGCAGGAGTCTTTAATCTTTCTAATGATAAGTTTGTCCAGATCAAGTAAGACTGTGATGTTTTGACATGCAGTGAATGTTGAACAACAGTAATCTGGGGCCGTCGGCAATCCTTGGCCCTAAAGGGGTTAATCATGTTTGGCCCAACCAGGCACTGTTAGGTGGAGCAGGTGCGAATAGCACTTGCCTACAAGGCATGCTATTTGCACTTGGTAAAAATAGACACTCTGGTAATGGCAATGAGGAATATTGTGACGTGTTCGTTCCCGGAAGAAAACTCAAAGACTACAATCGAGGCGTTTCAGGGAGTTCAGAAACAGTGCGCACTGATATTGAAAATAACTTCCTCTGGAGTGACTTTGTAACTTTGCAGAACTTTTTTCATGCCCAAACAGCAACATTACACACTAAAGAAAGTTGAACATGTAAAAAAGCCTTAGCATTTTTTATCTAATTTAGCCTATATTTACTTCAGCTTTATTTCAATTTTCACACTGTATGATAATCCGTCTTAATATTTGCATGTCTTAATACAAACTCAAAATGAGGTGCATACTTTTAGTTTGAAGTAGAATTAGCAAATTGGTGTACAGCCAGTGATTCACCCATCTAATTTTAGGGCCATTGACTGCAAAGCCTGGGCTTATGACCTAATTATACTTGTCAAAGCATGTCTATGTTTTAAACTCATTATTATTCTGTTAAATCAGTGTCTCAGACACAGATCAAAATCAAGATTAAAGTGTTCAAAAAAAAATCTCAGAGCCAATTTACTAATTTAACACCAGGCTTGGCTTGCCTTATATGATGTGAAACTGAAAATTTCGTGCATTGATTTTAATGGTGCATTTTGAAGCGGTAGCGTGTTGTTTTAATCTGAAATGTGTGTGCCGTGACCATCATGTGACATGCAGATGAGCGACCCTGCTGTTTGATGTTTGAGTCAAATGTTGTGTGATATTTAAATGCTAAACTCTCAGTGGACCAACCTCGGCAGAACAGACTGATTCCTCTGAGAAATGAGCGAACGCTGGGCTGGACGTGGGTGGCACAATCATACTAAGGAGAATGCGTGGGTCCAGGGCTTATTTCAGGATCTGATCAGCATGGCAGAGGAGCACAAATTTAATGAGCGACACTTTACTAACTGCCATTATAGAAGGGACGGATTATCACAGGCTATCAAAGTGATGTTGAACACAGTAATACATCATTATTATGGGGCTGAGGCCTACAGCAAACATCCATCAGGCAGTGTGAGAGGTCAACGGGAAGAGGAAACATGCTAATGATGGTGACTAAACCTATCCTGCGGTTCCATCACATTCCGTTTGCCTCCAGCTTTTTCTTTTGTACCTTTACATTTGAAGAGAAATAAATCACACATGATGAATACAGTGCTCAGATATCCGGAAAATAAAACACCACTAATAGTGGCCGGAATGTTTCCCTGCGGTGTGATAAACCTGCTTAAATTCAGTCCTGAATTTTTTCGTGCCTCATTTTATTAACTCAACAAAGACGACACGTCTTTATCGAGCAGTTTTTGAGTATTTCTAAAATGCAGATTCATTTATTGCATCTCAGACTCTATCATACAATCATCCACAACAAATACACAAAACGCATAATGCATAATTATAAAATCATATAGCTATAGGCTACATAATCACTTTTTTGATTAATTCATACATGCATACGGACATAAACACTCCAAACTGCAATTTCACATAAACACGCTCACAGCTGTGAACACTTTTTATAACATAACATAAGTAGAATTCTATAAATATCACATGTAAAGGCGTCAGATCATGAAATAAAATAAGACTTTCATCCACAGCATTGATGAGGAGAAACTGACAGGTGCAAACACAAAGCTGCAGAGAAGCCTGACAATGATGAATATCAACCGGCGGCCCTCAGCCATCAGAACCAGGAAAGCATCTCTCATTTGATTTCTTACTGAAGCAATATTCAGAGAGACCTACTCACTATGAGTGGGCTGTTATGTTGCCATGGTAATGATTTTCTTCCCACTTATACCCTATACTTAGTAAATTGTGTTTAGGGTGACACCTTGTGGGGAACAAGATGATCTACATTCAATCAGCTATAAGGAAACAATCATTTTTTTTATAGGTAGTGTAGCCTACTGAAATTGGTATTTTAGCATCACTGTCATTCTGCCTAATCATGTTGTTTTTTCAGGTTAACCGTCATTCGGGGGGAGATTGGCGATCTTGTGCGGGGAGGTCTCAGACCTCGGGACAGACGCCGGTCCTCAGTTGGGGGCCTACTAGGGACCTATATTAAATGTACCGAAATGTATCATATCTCATGTAATTGCTAAGTGTTTCAACCATAAAAATACGTCAATGACACAGCTTGTAAACAATATGTCATGTAACCTTACATTCACCTCAAGAAAAAGAAGAAGAAGAAGAAGAAGCTAGTAGTATCCTAGTTGTTTTGGTAACACTTTATTTATAGGGTTCAATTCGCACTATTAACTAGTTGCTTATTAGCATGCATATTACTATGATATTGGCTGTTTATTGGTACTAAAGCATATTAATACCTTATTCTGCATGACCATAGTCTACAGCCCTTAAAGGGACAGTTCACCAAAAAAAAAAAAATTCTGTCATCATTTACTCTAGGGCTGAAACGATTCCTCGAGTAACTCGAGTTACTCGAATTGAAAAAATCCTCGAGGGAAAATCATCTGCCTCGATGCTTCGTTTAGTTCATTTAACTACACACCGATGTTGCAGAAATATTTTTTTGTGTATAAGGACTCGGAGTATGCGCGGATTGCGGTTAAATCCGCGATTCAGGTGGGTAAATATCCCAAAAATTGCGGGTGGATGAGAGAAATCATTGATGTGTTGATTTTAATTAAGACGCGGAACTCATTTCACGGGGAAACGCAATGAATGTTTCGCACTTTAACTTTCGTTTTTAGCTCATGGCGAGATCATAGACCCAATGCGAGAGAGACTTGAATCAGCACTGCTAATATCATTTAGTCCCGCTATTTTAAAATGAAGACAACTGTGTGTTGAGCTTCAGGATACGACACTGAACATTTAGGCTTCATTTGCGGCAGTTCACGCGGCAGCTGAGGAGATACGAGCAATATTTATAGCTACTAACTTAACTAAACAAGCTGTGTTACAATGATGAATATGATTAGCTCAAAATGTAGATCTGTATGTGCGATGTAGGCTACTTTATCTGAATTAAACTCATGATGGACTCATTCTTATTTCAAGTTACCTTCCTGTCCAATATTTTTTGCTTCTTACAAAAGCCTCACAGCCTTCAGAAGACAGTAAAGGCTTGTCATGCCTGAACTGAAGCTGAAACTTTAAAGTTAAGCTTTAAACATACATGCAATGTTTAGGCATTATTGCTATTTATATTAATATTATTTTGGTTTATTGGTTGTAGGTTTAGTTTTAGACTGAACTTTTTAACTAATTTGAAATAGATTTTTATAATGTGGCAATTGAATGCATTAAAATGGGTTATTTCAACGCTATCTCACGACCAATTCGTACATATTTTACGAGGTGGCTATTTCGTACAAATTTCTACGACCTCACTAAATGCAATTAAATGCGTTTTGCCTAAACCCCAGTGACGGGTAGGTTTAGGGGCGGGGTTGAGTAGGTCATTAAATGCGAATTCATACGAATTTGCCAACTTCGTCAAATATGTACGATTTAGTAAAAATCGTATGAATTCATCTGAGTGAGGTCATACAAATTAAATGCACGAATTAGCCACCTCGTAAAATATGTACGAATTGCCGTGAGATCGGTTTGGTTATTTTCACAGTTATTATATATGCAATTTCAAAAATAAAATTTTATTTTTCTAAAAAGAAAACAAATTAGATGTTAATTTTAAGATACCTGTCTTATTTTCTCTTATATATTTAGTATTGCTCTTTAATAAAGAAAAAAGTAATTATTATCCGATTAATCGATGGAATAAAGGGTAGAATACTCGATTAGCCTACTAAAAGAATCGATAGCTACAGCCCTCTCTCCCTGGAGTTGTTCCAAACCTGTATGTTTCTTGCTTCTGCTGAACTGATATTTTGAAGAATGTCAGAAACCAAACAGTTGATGTGCTCCGTTGACTTCCATAGTAGGAAAAATATACTATGAAGTCAACTATGAGAAAACTATGGAAAGCTTGTTTCCACCACATAATAAAACATTTTAAAAGATAATTTAAGATAAACTTTTTTTAATAAAACGTTATAAAGTCAGAATTGTGAAATATAATATCTGAAGTGTGACATATAAAATCACAATTCTGACTTAATTTCACAAAATTTTATTTGATTTTATTTCTCAGAATTGTGCGATATAAACTTGCAATTGCGAGTTATAGAGTCAGAATTGATTGATATAAAGTCAGCATTGAGTGATATAAAGTCAGAATTGCGAGTTATCAAAACTCTAAATAAAGTTTTTTTCTCAGAATTGCAAATGTATATCTCACAATTCTGACTTCATATCTAGCAATTGCGTGTTCTAAAGTCAGAACTGCGAGATTCAAACTCGCTATTGTGAGAAAAAAAAGTCAGAATTGCAAGATATAGCCTAAACTCGCAATCATGACTTTATCAGAATTGTGCGATAAAAAGTTGCAGTTATCTTTTTATTTTTTTATTCTGTGGCGGAGACAAGCTTCCATAATCAACTGTTTGGTTTCTGACATTCTTCATAATATCTTCCTTTGTGTTCAGCAGAAGAAAGAGATTCATACAGATTTGGAACAACATGAGCGTGAGTAAATGATGACAGGATTTTCATTTTTTTATTAACTATCCCTTTAATCCTAACTCATACCTAAATTTAACAACTACCTTACTAACTAATAATAAGAAATAATTAGGAGTTTATTGAGGCAAAAGTCATAGTTAATAATTAGTTAATAGTGAGAAATGGACCCTAAACTATAGTGTGACCAAAGTTTTATTTGTATAGCGCCTTTCCACATGCCCAAGGTTGCTTAAAGGGTTAGTTCAATCAAAAATGAAAAGTAGACCATATTTACTTACCCTTAAAGGGTTAGTTCACCCAAAAATTCTGTCATTAATTACTCAGGAACCAACCAATACGCTGCTACATAATGCTCCGAAGCTTCAGGAAGCAGTGTTTTGAAATCGGCCCATCTCTATACAAGCCGTTGTTTAGGTTTTTTTGCACACAAAAACTATTCTCATCGCTTCACAAAATTATTGTAGAACCACTGTAGTGAGATGGACTTTGTAACAACGTCTTTAGTACCTTTAATGGGTCTTGAGAGAGGAAATGACATTACTGTCAATAAAGGCCTTTCTGAGCTATCGGATGTCAAGTGTTCCAAAGAGGTCTTAAGGGTCTGGAACGGCATGAGGGTAAGTCATTAATGACAGAATTTTCAATTTTGGGTGAAAAAGCCTTTAATATTCCTATGAAATATTAGATATTATTATGAAAATCTTGCCAATTTTTACTCCCTTTATTACACTTATTTTTTCATAATTTTACACACATATTGCATAAAGCAAAAGTATATATCAAATCATTCTGTTACATCTTTCATAACATAGATAATCATCTTTATACAAAGTTTGGTATTAAAAAAAAACTGAAACCTAAAAATGTATTGGTGATTTAAAACAAATCCCATTGTTTTTGCCTATTCATGTCTATTCATGGCTTTTTTTAATTATTATTAATCCTGGTGTCCTCTACAGAAGACATAGCATAACATATTAATAACATATCAAAAACTTTATTTATTTATTTTTTCTAACGATACATGACAAACAATACTAAATTCACAAAACGTTTTTTCCTGGTTCTCATGAGGCTATAAGAGGCACTAAAGGGACATGGTGATGGAAAAATATGAAATGGGAGACATTGTTTTTATTTCAATGCCTTTGTGCTCTTTCGTTTTGAGAGTGAGCGCAAAGTTTCTTAGGGGTACGCAAAACATTTGAAAGAGAACGAAAATGCATTACCAACTAATTTGTCCTCCCACACCATGTACCTTTAGAGTTTACCTCATGTGACCCACAACAAAATCAGACAAATATACATTCAATAAGGGATGCAACTGTCAGAAAGTATTTCCACTTGTTCATCTCTGAATCTAATTGTGCCAATGTAGTTTATATACAGTGATTAAAAAAGCAATTTAATTTAAATATAGCTGCAAGCAGCCATTATCGGGGCCAAGCGCAAAGAAGAAGATAAGACATGCCATCATGGCTGGAAGTGTCAAACCAACTGCAACAATGAGCCATTAAAGACATATTAAGTTGATTTTAGGCAAAATAGCAGTACAAATTTAAATGCAGTCCATAATAATGATTTAATGGTTTATCACTTTCGACCAATAGGTGGCACTGTTACGAAACTGATGTGATGTAGTCAGATTGAGGTGACAATGACGCATGCAAAGTTTGGTGTCAATATGTCAAAGCATTGCAGAGATATAGCCTCAAGAGTAATTTTTGCATCATGGCTCAACTCTGTTGCAGTGGTATTTGACAACCGTTTTGTTTATCAACACGAAATCCATAACTCTTTGTCGGCATGGTCCGAAGACGATACGATTCAATTTTGGTGAAAATTGGACAAACGGTCTAGGACGAGTTTGAAAAAGTTGGTTTTTAACAAATAACGAGATGGAGGACAGATAGGTTTGCAAAAAATGGCAAAATTGGTATCCATGTTCTCAGCATGATCCAATGAATGTACTATGACCAGTTTCATTACAATAGGCTAATTGAATCAAAAGTTATTAGCATTTTTGTACATTTTAATACAAACGAAGCGTTTTGTGTACCTTCAGGGCATAGAGCAGAAGACACATACCAAGTTTTGTAATGATATGCTAATGCATTCGTAAAATAAGGCATTAACATTTTATACCCTAATACTGCATTGAAGTCAATGGGAATTTCATGTTTTGTTTTATTATAGCGCCACCAAGAGGCAAAATCCCACCAATTTTTTTATGTGTCCTCAGAGTGAGCCCATACATATGTGTGTCGAGTTTGGTGAAAATGTTTCATTTTGTTTTGGAGTTATAGACATTTATATGAAAAAACAGGTAAAAAATGACTGACACCTGACTTTGATTGAATTTTACTTCCCCTTACTATCAATATTTTGACATTTGAGCATCAGCGTTTAGCTATCGACCTATGTTTCCGAACTTCTGACGCTGGTTTCGTTTCGATCGGACTAGCGGTTTCAAAGATATCAGCAAACGTTTTTTAAGCGCTAAATTACAACGCTGCACAAACCATACGCCGAAACCTGGCAATTCTGGTATCGTTGGACTCGGCAAGGATTCAGGAGCTCAAAAAAGTTACTCCCATGAAAATAAGTCAATCTCACCCAAAGTTATAAGCGTTTGAAAAAAAAAATTCTCCACTAGGTGGCGCTGTTTCGAAACTTCTCAGGCTACTTCAGGGCATCAAGCTGATGACCAATACTGAGTTTCGTAACAATCCGTTCATGCGTTGATAAAATACAGCATTTTAGCACATAGTTCAAAATGGCCGACAGCCAAAATGGCCGACATGGCAAAATTTGATATCAGTCGACTCGGCATGACGCCCTGAATCTAACAAGACCACGTTTATGATTTTTGGACAAACGGTTCAGAAGTTATAAGCAAAAATAGCCATTTTTCGTATCTCCCGACCAGTAGGTGGCGATGCGCCGAAACGCTGCATGTTGCCTCAGGTCATGGTTGTGATGACACGTACCAAGTTTGGTTTGAATACGATAAAGCGTTGGGGAGATATTGCCTTTAGTGTGTTTTCGCAAGCGCTACGTAAAATTTGTTCGCACGTTTATCAAAAACGATTTGAGAAATCAACTTGAATTCCATAACTTTTTGTTTTCATGGTCTGAAGATGATCTGGTAAAATTTTCGTGCAAATTGGAGCAACGGCCTAGGAGGAGTTCGCAAAAGTAGGTTTTTCAGATAATTTAAAATGGCGGGAAAATTTGCATACCATTTTGTTATTTTGGGCCTTGTGCTTTATTATGTGTTTTTCTTTTTGGTTAATAAATATAATTTTACCCTGTGTATGAGTCCTCACCCTTTTTCACAAGAACGGTCTGTGACATAACCCAAAATAACAAAACACCCATGTGCTACATTAGACAGGACAGACATGTGACAATATTAATCTTGTTTGATATTGACAGCTGTTTGGGGGATTATTTCAGTGTGCCAAAATATTTTCTTTTTTTTTTTTTTTTTTACTTTACTGAAAGGCTTAATAGGCAATGCCTACTTCTACTTTATTACTGAAAGGGTTAAACTAATCAAGAGCAAAATAAAAATATAAACGTGTGTTTATAGCCTGTATTACATGATGCAGTTTTATGAAATCTTCAAGGAGTGTCTTAGGCGGTCTCAGAAAGCTGTTAGGGAGGCACAGTTGAAATGTCTGTTTTAATTGCAAAAAAATTCTCACAGGCCAAAGGTTCTCTTTAACACAATTAATGCTCTTCTAAGTCCCTCTTCTAGTGCTCCATCTGACCTGTATGATAGATATTTAGCACATTTTATTCATAAAATTGAGGGTATTCGCTCTAATATTTCATCACAGAGTTCCTCATATCAAGAGATGCCCCCTTGTGATAGTCCTCTTTTGCTTTTCCGGCCAGTGTCGCCATCACAGCTTTTCAATATTGTATCTGGGATGAAATCTTCTGTTAGTCCTTCCGAAGTTTTGCCATCACACATTTTTTCAGCTCTCAGTCCAGTTGTAACCGCTATTATTAATAGTTCATTAGCCAATGGGATGGTACCTACCAAGTTCAAACAGGCTACTGTACAGCCTTTGTTAAAAAAAAAAAACTAATTTAGATCAGCATGACATGATTAACTACAGACACATTTCTAAATGGTCCTTTAAGGTCTTGGAAAAAGTTGTCTAGATTTCCTTATATCTGAGTGTTTTTAATATTTTTGACACATTTCAGTCCGGTTTTAGGTAGCTACATAGTACTGAGTCTGCTTTGTTGAAAGTTCTTAATGAAATCTTACTCACCCTGGAGGCAGGTTCTGGCTGTATTTTAGTTTTACTGGATTTAAGTGCAGCTTTTGACACTGTTGATCAAGATATCCTTTTACACAGACTTGAACATGTAGTTGGGCTTTGGGGACCTGTGCTGAAGTGGTTTGCCCATTACCTCAAAGAGAGAACGTTCTCAGTGAAAGGTGGAAATAGCTTTTCATCTCAGGCTCCAATTTCGTATGGCGTACCCCAGGGTTCCTTACTGGGACCTCTTTTATTTGCTTCAACTTGGTCATATTTAAAAAAAAAAACACAAGTTAGCTTACCACTGTTACGAAGATGACACCCAGGTTTATCTTCCTATTAAAAAGAACAGCTGCCCTTTGTACTCTGTTTGACTGTCTGCGGGACATAAAATGTCGGATGGACATGAATTTCTTACAGCTATATAATGACAAAACTGAAATCATTATTTTTGCCCCATCAGATCTGACCTCTGACATAGTCAGTCAGCTTGGTTCTCTCTCTTCTAATGTTCGTGACTGTGTCAAGAATCTTGGTGTTGTCTTCGATTCCAGAGTTTTGATAAGCAGATTAGCGCTGTGGTAAAAAGCAGCTTCTTTCAGCTACGATCTATTGCTAAAATTAAAATGATGCTATCAAAGAGAGACCTTGAAACTGTCATTCATGCTTTTATTACCTCAAAGTTGGACTACTGTAATTCTATGTACCTGGGTCTGCCTAATTCAACTGTCAATCGTCTGCAAATGGTTCAGAACGCAGAAGCCAGACACTGCTGACTGGCACCAAAAAGCACCATTACTCCTGTGCTAGCCTCTCTCCACTGGCTGCCGGTTAGGTCCCGGATTTATTTTAAATTTTTGCTTTTTGTTTTTAAAGCTCTGCATGGGTTCGCACTGCAGTATATTCGTGATCTTCTTGTCATGAACTCTTCTAATCAACTTCTTCTTTGGATTCCACGCTCTCGTTATAAAACTAAAGGTGACCAGGCTTTTTCTGTGGCAGCTCCTGGACTCTGGAACAGTCTCCTTTTTAATATTAGATCTTCCCCCTTTGCTGCTACTTTTAAATTATCTTTAAAAACTAATTTGTATTATTTATGTTTTGACTGATTGTGTATATGTTTTCTTATGTTACCCCTTTCTTATGTTATGTTACAGCACTGGTTACAAAGTTGGTTACAAAGTTTATTGTTTTATAAACTAAACACAAAACTGTGTCCAGGAGATTCAGGTAAAACATGAACCAGAGCCTGAAACAGCCAAACAGGCTGCTGTTACTATAGCAACAGATTGATAGAAGTGTGCTGATGGAGACCTCTTGTGGTGAACTTGAGTAATGATCTCAGTATCATCGTTTCAGTAATGACAATACAAATTGAGGCTCTTTGTCAGGGGCCATATTCACAAAATTCTGGAGATGCCGTGGGTAATGTTCAACACGATCTCATGACATGTGCAACATCTTACAGCATGACCGGTTTAATGGCGGGTCAGTATTGGTCTAGGGAGGAATATCCTTGGAGGGTCACACAGACCTCCATGTGTTAGCCAATGGTTCCCTTACTGCTGTTAAGGGATGAAATACTCAGATTGTCAGACCTTGTGCTGGTGCAGTGAGCCAGGGTTCCTCCAGTTTTTCGATGATGAAGGCATTGATGACATTGACTGTTCCTCACGTTTCCCAGATCTGAATCCAATTGAGAACCTCTTGGACATTAGGTATTGGACATTGTTGTCACATGACTAACCAAAGCTGCATGTTTAATTCAATAATGTACAGCTATCATCTCAGCAATAAACATTTTTTTTTAAATGTCTTGAAATCAACTGATTACATAAAGAGTTGTGTGACTGTACTGTCATGAGTCCCTCCCTCCAGCTCCTATTGGCTCAGTGGAAGTGTCAATCAGCTGCTCCTCCAATGGGGTGAAGTCAGTGTCCTGCTCCTCTGACCGGACCCGCTCATCCACAGCTGGACTCTGAATGGAGAGTGGGTTTAAAAGAGAAAAAAAAGTTGAACATGTTTAACCTCATTCATGCATTTATCTTTACCAGATCTTTGTCATTATAATATTATATTCTTTAAGAATTGTATTGAGTCTGTGTTGAAACTGATGAACTTTTTGTTATATTGAAAATAAAGCTGTTTGAAATTAAACTTTTTGCGGTCAAAAGATGCAAGCTCACTTGATTTTCTTTCACAGAAAGTACACAATCCAAAGAAAACACCTTTGAAAGTTTGCTGTAGGCCTATAGGCTATATAAAAAAATCTAAATATCAAATAATACAATTAATTTTAGTAAATTAGTCCAGCTGTAACTCTTGTTTCCTCCTGCAGATGTCGTTAATAACCAAGAAAGTGTTTCTCTTTGGCAATTATTAAAAAAATATTATCCGCTTGTTAAGTCGTGATGTAACGCCGTTTCTGGGTCCAAGCCTCAACTCGTTTCACTTGAGAATGCCATCGATGGCCGTTTATGAGCGCTATTTATTCAAATTAAACATAAAACTTTTTAAAAAGTTAAACATTTTAAATACTTACAGTCTACGCAACAGTCTCTGTGCTCTCAGCGTCACAGACATTAATATTTTAACGATTTAAAAAAGATGAATCACTGTCTGGCCATCTGGAATTTTGGTATGGAAAATTGTAGTATTACACCATGTCGTTTGTGCATATTAGCATCGATTGTTGTTTTTCTTGTGGTATGAGATAGAGCCATAGAGTATGGAAGCAAATTAGAGACTTAATTCTTTGAAATTTAACAGCCACTGAATACTTAGTTTTGAAATATTTTATTTTGAAAAACATTTATCTGAATTTATTTGCTCTGCATTCACCCCTTTGAAATTATTTTACTTATATCTTGCCCTTTATTCTGATCTAGCTTTACCAGAGCTCAGCCCGGACAAAGTGCTCTATAATTTTAATTCTGTATGCAGTACAATTTTAGATGATGTCGCTCCACTGAGTACTAAACATCAAAAGTCAACCCCCGAGCCATGGGTGAATAATAACAATCGGACACTGAGACAGGCCTGTAGAAGGGCCGAGAGGAAATGGAAAAAGGACAAATTACAGATCTCTTATGAGATGCTTACGGACTCCCTCTTTACGTATCAGAATGCGGTAAGAGCGGCTAAATCAGACTATTTTTCTACTCTTATAGATAAGAATCACAATAATCCTAATATTATTAATGCTGTACTCAACCCTGTTGTATTTACCTAATAGAGTCAGTGGCTATGTGTGAGCGGTCTTGCCAGTTTTTTTATAGGCTAGATAAGATATCTGGAATTAGGCATAACATCAGATTGGCTACAGGTGATCCTGCAAGGCCAGTTAAAAAATTCAGGTAAGTTTATACCTATTTCGATATCTTTTCTAAATTATATTGTGAAGCAGCTCAAACCAACAGGTTCACCTTTAGACATTATCTCTGCACGCTTATTTTAAAAAAGTGTTTACGGTAATGGGACCAACGCTCCTAAACTTTATAAAAAAATGCTTAGAGTTAGGAGTCGTTCTTGAGAATCTGAAACATGCCTCGGTTCAACCCAGACTTAAGAGGCCTAACTTAGATTCCTCTGATCTATCAAATTTTAGCCCCATTTCTAATCTACCATTCTTAAGAAAATGTTTAGATAAAGTAGTTTTGTATCAGCTCCAAAGTTTCTTGGCCGATCATAGAAAATTCCACTCCATGGAAACGGCTCTTTTAAAAGTCCTGAATGACATCTTTTTGGCCACTGACTCTGGAGATTTGGTAGGATTGGTACTCCTAGACTTAAGCACTGCTTTTGACACGGTAGAGTAGACCATAATGTTCTACTATCCCGTTTAGAACAGATAGTGGGCATCAGAGGTTCAGCTTTACAGTGGTTTCAGTCTTATCAGACAAACAGGAGTTTTTCTGTTATTATTGGTAAATTGAATTAACCCACAGGTTAATTCCATTCAAATTCTCAACTCTGTAAGTCAATCAATCAATCAATCAACTTTATTTATATAGCGCTTTTACAATGACGATTGTTTCAAAGCAGCTTCACAGTGTTAAACAGGACAACATTGCAACAAAGTTTAATTTGGATAATTTATAGAATTATATATGTCCAAATTAATAAATTCTATTTGTATATTTAGTTGAGTAACTTGGATCATAATTTGAGTGTCCCCAACTGAGCAAGCCAGAGGCGACAGTGGCAAGGAACCAAAACTCCATCAGGGCATGATGGAGAAAAATAAACCTTGGGAGAAACCAGACTCAGTCGGGGTGCCAGTTCTCCTCTGGCCTATTATTAACAGTGTATAAGTATTACTCTGGCAACCTTGCAGGTCATAAATCATATTAGATAGGAATATTCGAAATTTTGGGTATCACGCAAGAGACGGGTTCATTTAGGATGGCGCGTCGATTACACAAGAATATGAATACTTGAAAGATCGGAGTTATTGCACCGGAGACGGGTTAATTGAGGATGACGTGCCGGTGAGGCAAATTCAGAGGAGACACTAATGGGCACGGTCTCAGCAGACACTCCAGGATGAGCTGGTCATGTCCAGATGCAGGTCCACCATCCGATCCGGACACGGCCTGGATCCGGCCGACTGCAGTAAACCTCGGGATAAACAGAGAGACTAACATTAGTGTGGATGCCACTCTTTTTATGATGTAACGAGTACATCATGTGTTATGGGAAGTGTTCCCGGTTCCGGCTGACCTAGTTAATGCAGCCTAAAGTTAAAAATGTTCTATGTGTATGCCATACTAAAGAGATGCGTTTTTAGTCTAGATTTAAACTGACAGAGTGTGTCTGCTTCCCGAACAATGCTAGGAAGACTGTTCCAGAGTTTAGGTGCTAAATAGGAAAAGGATCGACCGCCTGCAGTTGATTTTGATATTCTAGGTATTATCAGCTGGTCAGAGTTTAGAGACCGCAATAGACGTGATGGACTATAATGCGTTAAGAGCTCGCTTAAGTACTGGGGAGCTAAACCATTTATTGCTTTATAAGTAATAAGCAAGATTTTAAAATGTATGCGATGTTTAATAGGGAGCCAGTGCAGTGTTGACAGAACTGGACTAATATGATCGTACTTCCTGGTTCTAGTAAGAACTCGAGCTGCTGCGTTTTGGACCAGCTGGAGTTTATTTATTAGGCGAGCAGGGCAACCACCCAGTAGAGCAGGGGTCGCCAACTAGCGGACTCCGGTCCGAATCCGGACCGCGAGATGCGTTCATCCGGACCGCGGAGCCATTAGAAGCAATGAAATAAATAAATTAAAAATTACATCCAAAAAAAAAAAAAACCCAGCTCAGCTCAGAAGAAACATAGACATCATATAGTTATATACTTAAGTGTGAGTAGAACCGTCTGGGTCCTATGTCGCCACGGACGGTTGCGACAACAAATCCGTTACTATGCTCACTGTTGCTACGTTCAGACGCGCAGATGTGAGAGCAGAAAGCGGCGCGCAAAAACAATGGCATGTTCAAAAAAAATTAGGAAAGTTGACGCTGAAAACCGAGTTTTATCTGAATTAAGTTGCAGGAAATTACTATTCATCCAATTTTTTATATCAGCTATGCATTCCGTTAATCTTGTGAATTGGTAAGTTTCAGGCGTGAAGAAATATAGAGCTGAGTATCATCAGCATAACAATGAAAACTAATGCCATGCTTCCTAATGATATCTCCCAGTGGTAGCATATACAGAGTGAAAAGCAACGGTCCTAACACTGAGCCTTGCGGTACTCCATACTGAACTTGTGATCGGTGTGACATCTCTTCATTTACTGCTACAAACTGATAACGGTCAGATAAGTAAGATTTAAACCAAGCCAATGCAGTTCCACTAATGCCAACATAATTTTCGAATCTATTCAAAAGAATATTGTGATCGATAATATCGAATGTAGCGCTAAGATCGAGTAACACTAATAGAGAGATACAACCACGATCAGATGATAAGAGTAAATCATTTGTAACTCTAATTAGAGCAGTCTCAGTACTATGATACGGCCTAAATCCTGACTGAAATCCTCACATATACCATTTCTTTCTAAAAAGGAACATAATTGTGAAGACACAGCCTTTTCTAATATTTTGATAGAAACGGTAGATTCGAGATTGGTCTGTAATTGACTAATTCTTTAGGATCAAGTTGCGTTTTTAATAAGTGGTTTAAATACAGCCAACTTAAACGTTTTTGGTATATATCCTAATGTCAAGGATGAATTAATAATATTAAGCAGAGGATCTATGACCTCTGGAAGCATCTCTTTTAATAGCCTAGTCGGTATAGGGTCAAGCATACATGTTGTTGATTTTGATGATTTAACAAGTTTAGCCAATTCTTCTCCTCCTATAGCAGTGAATGAGTGTAATTTTTCCTCAGTGACACTACAATGTTCTGTCTGAGGTGATACTGTAGTAGACGGCTGCATGGTTATAATTTTATTCCTAATGTTATCAATCTTACTAGTAAAGAAGTTCATAAAGTCATTACTGCTGTGTTGTTTACAAACGCGTCAGAAGTTGAAGCTTTATCCTTTGTTAATTTAGCCACTGTATCGAATAAATACCTAGGGTTGTGTTTGTTTTCTTCTAAAAGAGTTGAGAAATAAGCAGATCTAGCAGTTTTTATGGCCTTTCTGTATGCAATCATGCTCTCTTTCCACAAATTGCGAAAAACCTCCAGTTTTGTTTTCTTCCAGCTGCACTCCATTTTTCTGGCTGCTGTTTTAAGGGCCCGAGTGTGCTCGTTGTACCACGGCGTTGGATTATTTGCTTTAATCTTCTATAAGCGCTGAGGAGCAACTATGTCTAAAGTGCTAGTAAAGAGAGAGTCAGTAGTTTCTGTTGCAACATCAAGTTCCTCTTGGCTATCTGTAATGCTGAGGAGATGGAACTGATGAGGAAGATTATGTACAAAGCAATCTTTAGTCGCAGCGGTTATAGTCCTGCCATATTTGAAGTAGGGGATGGCTTTGCAGCCTTAGCTAAATTAAGTATACATGATATTAGGTAATGATCTGAGATGTCATCGCTCTGCTGCAGAATTTTAATGGTATCAACATTTAGTCCATGTGACAGTATTAGATCTAAAGTATGATTAAGGCGATGAGTGGGTCCCGATACGTGTTGTCTAAGTTTAGAATGTCTTTAAATGCCAATCCCAATGCCTTTTTCATTGTCAGCATGGATATTAAAATCACCAACAATTAGTACTTTATCTGCAGCCAGTACTAACTCTGATAGAAAACCAGCAAATTCTTTGATAAAGTCTGTATTGTGCCCTGGTGGCCTGTATACAGTAGCCAACACAAATGTCAAACGGGATTTATCATTTACACTACACAACGTTACATAAAGCACCAAAACTTCAAAGGAATTATATTTGAAACTAGACTTCTGAGTAATACTGAAGATATCATTATAAATTACAGCAACACCTCCCCCTTTTCCTTTCAGACGTGGCTCGTGTTTATAACAATAATCTTGGGGAGTGGACTCATTTAAAGTAATGTAGTCGTCAGGTTTTAGCCAGGTTTCTGTCAAACACAGCACATCTAGGTTATGATCTATAATCATATCATTAACAATTAACGTTTTTGGCGAAAGGGATCGAATATTCAGCAACCAGAGATTTATCAATTGTTCATCCGTATTATATCTGTTGTTTATTTGTTGGACATCAATTAAATTTTTACTGTTGAATGGTTTTGATGGTTTTTTGTATTTACTGATTCGGGAAACAGA
The DNA here is from genome assembly GCA_023029165.1 of Gobiocypris rarus. NCBI lineage: Eukaryota > Metazoa > Chordata > Actinopteri > Cypriniformes > Gobionidae > Gobiocypris > Gobiocypris rarus. Next base: position 16,680,199 of record CM040932.1, on the reverse strand, counting down.
CACAGTCTCTATGTGATAATATCTAGGTGAAAGCGTCTCTATGTCCTGGGATTTAGCTGACTCTGGTTGGCGTGGGACAGCTAGCAGGACGGTTAGTTTAGCCAGTTTGTCTGCTTCTGACCTGGGCCCCAGTGAGTCAAGGTTTAGCTCTAAGACTATGTGCCAAATTACTAGAGAGAAGAGCAGCACCAGCCCAGGGAGGATGAATGCCGTGTATCTTCAACAGGTCAGGTCTGCCCCAAAAACTTTTCCAATTGTCTATGAACCCTATGTTATTTTGCGGACACCACTTAGACAACCAGCCATTGAGTGATGATAATCTGCTAACTATTTCATCACTCCTTTTAACAGGGAGGGGGCCAGATAAACAGACTGCCGGTGACATTGTACTTGCGAGTTTACACACCTCTTTAATGTTAATTTTGGTGATCTCCGACTGGCGAAGTCGAACATCATTAGTGCCAACGTGAATAATAATCTTAGAGAATTTACGATTAGCTTTAGCCAGCACTTTTAAATTTGCTTTGATGTCAGGCGCTCTGGCTCCGGTAAACATGTGACTATGGTGGCTGATGTCTCTATTTTCACGTTCCGTGTAATAGAATCGCCAATAACTAGGGCACTTTCAACAGGATCCTCAGTGGGTGCATCACTGAGTGGGGAGAACCTGTTTGATGTTCTAATCGAACGGAAGAGTGGTTTTTAGATCCGAATATGCTGTCTCACAGTCACCCAATTGCCCTGCTGCAAGGGCTCAGCCGGAACCAAACAATGAGTGTTCACTAAGCTAGTCGCATCCAAAGCAGTATCTAAAGCTGTTACATTCTCACTACTCTCACATAAAGTCTGGATGCGTGTCTCTAAATCTGAAATCTTCTCCGTCAGCCTGATTAATTCCTTACATTTAACACATTCGCCAACGGAGATAGATATGCTAAACATGTAGCATGCAGTGCAAGTGACAATGACAGGAGAAGAAGACATGGCTTACCGTATTTGTTGATGAATCCAAAACTTACCACACAACTTACTCCACTTACTTTGTTTGATGGAGTCTATTTAATAATCCAACTCACCACAGTTGTCTAATGAACTCAGAAAACAGGAGACCGGGTGCGGGATGGAAAGCTACCAGGCTAGCGAAAAGCTAACACGTGGTAGTGATTTAGATTAAAAGCTAGTGATGTCAAATTTAACTTGATAGGCTATATTAAACAATATATGGTGATGAGTAAGTTATATTTAGCAGTATAGATAACAAAGAAAATATATATTAAATAGAGATTCAAACGCAGCTATACAGAGCTACAAACACTGAAGCATGCAGCAGCAGCAGTAGGTAGCGCAGCAGCAGTAGGACAGCAGTAGGACTGCTGGAGTTTATTTATTAGGCGAGCAGGGCAACCACCCAGTAGAGCATTACAATAATCTAGCCTTGAGCTCATGAACGCATGTACTAATTGTTCAGCATTTTGCATTGAAAGCATGTGACGTAATTTAGAAGTGTAAGTGACTGTTAAATTACATGAATGTGACATGAATTGTATATTTATATATATATATATATATATATATATATATATATATATATATATATATATATATCATGATAATGTCTGTGTCTCTTTTTTTATAACTGCCTGTTTTAATTGTTCTACGTGCTGGTGAGCCAAAGACAAATTTCCACCTCGGTGGACATAAAGAAATACAATATAATACAATACAATACCTGCAAGAGCACTTAAATCAGCCAATTTGAAGCTCTTAGTCGCTCCTCGAGGCTTAAGACAAGAGGAGATTGAGCATTTTCCACAGCTGCTCCGAGACTTTGAAACAGTCTGCCGAGTGAAATTAGAACTGCTCATACTTTGCCCTGTTTTAGGCTAAAAACTTTTTTATTTGATCTCTCTTATAATATCTGAGTGTCGATGCAGCTGTCCTGTTTTTATGGTTTTTACATGTGGTTGCTCTTAATGTTTTTTTTTTTTTTTTTTTACAGCACATTAGTCAATGGTAGTTGTGTTTAATTGTGCTTAATAAATAAAATAAAGTGAAGTGAAGTGAAGTGAAAGTGAAAGTGTCGCGTCCCATTAGAATACATAGAGGGGGTGGGGTTTATGAGCTATACTGGGACCAGCCACCTGGGGGCATTCGAGACGCTTTGGCTTCACTTTTCAGGATGAGAACGGCACACTTATCGCCACCACACAATGAGAATATATTGTGTTTTTGGCCTATTTTAGAGCAAACATCATCTGCCTTCCCCCCTATATGAGGAAACTTCCTATTTTCTCTGTGATGTGGTCAGATATTTCCTCATGAGTCCAGAGTGAGTCTCGCTGTGAGGAGCTTCATGAGAGCCAGAACACAGACGGACTGAAGTCCAGACACTCGTGTCACCATCTGAAGCTGCATCCACACTCTTCTGCTGCGATCGGGCTCTTCTGGAAACTGGGCTTTAGAGAAATGATGCTCATCTTGGGACTGATGCTGCTGCAAACTGCTGCATGTGAGTCAACTCTATGATGCTGTTTGATCACATGAAATAAAAACACTCTAATATTACATTTTCAAAACTCAGTCCGCAGTGATCTAGTGTTTCTGATCTTCTTAACGGTGTGAGTTTGTGCAGTAATACAAAATGTGAGAGGCAGTGTGTGTTTCTTAGTGTCCATTGTGCTAACAAGCTTCAGTATTTTCTAAATGTATTTATTTATTTAATTATTTAAAATTTATAATATGGGGATTTATCAAATGACATCTCTTCATTATGATGTCATAAAGGTCCAGATATTATAATAAAAGGGTGAAATGTCACAGTTTAACGACTGATCAGAAAGCGCCGGACAGAGACATTCAGCATTATCAGAACATCATGTTAACAAGCATAAAGCGTTTTAGAATAAACTGGACTGTGAAAGCAAGATCATTTTAATAAAATCCAGATTTAAATGGAATTCGATTTTTGACTGAGGGCATACATACAGTTTTGATTTGACAATGTCATTTAATTTGTATTGCACACTTAACCAAGTTAAATCTATCCAGTAATAATATGGGTTTGTTCAGTAAAAAATGACAGTTTCCTTAAATCTGTTCGAGAAAAGAGTTGAGCGTGTGTGTGTGTGAGAGAGAGTGGTTTGTGACATAGCAGGACACATGTGTATAATGACATGGGTATGACATAGGTATTACAAGGAGAGAGTGACTTATGAGGACATTACCTATGTCCCAATTTTTCAAAATGCTTATAGATCATACAGAATTATTATTATTTTATTTTTTCTGAGATGGGTTTAAGGGCAGTATAGGGGATAGAAAATACGGTTTGTACGGCATAAAAACCATTACGCCTATGGAATGTCCCCACAATTTACAATTGTGTGTGTGTGTGTTTGTTCTTCAGGTGTGGAGTTTAACTGCAGTTTTAATCAGGCAGATCCCTGTTACGCAGCTCTGGGACACACACTCAATCTGCTGATGGTGGACACTCGTCAATATGACCTGAAGATACTAAAGAGAATAAACAACAACAAAGATGATCCAGTTTGTAGAGTAAAGAATGGCAGGAGGAGGGAGGGTGAATGTAATCTTTTTAATAGCAGCTCTGAAGTGAAAGTCATTAATGGGACTCTGATAATGAAACGTGTGATCAGAGCAGATTCAGGGAATTACACTGTAAAACTTGATCGCTCAGACGGCATAGTAACACATGCAGATCTTCAAGTGATTGTTGAAGGTACATTAACTCTCTCATCAGACTCTTTACAATCTCATGATCTGCAAAGATCTCACTCCCATGCAAAATAATCTGTTAAGGTTATTGATTATTATTATTTAATAAAAAGCATCTGCACTTCCCATGTATTAACACTATTTTCAGAATTAAAATCTAGTATGTTGCTTACTTTACATTACCTTCGTTTTCAAATTAGAATGTGAAAGTATTTTAACAGTAAGTTGCTGCATTGTTGTCACATGACTAACCAAAGCTGCATGCTTAATTCAATAATGTCCAGCTATCATCTCAGCAAAAAACTTTTTTTTATATAAATGTCTTGAATTTGACTGGTTTCATAAAGAGTTGTGTGACTGTACTGTCATGAGTCCCTCCCTCCAGCTCCTATTGGCTCAGTGGAAGTGTCAATCAGCTGCTCCTCCAATGGGGTGAAGTCCCTGTCCTGCTCCTCTGACGGGGATCCGCTCATCTACAGCTGGACTCTGAATGGAGATCCACTGATGGATGGAAACACAAACATTGAGCTGAATGAGACAACTGATGGAGACGTCAGCTGCAGTGTGGAGAACCACGTCAGTCGCGGACAGAAGAACATTCCTGTAAATCACTGTCCTGGTGAGCTTTTAATACATGAATGTCCACATATCTATAAAAACCACAGCCGCACTGATACAGTTCTCTTCATTGGACACAGTCCATTCTCGGAACGATTCTGGCTGAGAGTTTTGACTGTTGTTTTCAGTGTGTTCAGAGCCTGTGGCATTTGTGCTGGTCTGGTGTTTTCAGATGATGGTTCTGTTTGGTCTGTTAGGAGGTTTTCACATCTACATGAGCCACACGTCAGGTCAGAGACATTTATGATCATCATCATGGATTTGACAAGTATTGAGAGTGTGAAGATGATGATAATGTGATTTATTGTGTGTGTTTAGGAAAGAAACCGGAAGATCAAAAACTGAGAATGAGATTTAGAGAAGGACATGAACACACTGTAGAAGATCCATAAGACCAGCAGCAGATCTCAGCACATCTATAAGAAATCTTTTTGCATCCACAATATTTTCAGGCGACTCCAACATTTGTGAAGATTTCAGATGACGACAACTTTGGATTGATACGCAAAACTTTTTATATATCATCCAATACTATTTTAATATTGTCCTTATACTGTAATCGTTAAGAGCACAAATAATATCTGCCCAACCAAGAACATGAAGTTAACTAGCACGTACTATATTATAGCTGTGTATTACTGCCATATGGATATTACTGACACACTCATCTCTGGCTGATAACAGAATATTTCCTAAATTGTAACATTAAAACAAACATTTTCTGTGAAGCTGCTTTGAAACAATATGTGACTAGCGCTTTAGGCATGTGCCAAATTTTCATTGTGCGATTAATTGGTGAAGCTTTTATCATGGTATACGATATTGAAATACGTTGCAAAACAAAGTGTTGTCATACTATAACAGGTTTAATAACTTTCTTGTAACAAAAATAACTGAACATTTAAATACCATAAAGCAATACACAAAAATGTATTGATAGGTTCTTAGTCCTTTATATAATGTCTCATCCCATTCCTGAATTGGCAGTTGAATAAACAAGTCTCAGCGCTGAGGGAGAGTATCTCAAAGAATCTCATTTTATTAAGACCAGGGATGAGGAATATATACATAGGATGAAAAAGGGGGGTAGAAAAGTTTTAAAAGAGAGAATACATCATCTAGCTCATGGTAAAGGAATGCGAGATCTATACAATAACAAGGCTTATATGGTTGCCATCTGGTCAGCTATCCATTTGACCTAAAGGCCCTGCAAGACTTCTTCATACGTTTAACAGAAAAACCAGGGACCTTTTCTCCATCCAATCCCAGCAGAACCTGTTGCTATAGGTGGGAGTGCTTCCATAATGAAAACCATTTGTTGGACTGCATGGACCGCAGCCTCACAGAGAACAAAAAATACCTATGTCCATTTTTTACTTTATGCTAAGATCAACACAAAATCTATCAATTGCCTCTTTTGGCAATAAAATTGCCACACCCAGATCTCAGCATTACTTACATACACATACAATCACTTTCTTTACCTTCATTAACATTTCAGCAAACATTTCCTGAATTCTTCTTCATTCACTTTAAAATTCTATTTGTCAAAGCATATTGAGAGGATACAAAGTTATTAATAGCATGATTAATCAGAGCTCTAATAAATGGAATAATACAACAGATAATACATGCGATAATTAATAGTATTACAACAATAGGAATTAAGGCAGATACAAGCATGTGTTGCCATCCTGTAAGCTATGCTAAAAACCCATCTTGAGTATCATCAATCTCTCGTCTTTGTAATTCTTGAGCAATTCTAGACATATTTTTGAACCCTTCTGAGATTAAATGTCCATCTGCATCATTCTCAGGTATATAAGTACAACAAGAGGTTCCAATTATCACACACACCCCTCCTCTGGCCGCAGTTAGCTGATCAAGTACTAGACGATTTTGCAGGGCAGTTAAACAAAGCCATCGAAGTTCCTGTTGGATTCCAGCCAATGTGTCTCTTGTAGTATTGATGAATGAAAGTAATTCATATCTTGTAACTTCTACTTCAATCTGAAGACTAGAAGTACCTACCCATGGGAACAGTGCTTCAAAGAATTTTTTCTGTACCAGTCCAAAGTCAATGTTGTCTTGGTACAACTGTTTTGAATAGCCAATTGTAAGTTTCTAGTTTAAAATGTTTGTGATTTTAGGCTATAACCTATGTTTAAATGTTTTGCCACTTGTGTGTGGTAAATCTAAAGTACTAGGCTATATAAATATAAATGAATATATAAACGTTTAAATGTAGTAGGCTACGTTAAAACCTGACATCTATGAAAGTGTAAACCAATATAATTGCAATTCTGACAAGCCATGTTGAGTAACAACTTTCGGATTTGAAAAAAAAAAAAAAAGAATAAATGCTGTGTTTGTGGTATACAACAGCGGATCAGTTCCGCACTGCAAACGCAGCATATGTGAAAGCACAACAGGGCGGCTCCTGAACCACAACACGCACTGCAGGCGGAGTATGTGTAAAAAAGGGCGTTAGTGTTAGTGCGTACACACACAAAGTTTTCAGTAAATTCAAGTCGCTACAGCAGGCCCAGATGGCTGGGTCCAGGACCTGGAGATTGTAAAAGTGGGGCTGAAAACTGTCATCCGTGTGAAGGTATACTAATGTTTGAAGCACCACATTCCACAACCTATCTGCATGCAGTCAGAATTCTACAAAACTGTACACCGTCATTATTTTTCCACGCTGGAAAACAATAAAGGGATATCTTAAGCTTTATGCCACTTCTGTAGTGAGAACGACTATTGCAGTTTATAACACAGCAGGTAGACGGGATGAACACTGCGTTCTACCCTCCATGCAAAGAAGTCTGGCGCCCTGCGTTTGTGCCACGGATTCCCAAAATGCTTTGCGTTCACCACCGGGAATACGTCATGATGACGACACATTAGCAATCTCTATAGGATTCCATTCATTATGCTAAGCTAAGCTAGCTGCGACCCAGCCAAACTAAAACAATGCATGCACTGAGACAAAAATGCATTTGCCCACATATCTAAATGTAGGAAAGATGTTGAATAAGCCCTATTTCTAAAAACGGTGGAGTGTTCCTTTAACTGGAGTGCCTTGCCATTTTATTTTATTTACTTCAGGAATGTTTACAATGCAGCTGCGCATTGGAAAGAAAGCTCACGAGATGAGAACGCTACAAAGACCATAGATTAAGAATACATTTATACAGAGTTAAGCAAATCAAAATGTATTTTCATATTGAATGACGGGTGTAGCTTCAAATCTGTTCAGATTCAATAGCCTATTCATATGTAAACTAATGGACATGTTATTATATTTTTCAGATACAAACTGTGTGTTTTATAAATGTAGGATATATGCTTATTATATGGTTTTTAATTTGACAGTAAAGTAAATTGCAATATTAACTTATGTTATATCATAATCTGCGCGACCCATAGGCGTCGGAACCATTGTGTGTGGGTGGGACAAGACCCACTTTTTACAACCAATGATAATGGACCCACTCACTTTTAGACGGTATATTTCCACTTTTCTAATATTTTCTTCAGTTTTATTGAAAATAAATGCCTTTCCGATCTGATATGTGATGGTAAAAGGGAGTAGAGAGAGTTCCGCAAAAACCGGATACGAACCTCAGATCGATTTGCGTCCAAACTTAATGCGTCTTACCCCTATGCATACCCTACACCATGGCCGCGTTAAATGATTGAAGTGATTTCCGTAAATTTGTGTATCCCAGTAAACGGCAGTATATTTGTATTAAATGTAAATGGTCTCTTATATTACTCCAGTAAAATAAAAATTCTGAGAGAGGACCCACCCAAATTTTATTTGTTCCGACGCCCATGGCGCGACCCCGTTCTTTGATGCAGAGAGTACCAAATTAGCGATTATTGTCAGTGAAGTTCACTTCAGCAGATATAGGCCTACCGTGCTCAGGGAGTAGGGAGCAGTGAACAGTGCGTAGGGACCCTGTCGAATGGGACGCAACACGTGTCGAGTGTTTTGTTTACGAGGATTACCAGGAAATGGCTGCATTTCTGCTGTTGCATCAGCGCCCTCTGCTGTCAGAGAGTGTGAATGTGCGTCTCCTTCACTCTTCCGCCATGTGTTGCTCATGTATGGAGACAGATCAGCCTCAAAAATAATACATTTACAAAAGCATAAATATTTCCCCAAATGCATCTTACCTAAATACATTTAAATTTTTACACAAATATGTATAAATCAAGTTCTTGAATTAATTTCCATCACATATTTATGAAACATGTTGCATATATTTATGGATCGTTGCATCTGCATTTGCGAATCGTCGCAGTGCATGGAATGCTCTGCATTTGTGTGTGGTATTTTTGAGGCCTTCCTGGCAGGGTACGATTTGTAAATATCTTTTTTTGGAGGGTGTTCTGTTTAGCCAATCGTGGTGAGCTTTTAATCAACCAATCAAAACGCGCCTTACTGAACATACTCAAGAAGCTCAACTCTGCGCTTGTTCTGTGCATTACTCCATGATCGGGTGGTTTATTTAATGGCTACTCGTTTTCTAGCACCTGATTACAATTTATACAATACCACATTATGATTTATATTGTTCACAAAAAAATACAGCTACCCTGTTAGCCTAACGTTACCTTCTGCTGTCTTATTCACCAATGTTGCACACACCCGGGGAGTTACCATGGAAACGGGGCGGCAGGTCTGACAAGCAGCTGTCACTGTTGTTTTCACTTCAGGTAAATTTAGTCCCTAAAATTACACAGATAATACATACAACTGTTTCTGAAACTTTCTTGTAAGATTCTGTTGAAGATTTACTTTATAGAAATGGTTTAGTGTCTTTGGAAAAAGTCCATTAGCGTCTCAACCATTAGGCTGAATTTAAGAGGTAAACTAGGCTAACTATAGCCTTGAGCTGTTATTTATGAAAGTTTGGGCTCTTAATCACAGATTATCTGTAGATAAGAGGTTTTGATAGTTTTGTAAACGTTTTGCTGGCAATTTGTCAATGGATGAATGGAAGTAACGTTACGTTAATCTAATTATTTAACCTAAAAGTTTGCATGGTTGATCAGTGACGTCACTCACACAGAGTGCAAATAATGGGCTGAAACTAATTCAAACACGTTTTGATCTTTCTTAGTAAACAAGTATTGACCTCATATATCACCATGCATCTAAAGCCTAAACGTAAATTGTAGTATGGTACATACTACAACATATCTCATGATATTATATATTGTATATCCTGTTTATAATTTTTTACTGTTTTCTCCATTTTCACCTCTGCTCCAGTTTATTTATTTCTTGTAAACCTGACATTGTATACATATGGTTGGCTCTGTGACAAATTGTTTATGTTCCTAGATTCTGATGGCTGTGCAGAGAACATCTCTAAGGCATTATGAACCACCTGACTTGTAAGTAAAACCTCAAACATACATTCCTGTGTGTATATGAGACAACAAATGTTGATTGTTATATTAAATTAAATTGTGAAATATTCATGAAATGACAGGGAGACAGTAGACACTAAAATAATCATGAACTGAGATAGTTTTGAGAGTTATTTATTGTTTTGTAATAATGCTGTTATTATTAGTATAAGAAGGGTATGCCTAAATGACTAAAAGACTACATTTCAGTCCGGAAGAATTTTCTGCACACTTCACCACCGAGATGAGCATTGTGAATGTAAGAACCTCACGTTATATTTTTAACAATTCTTGTTGATGTTTGAATTGTATTTCAGGGCAGTTTGTGAAGACAGATAAACAAGAGATGTTGTGACAGCCTAGACAGAAGTCAGTTCCAGATCCACCTTCCACACCAGACTTCTCTCTAATATGGATTGCTGTCTACAGGTGTACTATATGTTCTCTGCATAATTAGATGCAAGCAGATATTACTCGGGAACATGACTAAACTTTGTTTGCTATAATACATCTATTTAGTGCAACAGTCCCCCACATTTGCTGTATATCTATATCTTTGTCATAGTATTCTTTCAATGGTCAAGGGGATTTCACATGACAGGCATCAACATTAGTCAATGAAATGATCTCTATGAAATGAAGGGTCAGATTTCTGGTGTTGTGCGACCTGTGACCTACCAAATCATGTGACCCTAGTTGATGCTGTATTGAGCAAATCCAACCTACAACTAAACCCATCCCTAATCCTAACCTTATAACTGGCGTCACAGAATTCGGCACTACAACAGAATGAATCTACGGAGCCCTGCATATGGCATGCAGGGAAAATAGTAGACTAAATTTATAAATTGTGGGAACAAATTAGTAAATTGTGCGCACAATTTACTTTTTTTGTTTTGCACGTCATGTGCGGGGCTCTGTGTGAATCAGCATTGAATGAATGGTTTACTAACTCATTAAGATAGCCCCAGGCTGCACCTGCTGGCATAACAATGAAACCTGCTATGAAAGTGCTGAAAAACAGCTAAAACAGACACATTAACACATAAAATAATGATTCAACAATAATAGCCATTATAAACTTTACATTTATATTTAAAAAAATGAATAAGTTCTAAATTGTATTTTGGATAATGTGTAATTTGTGTTATATAAGAATTAGTTTCAGAGCAAAAGGTAATTAGATTGCAATATAATTAATATAATATTTGCACCAAAATAAGTAACTAGTTAATTATTGTAACTAGTTCAAATGAAAAATTACATTTTACAGATGAAATGCAGTACATTTATTCTTATGTTATAACATCTGTGCACTGAAATTTCTTGTATTTTTCTATTTGTTAATGTTATTATATTTAAAAGTGCCAGTCATTGTGTGATTTGCATATGCTGTACTTTATTTGTATAGCATATGCACTTTATTCCCGGTATTTTGAAGAGCCCACGATAACAATATTGTGAATGTTCATATCGTATTTCATACCGGCACATGTCTAGTAGCGCTATAAAATACACTTGAATTGAAAAAGCTTTAATTAAAAACTGTTCCTCTTGGTTTCTCAGTCCTGAGGTGTCTGGTGTTTTACACCCGTGCTTACTTCTGCTTGCATTTGCATTTTTGGGTTTAAAAAAAACAAGTGTTTAACCTCATTCTTGCATTTATCTTTATATCTTTGTCTTCATTATAATATATTCTTTAAGAATTGTATTGAGTCTGTGTTGTTATAGAGTTAAATGAAAATAAAGCTATTTGAAATTAAACTTTTTGCAGTCAAAAGATGCAAGCTCACTTGATTTTAAGTTTATTTAATATAGTTTTAATTTTCTTTCACAGAAAGTACACAATCCAATGGAAACACATTTGAAATTTTGCTGTATAGGCTACATAAGAAAATCTAAAAATACAATTCATTTTAGTAAATTAAATATTCAAATACTATATACTGATGATCATCGTATCAAGATCAAGAAAAGTCTAGGCCTATCAAAATATCATATGATCTACTATGTTTTGTATCTGTTGCTGTGGATTATTCCCCGGGGTTATTTAGACTAGCCGAGTTAATTGTATCTAGTTGATTAGTTCAAACCCTACGCAACAACAAACTACAAAAATTAGTAGCTGGACCTTCTTTTGAGTTTACGGATATGATGTAGGCAAATAATGCTGAGTGTCAGATGAGGTTGGACGTGGGAATATCCCAAATTATATGTCCCACTTCAGACCTCAGTGAGTTCCAGGTAATCAGAGGTCACGCTGACCACATGATGTTGCCACCACGTAACGAGAGCATATTGTGTTTTTGTGTCCACTATGGCAAAAACAAAAACAGCAGATGAAAAAAAAATCAAAGGCATTTTACATAAACTTAATGTCTAATGTTAAAGGTTTTTTTTACGTTAAAGGTAGGGTAGGTAAGAATTATCTAAAACACTTTTGTCCAAATTTGTTTAAACTTTCTTTATATGTCAATACATAATTCAAATGTAAGTAGGCTAGTCTAAAAAAAGAGTATACAAATCGAGTGACTCTAGACTTTTTAATCTGCAATAAACACTGCTCATTATTTTCGTTCGGGAGGAATCAAGTGATTGGCTTGTGCGACTGTCATTCTCTCTCGCTACCATGGTTACCATCCCTTTTGCTACAGGATCTGCCCACATGCGCGCACCTCTACTTCCTCGGACAGTAGTTGTCCGCCCTTTTGCACGACCTCCTCTGTATACATGAAGTATAGGCCTTCCCTGTATGTCACCTAGCAGAACCAGCACCGCGTCAGACACGCTTCTAGTGTGCAAAGACATGGAAAACGCCACGCAACAGAAACGCCACGCTCACGACATGCTTGCAGTGTGTCTCCGGCCTTAATGCGTCTTCCAGCTGAGCGGTCAGCGTAGCGCGTTCATGCGTTTTGGGGGCGTGGCTTTGAAAAGAGCCCAGAAGGGAGAAGGTGGAGTGAATGGAAAAATGAGCTGAGAGGTCTACAGACACTCAATTTTCATACTATCTTTTTCAGAGTAGGGCCTACTTACTTTTTAATTATGTATTGATATATATATGGAAATTTGGAAACAACATTTTTAACCAATTCTTACCTACCCTACCTTTAAAGCTGCAGTCCGTAGTGTTTCCTCTGTCGCCATCTCTGTTTGAAATCTGCAACTGCGGTTATTCGCGGAATGATCAACTCTACGTGAGCTGTGCCTCGGCACCGCACAGTAGTGATGGGAAGTTCGGTTCTTTTCCGCGAACCGGTTCTTTCGGACAGTTCGTTTCAAAGAACCGGATCAAAAAACCGGTTCACCGGTTCTTTTACGCTCAAACGTAATGACGTAATTTCGCTATGACGTAATGACGTCAAGTCTATCGCGGGTTGGATAAACAAACACTTTACACATTAAAATATATAAAGTCAGTAATCATAATATCAATAAGATAAAATATCATCATAATCTGTTAAGTTTATTTTTACAATCAAGTTTTACATCTAAAGCATCCAAACACTTACAGGCAGTGATGTGCAAGCGAGGATGTTTTACAGTTATAAAATCAATAAATTAGTCTTCATCAGTGCAGAAACCATGATCCACTTACTATGTTTTGTAATTAAATAAATACGGTTCGCCAAATTTTCCCCCATTCATGTCCTCAGAGTCGTTTCACAGACGCGCTCATATCAGTTGAGGTTCGTTCGGTTCAGAGAGGCGCGTGCAGTCAGTCGTTTGGCGCATACTCAGTCAGTATCAGCTCATCGGTTCTCCAATCGGACATGTCCGAAATAAACAGGGTTCAGTGTTCTGATTCTGATGATCCGAAAACCGCTGCAACCGGTTGCAACCGATTCTTGACTCGAGAACGAGAACGAAATTGAGATTCGAGAACCGCGAGCGATTCAAAAGGAGTCGCAATTGCTTCGCCTTAGCTGTAGTTTGAGGCTACATCATTTTTATATTTATATCACCTTGTTTAGAAATTAAATACACTGATCCTGAAAATAACATGGCTTTATGAAACAAATGTTTAGTTTGGTAGTTGTACAAACTAATGCTTGTTTCCAATGTTTAAAATTAATTAGGCTAAGTAATAAGCACAACTGCACATTTTTACTGTAATGCTTTTTAGAAAACATTCATATAGAAAAATATATTTGTACAACAATTTCTGAACATAGTTTGATCTATGTACACATACAGTGTGTGCAAGTGCACTGTTTATGTGTTGGCTATTGTGAACACTTTAATATATTTTTATCAAAACATTGTTTATTTAATACAAACCCAATTTGTGAATGTGTCATCATTAACTATAATTACTGTAGGCCTACAGGTAGCCTATTTCATAAATTATTATGATCCCTAACACATCCCGATGCGCAACAAAACTTAACATGCTTTTCGTTCTCTCTTGAAAAATTACACGCATGCTCAGTCAGTATCAGCTCATCGGTTCTCCAGTCGGACATGTCCGAAATAAACAGTTCTCGGTTCAGTGTACTGGTGATCCGATAACCGTTGCAACCGGTTGAAACCGATTCTTGACTCGAGAACGAGAACTGTGACAGGCCGTGTGCGCTCGTTCGTGTGCGCTGCACGCATGCTCAGTATCATCAGCTTCTGCTCGCTGACGTGCTCAATCTGCTCATCATCAGTTCTCTCTCTTACAGTAGTGTCAGTTAAGTCAGTGTATTGTTGGAGTAACTGAATAACTCTGGCATGCTGGTTTATTTCAAGTCAGAGGAACAGTCAGACAGGTCAAAAAGTGAGTGACTTTATAAATTTGTGGATTAGCGCTGCGAACTGTTTCGAACGATTCAGTCCGATTTGGTGAACTGGTTCGACCGGTTCACTAAAAAGAACCGGTTCAAAAGAACGATTCGTTCGCGAACCGGACATCACCACATACTACAACATATCTCATGATATTATATATTGTATATCCTGTTTATAATTTTTTACTGTTTTCTGCATTTTCACCTCTGCTCCAGTTTATTTATTTCTTGTAAACCTGACATTGTATACCGCATATGGTTGGCTCTGTGACAAATTGTTTATGTTCCTAGATTCTGATGGCTGTGCAGAGAACATCTCTAAGGCATTATGAACCACCTGACTTGTAATTAAAACCTCAAACATACATTCCTGTGTGTATATGAGACAACAAATGTTGATTGTTATATTAAATTCAATTGTGAAATATTCAAGAAATGACAGGAGACAGTAGACACTAAAATAATCATGAACTGAGATAGTTTTGAGAGTTATTTATTGTTTTGTAATAATGTTGTTATTATTAGTATAAGAAGGGTATGCCTAAATGACTAAAAGACTACATTTTAGTCCGGAAGAATTTTCTGCACACTTCACCACCGAGATGAGCATTGTGAATGTAAGAACCTCACGTTATATTTTTAACAATTCTTGTTGATGTTTGAATTGTATTTCAGGGCAGTTTGTGAAGACAGATAAACAAGAGATGTTGTGACAGCCTAGACAGAAGTCAGTTCCAGATCCACCTTCCACACCAGACTTCTCTCTAATATGGATTGCTGTCTACTGGTGTACTATATGTTCTCTGCATAATTAGATGCAAGCAGATATTACTCGGGAACATGACTAAACTATGTTTGTTATAATACATCTATTTAGTGCAACAGTCCCCCACATTTGCTGTATATCTATATCTTTGTCATAGTATTCTTTCAATGGTCAAGGGGATTTCACATGACAGGCATCAACATTAGTCAATGAAATGATCTCCATGAAATGAAGGGTCAGATTTCTGGTGTTGTGCGACCTGTGACCTACCAAATCATGTGACCCTAGTTGATGCTGTATTGAGCAAATCCAACCTACAACTAAACCCATCCCTAATCCTAACCTTATAACTGGCGTCACAGAATTCGGCACTACAACAGAATGAATCTACGGAGCCCTGCATATGGCATGCAGGGAAAATAGTAGACTAAATTTATAAATTGTGGGAACAAATTAGTAAATTGTGCGCACAATTTACTTTTTTTGTTTTTGCTCGTCATGTGCGGGGCTCTGTGTGAATCAGCATTGAATGAATGGTTTACTAACTCATTAAGATAGTCCCAGGCTGCACCTGCTGGCATAACAATGAAACCTGCTATGAAAGTGCTGAAAAACAGCTAAAACAGACACATTAACACATAAAATACTGATTCAACAATAATAGCCATTATAAACTTTACATTTATATTTAAAAAAATGAATAAGTTCTAAATTGTATTTTGGATAATGTGTAATTTGTGTTATATAAGAATTAGTTTCAGAGCAAAAAGGTAATTAGATTGCAATATAATTAATATAATATTTGCACCAAAATAAGTAACTAGTTAATTATTGTAACTAGTTCAAATGAAAAATTACATTTTACAGATGAAATGCAGTACATTTATTCTTATGTTATAACATCTGTGCACTGAAATTTCTTGTATTTTTCTATTTGTTAATGTTATTATATTTAAAAGTGCCAGTCATTGTGTGATTTGCATATGCTGTACTTTATTTGTATAGCATATGCACTTTATTCCCGGTATTTTGAAGAGCCCACGATAACAATATTGTGAATGTTCATTATGGTGATATATCGTATTTCATACCGGCACATGTCTAGTAGCGCTATAAAATACACTTGAATTGAAAAAGCTTTAATTAAAACTGTTCCTCTTGGTTTCTCAGTCCTGAGGTGTCTGGTGTTTTACACCCGTGCTTACTTCTGCTTGCATTTGCATTTTTGGGTTTAAAAAAAACAAGTGTTTAACCTCATTCTTGCATTTATCTTTATATCTTTGTCTTCATTATAATATATTCTTTAAGAATTGTATTGAGTCTGTGTTGTTATAGAGTTAAATGAAAATAAAGCTATTTGAAATTAAACTTTTTGCAGTCAAAAGATGCAAGCTCACTTGATTTTAAGTTTATTTAATATAGTTTTAATTTTCTTTCACAGAAAGTACACAATCCAATGGAAACACATTTGAAAGTTTGCTGTATAGGCTACATAAGAAATCTAAAAATACAATTAATTTTAGTAAATTAAATATTCAAATACTATATACTGATGATCATCGTATCAAGATCAAGAAAAGTCTAGGCCTATCAAAATATCATATGATCTACTATGTTTTGTATCTGTTGCTGTGGATTATTCCCCGGGGTTATTTAGACTAGCCGAGTTAAATTGTATCTAGTTGATTAGTTCAAACCCTACGCAACAACAAACTACAAAAATTAGTAGCTGGACCTTCTTTTGAGTTTACGGATATGATGTAGGCAAATAATGCTGAGTGTCAGATGAGGTTGGACGTGGGAATATCCCAAATTATATGTCCCACTTCAGACCTCAGTGAGTTCCAGGTAATCAGAGGTCACGCTGACCACATGATGTTGCCACCACGTAACGAGAGCATATTGTGTTTTTGTGTCCACTATGGCAAAAACAAAAACAGCAGATGAAAAAAATCAAAGGCATTTTACATAAACTTAATGTCTAATGTTAAAGTTTTTTTACGTTAAAGGTAGGGTAGGTAAGAATTATCTAAAACACTTTTGTCCAAATTTGTTTAAACTTTCTTTATATGTCAATACATAATTCAAATGTAAGTAGTCTAAAAAAAAAGAGTATAAAAATCGAGTGACTCTAGACTTTTTAATCTGCAATAAACACTGCTCATTATTTTCGTTCGGGAGGAATCAAGTGATTGGCTTGTGCGACTGTCATTCTCTCTCGCTACCATGGTTACCATTCAGTCGGTCACTCTCGACGCCACGTCGGAGTACCGACGAATAGGAATCTCGCTAGCGAGAGCCAATCTACTTCGAGTATAACTAAACGAGCCAATGCACATTGGCATGCAATGATTGCACCAGCTGCTCATGCCACGCAGTGCGGGTATAAATGAGGCACAGGTGCTTGCATCAAATTAGCCTTTTGCTTCGGAGCCAAGTGGTAAATGGATTGTCCTGAAATCACTCTCAACAAGCGGGTGTTAACATTACAACGAGTCAAGCTCTTCGTTTGGATTTCTCCTCAGTTGGTGTTGGAGTGACGGCACTGCAGCGGGGTCGAATTTCTCTCTTTCTAGTTTGTTTTATTGAGCAAAGACAAAAGGCTGTTCTCACAGCTGGTTCGGTGCGCTGTTAAGAGCGCTGAAAAAGTCTATTAACAGCTGGTAAGAGATCGCCGGGTGATTCTTCAACTACGGGCACTTTTGGGGCTGTGAACTTGAGGGAAAAAAAAGTTTTCAAATCAAAATTGTCATAGTCTAACAGTTAAATATAACTAGTCTAGTTTAATGATCCATAAGAGAACGCACTTACATAATAAGACAAATTAGTGTTTTTTGACATATTTTCCGATCCGCACTGAACAAATGTCATTTCCATCACATATACATATTCGATTATTATTTTAAATTATTATGATATACAAAATTTCTTAACAGTGTAAGACCACTTTCACACATAGTTTTACCAATTTATACCTATATTGCAATTACCATGGATTTGTGGATTAAGTAAATTAATTGTCATAAGGCCAAAACACAAAGCTTACATCCACCACAACTTTAAATATAATATTGCATTGGTTAAATACATTTCAGAAAAATAACTACTTGTGTTATTACATTAAGTGGAACATTATCCCATAAACTATGCTGACATTTTTAATGACTGATTAGAATTGTGTACATATTTTTAAAAAAATGATGAGGTGGTGGAAATGACAATGAATGGATGTCCATGTAGAAAAACAGAAAAAAATTATTTGAAACCCATTTAACAAATTATTAGTCATTAGTCTGTTTTTGTCTGTCCATATGGGACTAAGACCTTTCTCCAGTTGACTTCCGTGGCATCTTATAAAAAGATGAAAAAGCATTTAAACAAATATACTGTGGGTACAGAAAGTATTCAGACCCCCTTAAATTTTCCACTCTTTATTATATTGCAGCAATTTGCAAAACTCATTTAAGTTCTTTTTTTATCTTTAATGTACATACAGCACCCCATATTGACAGAAAAACACAGAATTGTTGACATTTTTGCAGATTTATAAAAATAAAACAACTGAAATATCACATGGTCCTAAGTATTCAGACCCTTTGCTGTGACACTCATATATTTAACTGAGGTGCTGTCCATTTCTTCTGATCATCCTTGAGATGGTTCTACACCTTCATTTGAATCCAGCTGTGTTTGATTATACTGATTGGACTTGATTAGGAAAGTCACACACCTGTCTATATAAGACCTTACAGCTCACAGGGCATGTCAGAGCAAATGAGAATCATGAGGTCAAAGGAACTGCCTGAAGAGCTCAGAGACAGAGTTGTGGCAAGGCACAGATCTGGCCAAGGTTACAAAAATGTCTGCTGCACTTAAGGTTCCTAAGAGCACAGTGGCCTCCATAATCCTTAAATGGAAGACATTCGGGACAACCAGAACCCTCCCTAGAGCTGGCCGTCCGGTCAAACTGAGCTATCGGGGAGAAGAGCCTTAGTGAGAGAGGTAAAGAGGAACCCAAAGATCACTGTGGCTGGGCTCCAGAGATGCAGAGAAAATTGAGAGAAAGTCAAATTGTAGAAAGTCAACCATCACTGCAGCCCTCCACCAGTTGGGGCTTTATGGCAGAGCGGCCCGACGGAAACCTCTCCTCAGTGCAAGACACATGAAAGCCTGGATGGAGTTTGCTAAAAAACAACTGAAGGACTCCAAGATGGTGAGAAATATATTCTCTGGTCTGATGAGACAAGATAGAACTCTTTGGCCTCAATTCTAAATGGTATGTGTGGAGAAAACCAGGCACTACTCATCACCTGTCCAATACAGTCCCAACAGTGAAGCTGTGGTGGCAGCATCATGCTGTGGGGGTGTTTTTCAGCTGCAGGGACAGGACGACTGGTTGCAATCGAGGGAAAGATGAATGTGGTACAAGTACAGGGATATCCTGGACGTAAACCTTCTCCAGAGTGCTCAAGACCTCAGACTGGGCCGAAGGTTCACCTTCCAACAAGACAATGACCCGAAGCACACAGCTAAAATAACGAAGGAGTGGCTTCACAACAACTCCGTGACTGTTCTTGAATGGCCCAGCCAGAGCCCTGACTTAAACCCAATTGAGCATCTCTGGAGAGACCTGAAAATGGCAGTCCACCAACGTTTACCATCCAACCTGACAGAACTGGATAGGATCTGCAAGGAGTAATGGCAGAGGATCCCCGAATCCAGGTGTGAAAAACTTGTTGCATTTTTCCCAAAAAGACTCATGGCTGTATTAGATCAAAAGGGTGCTTCTACTAAATACTGAGCAAAGGGTCTGAATACTTCGGACCATGTGATTAATTCAGTTTTTCTTTTTTAATAACTCTGCAAAAATGTCAACAATTATGTGTTTTTCTGTCAATATTGGGTGCTGTGTGTACATTAATGAGGAAAAAAATGAACTTAAATGATTTTAGTAAATGGCTGCAATATAACAAACAGTGAAAAATACTTTCCATACCCACTGTATATTGGGATAAATACATTAGCGTTGTACATTTCAATAAATAAAATATTCATATGTAGCCACTCAATCTATGAATTTCACCTTGTAAGCATAAATGTCATTTCCACCTCACCTTTGTCATTTCCACCGAGAAGGTAATGTGGTGGAAATGACGGTGGTGGAAATGACAATCCTACAGTATTTTGTAAAAATCCAAGCTAGAACCAACCCCTAGGGCTCCTCCCCTATGGCGCACTGCAAGCTGTGCAGCTTTTGGATGGAGTTGCTGGTCCTTCTTATGGGGGAACCTAGCATTTCATTCAGGGCTCCAGCTGAGGATCAGATGTCAATCGCTGCATCGGAGAGAGGGCTGTTGTGCTCTGGGAATGAAGATGATGCGGAGCCCACTGTAATGGTGTGTGCTTTGCTGAATCAGATTCAGAGTGAACAGCCATGCTTTCCTGGGATCATCCCAGATGTGCATGTAAAACTTGTCAGTATGGAACTACTTTGGTTATGGAATGCCAAAGGGGCCAGAACTGCAAGTTTTCCTCCCTCACTACCCTCAATGGTGGGGTGGCACGCAGACCACCCCGCCAGGCACTTTTAATGCACGAGGGTAGTTCTGAGTCGGGGTTGAGCTGCGCATGTTGACTAACCGTGATCAGGTCACGGCGCAGGTCCACCTCCGTGGTCCAGAAACGCCCCCTGGCTTGCCTTGCTGAAGTGTGAGTGATCGTCAAAGTACGCTTCACGATGCTCCCATCTCACAAGGTGGCCATTTCGGCGACACTGTCAAGAACTGAGCCCAGCAGTTCTTGGCAGTCGGTAGCAGACTGAGGAAATCAAGAGCTTCCCCTGACGCACCTTCAGAGTGCCTCGTGGGCCGCCCCTCAGTCTGCTTGTCGCCAAGCGTCGCCCCCTGCAAAAAAAAAAACTCGGCACAGTCTGCTCTACTGTGTCCGCTGCAGGAGGATGACGCGCCACCCGTCTCTACTGCTGTTTAAGCGGCTGACGAAAAGTCGCCTGAGACGGGTGACCCGGAGATGGGCGGGGCTGCTTTTTCCCCTGGAGGAGGGCCGGGGCGGAGAATGTTTTGAGTCTAAATTCCGTTCTGCCGCTGGTCAAGCAGCCAGTGGTACCTAAATTCTCAAAAGAAAAAGAAAAGCAGTCCCTCTATCTCTGGGCCTCAGGGGACTCGGAGAGTTGTGGCTGGTCAAACGCCGGACCACACTCATCCACCTCCTCTTCGCCAGTAGGCAGTAGCGGATGACGAGGACACACAACAGCCTCCTCGCGGACCCTCTGCCCTCCGTGGAATCAGGCACGTGTTGCACAGCACACTCACACTCACTGCGGGCCGCCTCACGACGGCCGCCCCAGGCTGGTGCCTGCATTCCACCTCGCTGCCCCTCGGTGGGTACGCCGGTGGTCCTGATGGTCCCGCTTGTTCGGTCTCTGCGAGCCTGGTTAGAGCTCCCCAGTCCGTCTTGCTGGCTCATTCGGACCTTCAGGCTCGGCTATGCGATTCAGTTCGCCCGGCGCCCCAGGTTCACGGGCGTCCGCTTCACCGGTGAAAGCTGCGGATGCCCATGTCCTGCGTATGGAGATCGCAGTCCTTCTGGCGAAGGACGCGATAGAGCCAGTCCCTCCAGCCGATATGAGGACAGGCTTTTACAGCCCGTACTTCATTGTACCCAAGAAAACCGGTGGGTTACGGCCAATCTTGGACCTGCGAGTACTGAATCGGAGCCTTCACAGGTTACCGTTCAAGATGCTCACGCAGAAACGCATTTTCGAGTGCATCCGTCCCCAAGATTGGTTTGCAGCGATCGACCTGAAGGACGTGTACTTTCATGTCTCGATTCTCCCCCAGATTCAAGGGGCGAGCATATCAGTACAAAGTCCTACCCTTCGGGCTGGCCCTGTCCCCCCGTGTCTTTACGAAGGTCACGGAGGGGGCCCTTGTGCCCATGAGAGAACAGGGCGTTCGCATTCTCAACTATCTTGACGACTGGCTCATCCTAGCACAGTCCCGGGAGAAGTTGTGCGAACACAGGGACTTGGTGCTCAGGCACCCCAGCCAGTTGGGTCTTCGGGTCAACCGGAAAAAGAGCAAACTCGCCCCCGTGCAGAGGATCTCTTTTCTCGGTATGGAGTTGGATTCGGTCAAGCGGACGGCGCGCCTCACGGAGGAGCGCGTCCAGTCAATGCTGAACTGCCTGAACACGTTTCAAGGCAGGATGGCGGTTCCACTGAAACATTTTCAGAGGCTCCTGGGGCATATGAACACCGCTCGGCTTGCTTCATATGAGACCGCTTCAGCATTGGCTTCACGGCCGAGTCCCGAGATGGGCGTGGCAACGCGGCACTCACCGGGTGGGCATCACACCGGCCTGCCGCCAGACCTTCAGCCCGTGGTCAGACCCTCGCTTTCTTCGGGCCGGAGTGCCCTGGAACAGGTGTCCAGGCATGCTGTGGTCTTCACGGATGCCTCCGCCATGGGCTGGGGTGCCACGTACAACGGGCATGCAGTGTCAGGGGTTTGGACGGGCCCGCACCTGCATTGGCACATCAATTGCCTCGAGTTGCTAGCAGTACATCTTGCACTGAGCCGCCTCAAAGGCCGGTTACGGGGCAAAAATGTACTGGTCCGTCTGACAACACAGCGACCGCTGCGCATATCAACCGCCAAGGTGGTCTACGCCCCGTCCGCATGTCGCAACTCGCCCGCCATCTCCTCCTCTGGAGTCAGAAGTGTCTGAGGTCACTTCGGGCCATTCATGTCCCTGTTGTGCGCAACCGGGTGGCCGACAAGCTATCACGAGCTGCGCTCCCGGGAGAATGGCGGCTCCACCCCCAGGTGGTCCAACTGATCTGGGTTCAGTTCGGGGCGGCACAGGTCGACCTGTTTACCTCCCCAGAAACGTCCCACTGCCAGTGGTTTTATTCGCTGACCGAAGGGACACTCGGCACGGATGCACTTGCGCACAGCTGGCCCCGGGGCCTCCGCAGAATGCCCCGAGACGGTTAAATCCTCCTCGACCCCCCCTCCATACCCTCTTGGGATCTTACTCTGGTGCTCCTAGCACTTCAGAATGCCCCATTTGAGCCTTTGCAGTCAGCAGAGCTTAAGATTCAGTCCATGAAGACTTTGCTGTTGGCTGCTTTGGCCTCCATCTAGAGGGTAGGGGACCTGCAGGCTTTTTCGGTCGACGAATCGTGCCTGGAGTTCGGGCCGGGTGACACCCACGTGGTACTGAGACCCCGGCCTGGCTATGTGCCCAAGGTTCCCACCACTCCCTTCAGGGACCAGGTGGTGAACCTGCAAGCGCTGCCCTTGGAGGAGGCAGACCCAGCCTAGGACCTCAGATCAGCTCTTTGTCTGTCATGAAGGGAAAGGCTGTCTTCAAGCAGAGGATGGCCCACTGGATAGTGGATGCCATCACCTTGGCTTACCAAGCACAAGGTGTGCCCTGTCTGCTCAGGGTGCGAGCACACTCTACTAGAAGTGTTGCATCCTCCTGGGCGCTGGCACGTGGCGCCTCGCCGTCAGACATCTGTAGAGTTGCGGGCTGGGCGACAACCAACACGTTCGCTAGGTTCTAAGTAGTCTACGTGTAGAGCCGGTCTCCTCCTGTGTTCTCACCTCAAACGGGTAGAAGCACTGAGAGGCCCGGCTCTTGTCGGCTTGCCGCGCCTCGGCGCTTACCTTCTCCAGAAGCAATCTCTGTGAGTCCTCCACCGCCCTCGGTGCCGGGCGTGGCGGAACGTCCGGCATCAGGCCTCTTGCCGCTGAATCCTTGAGAACCGGTATTGGGCTGGGTCCATGTGAGTGACCCCTCGGGGATCCCACATATTTCTCCACGGTTGCTCCCCTCGGAATCCCGTGTCTTTCCCTTGGGAGAGCCCTCCCTTCTCAGGGATGGAGCCCCCTCACGGCGGCGGGCTACGGCTCAGCTCTGTACTCCACATAACTCCTTCTAGGTATGATGTGGGTTCCGCAGCGTTCCCTTCCATTAGGGCACGCTTCCCAGTGTTATCCAAAAAGTCACTGAGCGGGTCATGCAGAACAGCAGTGATGGACTTCTCTGTGTGAGCCCCGTCTCATCAGTCAAGAGAGCTCAGGAGGCTCACACAGGGCACTGGAAGGGCACAGGCCATGGCGCTTTGGTAGGGATTCCTATTCGTCGGTACTCCGACGTGGCATCGAGAGTGACCAAATGAATGGGAACGTCTCGGTTACGTATGTAACCCTCGTTCCCTGAAGGAGGGAACGGAGACGCCACGTCCCGTCGCCATGTCCTCTGTACCCTACTGGGGTGCCAATTCACCTACTCGGCTCCTCAGCAAAAGACTAATTTGATGCAAGCACCTGTGCCTCATTTATACCCGCACTGCGTGGCATGAGCAGCTGGTGCAATCATTGCATGCCAATGTGCATTGGCTAATTTAGTTATACTCGAAGTAGATTGGCTCGCTAGCGAGATTCCTATTCGCCGTACTCCGGCGTGGCGTCTCCGTTCCCTCCTTCAGGGAACGAGGGTTACATACGTAACCGAGACGTTACCATCCCTTTTGCTACAGGATCTGCCCACATGCGCGCACCTCTACTTCCTCGGACAGTAGTTGCCCGCCCTTTTGCACGACCTCCTCTGTATACATGAAGTATAGGCCTTCCCTGTACGTCACCTAGCAGAACCAGCACCGCGTCAGACACGCTTCTAGTGTGCAAAGACATGGAAAACGCCACGCAACAGAAACGCCACGCTCACGACACGCTTGCAGTGTGTCTCTGGCCTTAATGCGTCTTCCAGCTGAGCGGTCAGCGTAGCGCGTTCATGCGTTTTGGGGGCGTGGCTTTGGAAAGAGCCCAGAAGGGAGAAGGTGGAGTGAATGGAAAAATGAGCTGTCTTTAAAACAGTCGTGAGAGGTCTACAGACACTCAATTTTCATACTATCTTTTTCAGAGTAGGGCCTACTTACTTTTTAATTATGTATTGATATATATAGAAATTTGGAAACAACATTTTTTAACCAATTCTTACCTACCCTACCTTTAAGCTGCAGTCCGTAGTGTTTCCTCTGTCGCCATCTCTGTTTGAAATCTGCAACTGCGGTTATTCACGGAATGATCAACTCTACGTGAGCTGTGCATTATTTGCCTACATCATATCCGTAAACTCAAAAGAAGGTCCAGCTACTAATTTTTGTAGTTTGTTGTTGCGTAGGGTTTGAACTAATCAACTAGATACAATTTAACTCGGCTAGTCTAAATAACCCCGGGGAATAATCCACAGCAACAGATACAAAACATAGTAGATCATATGATATTTTGATAGGCCTAGACTTTTCTTGATCTTGATACGATGATCATCAGTATATAGTATTTGAATATTTAATTTACTAAAATGAATTGTATTTTTAGATTTTCTTATGTAGCCTATACAGCAAACTTTGAAATGTGTTTCCATTGGATTGTGTACTTTCTGTGAAAGAAAATTAAAACTATATTAAATAAACTTAAAATCAAGTGAGCTTGCATCTTTTGACTGCAAAAAGTTTAATTTCAAATAGCTTTATTTTCATTTAACTCTATAACAACACAGACTCAATACAATTCTTAAAGAATATATTATAATGAAGACAAAGATATAAAGATAAATGCAAGAATGAGGTTAAACACTTTTTTAAACCCAAAAATGCAAATGCAAGCAGAAGTAAGCACGGGTGTAAAACACCAGACACCTCAGGACTGAGAAACCAAGAGGAACAGTTTTTAATTAAAGCTTTTTCAATTCAAGTGTATTTTATAGCGCTACTAGACATGTGCCGGTATGAAATACGATATATCACCATAATGAACATTCACAATATTGTTATCGTGGGCTCTTCAAAATACCGGGAATAAAGTGCATATGCTATACAAATAAAGTACAGCATATGCAAATCACACAATGACTGGCACTTTTAAATATAATAACATTAACAAATAGAAAAATACAAGAAATTTCAGTGCACAGATGTTATAACATAAGAATAAATGTACTGCATTTCATCTGTAAAATGTAATTTTTCATTTGAACTAGTTACAATAATTAACTAGTTACTTATTTTGGTGCAAATATTATATTAATTATATTGCAATCTAATTACCTTTTTGCTCTGAAACTAATTCTTATATAACACAAATTACACATTATCAAAATACAATTTAGAACTTATTCATTTTTTTAAATATAAATGTAAAGTTTATAATGGCTATTATTGTTGAATCAGTATTTTATGTGTTAATGTGTCTGTTTTAGCTGTTTTTCAGCACTTTCATAGCAGGTTTCATTGTTATGCCAGCAGGTGCAGCCTGGGACTATCTTAATGAGTTAGTAAACCATTCATTCAATGCTGATTCACACAGAGCCCCGCACATGACGTGCAAAACAAAAAAAGTAAATTGTGCGCACAATTTACTAATTTGTTCCCACAATTTATAAATTTAGTCTACTATTTTCCCTGCATGCCATATGCAGGGCTCCGTAGATTCATTCTGTTGTAGTGCCGAATTCTGTGACGCCAGTTATAAGGTTAGGATTAGGGATGGGTTTAGTTGTAGGTTGGATTTGCTCAATACAGCATCAACTAGGGTCACATGATTTGGTAGGTCACAGGTCGCACAACACCAGAAATCTGACCCTTCATTTCATTGACTAATGTTGATGCCTGTCATGTGAAATCCCCTTGACCATTGAAAGAATACTATGACAAAGATACAGCAAATGTGGGGGACTGTTGCACTAAATAGATGTATTATAGCAAACAAAGTTTAGTCATGTTCCCGAGTAATATCTGCATGCATCTAATTATGCAGAGAACATATAGTACACCAGTAGACAGCAATCCATATTAGAGAGAAGTCTGGTGTGGAAGGTGGATCTGGAACTGACTTCTGTCTAGGCTGTCACAACATCTCTTGTTTATCTGTCTTCACAAACTGCCCTGAAATACAATTCAAACATCAACAAGAATTGTTAAAAATATAACGTGAGGTTCTTACATTCACAATGCTCATCTCGGTGGTGAAGTGTGCAGAAAATTCTTCCGGACTAAAATGTAGTCTTTTAGTCATTTAGGCATACCCTTCTTATACTAATAATAACAGCATTATTACAAAACAATAAATAACTCTCAAAACTATCTCAGTTCATGATTATTTTAGTGTCTACTGTCTCCCTGAATATTTCACAATTTAATTTAATATAACAATCAACATTTGTTGTCTCATATACACACAGGAATGTATGTTTGAGGTTTTACTTACAAGTCAGGTGGTTCATAATGCCTTAGAGATGTTCTCTGCACAGCCATCAGAATCTAGGAACATAAACAATTTGTCACAGAGCCAACCATATGCGGTATACAATGTCAGGTTTACAAGAAATAAATAAACTGGAGCAGAGGTGAAAATGCAGAAAACAGTAAAAAATTATAAACAGGATATACATGATGAGATATGTTGTAGTATGAGGTGATGTCCGGTTCGCGAACGAATCGTTCTTTTGAACCGGTTCTTTTTAGTGAACCGGTCGAACCGGTTCACCAAATCGGACTGAATCGTTCGAAACAGTTCGCAGCGCTAATCCACAAATTTATAAAGTCACTCACTTTTTGACCTGTCTGACTGTCCCTCTGACTTGAAATAAACCAGCAAGCCAGAGTTATTCAGTTACTCCAACAATACACTGACTTAACTGACACTACTGTAAGAGAGAGAACTGATGATGAGCAGATTGAGCTCAGCGAGCAGAAGCTGATGATACTGAGCATGCGTGCAGCGCGAACGAGCGCACACGGCCTGTCACAGTTCTCGTTCTCGAGTCAAGAATCGGTTTCAACCGGTTGCAACGGTTATCGGATCACCAGTACACTGAACCGAGAACTGTTTATTTCGGACATGTCCGACTGGAGAACCGATGAGCTGATACTGACTGAGCATGCGTGTAATTTTTCAAGAGAGAACGAAAAGCATGTTAAGTTTTGTTGCGCATCGGGATGTGTTAGGGATCATAATAATTTATGAAATAGGCTACCTGTAGGCCTACAGTAATTATAGTTAATGATGACACATTCACAAATTGGGTTTGTATTAAATAAACAATTTTTTGATAAAAATATATTAAAGTGTTCACAATAGCCAACACATAAACAGTGCACTTACACACACTGTATGTGTACATAGATCAAACTATGTTCAGAAATTGTTGTACAAATATATTTTTCTATATGAATGTTTTCTAAAAAGCATTACAGTAAAAATGTGCAGTTGTGCTTGTTACTTAATTATTTTTAAACATTGGAAACAAGCATTAGTTTGTACAACTACCAAACTAAACATTTGTTTCATAAAGCCATGTTATTTTCAGGATCAGTGTATTTAATTTCTAAACAAGGTGATATAAATATAAAAATGATGTAGCCTCAAACTACAGCTAAGGCGAAGCAATTGCGACTCCTTTTGAATCGCTCTCGCGGTTCTCGAATCTCAATTTCGTTCTCGTTCTCGAGTCAAGAATCGGTTGCAGCGGTTTTCGGATCATCAGAATCAGAACACTGAACCCTGTTTATTTCGGACATGTCCGATTGGAGAACCGATGAGCTGATACTGACTGAGCATGCGTCAAACGACTGACTGCACGCGTCTCTCTGAACCGAACGAACCTCAACTGATATGAGCGCGCGTCTGTGAAACGACTCTGAGGACATGAATGTGGGGAAAATTTGGCGAACCGTATTTATTTAATTACAAAACATAGTAAGTGGATCATGGTTTCTGCACTGATGAAGACTAATTTATTGATTTTATAACTGTAAAACATCCTCGCTTGCACATCACTGCCTGTAAGTGTTTGGATGCTTTAGATGTAAAACTTGATGGTAAAAATAAACTTAACAGATTATGATGATATTTTATCTTATTGATATTATGATTACTGACTTTATATATTGTAATGTGTAAAGTGTTTGTTTATCCAACCCGCGATAGACTTGACGTCATTACGTCATAGCGAAATTACGTCATTACGTTTGAGCGTAAAAGAACCGGTGAACCGGTTTTTTGATCCGGTTCTTTGAAACGAACTGTCCGAAAGAACCGGTTCGCGGAAAAGAACCGAACTTCCCACCACGCTGGTGTGATACTGTCATTCAGAATCACAGATTCTACTGTTTGAACGTATGACCAACATAAGAATGTCATCTGAACAAGTAAGCAGCTAACATCCACCTGTGTGCTGACCAACTAGCCCTACGTGGTGAAAGCATTGCAATAAATCATGATGATTTAATCTAACGATCGCTTAATTATCATATCACGTCAAACCGTGCAAATTATACTTTGTTTTCAAATTGTCAATGTTAATAACATCAGCTTTGCGTGACTACACTTAATGTGTATTAGGACTAATGTTACCTGTAGTTCAGTTTCCATTTCTGTGGTCCGAAAGTCTGAAGTCTTTTGCCTTTTACAACGGGTAAATCTCCAGATGTCACTGTCACTGATTGAGGTTTCAACCTTTCTGGATCCGCAATCAAATTGATAAGTTTAATTATATCCAGCACTGTAAGAAAAGACTAAATCTCCACCTCCATCATCCTCACAGGCGATATAGCCTACTAGCCAGGACTTCTTATTGATGTGACGCAATGACGCAAAGATTTGCTCGAATCTCCCGCGGAAATCCACCAGTACCACTGGAATTAAAACCATTATTACAAGCATACCGTTGTAAATCGAGCTAAGGTAAGCAGATAGTTTTGAACACTGGCTGGTTATGTACTTGCTCAAAAATAGATTTTGGATAATTTTTAACCCAAAAAAGTTACTGACTGCAGCTTTAAGCTTCGTATCAGTAGAAACCCGGAAGTATATTCAAATTATCGTACTTTCCCCCCTCATATCCCCCTGAGACAAGAGGATTGTGTATTTTATTTTTGGAAAAAATCCTCCGATGAGGCAAATATCGTCATTTTGCATCATCTGAGGATTTTTTGGCCAGAGGCTAAAGACTACAGCCAGCAGGAGGCGCTATTTCCACATGTTTTAATATATCACACTCACAACACTCGGTTCGAGGAGCTGCGGGGATTCATGTAAACGGAGCGGTGGAGACCAAAGTGAGTGTTTCAACTTTTCAAATGAATTCCTATGAAAGTTAAGCTTCCAAAGACATGAACTGAAAATGCGCCAGACTGAGCACGCGCTGTCAATCCGGCCGCGCTTACCTCAGCTCATGTGATGAATGTAATCCGATCCTGCTGCGTTTGTGCCGTGACACTCAATGGGCTCACTCACATTATATTGTAGTGTCTCTAACTCAGGAATCTCCAACCTTTTTTCATTTGAGAGCTACTTTTTAAAAATTAAAGTCACCAAGAGCCACTCATTATATAATACTTAAATAACTCTTAAACTCTTAAATAATGCATCATAATTCTCATATTAACAACTATCCAAACTGTTTTACACATGTAAGAGTGAAGTAGTATTTCCAGGAGTCAGTACTAATACATTTTTTTACAGTACTCTGTACAGCAAAATGTTTTTTTATTTTTATTTTATTTAACTTTTTTTTAAATCTATTAAATTTAATAAGTTCATTATAAATCATTATAATCATTATAAATAAATAAAACATAAACATTTAAAGGCTGTATGCTGTTTAAAAGTAAACATTGTTTATAAATAAAAGATCAAGTGAAAAATAAGCAACCATTAATAATTACATAATTAGTATTAATTTCATAATTATTATTAGAAGTAGAGACATATTATTATTACATAGAGACGTAGCTAAATCTACTCTGCATTCTACTGTATTCTTTCAATTTCTTCACGTTAAACCAAACTTTTATTTTGACGGGGTGCCTTTAAGTTGACCCTTGAGTGTCTGTGTTCATGATATGAATGTTTTCTCAAATGAAACAGTAAATTCTCATGAAGTGACGGTTTATGCATTCGTGTCCTCATATAGTGTGTGTGACACATGGCAGAGAATACAAAAGACAGCGAGCGCATGTGTGTTTGTGTCATCCAAACAGAGACGCAGAACATGCAGAAGTAATATTGAAATAGTATTTTGCAGTTAAATATTCACAGACACTAGTATATATTCGGCTTCAGTTTGGAGCCCTGCGCTCAGATAAACACGGAAGCGACTGAATGCAGCTACGGGTACCAAGTGGCACTGGTGAGCTACCATGTTGGTGACCCCTGCTCTAACTGAACTGATTTTATGAAAATGAACGCGGTGGGCAAGTGATCCAGTAATCCAGTAGCCTTGCCTAGAGTGGCCTAGCAGGGCAGCGAAGCAAGTGCATTCTGGGAGTGGTTGTCTTTTATCCCCATGAGACAAAAATACATTTTCTGTCTTTTCTCAGTCTAGAAGGCAACAAATTCATTATTCATTATTCAAAAATAATTTCACATTTCTACTTCATAAATTACCCAGTTTAAATACAGATTCATCTTCACAGCGCTGAAGTACCCCTTTTTTTATTATTATGCAAACAGACAATATTCACAAAAGAGAAATTAGATGTAAAATACAAAGACCAGCAAAACATACATGAGAGCCAGTATAGTGTGTGTGTGTGTGTGTGTGTGTGTGTGTGTGTGTGTGTGTGTGTGTGTGTGTGTGTGTGTGTGTGTGTGTGTGTGTGTGTGTGTGTGTGTGTGTGTGTGTGTGTGTGTGTGTGTGTGTGTGTGTGTGTGTGTGTGTGAGAGAGAGAGTCTCAGGTCCAGTAAACAGAAGATTGAGTCCAGACGGACTGAAGGACAGTATCATCACTTCATTCTCTCTCTGTGCAGAAATGAACCGACTGGATCCGAGAGAAACACTATAGCATCATTCATCACACACTCACTCAACGAGAGGAAGATGTTACAAACAGCCGGCTGTAACAGTCACATGTAGCCTAGGTTTTACCTTATTCTGGTTTTACTCTCAATGAAACTGAGCATTTCATCAGTACAGTAAAGACACTGTTTTATTTGGCTTGGAGAAATTTTTTTTTTTGTTGCAAAATTAGTAATCACAACTCATTTAGAAACAAATCCTTCCCACTTGTTGCTTCAAAAGTATGATTAGCACTTTTACACAATTTTAGGAACTGTACCTGAAAGTTTTTCTTCTTTTTACACCTTTCTCTAGTTTCACTGTCTTTTTTAGATGTCGGCCTATTTTAGTGCAAACATCATCAGCCTTCCCCCATATATGAGGAAACTTCCTCTTTTCTCTGTGATGTGGTCAGATATTTCCTCATGTGTCAATCCAGTGTTAGTCTCGCTGTGAGGAGCTTCATGAGAGCCAGAACACAGACGAACTGAAGTCCAGACACTCGTGTCACCATCTGAAGCTGCATCCACACTCTTCTGCTGCGATCGGGCTCTTCTGGAAACTGGGCTTTAGAGAAATGATGCTCATCTTTGGACTGATGCTGCTGCAAACTGCTGCATGTGAGTCAACTCTATGATGCTGTTCGATCACATGAAATAAAAACACTTTAATATTACATTTTCAAAACTCAGTCCGCAATGATCTAGTGTTTCTGATCTTCTAAACGGTGTGAGTTTGTGGAGTAATACAAAATGTGAGAGGAAGTGTGTGTTTCTTTCTTAGTGTCCATTGTGCTAACAAGCTTCAGTATTTTCTAGATGCATTTATTTATTTCATTATTTAAAATGTATAATATGGGGATTTATCAAATGACATCTCTTCATTATGATGTCATAAAGGTCCAGATATTATAATAAAAGGGAGAAATGTCACAGTTTAACGACTGATCAGAAAGCGCCAGACAGAGATATTCAGCATTATCAGAACATCATGTTAACAAGCATAAAGCGTTTTAGAATAAACTAGACTGTGAAAGCAAGATCATTTTAATAAAATCCC
Source organism: Gobiocypris rarus (assembly GCA_023029165.1). NCBI lineage: Eukaryota > Metazoa > Chordata > Actinopteri > Cypriniformes > Gobionidae > Gobiocypris > Gobiocypris rarus. The sequence continues at coordinate 16,646,956 of CM040932.1, read as the reverse complement.
AATTTAAATGGAGTTTGATTTTTGACTGAGAGCATACATACAGTTTTGATTTGACATTTTTGTATTACACTACCCCAAGTTAAATCTATCCAGTAATAATATGGTTAAATTCAGTAATTCAGGAGGAGACACTGTTTCCTTCGAGAAGAGTTGAGCATTAGTGTTTATGATGCAGATGAGCGTCACTTCAGATGAACTGAGGTCAGATCAAGAGTCTTTAATTCTGGGAATGTTTAGGTAATTCTAATATAGATGTTATATATAATATCTGTCTATAGATGTTGAAAGTGTGTGTGTGTGTGTGTGTGTGTGTGTGTGTGTGTGTGTGTGTGTGTGTGTGTGTGTGTGTGTGTGTGTGTGTGTGTGTGTGTGTGGACTGGTAATCCCTACGTATGGGGACAAAATGTCCCCACAAAGATGGCAATATCCAAATTTTTGTCCTTGTGGGGACATTTTTTGGTCCCCATGAGGAAAACATCTTATAAATCACACTAAGTGATTTTTGAAAAGTAAAAATGCAGCATGTCTCCTGTGATGGGTAGGTTTAGGGGCAGGGGCAGTGTAGGGGATAGAAAATGGTTTGTACAGTATAAAATGCATTACGCCTATGGAATGTCCCCATAAAACATGGAAACACAACATGTGTGTGTGTGTGTGTGTGTGTGTGTGTGTGTGTGTGTGTGTGTGTGTGTGTGTGTGTGTGTGTGTGTGTGTGTGTGTGTGGAGAGAGAGAGAGAGTCTCAGGTCCAGTAAATCCAGAAGATTGAGTCCATGATGGAAAACAGGTCATAAATCACACTAAGTGATGTTTTTTGAAAATGTAAAAATGCAGCATGTCTCCTGTGATGGGTAGGTTTAGGGGCAGGGGCAGTGTAGGGGGATAGAAAATACAGTTTGTACAGTATAAAATGCACTACGCCTATGGAATGTCCCCATAAATCATGGAAACACAACACTGTGTGTGTGTGTGTGTGTGTGTGTGTGTGTGTTTGTTCTTCAGGTGTGGAGTTTAACTGCAGTTTTAATCAGGCAGATCCCTGTTACGCAGCTCTGGGACACACACTCAATCTGCTGATGGTGGACACTCGTCAATATGACTTGAAGATACTAAAGATAATAAACAACAACACAGATGATCCATTTTGTAGAGTAAAGAATGGCAGGAGGAGGGAGGATGAATGTATTCTTTTTAATAGCAGCTCTGTGACAGTCATTAATGGGACTCTGATAATGAAACGTGTGATCAGAGCAGATTCAGGAATTACACTGTAAAACTTGATCGCTCAGATGGCATAGAAACACATGCAGATCTTCAAGTGATTGTTGAAGGTACAGTAACTCTCTCATCAGACTCTTTACAATCTCATGATCTCCAAAGATCTCACTGTCATGCAAATGAATCAGTTAAATTTCTGTTAAGGTTATTATTTTATTACTATTAATAATAATAATATTATTTAGGCAAAAGCATCTACACTTTCCCTGTACTAAGTCTATTTTCAGAATTAAAAACTATAAAAAAGTATGTGATAGCATTTCAAACAGTATTTTGCTACATTGTTGTCACATTACTGACCTATGCTTTTTAATTTTTGCTTGTTTAACCTTTGCTATGTTTAATTCAATAATATTCGAATTCATCTAGGCAATAAGCGTGTTTATAAATGTCTTGAATTTGACTGGTTTCATAAAGAGTTGTGTGACTGTACTGTCATGAGTCCCTCCCTCCAGCTCCTATTGGCTCAGTGGAAGTGTCAATCAGCTGCTCCTCCAATGGGGTGAAGTCCCTGTCCTGCTCCTCTGACGGGGATCCGCTCATCTACAGCTGGACTCTGAATGGAGATCCACTGATGGATGGAAACACCAACATTGAGCTGAATGAGACAACTGATGGAGACGTCAGCTGCCGTGTGGAGAACCACGTCAGTCACAGACAGAAGATCATTAGTGTAAAACACTGTCCTGGTGAGCTTTTAATACATGAACGTCCATGTATTCGCTAAACAACAGCAACAGCAACAAGAGTGATGCGGATGAGTGAATCTCAAAAAATCTGTCAAGAACATGTCAGTCACTTTTCACCCCTAAATAAAAAAAGAAATTATATTTTGTATGAAGAAAATTAGGACTACACAACTACACATTTTTTGCATTGTGACATAAGTAATACACTCCCTAAAATGTTCTTTATTGTAATGTTTCAGAATTCAAAAAAACTTTGCAAACACAATCATTCACAAAGATAATTGTTATTTGATTTGTATTACTGCAATTGCATATGATACATTTTGTGTAAAATGATGTATAACATAATTTAAAGATGGATAAATACTACAATTGTAAATCACAATTCCATAATATATTTTTATAACTGTTATATTAATAATAATTATTGTATATATTATATAATTATTATTATTATAGTTACAGTAATGAGAATTTTTCTGTTTTAGGGGGTTAATGTCTCAATACAAAATGGTTTAATGCCCCTAGAAACAGACAGTGAAACAAAATATTACTTACTATTTACAGTTTCACTTTTGATTTTAAAGTAAAATGTGACCTTGAAAGGTTTTCTGAGATTCAGACAAATTGATTCCCTTAGTGACCAAGGAATCCTCAAAATGATTACTCAGCAGTATTTTGTGTTGACATGTTTTCGGTTAATTGGTTGATAGCGAGAATGCAGGTGATTCTGCAGTGATGTTTTATTACAGGATCAACTACTGCAGCTGTGACCTCTAGTTTGACCTCTACACTGTCCAGTAGCACACCGACATCCGAACATGGGACAAGTTTCTCAACAGATGGTATGAATTTCACCCTCACTCCGAACTCTGGAGCATCTCCTTCATGGATGTGTGAGTGCTGAGCTACAGCACATTCTGCAAATTACAAATAAACCTAATGATGGGAAGTGAGAGGGGCCACAGGCTGTTCTGTAGCTAAAATGATAAAACTAATTTGCTTTGCTGTTAATTGCATTTAGTTGTAAAAGTTCTTAAATTCTTGTTGCTGTTGCAGTTGATTTGAATGAACTTTTAGAATCCGTTTTGGAGTTTGTTTTAAATGGCCTTGTGTTTCTTTCTTACATAGTTGTAAGATACTCTCTGATTGCTTTGGGCTGTGTTGCACTGATCCTGATTCTGGTGTTCATCACTGCATGCCACATTTACAAGAGGAAACAGCTCAAATCGACACCAGGTCAGTTCATTTTAAATCTGTAGTCGGTACATTATGGTTCAAATGTAATGCTGTAGCAGCAAATGCAATTACAGAGCCAAATGCATCGGTTAAGTAAGGAATAATTGATTCCGGGCCGTTGAATTATTCAAAAAATAATGCACACAGAGGTGGTAATGCAGTCTTGGTGCAGATGATTCTAGTAGTCCGAAGTCAATTATTCCACTTATACTGTGGTTGCCACACCTCAAAATATTGTTCAGATTATTTTATTGTCAGGTTTTGATGTCAAATGTGTGCTGGATTAATGCTGCCTGCACGTGCTATAGGAATTATCGCAAATATTAGTTTCCTAGTTAAAAGATGGGACATGAACGCCCTCTCAAGTCAAAATTTGAATGTAATGAGCTTGTAATCACGACTTCAGAAGTGGGAAATTTCCGCAGCATAATTTCTTAAGCATACAAACCCAAGCCTTCGTTGCTAATTCCAAAAACGCCAATTTAGAGCTAGATACGTAGGCTTCAGCCACTGATAGCAGACTAATGCAGTTATTAATGCAGTTATTAGAAAGAGAGAGCGAATGTGAATGACCTAAGTCTGTGCGTCTCTTTCGAGTGTTCGGCAGCAGCGTCTAATACAAAACTGTAAGACCAGTGTCTTTATTACCTCACTAGTGAGAAATGTCATGTAGCTTTTTAGTTGCTGAACTGTATTACTGATGAAATCGTCAGAACTGTGCTGAAAACGCACTGTATGTGTGTGTGTTTGAGTGGGAGGGCAGATAGACTGGGGGAAACAGAGTATGTTTTTTTTATACATAATAAAATGGGAACACTTTACAATAAGGTTTCATTAGTTAACATTAGTTATTGTATTAACTAACATGAACTAACCATGAGCAGTTCATTTGTTACTGTATTTGTTCATCTTTGTTAACGTTAGTTAATAAAAATCCAGCTGTTCATGTTTGTTGACAATCCTGTTTGTTCATGTTAGTTCACAGTGCATTAACTAATGTTAACAAGATTTTAATAATGAAATTAACATTAACAAAGATAAATAAATGCTTTATAAGTGCGGTTCATTATTAGTTCATGGTAACTAATGCAGTTAACTAATGAACCTTATTGTAAAGTGTTACAGAAACATAATTTTGTGGCAAAAAACACAGAAATATAATTAGTCGGTTTATCCTATTGTTTACTATATTTATTTGCTTGGTCAGTGTTGTTGTGGGTTTTGGTTCTTTTGCTGTTGTCAGCTGTAAGGTCCTTTGAAATAACTGAAATCGTTTCATGAAGTGATATGCAATGACTTTTGCAAAAGACTTTTTCTGTGCATTTCCCTGAAAATAGTTGCACAACTTAGAACATACGCCAACCAATCAGATTCAAGTATTCAACAGCCCCGTATATAATATACCTTATAATGCTGAGTAGATTTGTGGCGTATATGTTATATATGCTGCATAGATTTGCAAAGACAATTGGTTCAAAGGCCAAAAGTAGAAACATTTCAGGTGTGGTGAAGATGATCTGAGGCAGTTCTGGTGGAGATTGAGTCATGAAAAACAATAGTTTTTAGCAAAAGTATAATAGCAAAAATAGTTAAAAATGGCAGAAAGGATTTGAAACCATTTTGTTCCACAAGCCTCATGAATATATAGAAAGAATTATCTTGACTAAAAACTTTATTATTTGCCTCAATAATGATTTTTGACCATTCATTTTACTCATGTATGATTGTGATATTCATAGCCAGGTTAAAAGTCATTTGGTCTCATTCATGAAGTACAAGCAGAATCATTTTTGTAATCATTCATAAAGCTGTGCTGACATACATTTTTGTATTTAATACAAGTGTTTGTATTTTCACAATGTTAGTTTGTATAAAAACAATTTACACCAGCTTCCCAAGTATAAAAGGTGCGTAAAACATCCAAACATTTGGTGTTCTTTTGTGCAAATTAATGTTGATGCAATTTGACAACACAATTCTACATTATAAAATATATAATAAAAAATTGGTAAAAAAATGTGTTACATGTGAACATAAATTACTAAGTGTTAATGCAGACCCTTTCTATGAATAATTGGAGGTTTATGAAGCATTTGTGAATCCGGAGGAGAGTTTATTAGAAGGTACTTTTTACATGTAAATTACTCAGAATTTACTCATAAATTTAAGAACGTTTTATCAATGAGGTCCAATAAATCTACTGGTGGAGAAGATTCTGTCAAAAACTTTAAAGCGGCATGAGGATTATCTGTTATAGATGCTAGCTTTGAAGCTAATTTGTTAATGATTAAAAAAAACGATTCGAGTCTATCTGTGGCTAATGATGTTTTTTCTCATCAGCCCCTGCTGGAGAAACGGAGCTCGTTTATGCTCAGATCTCTCATGAGAATCACAACAAAAAGAGTGAAAAGAATAAATCAGGTAAGAACATGTCAGTTACAGTTAAGAGAAACTCACTGAAACGATATCATTTACAAACAAATACAACACAAGGATCTATTGACTGATTTTTTTAGTCATGCTACTGCAGCTGCCTAAAACTTAAAGGGAATCTAAACCCTAGAACAACTTTTTTTAGTTGATGATATGCAAGACTGGGGCTTTATTAGTGTGCTGCTCATTGATTCAATTAAGAGTTTTGACATTTGAGTATAAAGTGTTTTAATTCTATAAAATATGGTGTAAAACCGCCAAAGTGCAGGGCAGTTCAACTACCACGCCCCTGGCACAAGCTCACCACGCCCTTGGCTCAGCTCCTCGCTAGTATCGTCGGCATCGGGAGTTAACGCAGTTTGAGCCAGCGGCTCGAATCGATAATGCTCTGGCCCTGTGTTTACAGAAAATTCACCCTCCTCCACTTCAGGTGAAGACGGCAGAGAAAAGTCCTCTAGTTCAAATGACCGCTCTGTTGCAAAACTACTGCTGTCAGTCCAGTCATTCTCCATCTTTTCGAGTCTGACAATTGTAAATCAATCCGTCACTGCGGGGTCTCAGGTGCACGCCCCCGCTCAGCCCCGCCCTCGGTTCGCCCCCTGTCTCCGCTGGGCTCTGCCCACAACATAAGTCTAAAACAAATTTTTAAAGAGAAATGTCGGAGGAGCTTGAGTTTGTTGCCCATCGCTATTAGTTTGAACCGCAAGAGGCATCTACACTCACCTAAGCTTACGCTATTTAAAACTTTACAAACTGTACTCTAAGCCCAATTTATACTTCTGTGTCGAGTGTACGCCGTAGCTACGCCGTAGGCTGTGTGAGACTCACGTACCCTACGACGTACCCTGACGCGCGCCTCTCCAAAAATGTAACAACGCGTCAATTCTACGCGGACCGCAAGTACTGTGATTGGTCTGCCAAAACACCCCCTCCCCATTGACATGACAAAAAAAAAAAAAGTAAATCACGGGCAGCCCCTCACGGACGGCTGCCCGCACACACATAACAAAACATAAACAAAACTCAACGTAAAGTCCAGGCCTGGTACTCTCTCGCCCTTCACTGGTATCGCCAGCCCTTTTATGCCTCATGAGAGGACTTCGAGACCGGTGTGCCTCGCTGCAGGTGACGCTCATTATCAGTCTCCACTTGCTCCTCCCATGTCGCTCGTTCATCCACCTCGCCACAATAATGTTAGAGCAATACCTTATTTTAATAAACGATTTGGTTTTAATGCATGACTTCCATAAACACCGCATCCATAGGGACTGCCATTGTTGTTTCACGGGCTATGTGTCGTCAGAAGTCGTAACTGGGAGTACATGGATCTAGTACGAGTTCACGGGTGGGAAGTCACGGGTTTGATGGCTGTTCAAATGCACTTTCACGGGTAGAAGGTTGGAAAAACACGGGTTACGGGTTGCCTGGAACGCGGTATAAGTTCCGGTGACGAAAAAATAGCTCACCATAGAGCCACTTACCAGTGAGCTGCATCAAAAAAATTTTGTTGCTATTCTTTTTTAAATCACACTTGCATTAGTGGATTTAAAAATGACACTATTAAAAAAAAAAAAACCTTTAAAAGATGTTTCATATTAGATTACAGCAGGGGTCTCTAACACGACCTCCGGTAGAGGTCAGAGTGAGTAATACAGGCAGGTGTCCTACCCCCTCCAACGCAAATCAAGTTTGACGTATCGGCTGTGAGGTTATTTTTATTTATTAACAAATGTAAATGTAAACATGCAAATGTAGGGATGATACAAGTACCGGTACTTTGGTACCATGTCGGTAGTGAAATTTTTAAAATGTGATGATACCAGCATTTCTGTAGTACCGGTAAATTTTAGAAAGTGTCATATCATGAACACATACACTCAAAGGTCAACTAAAGCTTGGTTTTACGTGAAGAAATTGACTGAATATATAAGGCTACTGTTATAACCTACAGTAGATTTAACTACGTCTCTATGTAATAATAATACGTCTCTACTAATAATAATAATTATGCCTTGATGGTTGCTTATTTTTCACTTGATCTTTTATTTATAAACAATGTTTACTTTTAAACAGCTTACAGCCTTTAAATGTTTATGTATTATTTACTTATAATGATTATCATCATAAATAATTAACTTATTGAATTTAATTGAATTTTTTTAAAATAATTAAATAAAATTTAAAAAAATTCTAGCTGTGGTATCAAAATTGGTACAGAGTACCGTAAAATTTGTATGATATTGGTACCGACTACTTGAACTACTACTACACTCTTTGAGGTGTAAAACAGTTTGGATAGTTGTTAATATGAGAATTATGATGCATTATTTAAGAGTTTTAAGTACTGTATAACATGAGTAGCTCTTGGCGACTTTAATGTTTAAAAAGTAGCTCTCAAATGAAAAAAAGGTTGAAGACCCTGACCTAGAGTGACTATAGAGGGTGAGTAAGTCATGGGCTAATTTTCATTTTTGGGTGAACTATCCCGTTAAGTAGAATAAGATTGTTGTTAATAAGGTTGTTATCAAACTTTTTAATTTGTAAACCGCAATGGAAAGTTTTGGTCATGGGTTGTAAAATACTTCACCTCTGTGGAAACACCAGCATTAGAAACAAAAGTTTAGACCTCCATTATAGAGAAAGAATCTCATACAAACTAGTTCATATTATATAGAGTGGTAGTAGCTGAGCTCCATTTTGGGGAGGGTGGGGACCACATTACTATATATTTTTTCAGCATTTGTTTTGTTTGCTACTTTCTCAGTAAAATAGTTTCTCTACTGAAAAGCATTTGTCAGTTTGCAGTAGACTAACAGTCTCGTCCTGACACCATTTCTCATTTCTGTCTGCAGAATCACTCCCTGCTGCTAATGTGGAATATGCTGCAGTCGGGCCACAGACAAAGAGGAAGGAGAGAAAAGAGGAAGAGGTTCAATACGGAGAGGTGTCGTTCACTCCACACAACTCACACGCTCACCAGGAGCCTAAGGAGGAGTGTTTGTACTCTCAGGTACAGAAATGCTAGTTTCGCAATACAAGTTGTGTAAACTAAGGCCTTGTGTTGGTTTATGTTCACTTTGGGAGTTTTACAGTTTATATAAAACATATTCATGAAGTATTGGAGAAAAATAAATTATTTTGTTTGACATGTTAATCATGCATATTAATGATGGTATTGTATGTTGATATTGTGTGTCTTGTTATGGACTATCCCAACGTTATTTTGAATCTTCTCTGGTTGTTCAAAATGTTCCTTTCCATTTCATCATTTTGCAAACATTACGGGAATGTTACTTTTAAATGTTCTCTAATCATTCTGAAACCAGTGGAAACATTTACATAAAAACATTAGACATGCAAACATCCAACTAAAACGTTTCAGAATGACGTGTAAATGTTTTTGTGGTAACATTTTGAGACATTATTAAAGACCAGGGGCAGTATAAACAAAACATTTCAAGGCTAAAAGTAGCTCCTAAATTGCCGATGTAGGAGAAACTCTTAAAAATAATGGGCGTGTCAGTCCTTATTTTAGGTCTCCTAACTGTTTGCTCTAAGAGTATTTATCAAAGCATGTTAGTGCTAAAACTAGCTAGGAGTAGTCAAGATTACTAATATGTCACTAAAACCAAATCACTAAACAATCCTACTGGCTATTGCCGCAATCTGCAAAGACACTGTACAATGTTGAGGCAATAGTGATAATAAAGATATATTTAATAAAATTAAAATTAAAATTCTGATTACCTGTGGCAGTTGTTTTTAAGAGTTCTCAGTTACAAATGATCGAATAGAGTAAAAAATATAAGCATATTAGGCACATGCTAAGCACCCTCAAACGCAAGCAAAAGCACCCTCAGTTGATACTGTAATAATATTGGCGAAACAGATTGGGCAGATTTGTGAGCTCTGGAGCTCTCAAATGCATCTATTTACAGCGAGTTTTTGCAGCGGTGAGTAGTAGCCAATAACAGATAGTAGATCTCTCGAACTGAATCTCACCGCTCAAAACGCCAGGGCCCGTATTCATAAAGAATCTTAATGCAAAGAGTAGCTCCTAGTGACAAAATTCTAGGACATTTCTTTGAAATGTGGGCGTTAACTCTTAAAATGAACTTAAAAATCCTAGTAAAGAAAAAAGTAATTCAGAAAGCATCTTAACCCTTAAAAGAGGTCTTAAGGTCAAATTTGTTAGGAGCACAGACGAGGACTTTTAAGAGGCTTAAGAGTTTCTTTAGCAGCAGAGAAGATGGCAGAAAGACAAAGAGGGAGAAGACATTTGTTGTAGACAATGGATGACAGTGACTTAAAAAGACACTATAGATTAGATCGTGCAGGGATCATGTTTAAAATAGGACAATTTGCACTTGTAATTTCAAAGTGGAGGCTTAGAATAGACCCTATACTTAAAAGCGCTCCTTTTTTCCCCTTTTTGGACAACCAACCAATCACAGTCTTCAAAAGACTGTCATACGTAGCAACGGGGGCAGACCCGCCTCTTCACTAAGATAAACGTTTTTGTATTTTCCTTGCTCGGAGTTGCTCTCAGATCGGTCCCGAATAGCTCTTAAGCTAAGACTCCTACGTAAAAGTTTTTAAGCTAAATTAGGAGTTTTCTGAGAGGACTCTTAGAATTTTTATGAATCCGGGCCTAGAGGTTTTAGGCTATTCAGTGCTGAGTTAATGCAGGCTCGCAAAACCTCTCATTAACAAACAAAGTCAAGACACGATGTAAGGAAGAGATTTATTGTTGACAACTTTGTTAGATCGCAACTAACAGCATTTTAGTGATCGTAGCGATCTTGGCTCGCTTTCAAGGCTACAGTCATTCATTGCCTATAACTATTGTTACTAAAGACACCGACGGCCAATTGCATGCTGCAAAGTTTCGAAGTGACATCTAAATATAAATGCCACTCTTCACGAGTCAGAAATGTCCTCCTGAGACCCAGATTAGAGGTTTTGCTTCTGTAGAAGACGATATTTAGCTAATTTCTCTGACAACATAGGCTACACAGTTTTAAGACATTCTTATGAAAATATTATTACACATTCTCCCAAAACAACTTTCTACATTACATATTGTCCCAAAACATATTAATATGCAAATTAGACACAGTGTATAGATGCATTGAATGGGAATGGCATTTATGGCAATGTTTACACATATATTGCATGTAAAATGGTATATAAAATTATTCTGTATCTTTCATAACATTGAGAATCATCTTTATATAAAGTTTGGATAAAAAAACTTGAAGCATAAAAACAAAAATCCCATTGTTTGTCTATTCATGTCTTTTAATTTTCTCAATAAATAGGTTCTGGGGTCCTCTACAGAACAGAGGATATAGCATATAACAGGAATTAAAATATTAAAAAAATTCTAAGTTCACAAAACCTTTTTTTCTAGTTCTCAGGAAGATGACATGTTAAAATACTAGTCATGTATTAAAGCAATGTAAAGGCAGACTAATAGATTAATAGACAATTTGTAGCAAAATATTTTGTAAAGTAATGATTTCTCACTGTGCACTGCTATGGTGTGCCTGAATTTAGCCCAAACCCAGAGTTCTGCCCCGCATTGCAGACCGTGAGTGAGGAACGGGGTGGCAGAGGGATGCGCTGATTAGATAGATAGTTTGAACATGCTCCTCACGAACTTTGTTTATAAAACATAATTTTCGCTTGAATTCTGCAATCTCTTGAGATGAAGACATGTAACAGGGCTGGCAGTTAGCTGAACATATACTAGTTTACAGAGGTGGAAAGAGTAACAAAATATTCTACTCAAGTAAAATTACTGGTCTAAAAATTTACTCAAGTAAAAGTAAAAAGTAGCTCATTTAAAATGTACTCAGAGTAAAAGTTACTTAGTTACTTTTTTTAACAGTGGGGGTGGGGGACTCTCCCCTGTAGGGTTGTGATAGAATGAGATTTTCACGAAATGACAACTATCTCAGAAAACACCATGGTATTAAACAATTATTTAATAAATAAACTGTACCTATTATTAAATTATGGTTAGTTAAAATGATGTTAAATGAATGAAGATGATTGGTCTTTTTTTTTTGGTTGAACAAATGCTTTATCATAACAAACTTAAAACCATTTGTTTGTTTTGTTTATTAAAAATTCAATAAAACATGTCTAATAAACTAAATTCAATAAATGATTATGAATTAGATTAACAACTTAATTTTATAATTAATTCATTAAAGTGTTTAAGAATAATAGAGTCCTGTATGTAGTAGACGGAGCAGCTCATTCACAGAGACAGAACAAGCAGATCATACATTCATAAAGCAATGTTTTGTGCTTTAGTATTTACTGACCATGACGCGATTTGATTTATTCTTTCGAGTTATTCGTTCATCCATCAGTTTGTGTATATGACGTGAATCCAACGTTATAATGTACAGGTAATGTTCATGACTGGATACCGGGATTCCCTCTGCGTCACAGAAATCATTCGACCTTAAGTTATAAACATACCTTTATCTGCACAGAGGGATGTGTGCCCGAACATGTTCTATGTGTTTCTTCATTTGCATCCACATTTTGTGCACATTTGATATCCTCCAAGACAACATTATTTTTTTCAATATCCAAAGTATTTTCATACTGGCCAGGGGCTCACGACGGCGTTTTGCTTTCAGCTGGGTCTGCGTCACTGACGTCTGTCTTGTTCGTCTCCATCTGATATTTGCGCGCTTGTTCTCTTCCGCGTCCCGTGCCCTCTATTCAATATAGTCGTTTCTGGATCGCGTTTTTTCCTCCCCTTTGCATTAATGATTTATTTTTACTCAGTAACGGATGTGGTTTAAAATGTAGCGAAGTACAATACTTCAATCAAAGTGTACTTAAGTAAAAGTAAAATTACAGCTTTTTAAAACTACTTAAAAAAGTAGAAGTACACAGAAAAACTACTCAATTACAGTAACGCGAGTAAATGTAATTCGTTACTTTCCACCTCTGCAAGTTTAATTTGTGACACTTGGCCTACTTTTTAAAATCTTTATTTGAATATGGCAACATGAAACAAAATATTTCTATAATCAAATCATTGACAGAGACCCCTTCCCTGTTAGCCAATCACTGTGGTCATAGTTAGTAAGCGTGTTGACATCATCCATAGCAACGAGGTCAACCCCACCCTTATGCCTGGCTCACACTACAGGAGTTTTAGACCGATTTATACCCGATTTCCCCCTCCCGAGAATCGGAGAAAAAATCTTGTCCACGACCTCGATCGGTTCCGATGTTCGGCGCTGATTATCTGGTAATGTGAGACATTCACAGATAAAATCTTGCCCCTCCCGATCTGCTCTCACATAAATCGGGCTCTCCCCGATCATATCAAACATGTTTGATATTTATCGGGATGAGCAAGATTGTAATAACGTCAGTACTGTCACAATAGCCAATAGGAAACAAGAAGTCTAGACTAGACGGAAGTGACGGACATTTCGAAATGGCGACCGCGAAACCGACAACACGGATAACGATAATTATATAGATAGAGAGAGAGGGATTGTTTGTGCGTGTGTGTATGTATGTGCGTGTGTGTATGTATGTGCGCGCGAAACCGCGCACATACATACACACACGCGCTGTGTGTGTCGCAGCGTGTTTGTGTGTGAGTGTGAGAGAGAGAAAGCTGCAAACCCTTGTTTCTTATAAGTAGACACATTTCATAATACATACTATACTAGCATCAATTGTATTTTCATATTACAGCACAAATCTACACTGTAAAAGGTGACACTATCGCTTTTGAACTAGGCAGGCAATATTATAACGGTAAACATTCTAGCACACTATGATACTAATATAAGGTACATTTTACCTCCATTTCTCGCTGAAGAACTGACAGTCCATGTTGATCCTGTCTCCCCAAACATTTTCTCATCCACACTCGTTTATATTTCCACTTTTGATTTGTTTTTTCACAACAAACGATCATTATTGATAGAGCAAGTTTTCGGTTTACAGTATCCATTTCCCCGATTACAATCTGTTGCGTAGATCACGTGATGCGCTTCCTCTGGCACGATAATCTTAATAACATTTTGTAGTGTGTGATGCTTCGCGAATTTCAAATCTTGTAGTGTGAGCATGTTTAAGATTTGAGGGAAGAAAATCTGCAAAGATTCTCCTGAAGTGTGTGCTGCAACCAGATTTTACAATCGGATAGGATTTTAAAACTCCTGTAGTGTGAGCCAGGCATTACTCTGAGCTTAAGACTTCTCTCTATTCCTCAGTAAAAGTTGCTCTCAGCAGCTTCGGGAATAGGTTTTAAGAGAACTCGTAACTAAGAACTTTTACTGCCATTTAGGAGAACTCTTAGTGCTAAAATAAAATGTTTTGTGAATACGGCCCCTGATAACTTTTTTATCAACATTACTGGACGAACATTTGTTCATAACCCTTGCCTGAACATTAGCTGAAGTTTTGAAAGCACTTTTTAGCTGGACACTTTAACATAATATGTCTGGGCTGAAATGTGAGATGTTGAGAAACCGAGCTAAAGGAAGAAAAGAGGAAACCAAATGTGTCATTTTCCATCAGAGTAGCACTTCTGTTTATAGCGCTTCACAAATTGTGCTGTCTGCGGCTGTGACTGTATAACAGCAATAGAAAACATTCAACTAAAGTCACCTTTTTGTCATGAATCTCGAGGATGTGATCTGGTGTTCACAATTACTTGAAAATACAGCAAATTTTTATTATATTTACAGCTAGGGCTGGGTCAGAAAATATAGATCGCTGTAGCGCCTCAGTTCAAGAGAAGCAGCAGAGAGAAGCACACGTGAACCGATCATCTCTTCCGCTTTAATATCAGTTACAGCGCAAAATAAACATGAATGAACATCGGAAGGTATGTTAAAAGATACAGTACAACAGCTTCAACCACGGAAAGACGTCAATCAAACAGCTTGTAAACAATATGTCACGGAACGTCACATTTACCTCAGAAAAAAACATATTCAGTGACCACTCATTAGTCAGCTAGAAAAAAAGCTAAATTATCCACCATATACATATTCAATATAATGGTTAATGTTCTTCAATATATAAGTTATTTTTAACCTTCAATATATATCTGAGGGTGAAAAAAACACTCAATATTTAGGAACACTCAACCCTTTTTAGAAATAGGGCTTATTCAACTTCTTTCCTACATCTAGATATGTGGGCAAATGCATTTTTGTCTCGTGCATGCATTGTTTTACAGGAGAAGCAGTGCTACTTGGGTGCAGAGATATCACGCAACACATGCACAACATACACCGGTATGTTGACGGAAGTTTGGGGATTTCATGTGTTGCGTGATATCTCTACGCCCAAGTAGCAGTGCTTCGCCATAATATAGTCCCAAGTCAATATCTGCCTAGGAAATGGTCTAGTCTTAATCTGCATCGCTATTTGTACTCGTTGTGAATACGCAGGCCACAAGAAGTAATTAGGTGGGGTTGTTGTTGTTTTTGGATCACTTTTACTCGGGACATGCTAGCTGGCAACATAGGATTCCATTCATTATGCTAAGCTAAGCTAGCGGCGACCCTGCCAAACTAAAACAATGCATGCACTGAGACAAAAATGCATTTGCCCACACATCTAAATGTAGGAAATATGTTGAATAAGCCCTATTTCTAAAAACGGTGGAGTGTTCCTTTAAAGTTGTCCAAATTAAGTCCTTAGCAATGCCTATTACTACTAATAATTTACAAAATTTCTTCATGGAACACGATCTTGATGTTTGGCACAAAAGAAAAATCGATAATTTTGACACATACAGTGGTATATTGTTGGCTGTTGCACAAATTACCCGTGCGACTAATGACTGGCTTTGTGGTCCGCAGGGTCACATATAGCAAATCTCACCTGCTTGATTGCTCATCTCATCGCAAAAAGTAACTATATTAAATGTAACTAATCTGAAAATGTGATTATAAAGAATGAAGATATTATATTATAAACTTCAACATTACAATTTTCTGTGAAGCTTCTTTGAAAAAAATGTGCATTGTGAAAAGCACAATATAAAAAATTGGCTTGGCTTGGCTTTACATTTATACTGTCAGTGTGTACGCCCCTTAAAATCAGTCTATATTAGGTCCACTTTCAATTTTATCCATGATGAATGAAAGCATATTAGTTAGCACTGTATGTAAGAGTTGTGGCACGTTGTGTAAGGTCAGTTCCTTCAGCTCGAGTTTTGTTTATAAATGTAAGGTTGGTTAAGCCATGGTTTTAGCTGAACACTGTATTTATACCGCTTTGTTTTTATCAGTTTTTAACCGTTTGACGTGTTGAGTTGGGAAATCTTTGCATGGTCTTCAGAAAGCCAGTGGTCTGATGTGGATTTGTTAAATGTGGTTTCTTGGTCATATCATGTGATTTCCTGCATGCGATATGAAACATCTCGTTCCTTGAATGATGTGTGTTCTCAAAATCTATGTTGTGTGTGTGCATGCATCACAGTGTGTAAATCATTTTTAGACATTTATATGTATATATAATTTTTCATTTCATTGTCCTCATGTTTTCAAATAGTTTGATTATTGAATATAGAATAAATAAACAAAGAAGATAATTTTTTTATTTTAAAAATAATTTGCTTGGGTGCATATGAATGAATGAATAGATTGAAATGATTTTATTTATTAGTGTAAAAATGTCTTCTAAGTCTACACAAGAAGCAGTCAAAAACAGTAATATCTGTCCGATGGAGTGAACCCGAGCATGTTTTTGATGTGGGTGTTAAAGGGATGAAGATGCTGACTAAGTCAGAGCTGTGTTGCATCTTCATTTTCCACAGCAGGGTCACTTTACAGCATCCACACAGCTAATGATTAACATGCATGCAAACGCGACACAGTATATCATCCTGCTGTTATCTGCATGGCTGTAAACGATCTGCATGGCTGTTTCACAAGAAAATGGGAAAGGAAATATTTAGCCATGTGACCAGGCGAGTGTTTTATTTTGTAAAGTTTCTCTGTTTTGATCTCCTGTGGAGTGTTCTTTTCACTCATCAAGATAAAGTTGTAAAATAAGTGTGGACTTTGCTTTATGTGTTAAATGCTAATGTTTGAGTCCTCAATAAAGATACTCAGGTGTGAAACAAAATAGTTCTCTTTATTTGGTGAGTGAGATGCAGCAGTGATATACGTAAACACCAGGAAACTCAAGTAAGGGTCGAGTCATTTTTTTAAGTGCCATTTTTGGAAGTCACCAACAACAGGTTTACACACTTTTAAAATTGCTGGGTTTGTCCATTTTCAACCCAACAGCATTTTTTAGAGTGCATGCATCAAAGGTCAAAAAACATTCATTTAAAATTTCTCATAATATACATTGCACATCACCACAATGTTTAATGTTTCTGAAACGACTCGTTGGATGAGTCCGTCTCTCTAAATCCCTCCTTTCCACGAGCCCGCTCTGCCCAGTCTGTTGTGATTGGTCTACTTTGTGCGTAAAACTGTTGTGCCCGAGGAGTGGCGTGAAAACTTATTACATGGCCTGACAGCGTTCAAACTTTCTTCTGGAAAGTGTTTATGAACATAATGATTTATTTTGTAATTGTTTCGGACTTCAAGATATGCAGCAGGGGAAAGGTTAGGCTACTTGTTGAGTTGGTACAGTAGAATTTTTTTTGTTAAGCTCCACTCTGTCAAACAGTACAGTGAAAATGAACTCAAGCCCTTGTAGGCACTGTCAACATGAATTTACAGAAGTAGCTGAAACTGAAAACATCCACAAAAATACGTTTTACTGTAAAGACGGTAACGCTGATGTTGATTTTACACCAATCCCAGCGCAAGTCAGAATCGATGATGAAACGTTGGAAGAACTACAGTCCATCCAGAAACTATTCACAACGCTTCATTTTTATGTTACAGCCTTATTCCAAAATGGAATATATTTATAAGTTTTACCCTATATTGACAACGTGAAAGAAGTTTGTTGGAAATATTTTCATATTTCACACACACACACACACACACACACACACACACACACACACACACACACTCACACACTCACACACACACACACACACACACACGTTTGTTTTTGTGAAATGTGGGGACATTTATTTTTTATTATATATATATATATATATATATAAAATCACATGTACATAAGTATTCACAGCCTTTGCTCGATACTCTGCTGAAGCACCTTTGGCACCAACAGCCTCAAGTCTTTTTGAGTATGATCCTGCAAGCTTGGCACACCTATTTTTGGGCGATTTCTCCCATTCTTCTTTGCAGAACCTCTCCAGCTCCATCAGATTGGATAGGGAGAGTTGGTGCACAGCCATTTTCAGATCTCTCCAGAGATGTTCAGTCAGGTTCAAGTCTGGGCTCTGGCTGGGCCACTCAAGGAGATTCACAGAGTTGTCACGTAGCCACTCCTTTGTTATCTTGGCTGTGTGCTTAGGGTCATTGTCCTGTCGGAAGATGAACCTTCGCCCCAGTCTGAGGTTCAGAGTGCTCTGGAGCAGGTTTTCATCAAGGATGTCTCTGTACATTCATCTGCATTCATCTTTCCCTCGATCCTGACTAATCTCCCAGTTCCTGCCGCAGAAAAACATCCCCATAGCATGATGCTGCCACCACCACGCTTCACTGTAGGGATGGTATTGGCCAGGTGATGAGCAGTGCCTAGTTTTCTCCAGACATGGCACTTGCCATTCAGGCCAAAGAGTTCAATCTTTGTTTCATCAGACCAGAGAATTTTGTTTCTCGTGGTCTGTGAGTCCTTCAGGTGCCTTTTGGCAAACTCCAGTTGGGCTGACATATGAGTGGCTTCCATCTGGCCACTCTACCAAACAGGCCTGATTGGTGGAGTGCTGCAGAGATGGTTGTTCTTCTGGAAGGTTCTCCTCTCTCCACAGAGAAACACTGGAGCTCTGTCAAAGTGACCATCAAGTTCTTGGTCGCCTCCCTAACTAAGGTCCTTCTCCCCCTATCAGTCAGTTTAGCCAGACGGCCAGCTCTAGGAAGAGTCCTGGTGGTTCCAAACATCTTCCATTTACGGATGATGGAAGCCACTGTGCTAGCTGGGACCTTTAATGCTGCAGAAATGTTTATGTACCCTTCCCCAGATCTGTGCCTTGATACAATCCTGTCTCAGAGGTCCGCAGACAATTCCTTGGACTCCATGGAGTGGTTTGTGCTCGAACATGCACTGTTAACTATGGGACCTTATATAGACAGGTGTGTGCCTTTCCAAATCATGTCCAATCATTGTTTGTAGAATTAAGGAAACAAATAATTAATTGAATCCATTTTGGAATAAGGCTCTAACAAAAAAATGTGGAAAGGTAAAGCACTGTAAATACTTTCTGGATGCACTGTGGTTATTCAACCCGAACCTTGAGCAGGACATTTCTCACTGATGCTACTCAGTTTGAGGTACATTACGAGATGTTTCAACAATTCCTCACCATCAGCATTAACAAGTGTGCGTCCATCAACAAACCCGTGTGTGTGGGTTTCTAATTTATTCACATGTTGTATCAATAACAGCGCATATGTTAGCCCTGCACTAATGTGAATGACTGAGGTAACATTACCGTTTGTAAAACAAATCTTGCTTCATCCTTTATCATTACTCAAAGTAGTAAGAATGACAGACAACCTGCATTAATAGACACAGTTTTAGGTAATACTGCAGCCCACAGCTGATTTACAGTAGTATTTCAGTAAGACAGTAAGGATGTGAGTTAGCCGGAGCACAGCGTCTTCTCCACATGATGCTATCCAGGATCCACTGCAGTGTCTGCGAGTGCAATATGCTAATGTTTCGTCTTGACATCACAACGAAACAGCTTTGGATTCGTTAAAAAATTATTTGTTTATTTGACTCAGAGTCGACCCTTACGTTTGTAAGACATTAACTTTATATACAGTACACTTTCAGATTTATAACTTTGCAGGATGTTTTCATTCACTTATTCAGAGCAAACTTGAATTACTTTTTAAAAAAAAAAAAACGTTTTTTGACCCCATTGACTTTCATTTTATGACCGAAAACAGTTGAAACATTTGAAATATCTCTTTTGTGTTCAATAGAAGAAAAATAATATTATTTTGGTGAATATCTTACTCTTGAAACTGAAGAATAACTCATAGTAGCCTACCCAAGTATGTTTACAAGGCAACATCACACTTTTATTATTCCTTATCATTTCCTTATACTCCCAAATGTTACTTTCGCTTTAAACAGCCAATTAAATTCATTTCAGAGTAAAATATAATATGACATTGTTGAATTCGTCCTTACATCTCAACAGTTTTGGACCTAAATCAGTTTTTCAATTCCAAACCTGAAGAACCTTTTTCAGTGAAGATCATTTAAAACAATTTTTTAGTGTTTTGGACCCCATTGACTTTCATTATATAAACAAAACCTTTGTCAAAATATCTAAGCAGAATAATTGTGTATTATTTGCATTACAATATCTTATGTAAATACTCTTAAAACTGAAGATATATAACACAGTATACTCGATTATGATTATATGTACAAGTTAAAATCATTGTATTCATTTCAGTGTAAAGTATAATTGGACATTAATAAATTAAAGTAAGGCAGTTTTCTCATAACTACTGCTGAAGATGGACAAACTTGATTGATGTGTGAACACAGGAAACTTTTGACACACATTTTTCAACATAAATATATAGTGTGTCTGACACATCTGTGTCAGATGAGGGTCAATGGTGACATTGTGAAACCAATCAAACATTAACAGTTTAAACCTGTGATCTTGAAGGACATGAGATGAACGTTACTGGCATCAGGTCTTTATTGGCTCTTTAATTGACATGAATCATCTGACTTGGCAGCAAAAACAATTCCTTTGAACAGGCCACACCCATCCGATGACGTTCGTACGGATCGCTTCTGCTCGACCTCTGGCTTTCCTGTCAATGATTGAGCGTGTTGAGTACGTGGTCACCATTTCAGCTTTTTGTTTTTATCATTAAGTTGTGTTTGTTTCCTTGTGTTATCGCAACTTATGATCCACACAGTGCATTGTGATCGGTAAACA
Organism: Gobiocypris rarus; assembly: GCA_023029165.1. Lineage (NCBI taxonomy): Eukaryota > Metazoa > Chordata > Actinopteri > Cypriniformes > Gobionidae > Gobiocypris > Gobiocypris rarus. Next base: position 16,626,243 of record CM040932.1, on the reverse strand, counting down.
CTAACACGGTTTCCGCCCTCTCAAAGTACAGCTTGATTTAGAGTTTAAATGTCATTGATTGAGTTAAATCTGATCAAATCGATCCAGAACATGCCGAGGTCACATTTAAAAGAAATGAGAAATTATACTTTTAAAAAAATTATAATTAGGAGCATTGTTTTTTTTGTTGTTGTCCAAATTCTCTTCCAAATAAAAAAAATGCGAATTCATATTTTATTTAAATTGTGACGTATTTATACACCATCATAGTATTTAATTTATTTATTCTGACATATAAAAAACATAAAACTAGTAATGAGAACCATCATTGTGAATAATGGCAATTACAACAACAAAAAAACCTCTAAAGTAATACTGTAAATTACAGTAATGAGACTTTGGAGGAAAATGTGCTTAATTGTCATGAAAATAATTTTAAAATGGTGTTAATGGTCCAAAAAAAATCACATCCTTCACAGAACTGAGCAGTTTTACATTCTCCTCAAATATTTACTTTTTATTAAAAATTGTAAAAAAAAATTTGAAAAAATATGTATGTCAGTTTTCCATGATCCAGTAGGTGTAAAATATTTTACAAAGCAAAGCAAAGCAAAGCAGTAGTGATGCACGCGCTGCAAATCATCATCAGTAGTTTGTGAGGTCATCAAAAGCAGTACGCAAAACAATTTAGAATGCATTATGACGTGTGTCTTCAGTCGTTCAACATACTCTGAGATCATCTTTTTTTTTACAAAAAATTGAAATACTGTGCGCTTTATTCACAATAAAACGTGTTTGTGTGTCATTTGTGTAGTGCAATATGAATGTTCCATTCAGTGTCGCTGAAACTGTGTAAACATGTACTGTTTATCCTTCTGTTTGAAAGGGTTCTCAGTATTCCTCTTTAATGGTGGTCGATATATTGTCTGTCATCAAACCGTTGTTGGTGCTGGTGACCATGGCGGTGCTGCCGTGGCCGGGCATGCCGGGCGATGTGGACGTAGAGCTCTGCTGAGCCTGCTGCAGTCGCTTCTTATTCATTTTCCTTTCTTTGGCTCGTCTGTTTTGAAACCAGATCTTCACCTGTGAATCAGAGAGTCAAAGTGATTTACTTGATTCACCCGGAGATAGAACAACCAATTAGAACTTGAGCTCTAGCGGACACATCCCATTTAGTCATGCATAAAATATATGTGTGTGTATGTGTGTGTGTGTGTGTCCTGGTAATCCCTACGGTATGGGGACAAAATGTCCCCACAAAGATGGCAATATCCGAAATCCTTGTCCTTGTGGGGAAATGTTTTGGTCCCCATGAGGAAAACAGGTCATAAATCACACTAAGTAATGTTTTTTGAAAAAGTAAAAATGCAGCATGTCTCCTGTGATGGGTAGGTTTAGGGGCAGGGGCAGTGTAGGGGGATAGAAAATACGGTTTGAACAGTATAAAGTGCATTACGCCTATGGAATGTCCCCATAAAACATGAAAACCCAGTGTGTGTGTGTGTGTGTGTGTGTGTGTGTGTGTGTGTGTGTGTGTGAGAGAGTCTCAGGTCCAGTAAACAGAAGATTGAGTCCAGGAGGACTGAAGGACAGGATCATCTCTTCATTCTCTCTCTGTGCAGAAATGAACTGACTGGATCCGAGAGAAACACTATCACTTTATTGTGAGGTGACGTAGATACACATTTCTATATTTTCTAAAGTGATTATAGAATCACTCACATAGTTCATTAATATTACTCAGTACTTATTTAAGTAGTAGTACGTCACGTTTTTAAAGATCTAGTTGCAGATGTTCTTCTGTCTATTTGCACTTTCTTTAAAACAAATATTGTTTAGCTTTTAGGGTGACATTGACGTTCATGCTTTTTCTGAGGCTTACCCTTCCTATTGCTACATAATTGATTACGTAATTTTAAAAAGGCATTAGATATGTTTCCATTCAAAGTTGCGAATTTAACTTATGCGCAAACTTGGAATATTGCATAAATTTGTGAATGTAGCAGCGTCTCCATCCCATGTGTTCAAAAGAACAAAATCGTTACTTCCTGGGAAATTGGTGGAAAATATCTGTAATAAAAATGCAAGTTGCTGCAATCGGGAAAGCCACTGTGGCTCTTTTTTCCCAATAAATGCTGTCATGTTATCTTGGTTTTCGGATAATGGTGTTTAGGAACGCAGTCCTGTGAGGCGCTTCAGAGAATTACACCAAATCATGATGACAGATTTTGGCTCAGGCATTTCAGAACGACCAAACCAACATTTGAGATGAAACTGATCCACTGGTTAGTCAAGTTATCCAATCACATCCACTGTTGAGGCAAGGTCATGTGATTTTTTTTGTTGCTCACTGGGGGATTTATTCAGTAAATGTATTTCCATTATAGTTTATGCGTGTCTTTTTTTAGGATAAAAAATGTATCCACCACAATGCATATGCTTTTTAGAATCTTAGAAATGTATGTACATCTTTTGTGTTCAAGTTTATATGCGATATCCCAAAAATGCACATACAAATAGGCGGATCTAAATATATCTACTGACTATCAACTTCCTCTTTTAAGAGAAATGAAGTACATTTAATTTGGGTGTTATTTCCTGTGCACCTTTATATCACCATCATCATGTTTTTCTAATTCTGTACAACATCATGCCCTTTCAAATGAAACTTATAATTAGACAAATCTCACAGGTTCATTTCACTTCCTCTGTCTAAGCGTTAATAACGTACCTGGCGTTCTGATAGGCTCAGGGCTCCGGCGAGCTCCGCCTTCCTTCTGATGGTGATGTATCGGCTGAAATGAAATTCCTTCTCCAGCTCCAGGCGCTGGACGTCACTGTACACCACTCTGTATTTGTCCTTCGTCCGCGTCTTCCCTCCTGCCAGCACAACAGGGATATCTTTCTTTTTAATTTTTGTATTCAGTTGTTTTGGTTGCTTAATTAAAAACAAATGTGTCTACAAAATCTCCAATAAGACAAAAACTGCTTTTTTTATTATGCACAAAGAGTGATTTTCAGCTTATTAAAAGTCATGGAAAGGTTCTGTGGGGTTCTATATAGAACCCTTGTATTTTTGACTCAAGTTTTAAAGACACTTTGTTAAAAAAGTTTATATATAAGGAGAAATGTCTTAAATTATTGTATGATAATTTCATGATTATTGAGTTTACAATCCATAAAATGATGGGAACCCCAAAAGGTTCTCTATATGAAGTGCCTGCCAGAACCTTTTAAAGTTCTTTATAAAACCTTTTCTTCAATCTTATTTAAATAAAAAATGCATATATATATATATATAAATGGTAAATGGTAAATGGACTGCATTTATATAGCACTTTTAACAGACCAATGGCCATCCAAAGCGCTTTACATATTGCCTCACATTCACTCATTCACACACCGACGGCGGTGTCAGCCATGCAAGGCGCCATCCAGCTCGTCGGGAGCAGCTGGGGTTAGGTGTCTTGCTCATGGACACCTCGACACTTGGTCAGGTGGAACCGGGGATCGAACCACCAACCTTCCGGTTTGCAGACGATCTACATGAACCACTGAGCCACTGCCGCCCGATAAAACACAGTGGACCAACACCAGCAGCTGACATGGCACCCCAGACCATCACTGACTGTGGGTACTTGACACTGGACTTCAGGCATTTTGGCATTTCCTTCTCCCAAGTCTTCCTCCAGACTCTGGCACCTTGATTTCCGAATGGCATGCAAAATTTGAGCGACAGTCCAGTGCTGCTTCTCTGTAGCCCAGGTCAGGCGCTTCTGCCGCTGTTTCTGGTTCAAAAGTGGCTTGACCTGGGGAATGCGGCACCTGTAGCCCATTTCCTGCACACGCCTGTGCACGGTGGCTCTGGATGTTTCTACTCCAGACTCAGTCCACTGCTTCAGCAGGTCCCCAAGGTCTGGAATCGGTCCTTCTCCACAATCTTCCTCAGGGTCCGGTCACCTCTTCTCGTTTGTGTTCTTGAATTCATTGCTTTTTTTCAGTTAATAAGGTTTCAGGTTATACACTTGAGCAAGAAAATAAATAGAAAGACAGATGAAAGTTGTTGTTGCTTTTTTCAAAAAAGGAAGGGCAGCAGTTCAGTTCTCAGTTCCAGTTTTTATAATCTGTCTATAATCTAAAACAGATCTAATAATGTGAATATTTATCTACAGCGGCTGTTGAAAAATATAACTGTGGTAAACTACTTCTATATTCCTCTGAACATTATTATTTATTTTTTTCACTTGAGATGTTTGCGTTAACCACATTATAGTCTAAAATTAGTACGTTTAGTACGCCCAATACATGTAAAGCCAGTGTCCCTACAATAACAGACGTGCATCTAATGAATTAATTATTCAAGAACGATGTGCAAGTTTACTGCAACAATTGAGCCGTGGACTTCAAACTTCACATAAACACCTTAAAGAACGCAACACACACGTGACATGTCTTGGGGACATATATGTTGAAATTAATGCTGAAAGGGATAGTTCACCCAGAAATGAAAATTAGCCTATGATTTACTCACCCTCAAGTCATCCTAGGTGTATATGACATTCTTCTTTCAGACAAATAAAGTTATATTAAAAAAGTCCTGGCTAATCAAGCTTTATAATAGCTGTAGTTGTAGCTCTGTTTTTAAAGTCCATCAAAAATGCATCTGTCCGTCAAATAACATGCTCCACACAGCTCTGGGGGGTTAATAAAGGGTGTCTGAAGCGAATCCATGCATTTGTCTAAGAAAAATATCCATAAAGTAAAGTTCTGGACGATTTTGGCGGAACTAACTAAATTAAAAATATATAATACAGAAATGAGAATTTGGAGTTAAATGTCACAGAGATAATGTCACAATGGAAGAATGTATTTAGTTTCCCCTCCCACTCAGACAGAATGTTCTCTTTTATTAAAAGCATAGGGTGAATTCAGGTCGATTGTGACACTTTTTTCCATTGTAATGACTCTCATTCATGTATCTATGCTTTTTTTAAACTATAATTACATAAGACACCAATCGAGTCAAAAAACAAGAACAACCCCCTTTCAGATATTTCTGATCTTTGGAAATATATTTCCTCCTTCTTGTGAATTAAAAAAAATAAATAGTGGAAGTATTGCAACAGACTTTTACGAATTAAATCATCTTTTTTTCTCCACTGATAAACATCAGTCAAATATGTCATTATTGTGTCTACATGTAGTCATTATCAGGTATTTATCTGACCGTTTGTCCAACAAATGCTTGAGTGACATACAGTATACCAAACACACAGATTTCTGTCTGTATAAATCTGATATGATTTAAATCTGACAAAGTAATTGGATGACTTTCGATAAGGAATATTATTTGAATATTTAAAAATTCAATATTTATTAAATTCTGAATAAATTTACGCTATTGCAATTTCTATTTCACTCATATTTTCTCTAAATTCTCCTCCAAAGCACCGCATTCGTAAGACGGGCGTATCGCAGTGTCTGATATCAGATTACACACGTGCATGCGAACACAACCACAAGTTAACTAAAAATATAAAAAAAACAAAAAACATATTTGTTAATAATAATAGTAATATATAATAATATATATATATATATATATATATATATATATATATATATATATATATATATATATATATATATATATATATATATATATACTATATTGCCAAAAGTTTTAGGATGTCTGCCTTTGCATGCACATGAACATCCCATTCTTAATATGAAATTGGTCCACCCTTTGCAGCTATAACAGCTTTAATCAGTTTCTATCATGTTGAGATCAGGACTCTGTTCCTCCACACCAAACTTGCTCATCCATGTCTTTATGGACCTTGCTCTGTGGTGTGCAGTCGTGTTGTACCAGGAAGGGGGCATCCCAAAACTGTTCCCACAAAGTTGGGAGCATGAAATTGTCCAAAATGTCTTGGTATGCTGAAGCATTAAGAGTTCCTTTCACTGGAACTAAGGGGCCAAGCCCAACCCCCGAAAAACAACACCACACCATAACCCCCCTCCACCAAACTTTACACTTGGCACAATACAGTCAGGCAAGTACCGTTCTCCTGAAAACTGCCAAACCCAGACTCATCCATCGGATTGCCAGATAGAGAAACGTGATTGGTCACTCCAGAGAACACGTCTCCACTGCTCTAGAGTCTAGTGGCGGTGTGCTTTACACCACTGCAACCGACGCTTTGCATTGAACTTGGTGAAGTAAGGCTTGGATGAGCTGCTCGACCATGGAAACCCATTCCATGAAGCTCTCTACACACTGTTCTTGAGCTAATCTGAAGGCCACATGAAGTTTGGAGGTCTGTAGCTACTGACTCTGCAGTAAGTTGGTGACTTCTGTGCAATGTGAACCTCAGCATGTGCTGACCCCGCTCTGTAACTTTACGTGACTTCTGAGTTGCTGTTGTTCCTAATTGCAAATTAAGTCCTTTGAAACACTGAGAGGTCTCCAAGTGAAATGACTTCCTTTTTAGTGACATTTCTTCATATACAGTATGGATTTTGGGGTCCCCACCATTTTATGGATTTGGTTTTAATTAGTACATTTTATTTAAGTATTTTTTATTGTATTTTATTAAGTTTTATAATTTAAGCAGCCACTAAGCATATTTTATCAATAGAAAAAAATAAATAACCCCTTACATGATAGTATTATGTAATAATTTAACTTTTGTGTTCTTTAAAATTGAGTCAAGAATCCTAGAGTTCTATATAGAACACTAAATGTTTTTTCTTAGAGTGAACAACAACAAAAAATCTTTATGTGGACATATTTATAAAAAATAAAAAAAACTACTAAAAATGACAAAAACGTCAACTAAAATGAAAAAGTCAAACTAATTAAAAATATTTATCAGAGTATCTCAATGACACTATACCAACACATATGTCCTGAAAGCCCCTGAATGCAGTTTTCATAGACTGAAGCTCTTTCTCAACAGTTTTCTTCCCTTTTCTCCACCAGCTTTGGCTGACGTGTGTAAACACACACAGAGAGTCTCGTCCCCTTATCAGTGCTCTCCGGTCCTCCCACAGTGCACACAGCAGGGTGCGGCCGCCGCCTCAGACTCACTGGCCTCTGCCATTATTAGCTTTCCAGAAAATCTTTCACTTTGTCGACAGAACATTCGACTCTCAAGACGCCTTGTATTTAGATACACAGATGAATAATCGAGCAGCTAACATTGGGCAACACCACTCCACCTTCATACACGATTTCATCCGGCGTCACACCATTGACTCATTGTGTCTCTATACGAAAAATGGCGCCTCAGCCCTCCCGTTTATCTCCTTCCTTAAATTAACATATAGGTCTGTGACATTACTAATACATAATATGTTTGGTAATGACCATCTGAGAATCTGGGGAAAACCCATTATTTGTACAGCGATTACAAAACCGCCTTCTTGAACCAACAGAAGTTCATGTTAAGTGGGTGTAAATGTAGCTGTTTTAAATGGATAACTGATTTTTACTGTGGTTTATCTTTTCAAACCGGTTATAAGAAGGCAAAAAAAAATTAACTTGGATCAGCATACACTTAGCAGATCAGGGTTTATGGTGTTTAACCTCATTATAACTTGCACACATACACACAAGTCACCAGTCATATGATGTGCTGTAATAAACGTAGCAGGAAGAGCTTCACCACACAAAGATAAAGATAGAAGCGTGTACCTGTCAGCTCTGTTCAGCAGCAGGTTTTTAGACGCTGGTACAAACCCTAGTGTGCTGCCTACATAGACTGCATTTTAAGGCATACAGACCAGTGTTATTTTTGAATCACTGATATAGTATTATAGTTTTTATTTAAAAAAAAAATCATTTCATTTAGTTTTTTGTCATTTCATTTTTTTATATAACTATATAGCTGTGTGTGTGTGTGTGTGTGTGTGTGTGTGTGTGTGTGTGTGTGTGTGTGTGTGTGTGTGTGTGTGTGTGTGTGTGTGTGTGTGTGTGTGTGTGTGTGTGTGTGTGTGCATGTGTTTGTGAAATATCAGGACACAAATGTGTATAATGACATGGGTATGACATAGGTATTACAAAAGAGGGTGAAATATGAGGACGTTCCCCATGTCCTCACTTTTCAAAATGCTTATAAATCACACAGGATGAGGTTTTTCACAGAAAGTAAACTGCACAGTCTCCTGTGATGGGTAGGTTTAGGGGCAGGGGCAGTGTAGGGGACAGAAAATACAGTTTGTACAGTATAAAATGCATTACGCCTATGGAATGTCCCCACATTTCACAAAAACAAACATGTGTGTGTGTGTGTGTGTGTGTGTGTGTGTGTGTGTGTGTGTGTGTGTGTGTGTGTGTGTGTGTGTGTGTGTGTGTGTGTGTGTGTGTGTGTGTGTGTGTGTGTGTGTGTGTGTGTGTGTGTGTGTGTGTGTGTACATGCACATATATTTTTATTTCAGCTATTTAATATAGCAAGTTAAAGTTGGCATGAAACGGAAGTTGCATTAGTCTTTTCTTCCCTATTGTGATGTATAGAGAAATGTAAAAAAGAAGGGCGCCGCTTGATTCTCACGCCAGTAAATACATCATCAGAGAAGAGATGAGCTGCAAGAGGGAGGGGAAGTTGATTAAGGATTACGAGGAGTGTGAATTCAAAAAATATTCCATAAAATAAAAAGGTTACACTTATTTTAAGGTGGCATAGTTACATTGTACTTACTCAAATAAGTACTGAGTCATATTAAAGACTACATGTACTTAGTATAGGGTTAGGGTTTGGTTTAGGGTTAGCTACTTGTAATTATGCATAATTTACTGTTATTACTATAGTAAGTACATGTTGTCAATTTTGAAAACCTCCATAGACATTGAGGGAGAAAAGTCCCCCCCAGTATCTGATATTGTTGATGCTGCTCTGCTGTACTCAATTACATACCGCTGTCTGTTGCTAGGATGACAAAAGTAAAATGTTACATTTATAGGTTGGTCTGCCTCAGCGGTCCAACAGTGCTCATCACTGTCAGAGAATCAAATCAAAGAAGGCGAGGCTTACTGCGAATTCCAACGTGACACTTTAGTTATAGCAGTGAAAGAGTGTGTTGTAAGATGTGATTAGCCAAATGTTTAATATTTGACACCTGTTTTACGCTACAAATGTTCAGCGACCAACAGTAATATCAAGTTATGCAAAGTACTTGACATTTTTAATGAAATTTCATTTTTAATTTTTAATTTAAAATATGACATTATGTAAATCATTACCGAATTTCATGTGAAAAGAAATGTTTTGCATTTTGACATATTAGGGGGACAAAAATAAAAAATAAGTGTGTGTGCATATTTAAAAAATATATATTATTTGCAAATACTTCATAACTACAATAGAACTGGAAAATGTACCGTTCTTATTTCCTTTTTCTTTAATCCCTTTTAATCCTTTAATAATTTAATTCCTCTAGCTAAACCAATAAGACCAACTAAGACATGGTTACGGCCTTGTCATTATAAATGTTGTTTTGACAACTATAGCTGAAATAAAATAAGTTTACTTTTTTATATTCTATTTTATTTCTGTCAATCTTCATTTTATTTAGTAATGGTTCAAGTTTTTAGTTTTAGTCTTAGTTAACTATAATAACCCTGTTATTATATCCAAAAAATCCAAAAGTTATGCTGCCTTACACAAAACCTTATTTTGCCTAAATTCTAATGCAGTTTTTAATTCACAGTGAATCCCATAATGCATTATTATGAGCTAAGATAAATATAAATAAAAAATGGTAAATGGACTGCATTTATATAGCGCTTTTAACAGACCAATGGCCATCCAAAGCGCTTTACATATTGCCTCACATTCACCCATTCATACACCGACGGCGGTGTCAGCCATGTAAGGCGCCATCCAGCTCGTCGGGAGCAGCTGGGGTTAGGTGTCTTGCTCATGGACACCTCGACACTTGGTCAGGTGGAACAGGGGATTGAATCTACATTAACCACTGAGCCACTGCCGCCCATGTAAATGTTGATTATACTCATAATTTCTCTGATGTTGAAATGCATTGATAAGCATATAATGTGAATTAAAACTGTATATTTTACCAAATATCTGTGTTATGTATTTTATGCTTATTAGAGTAAAGCATAATTTGCTTAGCAACATGCTGACATTAAACTCTGTTGGAATCAGTTAAGTGTTCCAGATCAGTCACTTATGAGGTTTTGAGGAAGTTCCCTTAGTAGACAGCAACATGTATAGACAGTAAGCAGATCACTGCTTTCGAAGCAAATTGTGAAGGAGTCAATTGTGCCAGGAATTAAATTCAATAATAGATGGAAATTTAGTCAGAATCTGCAGTGGTAAATATCTACATTATTATAACTAATAACGGTTCAAAATAAACTCCTATGTATCACAACACGAGCATTAGTTGCCTACTGCTCTTGTCCAGTAGGGGTCAACAATGAATTGCATTTAAAGACTTTTTCATAGAATAAAAGCTAATAAAGTAAATAAATAATGTATTTTAAATGCATTATTTTTGGGGTAGGGTTTAGTTAGTCATGTTGTCATTATAATTACTCCATATAAAAACAAAATAAGCATGTCACTACTGAGATAAGTAAAGTGATTTAGATCAGTTAGGTAAGCCGGGTAGATGTGTGTGTTTTCTAAAGAAAAGCTAGAGTGGAAAATTAAACCAGCTCAGATCAGCGTTTTTTTTCAGCAGTATTTCCTGAACATTCTCATCTATATTTGTTTTTGTCACATGATCCATATTCCCCCTCTATAATCTGCTCATGTGATGATATCAGAGCGTTTGAACAGTCAAACATGATGACCACATTTGCATCTTGTCCATGTTAGACAACGGCCCATTGAAAGCTGAAGACAAAACTAATGTGTGTGACTTCATTTAGGTCTGTTTAAGAAGTATGAGCAGTTGTACAGACTGCAGTTTATTATTTTTGACAAAAAAAAAACAAAAAAAAAATCTGATCGCATATGCCCATTTATCGATTTATTAACCGAGAATTATTCATTGTCAAGTTGCTTTGGAACAATATTGTGAAAAGTGTTATAGGTTTGAATTAGACATATGATTTAGCAAAAACAACAAATCCAGACCATTAAAAAAGATCATGCAACACAAATCTTTCAGAAGTAAATGAAATGTAAAAATCTCTAAGAGTCTCGCTCAGTCTGAGCTTTACAACTGTGCCAACCTGACTGTGAGTGACATATTTACACAAATATTACCAGAAGAGATTAGTTTATCACTCGGTAAACTATTAGCCATAATGCACGCCCGATAAGGCCGCAAACATCTATTATTGACTGTTCAACTACATGCTCCTTCAGATCTCCAGATGTTGTAGAACATCAAAGATCAAACAGATGAATTATGCTGCTATTATGATCTCTCAGCTGTAACTGCGGGCCTTCAGCATGACTGATTCATAAACCGATCTGTATATAGATCAGATGTGACTGCAGGTCACTATACAATAACTATTTCTACAACACAATATGAGTTAGCATACCTAAAATGCTCTTAATGCAGAATGGAGCAGGTTTTCGGAGTAATAGAAATACTCATCACTTTTACTTTCTGCGCTCTTAAAATGGTGCATGAATGGCATCAGGTGATTATACGGTGTCAGTTTTGATCATGGTATACTGTATGATTTCCATATTCACGTACCAGGGTTTTTAGGTGGTCCTCCAACATACTTTACAGAATAACGTGGATTTAAATGTTCAAAAACATGATATCACCATGATACTATGATACAGTACTACAATATATTTCCAAAAAAGCATGAAATCTCAAGGAACATGTTTTAAAAACATGGTATTAACATATCCAAAAAGCATGGTGTTACTAATGGTATTGTCTATTACCAAGCATATTGCCAAAAAGCACTGTACTTTGGTACATCTCATAAATGCATCATATTATGCATGCCTAAAAACATGGCATTATCAATGGTATTGTCTAAAAACACTGTACTACTATTGTTCATTTCATAAATGCAACAAATTACATGGTATTACTATGATATATGTCTAAAAACATGGTAGCACTATTTTGCAGTTCTGTTCCCGATGTACACACTATGTACTTATTATAGTTATTACATAATAACTATAGGTACTAACACTAACCTTATATTAACCAGTACCTTCTTAGGTAAGCACTGTAAAATAAAGTAATGTACCAAAAACTTGGTTTTACTAATGGCATATATATATATCTATATATGCATCAAATATCAAAGCATCATATAACCAATATTGTACAGAAACACTGTACTTATATTTCTTAAAAGCATCATATTATATGGTATAACCACAATGCATGTCCAGAAAACATGGTATTACCATAGTATTGTCTAAAACATCATTCCCAAAATCATTCCCAAAACACTGAACTGTATGTTTCATGAAAGCATGAAGTTACATATCTCCACGGTGGTGCCACGATGCATGTCTAAAAACATGGCATGTGGTACTTTTTGATAGTGTAGAGGAAGTGAAAGAGTGTGATGTGAGACAGAAGTGTTTAGGGGTCAGGAGAGGTGCTGTTCTCTCACCAGAGTTCGCGGAAGCCGCGGCGCGTCTCATCCAGTCCTGGGGCTCTTCTCTCTCCACCGGCGCGTCGCAGAGCAGCCCCTGATTCACCGGCGGCATGACGTTGACCTCCGCTCCGTTAACCGGCAGCGAGTGACCCGTCCCGTGGCCGTAGAGCGGGGGCCACTCTTCACGCGAACCCGGGCCGAACCCGGGACTCCACGAGCTGCCGGTGTGATGCAGGTCATTCCCGAGGGCAGGACCCGGGTGGTATCCGCTGTAGTCCGGGTACGGGGCAGACGGGTAGACGTTGAGGTGAGGCTGGCTGAGGTTCAGGTGTCTCGCGGGGTTGCCGTACATGGCCGTGTCCAGCAGGAAGCTCACGGACATTTTCCTCGCGAGCTGAAAGTTTTACTTTAACTGAACTTCACCTTGCCTCAGCGCTCGCGGGCGCGCGTTTGTTTGCCCAGCGCTTACGTCACGCCGGGACACCCACCTGAGCTGATTTATGACACGCACAGGTGCCGCCGGCTGGCCGGAAGGGCGCGAGATCTCCGACGCTGAGAGCTGAACGTAGACAGTTGAAGGCCCGTATCTCCGCTGGCGTCGCGACAAACGCTCCATTATAATGAAAGAGTAGTCCTACATATCGCATTAAGAGCATTTACATCTGGCATAAAGGTCAACATTTGACCCGAACCGGCCAGGATGCTTAACTTGATGATGTCCGCAATGAATACAGGCCTGTATACCTGGGCAAAGATTTCACGAAGATCATGATGATGATGATGATGATGATGATAGCTAGGCTATATCAGGGCATGTTTAAAATGATGATGAAGATGATGATATCTAGTAGTAGCCTACATCAGGGAAGGTTTGGATTAAGATTATCATGAGAATTGATTTGAGGGGATGATATCGTTCATTCAAGTCATTCAAGTTCATTCTGACGATGATGGACGTGTTTGAGATGACGAAGGCCGTGATGATGATGATTTGGCGCTGGTATTTCACGACAGTTTTTAGGGAGTCAGAGCGGCGCTCGTGACTCTTTACATCAGAAAGCGCTCGTGCATTTCAAAGGGTCTCGCGCGCCGCACATCAAAGAGCCGCAATAAAAGCGACAAATGAGCGACACTGTAAATCAAGGCCCCTGTATTCAAATGATGATGACACGCGGGCTTCTGCTTCCTCTAACAGACGTGAGAACCAAAGGAACGTGTCCTGAGCGCTGGAGCCACTGATGCTGGAAGTCATGCTACTTTACATTAACACTTACATGCCTTCATTGTCATTCAGCACGTACAGCTCATTATTTTACAATACATTTTATTAAAAAAAATATTATCTACAATGTTATATTATCGCATTGTTTATCATTTTTACAATATTGCATAACATACATTTTTATAGGCCTAGGCTGTTTAAAAAAGTTTTTATATAGGCCTAAAACATAATTTATCTGCTAAAAGACCAAAAAGTTCTGAGTTCAGGTTTGCTGTTTGGTTCGGTTTTTCCTGTCACACTAAATATAAAGCGTAGGCTATATAATTTGCGCATTGTTTAAAGATCTGTATCGTATTCTTAAAAGGCTGTGAATTGGGAAGACTGTAGATATAGCCGTTCGTTTCAGTCTCTGTTTGGCCTCAGGGGGGCAGTAAACCCCTGTCAAACACTCACTAAAGGAATGCGTCTTCTTTTCTCATTACCAGCACAGTCCCCAACAGTCCCATAGACAGTAAAAGAAGTCGCCCCTTGCTAGTCATTCTCACGACAGAAGATTTTACGACACTGAAATATCACTGAAGCTGATGATGAGCTAGAACTTTTCCCAGTCTAAAATGTACTAACATGAATAAGCTACTATGTGAGTTGCAACATTCATTAAAGGAATAGCTCACCCAAAAATGTACATTTTGTTACAAGTTGTTCCTAACCTGTATGCATTTTTTTCGTCTGTTGAACACAAAATACATAGTTTTTTAATAATGTCAGTAACCGGACAGTTGACGGTATTAGCCATTTATTTCCATAGTTTTTTTTTTTTTTTTCTACTTTGAAAATCAATGGCTGCTGTCAACTGCCCGGTTACCGACATTCTTCAAAATATCTTTATAAATATCTTCTAAATGATGACAGAAGTTTCACTTTTGGGTGAACTATCCCTTTAAGGACACATACGTACTTTTGCATTGGATAAAATAAAAAAAAGACAGTTTTATTCTGAAAATTAAAGTTCAGAATAAAACTGAATTTGGAAAGAGTCTTATGATGTGACATGCTAAACTCAATCTAAAACTTTTTTCAGCATATAATTATTAAATAGGCTGTTTTCTTTTGCTCGTTTTATTTGAGACTACATGAAACATTTATACCTTTACAAAAATAATTTGTCATACTACAGGACAATTAAATTTAGACAGAATGTTATTTAAAGTATACACTTATATTTGTATGTATATATATATATATATATATATATATATATATATATATATATATATATATATATATATATATATATATATATATATATATATATATATATATATATATATATATGTATATATATATATATATATGTATGTATATATATATATATATATATATATATATATATATATATATATATACAGTACATACACATTTACAGGTTACTTTATAACGTGTTAAATATTAATATTTTTTCTTACAAAAACCCATGGATTCGCTTCAAAAGGCCTTTATGGAGTCGTGTGGAGCACTTTTATAAAGGATGGATGCACTTTTTTGGGCTTCACATTTTGGGCTCCCATTATAAAGCTTGGATTAGCCAGCCAAGTTTTAATAAGGGCTAACTCCGATTGTATTCGTCTAAAAGAAGAATGTAATATAAACCTAGGATGACTTGAGGGTGAGTAAATCATGCACTCAGAACTCTACCATGACTGCTATAGTATTTTTTTCCTACTATGATCGTCAGTGGGGCGAGATCTGCTTGGTTACAATTGTTCGTTCAAATATATTCTTTTGTGTAAAAGAAATAAACTCATACAGGTTTAGAGTGAGTAAATTATGACAGAATTTTAATTGTTGGTTGAACTGTCCCTTTAACTGATTTCACACTCCAGGTAAGTAAAGGAGAGGGACGTATAGTACCCTATTATCTCAATATTAACCCCAAATTTACCCTGGATTACACTCACAAACTTGTCATACAATAATACAAATGTGAAAATTGTATTGTTTTCACATTCACACAAATGTTTTTAGTGTTTTAAGCTGCACTGTGTCAAACGTTCTCCAATGCATGTCATTTTTCATTCTCTCTCACACAGAGATGCACAGCACACACAGTTTCCCTCTCTTTTCCCTTTTGTCCACTTAAAAATAAACATTCTCAAGTGTTCACACACACACACACACACACACACACACACACACACACACACACACACACACACACACACATGTTGTGTCTCCTCCATTTCCTGTCTGAGATGAGAGTCTGAGCTCTGACTTCAACATGTTCCACCATGATCATCAGTCATATTTGAAATAGTCCAGCCGTACATCCTCAGAAGCAACCCCAACCTTTGACCCCCAAATGTAAAGATTCAAAATCATGGAGAAACTTGTGTTTAAAATTATTAATAATAATACTTATTTTAGATATTTTTCAGTTACTGTGTGTAAATGTGTATAATGTGACTTTTTTGGCAAATTTAAATCTTTTTACACCATGTTATGCATGTTTTTTTTCCCCCATTTGAATTAAAATGCATAATTTAGTTTATGTAAGAAATGGACACACTATCCATATGTTACCTTACCACAGGAACTCCTGTCTCATTTCCTAAACAAAAATAAACAGTGAGATGTATTTACTGGAAAGACCAATTCCACCCACAGTAAAGTTTTCCCC
Organism: Gobiocypris rarus; assembly: GCA_023029165.1. Taxonomy (NCBI): domain Eukaryota; kingdom Metazoa; phylum Chordata; class Actinopteri; order Cypriniformes; family Gobionidae; genus Gobiocypris; species Gobiocypris rarus. The sequence continues at coordinate 16,609,803 of CM040932.1, read as the reverse complement.
AAAGTTCACCAGATGTTCTGCTTAAAATAGATCAAAAATAAGATTATAAAAGCAGGAGTGGGGTTTTATTGTTAGTTTTGCTGTTTCTGGCCTAGATATAGAGATTTCGTTTCACACTCAGAATTTCTCAGACGTCTGTTAGTGCGATCTAAACCACAGCTCTTTAAGCAGGACGTGTGGCGCTGCAGTTATCCATCATATAACAAGATATTTCCCTCTGCGAGACACAGAGTTCATATTTAACTGTTTATTAATCTCAATAGGTATTAATGTCTGTTCAGATCACATTGACATCAGCGCTCATGAGGATATCTTGCCTGTTGTATTATAGGAGGGAAATGTCTACGACAATTTGAAATTCGTACTTCTACTTTCAGTTCTTCAATATAATTCAAAAGCTAAAATAGTCAATTTAATATTAAATTAATCTTTAGGCATGTGTATATTTCTAACTCAAGTATGTGTTACTTTACCAGTATACCAAAATACTGATGCATTACTATGTTCTGAAATAGTTTTTATTATAACCAAGTTTTTTACACATTAACAGACAACAACAATAAAAAAATATTTTTCATATTTTAAAGTTATAGATGGTTGCCAGGGCATTTATATGCTGTTGCTAATGTATTTAGTGTGTTGCTGTGTGGTTAATAAGGTGTTTTGGAGGTTGCCTTTGTAAACAGCATTTTAAGGCATCAATGCTTATGATGCAAAGGCTATTCCAAAAAGTTGGCAACATAATTGTGCTTTATAGGACACCTTATTTATTTGATTTGTGTGTGTGTGTGTGTGTGTGTGTGTGTGTGTGTGTGTGTGTGTGTGTGTGTGTGTGTGTGTGTGTGTGTGTGTGTGTGTGTGTGTGTGTGTGTGTGTGTGGACTGGTAATCCCTACGGTATGGGGACAAAATGTCCCCACAAAGATGGCAATATCCAAATTTTTGTCCTTGTGGGGACATTTTTTGGTCCCCATGAGAAAACATCTTATAAATCACACTAAGTGATGTTTTTGAAAAAGTAAAAATGCAGCATGTCTCCTGTGATGGGTAGGTTTAGGGGCAGGGGCAGTGTAGGGGATAGAAAATACGGTTTGTACAGTATAAATGCATTACGCCTATGGAATGTCCCACAAAACATGGAAACACAACATGTGTGTGTGTGTGTGTGTGTGTGTGTGTGTGTGTGTGTGTGTGTGTGTGTGTGTGTGTGTGTGTGTGTGTGTGTGTGTGTGTGGGCATGTTTTTGTCAAATATCAGGACACAAATGTGTATAATGACATGGGTATGACAGGTATTACAAAAAGAGGGTGAAATATGAGGACGTTCCCCATGTCCTCACTTTTCAAAATGCTTATAAATCACACAGGATGAGGTTTTTTTTACAGAAAGTAAACTGCACAGTCTCCTGTGATGGGTAGGTTTAGGGGCAGGGGCAGTGTAGGGGGATAGAAAATACGGTTTGTACAGTATAAAAACCATTACGCCTATGGAATGTCCCCACATTTCACAAAAACAAACATGTGTGTGTGTGTGTGTGTGTGTGTGTGTGTGTGTGTGTGTGTGTGTGTGTGTGTGTGTGTGTGTGTGTGTGTGTGTGTGTGTGTGTGTGTGTGTGTGTGTGTGTGTGTGTGTGTGTGTGTGTGTGTGTGTGTGTGTGTGTGTGTGTGCGTGTGTGTGTGTATGTGTGTGTCTTAATGAGCTGTTTTTTGAGTGTGTTACAGTGACATTCCAACTTTTAGAGACTTTAAAATGAAGCACCTCCTCCTCTTAAATCCCAAAGGACACACACACACACACACACCATTTACTGACAGAGGCCTGACCAATTAGTTCCTTCAGTGGCTCTTTATGAGACAGGCTGCAGATAAAGCGAGCTGTGAGAGAATGCAAAGCACTGAGAGCCACATGCTCCGGTGCCTCTCTTTACTGTTCTGACTAATGACAGCGCTTACTGACGCCAAACCACAGCATCTGACCCGAGATCAGCTCGTAGACGCCAAACCAACCCAACAAAGTGAGTCTGAGCCACAGGAGAGCTGATCCTGGGTCAGTGTTTATGTGCAACGGATGTCAGAGGATCACTGAGGCAGGAGAGTTTAGAACAAAACTGCTGCCAGACACTCATTTTAGTGAACATTTTCACCTTTTAAAGTCTATTTTCTCTCTCTTTTGTCAGATTTTTTTTCTGTCTCACTCAGTCAAATGCTTGTTGGACTGCAGAAAAGTCAAATAAATGTTCAGTCAGTAGGTCACAGAACATCATAAAGACAGACAGTATGTTTTGCTTGTGTGTATGTGTGTGTGTTGAGAACTGCTGCATATGTTTGTGTATATTTTCTGCATATGTTTGTGTGTGTGAGACATGCTGTCAGACACACATGAGGATGAATAGCTACTGTTAACGTACTGTATCTGGGTCCATCTGCATTCGTGTGTGGTCATAGAGTTTAATCAAACTTATCTCATAACAGTCTCATTCACATTGTTTGTAATTAGAGGATGTTTACTGAGCGGGGCAAATAATATTTTCAGGCCCTTCACAGATGGACTAAACCATACGTTTCACAGATCTTGTGTTGACGTCTCTGAAACTGTTGTTTTCTGATTCAGCAAATAAAGCGAACAGACATGTTTTAATAACTTTGTGTATTTGGACAGTTCGTTCCTTCCTGAAAACAAAACAGTATTAATGAGTGGGCTAAGTTTTCTTAAATAAAAACATTACTCACTTTTATTAGTTTTGTGTCAGTTTATTGATGTCAGACTTGGCCGCTGAACCAAATTAGGCTGCATCTTGCATCTGCATTTTCAATCAGTTTCTTTGAAATTAATGCTGCATGTAAAACTAAAATGACCCTGCATTTGTCAGAGATTAGAGTATAAAAGAAAATACAGCTAAACTGTTATAGAAATAAATAAAAGCTACATTATATTAACATGCATATGCACCTCTAATTCCAGTGGTGTGGTTTGCTTAGGCCTATTTATTTAAAAAATAATTTTTTACTTGATAACTTTTTGAGCAGCATTCAATGAGTCAAGTATAACTGAACATATAATCAAATTTTTTAATTATTTTATTTGTATTTAAAGAATGTATAGTTAAATGCCGTTCCTGGCGACTGATATCGTTCTCGCGTAGGCTATCACATGACTTTGAATCGGCCCCAAAGACTCAATTTGAATCAAAAGATTCGTAAAACGTGCTCCGAAGCTCCGAATTGCTCCGAAGCTCCGAATTGAAACTTAGGACATGCTGTTGAATCAAACGATTCGTTATACGCGTTCCGAACGGTTGAATAATAATAATAAAAAACTGCGTAAACGTTTCGAAGGAAGGAAGGCTTCGTGTAACAGAACGTCGCCATCAATAGAATACACAAGAGAGCTCGCCTTCTTTGCGTGTCATGAGTAATATAAATATAAACATGTATATTTTTTAAAGTAATTAATGCCGTTCACACCAAGAACGATAACTATAAAATATTATAACGTTTTGTTGTAAGCACGCGCTGCCGTTATATTGTCTGCCGCTTTAAATGCTCGAGCTCTTTAATGCAAGATGGATGATTGTCAGTGTTTTTTTTATTGATCATCTATCTAACGTTACTGGGATAGGTTGATTCCAACGACATAGTTTCTCTAGTTATCGTTCCAGTTGTGGTGTGAACTCTGATAACTAGTTTAAATTTTTAGAACTATATTCGTCGTTGAATTACGTTATCGTCCTTGGTGTGAACTCTTTTATAAGCGTTTACAGCTTGGGTCACTGTATCTGCTTTTGGCCAGCATGTAATATATTAAGGAAACATTTGTAAAATCAGACAGGCAATATCTGTCAATCTTCATCCTGTGGTCCTTGTTCCATATTCACCAGCTATGATTCAACAAGGCCACACAGACTCTGGTGAGTGAGTTGAGTTTCATTTTTTTTTTAATTGTGTATATATTTTCTGTGTCAACTTTGTCACACGAATTGTAATTAAGTTATTTGGGATTTTAAAGTAATTTTATTTTAAATAGGTCCCGTTAGTGGCAGCAACACAGGAACAGCAAAATGACTGCTGTTCTTAAAGGGACAGTTCACCCAAAAATAAAATCTATTTCAAAATGTACTCACCCTCAAGTTGTCCCAACACTGTTTGAATTTTTTTCTTCTGCTGAACACAAACTAGATATTTTGATGGGCCCCATTGACTTCCATAGTATTATATTTTCCTTACTACGGAAGTCAATGGGACCCACCAACTGTGTGGTTACCAATATTCTTCAAAATATCTTTATTTTTGGGTGAACTATCCCTTTAATACAAGTGTGAAACAGCAATTATGTTTTGCATTTCAACATGTTAAGCAGAGAGAGAGAGAGAAAACTAAGTCCAAGAATGTACAATAACAAAATGTGTGTGACAAGCCAGCATTGTAATTCTTTGGCACAGAACCTTTTATTCCTGCACTTTTGTGTGTAGCTTGTTGTTGTAGCTCCTGTGTGTCTGTTCAAGGCCTCTAATGAGTCTCAGTTGATCAGGACATTTTGTGTTCACTCACACAATTACAGGGCGAATGCCAACAACTTCTCTCTTCTCTAAAAATCTCTCTTTCTCTCTCTTTCTCTCTCTCTCTCTCTCTCTCTCTCTCTCTCTCTCTCTCTCTCACTCTCACTCTCTCTCTCTCTCTCTCTCTCTCTCTCTCTCTCTCTCTCTCTCTCTCTCTCTCTCACTCTCACTCTCACTCTCACTCTCTCTCACTCTCTCCCTGTAATAAAGCGAAAAGGTCTTACTCAGCTGTTGGATGTTGTTATGAATTTGCAAGCTACACTGCTTGCTGCCCGGGAGAGGGAGAGAGAGCGAGAGAGAGCACAGAAAAGCCAAGATTGAAAACAGACCCTCATACTTTGTATATGTGTATGCGTGAGCTCTCAGCACCGTACGCCGCTATTGACACACCTTCACTCCACCAAAACTGCACTTTATTCCATTGCATTTTCCTTTTTTTAATTTTATTTTGGCTCGAGTGTCGTCTGCACAGAGTGCTCTGAAAAGAACTTTCTCTCCTCTTTTTGTTTCTTCTTCTTTTCTTCTCTTTAGCAGGGCAGTTCATTGTGAGAGTTGCCAAAACCCGTCTCATTTCCCTGCGGCTCGTGTTTTCAGCGAAAGAGAAACAGGCGACTGTTGCTGAGGAGTTCTGGCTGGGCTCGTGTTGCTGTGTGTTTCCTCAGGTCTACCAAACCTCTGGAAGAAAGACACCGCCGCCTTCAGAGAGGCCTCCTTCTCCACACGGTACGGCTGTTTTTGTTTTCAGGATAATGTCATTGCTCGCAGGTTGCTCTTTCGCTGCTCAAAGTTTGTAGAGAAAATTACACTTTTATTCAGCAAGTACTCATTAAATTAATCAAAAGTGACAGTATACTGTAAAAAAGTTGTTTTTGCAACTTTTTTCTTTTCTCATTTCTCAAATCAACTTAATAATATAATTTTCAGATAACATCATTTTTTGAGTTTCTGCTCATTAAACCAATATCCTTCATTGTATTAAAGGAATAGTTCACCCAAAAATGAAAAATTAGCCCATGATTCATTATATATGTGTCATCCTAGGTGTATATCACATTCTTCTTTCAGACGAATAAAATTGTAATTATATAAAAAATGTCCTGGCTCTTCCAAGCTTTATAATGGCAGTGAATGGCTGTTTCTGTTTTAAAGTCCATAACAGTGCATCTATCCATCGTAAAAGTGCTCCACACGGCTCCAGGGGCTTAATAAAGTCCTTCTGAAGCGATGCGTTTGTGTAAGTAAAATATCAATTTTTAAAACTTTATAAGCTAAAATAACTAGCTTCCGGCAGACTTCAAGCTTGGATTAGCCAGGACTTTTTTAATGTAACTCTAATTGTATTCGTCAGAAAGAAGATACACACGTATGTACACTTGAGAGTGAGTAAACCATTTTTGGGTGAACTAAACATTTTAATTTCAATTAACTAAATTTTAAGGCAGCCAGGTAACTTACTTTTTTTTTAAAGTCAAACCGACAATTTATTTATGACAATATATATATATATACATAAGAAAAAGAAAAAGAATATATATATATATATATATATATATATATATATATATATATATATATATATATATATATATATATATATATATATATATATATATATATATATATATATATATATATATATATATATATATATATATTTTACAGTTGAAACATTAATAATATTTAAAATGTTTCCTCAAAAATAATCCTGACAAATAAAATGCATCACTGTTTCTGATATAAATATAAAGCAGCACAACTGTTTTCAACACTGATGGACCCACTTTATATTAGGTGTCCTTTACTATGTACTAACATTTTAATTAATAATTTGATACATTGCACTTATTGTGTACATACATGTTTTTACATTGTACTTACATTTTTAAATATACCTGCATGTAATTACATCTGTAATTAATTTCTGTAGTTACATTTGTAATTACACAGTTGACACTTCCCTTACACCTAACCCTACCCTTAAACTTACCCATCCCACCACACCTGTCCCTAACCCTACCCGTATCCCACCTCAATATCAGCTAAGGTGTTTTGCAACACAATATGAACACAGTAAGTACATTGTACTTATTTTTTTATGTAAGTACATAGTAGTTAAGGCCACCTAATATAAAGTGGGGCCACACTGATAATAAAAATAAATATAGATAATCAGTATATTAGAATGATTTTTTAAAGGATCACTGAAGTCTGTAATGATGCTGAAAATTCAGTTTTGAGTCACAGAAAAAAAAAACATTAAAAAATATATTCAGATTGAAAACATTTCTTTTGAATTGTAATAACATTTCACAATATTGCCATTTTTACTGTATATTTTATTAAATAAATGCAGCCTTGGTGACCAAATAAGAGACTTCTTCAAAAACATTAAAACTCAGTTACTCATTGAAGAAAATAAAGTAAAAAAGATGTTTCTCTTAAAACAGACGCAAATTAATCACTAGTCGTCATCTAGAATGCAATAAAGTGAGTGGAGTAGCTCAGATCATTCAATGAGAGTTCATATTGACTTTTGATTGCAGATTTAAAGGGATAGTTCACCCAAAAATTAAAATTTGCCCATGATTTACTCACCCTCAAGTCATGTATATGACATTCTTCTTTCAGACGAATATAATCAGAGTGAAAAAAGTCCAGGCTCTTCCAAGTTTTATAATGGCAGTGAATTGTTGTGTTGTTTTTGAAGTCCATAAAAGTGCATCTATCCATCATATAACTGCTCCACACGGCTCCGGGGGGTTAATAAAGGCCTTCTGAGCGAAGTGATAAGAAAAATATCCATATTTAAAACTTTATAAAGTAAATGATCTAGCTTACGCCAGATCGGAAAAAGCGTAACTGGTGTGCAATGTTGTCAGAACTGCAAGAAGCGCTACAGTTTATCCGGAAGTTGAATACGGAAGGTGATCTGGTGGAAGCTAGATAATTTACTTTATAAAGTTTTAAATATGGATATTTTTCTTACACAAATGCATCTCTTCGCTTGACTTGAGGGTGAGTAAATCATGGGCTAATTAAAATTTTTGGGTGAACAAACCCTTTAAGACATTTTTGAGATTGTTCTGAAACTCTAGAGGAGACACATGTGAGACTGCTAGAGTCTTTTTCTCAGAAGAAACAGGAGACTTAAGCAAAACTCTCACTCTGCAGAAATAGTCAAGACATTAAAGAGATCTCATCTGTGACTTTTCTGTTATTAACTGCATTAGGGTTTAGTCTGTGGTACCTTTGTAGAGATGTTGGTTTTACTAGCGAGTGAGTGAACCCTGCTGTGGTCATTTGACTAAATAAACAGATCTGCTGCCCAACCTCCTCTCCGTCTGGGACCCCGGAGACCGAAGCTTTAGCTTCATCCCTCCCTCACGCAGCTGTAAGAGCGACCACTACAAAACGCCAGATAATTGGACGCTGTTGCTCACACATTGAGAGAGAGACGAGGAGAGGCATACAGCGAGAAGTTAGAAAGGACGGAGGCTTTTCCTAGACATGCTTTTGATCTGACGTCCAGGCGTCTGTGCTGCTAAAGGTGAGAGATGTGAGTGGATTTAACTGTCATTCCCTTTCGATTCTGTCGTGTTTTACCATATGAGGTTTTGGAAAAATGCTGGCTTTTTGTAGTCTTAGTGAACGACAGTGGAAAAACAAAGCTGTAAAAGAAGCTGGTCAGCAGAATTGTGATATTTTCCAGAAGTTATATGGTTGCCAATTGTAGACTGAGCTTTGTTTTGAGGACAGACGTAACCATCTTACGTTAGTGAAGGGTAATGCGTGTTCTGCCATGAAGATGTTTATCGTTTTCATCCAGATGTGGGCTATAATAGACTGCCATTTGAGGGCTTGTGATGATTTCCATGAGACTTTTTCTGCTTTTATTTGGGAAAGGCTAAATTCTGCCATTTGTTTGTGTGTTAAACGCATTGCGTTTGAACGAGAATGTACCGAGTTCAGCGTGAGCAAACAAATCTCTGTTTTGCAGTCTGTGTTTGAACACCTTTACACACGGTCGTCAACATCGGTGAGACTTTACAGATGTTTATGAGGTGTTGTAATGCGGTGTTGTTCTCTGTGTGTGTTTATTTGAACGCTTCTGCTGTCATTGAAACTCTCTCTGTCTTTTCTCAGCAGTGATTGTGTGTGTCGTATAACAACATTTAAAGGCAGACAGCATACCAGAATCTAGTGGTGTATATTCATGACACTTATCATATGATGCTTACAAACATTTTGATAAAAACATGAAGCAAATGGTACATTGTTTATATCATTAAGATGAGCCTTTGTCCCCAAAAAAGCTTTAAAAGCTGTACAGAAAGCTCTTTATTTTAGTTTGATCTTAAACAGATGGATATGTGAATAAATGCATGAATGCACAGACAAACTATATATAGTACCGGTCAAAAGTTTGGAAACATTACTATTTAAAATTTTTTTTTTTTTAGAGATGCACTGAAATCAAAATTCTGGGCTGAGAAAATTTGCACCGAAACCGATGCACTTGGCCGAAAACCGAAACTGGAGCCAAAAATGGCTTCTTTTAAAAACATATACTATATATATAGTATACGTTTTTAAAAGAAGCCATATGGGACGGCTGCCTCTCCTTTATTATCAGCGCCACCCCGTCCCTGAAATCGGCGGCCTTCGCCAGTTTTCCGACTGGTGTGGGTGAGAGAGAGAGGAGGGGTGCTTAAATTATGAGAAATGGCAGCGAGTGATGAGGCACACCTGAATATCATGAAGCCGCTGCCTCATTACTGCTGGGGTCAAACCACGGATGGGAGGGGCGAGTGTCACATTCATTTTCGGTTTATGTTTTCGGCTGTTTTTTTAATTTCGGCCCGGAACCGATAATGCCATTTTCGGCCGAATATTTTCGGCAGCCGAAATTTCGGTGCACCCCTAGTTTTTAAAAATAAGTATCTTATTAAGCCTGCATTTATTTAATCAAAAATACAGATTAAACTGTAATATTGTGAAATAGTATTACAATTTAAAATAATGGCTTTCTATTTTAACATACTTTAAAAATATAATTTATTCCTGTGATCAAAGCTGAATTTACAGCATCGTTACTCCAGTATTACTCTTCAGTGTAAACATTTTTTGAAACCTGTGATACTGTTAAAAAGAACAGCATTTATTCAAAATATACATTTTTCTAACAATCTAAATCTTTACTATCACTTTTTATCAATATAACACATCCTTGCTGAATAAAAGTATGAATTTATTTCAAATAAAAGAAAGAAGAAAAAAAAATGGCTGACCCCAAAATTTTTAACAGTAGTGTATATTGTTACAAAAGATTTCTATTTTAAGTAAATGCTGTTCTTTTTTTGCTCTTTTTTTCATCAAAGAATCCTGAAAAAAAAGTACAACCGGTATTAAAAAAATATTGAGCAGCACAACTTTTTCCAATATTGATAACAAAAATCATTATATGATTTGTGAAGGATCATGTGACACTAAAGACCATTTAAAAATAAATGGATGGATGAATGCAGATATATATATAAACTGTCTGCATTCATCCATCCATCCATCCATCCATGCATCCAGGATATATATGTATAGCTGTAATGCCATCTAGATAGATAGGCAGACTTGTAAAAATGTCATTTTTAAAATAAGGTGTGCACAGTGTTTACAAAAATCTATTGTGCATGAATTATTTTTCACTGCAACCCAAACAACTACAGCCATTCAGAGTCGGCTGTGGTTCATTGGCAATGATGGTTATCTGAAGTGTAGGTCTTTGTATATATTTCGATCAGTCTGGGCTGTAAGTCACACAGATGTTCAACATCTGATCTCCAAGCTTTCCAAAGCTCTCATGTGTTAATGCACTGGTGCAGAAACTTCATGGTACAGCGTCCTAGAAAGTCCCATTACTCATGCGGTTCTCGTTCAACTCATTGTTGTGTCACAAGTTTCTGTCCAGTTCTTCTAGAACAGGCTGTTATTAGTCATGCGTGAGTAAGACATGAGTGTATGCGATATCTGCGATAGGGCTGTCAGGAGTGAAATCGAGTCGTGGACGTTGGGACGGACGGATCGCTCTATGACTGCTGCGTCACCAGCTGTTTCCTGGCCCCCCTCATCTGGTCCGCATACCAGTCCCATGAAAAATGTGCTCCCCATTAACAGCGGATGAGTGGAGCTCATGAACAGGGTCAGGCAGAACCGCAATGACCCCCGTGTGCTGACATGATCTGCTGCGCTGATTCACAAACACACAAAACACTTCAGAGAGTACATCTTTTGGTGTGTGGAATAGCTCATTTGCTGCATTTGTCCGCAGTGCTATTATTTAATTCAGAATTTTGCACTACATTTAATTGGCTGTGCACAATGACAAAGTTGTATCTAATAATAAAAAATAAATAAATAAAAAATATATATTATTCATTCATTCATTAGATCATTCAATCATTCGTTAGATCATTCATTCATTAGGTAATTTCTTTGTTCATTCATGATTAGATCATTAATGCATTTGGTCATTCCTTTGTTCATTTATTAGATCATTTATTTGTTCATTCATTAGGTCATTCATTAATTTGGTAATTCATTCATTCGGACATTCATTCATTTGGACATTCATTTATTAGGTCATTTCTTCATTAGGTCATTCATTCATTAGGTCATTCATTCATTCGGACATTCATTCATTAGGTCATTTCTTCATTAGGTTATTTCTTCATTCGGTCATTCATTCATTCGGTCATTAATTTATTCGGTCATTCATTCATTAGGTCATTCAGTCATTCGGTCATTCATGCATTAGGTCATTAATTCATTCATTAGGTCATTTCTTCATTAGGTCATTCATTCATTCGGTCATTAATTTATTCGGTCATTCATTAGGTAATTTCTTCATTCGGTAATTCATTCATTCGGTCATTAATTTATTCGGTCATTCATTCATTAGGTCATTCATTCATTCGGTCATTCATTCATTCGGACATTCATTCATTAGGTTATTTCTTCATTAGGTTATTTCTTCATTCGGTCATTCATTCATTCGGTCATTCATTTATTCGGTCATTCATTCGGTCATTCATGCATTAGGTCATTAATTCATTCATTAGGTCATTTCTTCATTAGGTAATTTCTTCATTAGGTCATTCATTCATTCATTAGGTCATTAATTCATTCATTAGGTCATTTCTTCATTAGGTCATTTCTTCATTAGGTCATTCATTCATTCGGTCATTCATTCATTCGGTCATTCATCCATTAGGTAATTCGGTCATTCATTCATTAGGTCATTCATTCATTCATTCATTCATTCGGTCATTCATTCATTCATTCGGTCATTCATTCATTCATTCGGTCATTCATTCATTCATTCGGTCATTCATCCATTAGGTCATTCATTCATTCATTAGGTCATTTCTTCATTAGGTCATTCATTCATTCGGTCATTCATTCATTCGGACATTCATTCACTAGGTCATTTCTTCATTAGGTTATTTCTTCATTCGATCCATTCATTCATTCGATCATTAATTTATTCGGTCATTCATTCATTAGGTCATTCAGTCATTCGGTCATTCATTCGGTCATTCATGCATTAGGTCATTAATTCATTCATTAGGTCATTTCTTCATTCGGTCATTCATTCATTCGGTCATTCATTCATTCATTCATTCATTAGGTCAATTCATTCATTCATTCAGGTCATTCATTAATTCGGACATTCATTCACTAGGTTATTTCTTCATTAGGTTATTTCTTCATTCGGTCATTCATTCATTCGGTCATTAATTTATTCGGTCATTCATTCATTAGGTCATTCAGTCATTCGGTCATTCATTCGTCATTCATTTATTCGGTCATTCATTCATTAGGTCATTCAGTCATTCGGTCATTCATTCGGTCATTCATTCGTCATTCATGCATTAGGTCATTCATTCATTAGGTCATTCATTAGGTCATTTCTTCATTAGGTCATTCATTCATTCGGTCATTCAGTCATTCATTCATTCGGTCATTCATCCATTAGGTAATTCGGTCATTCATTCATTAGGTCATTCATTCATTCATTAGGTCATTCATTCATTCATTCATTCATTCATTCATTCATTCATTCATTCATTCATTCATTCATTCATTCATTCATTCATTCATTCATTCATTCATTCATTCATTCATTCATTCATTCATTCATTCATTCATTCATTCATTCATTCATTCATTCGATTCATTCATTCATTCATTCATTCATTCATTGATTCATTTCTTCATTAGGTCATTGATTCATTCATTCATTCAGTCATTAGGTCATTCAGTCATTCATTCATTAGGTCATTCATTCATTAGTTAATTAATTAATTCATTAGGTCATTCGGTCATTCATTAGGTAATTTCTTCATTAGGTCATTCATTAATTCATTAGGTCATTCGGTCATTCATTAGGTCATTTCTTCATTAGGTCATTCATTCATTTGGTCGTTCATTGGCTCTGCACAATAACAATGGAGTTGAATCTAATCTAAAAATTCATTCGGTCATTTATTCATTCGGTCATTTCTTCATCAGGTCATTCATTCATTAGGTCATTTCTTCATTAGGTGATTCATTCATTAGGTCATTAGGTAATTCGGTCATTCATTCATTCATTAGGTCATTCATTCATTCATTAGGTCATTTATCCATTAGGTCATTCGGTCATTCATTAGGTCATTCGGTCATTCATTCATTGATTAGGTCATTCATTCATTCATTAGGTCATTCATTCATTCATTAGGTCATTTATCCATTAGGTAATTCGGTCATTCATTAGGTCATTTATCCATTAGGTCATTCGGTCATTCATTAGGTCATTTCTTCATTATGTCATTCATTCATTAGGTCATTCATTCATTCATTAGGTCATTTATCAATTAGGTCATTCGGTCATTCATTAGGTCATTTATCCATTAGGTCATTCGGTCATTCATTAGGTAATTTCTTCATTAGGTCATTCATTCATTAGGTCATTCATTCATTCATTAGGTCATTTATCCATTAGGTCATTCGGTCATTCATTAGGTCATTTCTTCATTATGTCATTCATTCATTAGGTAATTCATTCATTCATTCATTAGGTCATTTGGTCATTCATAAGGTCATTTCTTCATTAGGTGATTTATTCATTCGGTCATTTGGTCATTCATTATGTCATTCATTCATTAGGTAATTCATTCATTCATTCATTAGGTCATTCGGTCATTCATAAGGTCATTTCTTCATTAGGTGACTTATTCATTAGGTCATTCATTCATTCAGTCGTTCATTGGCTCTGCAGTCGGCACAATAACAATGGAGTTGAATCTAAAAAACTTTATTTTAACCCTCCTATTATCTTTGGGGTCAATTTGACCCCATTCAATGTTTAAAGTCTGTAAAAACACAATTGTCATATTTTTTTTTTCAGATTGAATGACTTTTCCTAATTTGATGGGGACAACTGTGTAAACATAAAATTAACATGACAATATTTTTCCAATGTCCTGCACACATTTTGTAGCATCGGTGTTCCTTGGGGTCAGTTTGACCCCAGGCTCTTTTAGCTGTATAAAACAGGGGACAAATCTAAATTTTACACTCATTTGTTTTGGTTGTTTTATTAAGGTCACTATAACATGCCATACTTTTATATATTCAGTATTATATTCAAACAACTTCCCTCTGTTTTAGGGCTCTAATCTAACCTAACCTAACCTAACCACACCTAGTATTGCGATAACCACTAGTAGTTCAAGTTATTATGTTCTCGCTCCCCACTTGAACGTCAGGGTAGACATAGTGCCGCTAATGTCATCAAAATGGTTCCAGAGCCCACCAGATATGCTGTCAGCCATAAATGACCTGAGACATAAACCTTTGTAAAAAAAAAAAATAATAATTTCTGGAGGTTTAAAATGCTGGGGTCAAATTGACCCCAGTGGGTAAAAATGTTACCAGATTTGAGGGTAACAGGAGGGTTAAAAATATATGTATTTATTTATCCATCCCTCCACCCTTTTCTCCTGTTTATATAATTTTTATATAAAGAGTCACTTTAAGTAATTAATTGGCAATCATTAAGAATAAAATGAGTGCATGTGGGACCAATATCATCTGTCATGGTATCATCATCAAAACTATTTCATGTTTTTCCATTTTATTTCTTTGCAAATTGTCCAAAAATCAAGGTATTAATGTGATATTAAGATATTACCGGGGTAAGGAACATAATTCAGATTTTAGTCTCCTTTGGTGCTCGAGCAGAAGTTTTCCCTCTCGTTCACTCAAGCATCTGTTTAATCTGCTGCATCCTGCGGTTAATGACCACTAATATTACAGCACAACGAAATAACGATGATCAACGACTATTACAAGAATGCAGAAAGAAAGAAAAATGATGCTATCTTCATCAGTCTAAATGAACTGCATTTCTGTCTTCTCTCTGCACTCAGTCCAAGTCAAACAGAGACACAGGGAGACAGTGTTTGGTTCGACTGGGAAATCGGGCTTAGCAGACCAAAGAAAATATTATAAGACCTTCTTTAGATTACTAGTTCTCTTTAAGACAGAAGTGTGTGTGTGTGCGTGCGCGCATTGGCAGTGTTTGTGTACATGACTGTTTGTGTTGTTTTTTCATTACTTCACTGCATTGCAAAGTTTTTTTTTTGTTTCCATGTCCACCTCTGCTGATTGTAGTGATCAATTTGGCAGAGCTTTTTGGATATTTCTATGTAAATGCAAATGTTTTTAGCTACACAAGTTTGATTTCAGGCATTGCTACATTGGTAAAAATGTCATTATAGATAGAACTTCTATGGTCAGTTTAGAAACTACAGTCATGGCAAAGTTATTTAAAGTTAGTTAGATCTTTGATTTGTTTATATCTTCTTGAATAAAAAACACATTCAGTTTAAAGCAACAGGAAAAATTATCACCCAATTGAGTTCAAAAGTTTGCTACCTTGACAATAATGCAATAGCTATGTTTTCAAACAAATATATGCAAATTAAACTTTTACAAAAATTGAAATATAACATAAAGCACAGTTTCCATCCCATGTGTTCTCACTTCCTGGAAAACTACCACAAAGTATCATTGCTACATGATAAGTGAATTGCGCATCAGAGCATGCAATAACAAATGCTGTCATCTTGTTTGGGAACCCAATTGTGTGGAGAGGTTATTATACCAAATAAATCTGATGTCAGATTTAGGATTAAGCATTTCAGAATAACTGATATTTGAGATGGTGTGCGATGAGATGGGTTAGTCCAGTTATCCAATCTGTTGAGTCAGTCATGGGAGTTATTTGTTGCTGTTGTTGTTGTACATCCAGGAATTTGTTTGATTTAAATGCATTTCCATCATAGTTATGTTGTCTTACAAAAAACCGTCCAAAACAAATATCCACTTCAGTTGGGCATACATTTTATGCACATTTTAAGATGTTGTACACATCTTGTCATTTCCATCTAGTTAAAAAATAAATAAATAAATAAATATATATATATATATATATATATATATATATATATATATATATATATATATATATATATATATATATTTATGTGTATGTGTGTGTGTAAAAGTACATGCATGAGAACAGCTAGTAATGCACATTAAGTATTATTTTGGGATTGCAAACTTGCAGAGCGTTGAGTAGTCATTCGTGTCTGTGTACTTGTGTCGAGTGTGTTTCTGGTCTTACGCTCATCATCTCTCCATCACCACAGGAATTCTACAGCCACTTCCTCATCCTTTATTTCCTTTCCTTCTCGTCGCTCTTGATAGCAGGCTGGTTGAACTGAGTCTGAGTTTGAGCTGTAATCATTTAAACCCGTCTCTCTCTTTGAGTGTTTCTGATGTGGGGGCATTTGACGGGCTGTTTGGAGGAATGGGGTTTGGTTTGATGAGTTCATGTTTTTGACTGTAATTGTGGACTGTATTACAGGGTTTCAGCAGGGTCTTAAAAAGTAAAAAAATTCAAAATAAAAATCTTAAATTTGCTGATGTTCTGAGTTCTAGGTCTTAAATAATTTTAAACAGGTCTTAATTAGGGGTGTGCACAAATATTCAATCTGTAATATTCAAAAAATAAAAATACTTTTCAAATTTTACTGCTTTGCTTTACTGGCTAAAAATGCAGTGAATCCAGGGTAAATACCACTAAAAATTGCAGTTATAACTAAATTTACTGGGTGGTGCTGTGGAGTGTGTTAAAGAGATAGTTCACCCAAAAATGTAAATTTGATGTTTATCTGCTTACCCCCAAGGCATCCAAGATGTAGGTGACGTTGTTTCTCCAGTAGAACACAAATTAAGATTTTTAACTCCAATCATTGCAGTCATTGCAGAGGAAGGCAGACAGAGACAGGAAGGTAGACAAGCAGACAGACAGACAGAGAGGAAGGCAGACAGACATACAAGAAGGCATACAGGCAGGCGAGCAGACAGAGAGACATGAAAGCAGACAAACAGACATGAAGACAGACAGACATGAAGACTGGCAAGCAGACAGACAGACATGAAGGCAGATAGACAGACAGACATGAAGGCAGGCAAGCAGACAGACAGAGAGGAAGGCAGACAGACAGGTAGGCAGACAAGCAGACAGACATGAAGGCAGATAGACAGACAGACATGAAGGCAGGCAAGCAGACAGACAGAGAGGAAGGCAGACAGACAGGTAGGCAGACAAGCAGACAGACATGAAGGCAGGCAGGCAGGCAGACAGTCAGACAGACAGACATGAAGGCAGGCATGCAGGCAGGCAGACAGTCAGACAGACAGACATGAAGGCAGGCATGCAGGAAGACAGATAGACAGACAGGTCTGTGATCTTCAGGAAGCCTCCGGACAGAGCTGAAGTTCAGTTATGGTAATGGACATTTGTTTATGACGTGCGCTGTAAGTGGTAGACCAATCACAACAGACTGGGCCATCTGGCCAATCAGAGCAGAGTAGGCTCGTGGAAAGGAGGGATTTAGAGAGACGGACTCGTCCATTGAGTCAGTTTGAGAATCATTGAACACTGGTAATGTGCAGTGTATTTTATGAGAAAAGGTTTTTTGACCGTTGATGCATGTTAACCTGTTGTTGGAGACAAACAAAATTAGGAAACTTTAAAATAGCATAATAGGGGCACTTTAAAAGAATACGGCAAATACTTTGCTGTCAGTCAAAAACACATAGAGCTACTGACGCTGTTAGACGTTGTGTTGTAGTACTTCATCGTGTCCTTAATGGCTTCAACGGCTGTGTTTGGGAAAGGGTCTGAAACTCCAGATGTGGCCAATAGCTTCAGGCTGCAGTTTTTCTCGGTTCCTCTGCATCCGGAACGGAACTTTCTGGCATTCTCTGGTGACATCTCTCTGGCTCCGAGTCACTCGAAGGCTGCCTGAAAAGTTATAAACATGGCCATAAAGTCAAAATTGTGCAGTGCTTTGGAGAATTACGAGAAACCGGGAGAAAAAAGAGGCGAACTTTAACTTGTGGAGTCGCCTGTTTAATGTGGGATGTTTCTAAATGCTTTTTTTCCATAACAATTCATCCTTAATGAGTTGAGAGGAGAGAACGGTTAATGTGAGTGATGCTGCCTCCCACATGAAACGCACTCGCTGCTCCTCCTCGCCACACTTATTTCAGCACTCCTCACAGATGCTTTTACAAACCAGCAGATTGAAACCTCAGACATGCTGTCAGCGTATACATAGCAAATAAAATTGGTGTAGAAACAATTTTCACTCCGAAATTGCTATTAAATTTTAATATTAATGACAAAAATGACAAGTAATGCATTGAATTAAACATGAAATTATTTAGTATTTATAAGATTTTCATGTAAAACATATTCTAATAATATGTTTTTTCAGTTTACATCAATACGGCATAAAAACAAACCTGACAGCTGACTGAACTCAGAGTATCTCGTCAGAATTCCCATAATTATGAGACAGCAACTTTCAGATGTTTTCTTTAGACAGAATCTCTTTACCAAAATGAATCTGTGCACTGCTTTATTGTTAATGTTTACGTTAATTCACCCTTGTAATCTCTTGCTAAATGTTGAAGAAGAGAACACATCATGAATGCACGGCTATTCATTTTATATATATATATATATATATGTATATATATAATGACATCACAATTATCAAAGGGGAGAAGCTTTATTAAAATCAATTTTCCCTCGCTGAAAAAGAGTTGGTGTATTGTCTATAAAATCTTTACTCAGAAATTGCTATTACAATAGAAATAATTACAAAGAAATGAAAAAATAACATTTAATTATACATTACATTTTGCTGTAGAAATACTGAATTAGTATTTTCTTGTAAAACATACTTTGTTTTATTTACAACATAAAAAAAGTGTATTATGAATTTGACAAAGATCTGAATGATTTTGACTAGTCAGAAAGTCTAGATGAACACACCAGTAGCCTTCGTATTCATAGTATTTACTTTTCTATATCTCTATATACATTTATTCCCTCTTTCATTCTATTATAATTAACCTCATCACACTACCAAAAAAGTACCATAGTACAAAAAACTTTTTTATTTTTATTTTGTTTTTGTTATTTGAAGTACCGTACTTCTTATCTATGGTACATAAATATGCTAATCATTTAGTACCATTATATATTTCAAACCTTCTCGACACTGAGCATTAAGGCATTTTGTGAGCGAAGCCTTAAAGTATGAATGTTAAAATGTTAAAAAGCTCTCACAGATTTTAATTTTCACTCACTGCCTTCAAACGCTATAATACACATCTTCTGAGAGCAATCGATTAAAAAAAATACTCAAAAAAGTGTTTTCCACAAGGCCAATAACTTTCTTTTTTTTCAGATACAGTAATTTGAGGGTAATTTGGTAGGTCAGTCAGAAAATAAAAAGTGAGAATACAGATGGTTGTTAGAGAGTGATGTCACTACATTATATATTTTACATGCTTTGAAAAGAAAACATTGGAGCCCCATCATTCAGCAATCTTGAATAATCCCACCTATGAACTTTGACACAGAAAGAAGAAAATCCTGCGGGTCTGCTGAGACTGTGTGTGGATTGGTTGTTTTAATTTTCATACACTCTTAAAGGGGTTATGACATGGATTTTACCTTGAGGTTCACTTAAAATGGTAATTAAGTTTTTTTGCACACACAAAAAACAAATATATTTAGCAGAAAAAAAAAATTTCAACCTTCATTCTGACAGTTTTTAAGGGGCGGATCCTTTAATGCTTGTCAGTAAACGGCCACTGTTTGTTATGATTAGCTACTGTCATTGCATAGGAAACAGTATCAACGCCCACTCGCTATTGCACGCAAGTAAGTGTTTTGAAAACATTATCCATATAAAACCGTCCTTTACAGACTGAGCATTATGAAATCATTTACTTACGGTTTGTGATGCAGCTAGTGTCAGATTCAATGCAGTCGACTGCTTCATCTTTCAACAAAAGTTTCTTTGCCAACTTTTGCTAGCTTTTCTTTGAAAAACAAAATGCTCCGAATAAACATATAATCCTCCGGCGCGATCAGGGACGCCATTAAAATACACCATCCACTTGTTTCCAACACTGGTATCCTTCTGGTGTCTGAACAGA
This sequence comes from Gobiocypris rarus, assembly GCA_023029165.1. Classification (NCBI taxonomy): domain Eukaryota; kingdom Metazoa; phylum Chordata; class Actinopteri; order Cypriniformes; family Gobionidae; genus Gobiocypris; species Gobiocypris rarus. The sequence goes on along the minus strand of CM040932.1, from coordinate 16,589,622 downwards.
GACACAGACGAACGGTTTAAACTGGACATATCAACGCAATCGTTCTTTAACTCTTTCATTTTTCCTGTTGACGACAGACTCGAGGCAAGTATGCCAGAATCTGAACACACATCTTTATACTGTATCCAGTGTAGAGAGCATCACTGATTATAATGGGTTCTGTTTGCATTTGATGCGATGCAACACTCACATCTAATGTAGGCATATGTCAGCCGTTAGTTGACTGAATACCAGTGGGCGGGGCCTATGTGAGATGACGTAAAACAATTTGTCTTTCCTCTGGAGGCAGTCATATGCAAATGTATTTGCCCGTGTGATGTCACAGATCCCACAATATCAAAATGAGCTGTTTTTGGACCTTAAATAAAAAATGCTTTGTTTATAATGAAGAGAATGTTTCAAGCTATGAAACTTACAGGATGTTTTAATAGTACAAAGACCACTTGTATGTCAAAAGAACAATGCAAATTTGATTTCTCATATCATGAACCCTTTCAACAAAAGGTTCTATATAGAACCTTAAAGGATTCTATTAGGTGCTTCATATATAGACCCTTTTAGGGTTACCCATAATGGGATTACTTTATGGATTTAGTTTTGATTAATACATTTTGTTTTAATTTATTTATTAAGCTCATAAGCATACTTTATCACTTGATAGTTTGAAATAACCAATTAACATTAAAGTATTATGCGATCATTTATGACATTTCTCCTTATATAGAACTTTTTTAACATAAAGCTTTCTTTAAAATTGAGTCAAGAATCCTAGGATTCTATACAGAATCCCATTGAAAGAGTGTACAGTATGTAGAAGATGAGAGCAGCTTACTTTAGTAGACATTATGTCTACTTGGTGTTGACCGAAGTTGAGGAAGAGAGTGATTGGAAAATATTTTGCTGGTCTCTTGTGGTTTTAGTTAGTGGGAAAACAAGCTAATCAAGTATAACCATGAAAAAGAGATGAACAGTGTTGGAGGAACAAAGTGAAAGAGCTACAGTCTGTACAGAAACTCCCTGAAATGCCTCAATTGTAGTCTTGAGTTATCTTCTGGGAACGAACACGTCACAATATTCCTCATTTAAATAATTCCCAAATGGGTGAGTTCGTTCGTAGTGTGTTAAAACTCAAGGTTATGGTGGGAGTGACATTTCCCAAACACTCTCAACCAATCACAACACATTGGTCCAGCCGACCAATCAGAGCACATTGCAATTTTTGGAAGGAGGGTTTTCATAGAGACAGGAGCTAAACAGAGCGTTACTGATAGACTGGGAAGAGAGGAGCTGCAACCGAGTCAAATATGTGTAAAATACTGTTGTTTGTTATTTTTTAACTTTCAACCATGAACACCTTTTCTAGTACAACCCGCTCCAAAAAAGGGCATAATAGGTTCCCTTTCAAACAGATGTAGGTTTGTCAATTCAGCCTTGAATGGTTTATTTCTTTTATAAAATGGTAGAACTCCTATATTCAATACATATTTTGGTAACACTTTACAATACGATCACATGAGTTAATGTTAGTTAATGCACTAGCTATCTGTTTATTGTTGGTTAATGTTAGCTCAGGTCCATTAAATAATATTAACATATACAACTCTTTCAACTAATTTAGATATTCTAATGTTGGCAAATGGAACTAAAGTGTTACCATAATTGTTATTATAATAACTAACTAACAATTTTCAGCCACAGCCAGTTATTGTAATTAGTTTAACTGTAAACTGTTTATAGATGCACTGCAAAAGGTTCAACCCGGTGCTCAGGTAGAGTTAAATAGTCTGTAAAAGGTGCTTTTGGGGTAGGGAAAAATCCAATGACTTCAAAAAAACGAAAAAAAAAAACAGGTCCCAGGCACTCAGTCAGACGTACAAATAGGAGAAGGAATCCTTTAAAAAGCCTTTATTTAGTATGGCTTAAATCATCTTTAAAAAAAAAATACATTTACAAATTTGTATTTTTTTTAAAGATGATTTAAGCCATAAATAAAGGCTTTTTAATAAATTCCTTCTCCTATTTTTACGTCTGACTGAGTGCCTGGGACCTGCCTTTTTTGAGTCATTGTTTATAGATGCAGTTTTAAAGATAGTGTTCAAAGACAATCCATATGAATGACTGAATTAATGTATTCTGTGATATATTAATATTGAATTTAGATTTAAATATAGATGTGCGGTTACTAGTGCATGTATTTTGTTAATTTACAACTCGATAAATGTGATTTATCCAATCAGATATTAGAGCCGAAACAGTCTGTTTCATAAAACAGCTTGAAATGGGAGTGGATGTTGTTCTGGACAGTGCGAAACTGTGCTCGGAATGCTTTATTTTTATGTTGGAAATCACAACAATGTAAGGGTTAGTTATGATGACAGAATTTCCATTTTTGGGTGATTTAACCTTTTAAATGGATTGAGGCAATCGGTTTCCCCAACTGAAATGACTTATCCTAACTCATGGGTTTTACAGTGTAGTGTAGTTTACTTCATATTACAGATCTTAACAAGATTCAACTAAGACTGCAAATTGGAGGTTTTTGATGTATCTGCAAACTCCCCCTAGAAGTGTTTTGTTGTTCCCTGAGGGAGTTGATGGGGGTTTGGGGATCAACATCACCGTCTCATCATCCCAGGGGAAAGCAGGGATAGAAAAAAGAAACGTTTATTTTAACAGGGACATACTGGATCAGTTTTCCCACAGCCTGTGCCAAAAGTTTAGCTCTGGGAGGGCTGATCCTAAAGCAGCGCCCACCTTTAATAATCGCTAATCGAGAACAAGAAGACGGGATGAGAGTTACGAATGTGTGTGCACACGTGTAGGACCTGGCCGTCTTCCAGACAGATAACCATCTCTGTGTTTGGCCCGAGACCATGCTGCTTTTTTCATAGCTAGCGATAAGAGCCTGTGAACCTTTTGTACTGTGAGATTAGATGTGATGAATGGTTTGGGGTCAGTCCTCTCGCTGCGGGATTTACTGCCAGTGTTCGTGGAGAGAGGGAAGTCCTCTTGAAGAACATTAGAGCTCCATAGGCTTTATGTATGTGCTGGTCATTGAATCTGCTGACTCCATCTTAAAGGTGTTTGCTCTGAGGAAGATGTTAAGAGGTGTAAAAAGATCTGAGAAACTGTTTAAGTTTAAGTCACTGAAATAAATTCTCAAAATCAATATATATTTTTAAAATGGAATATTATTAAGTTTATTATAAATGAATAACCATGCATCATTATTTTCATGTGCTCTTTAATCAAATCATCTTCTCTGATGATGTGTTTACTGGCGTGAGGGTGGGACAACCTGACACTCACATGAGATCCACCAATAGCAAACCACAACCATCCAATTCCGATGGAAAAAATTAAGTCCTCCCACCCTACATTTTTTTCTTGTTTGAGAAGCCATTTCAGTCGGATATGCATTACAATAGGGAAGAAATGACTATTGCAATTCTGTTTTTAAAGTGAAGATACTTTGTCAAACATTTTGTTAATTAAAAGTCTTAAGTACTTATCAAAAAACATTGAGTGAAAGTCAAAAAAGTTTCCAATTCAATTGAAACTAAAAATTGATTTTGAAAAGAAGAAACTGAGATTTTCTAATTTTGATTCATGCTATAGCAACTCCCTGGCAACAACCCAAAGCACCTTAGCGACAACCTAGCAACTGCTCAGCATCATGCTATCAACCCAAAATAGCATAGGAATTGGCAAGCAATGCTCTAGCAACCACCCAATGTCAAACAACCACTCAGAACACTTTGGCTACGGCATAGCAACACCCTGGCAACCATCTAGAACACAAATAAGAAAGGCTTTATTTATATAGCAGCTTTTTATTACAGTGTTAACAATAGCTGTGTCTCATCATTTAATTTTGAAGGCTGTGTCCTCCGGAGGACACATCCTGTGAAGGATGCAGTATATGGAGTGTCCTCAATCAGAATTAAACGAGTCCTTTGTAGGACACACAGGCAGGAAATATCACATTGCTATGCCAACACGTTCAGCCTCGTTGCGCTCTCACACCAGTTATATGAATGAAAATTATTTATAACTTGAAAATGACTATGAAATGTTTCTTGCCTTGACAGCAGTGTACTGTTCTAAATGTTTAAAACACACTAAACACTTGTAATCATGTTTACCACAACTATCTGTTTGAAGTAATACAGCTTAAAAAACAAGCTTGAAACTACTTACATTTAAACACTACATCTACGCTTGCATGTATATCTGGCGGTGGTGCCATTTTTTCAAATAATATAATAAAAAATGACGGTTGTTAATGGCGACGCAAAAATTTGTGGGTTATCTGCAGCAGCGAAGGATACACATCATGCACACTCCGAATTCCTGAAAAAGAAGGGAGCATTCGAAGGTCGCATTTGGAGTGTCCTATTTACTTTTTTAAAATAAGACAGCCTCATGACGTATGCAGCCTTTGAATGCGCCCTCTGGAGGACGCAGCCTTCCGAAATGAGACACAGCTAATGTTATGTAGGCATTCACAGAAAATAAATAAACAGACAAACAAGAAATGGAAAAAAATCCTCTAGTGATACCCTTTAGTGCATAGTTCCCATAATGTGGTTCAGTTGTACTGTCAATTTGATGTCTCATCACCACACGGAGGTGACAGCAGCACGCACACATTTATGTGTTTCGCAACATTTAAAGAGCTCCGGCTGTCCGAGGGGGATTTTCAGATGGTTTTATTCAAGTGTGTGCGCGTTATTCCTGGTCCTGGTCTGCATGTCTCTCACACACCCACGCTGAATCCATACACATGTTCCCGAACACACACAGGAAGCAGGAGGCCCTGCAGCTGAATGCAAAGAACAACATCTAAAATTGTTTCTTTTCTCAGTGCCTTTGTTTTTCTTTTTCCACTTTTCTTTCAAGGCTGTGTATGTTTCCCAGGAGCCCGTACAGAAGAACAGACAGCAGTTTTGGTGACTCCCCAAACTGGCTCCCACATCATCAGTGTGGCGCTGCCAGATGTTTAAGGAAAACAATCTCCCGTATAAAGATAACACACACACACACACACACACACACACACACACACACACACACACAGGATTTGTGTGATGGTTATTTTGATTGCCCGGTGAGATGCATCTGTTCTGTTTTGTGACAAAATGACACGTTTGAGAGTGTTAGCAGGAGATCGGGATGCTGGGAAGGGTCAGACGAGCACGCCGTTCCCATCCCAAAACCCACTCACACACACACTCTAAAGACACTACATTTGTTTATATAAGTAAACCAATATATCATATGATAGAGCTATTAGACTCAAGCATCACTATAACTAGTGTTCACTATGACTAGACTCTTGAGTTCAGACTGTAAGAAACTACCTAGCAACCACCCAGAATGCCTTAGAAACCACATAGCAAAACTGTAAAATGCTTACAGCATCTTTGAAGCTTCATAGACCCATTGAAGCTTCACAGACCACCCATTAAACTGTTACAGCACTGCTTAGAAAGCCTTTGCAACTGCATAGCAATTCACTGGCAACCACACTAAACACCTTAAAACATCCTAGCAACACTCTAAAATGCTTTGAATTCCTTAGCAACTGCATAGTAATGCCCTGGCAACCACCCAGAGTATTGTTAAAACTGTACAGGAACACTATAAATTGCTTAGAATTCCTTAGCAACTGCATAGTAACACCCTGGCATCCAACTAGAACACCTTAAAACCACACTGCAACACTCTAAAATGCTTAGAACATCTTCGCATAAGCGTAGCAACCCCCTGGCATGACCCAAAACACCTTAAAAGCTGCATAGCAACACTTTAAATTGCTTAGAAGACTTTAGCGCATGCATTGTAACGCCCTGGCATCCACCCAGAACACCTTAAAAACACATAGCAACACTATCAAATGCTTAGAACACTTAAGCACATGCATAGTAACGCCCTGGCAACCACCCAGAGACACATAGCACTATAAAATGCTTAGAATTCCTTATCAACTGCATAGCAACACCCTGGCAACTACCCTGAACAGTTATACTGTGATCTCACCTGTATTCATAAAGGATTTCTGCAATGTTGTATAGCTGGTGTTTCTGTCATACGTTAATTTAATGAAGTCATGAGTTCCAGACGAGGGTGGACGACAGTGATTTCTCTTGTATTCTGTAGCATAATTGTTTTAGCATGAGCTCTTTTCAGCGACCTGACGGCTTCTGCATGAGTCTGTGGTCTCTGACGCAGGTTGGCCACAGTGAAGCTTTTCTAGAGCCCAGAGATGTTGGCATGAAAAAGAGCCTGTTCTGACATGGACCTCAGCCTCATTTTGTCCTCTCTCTCTTTCCTTCAGAGCTACCGTTCTTTAGACTTTCATATTCTTCTTTTCCTTCTGTGTTTTTTAGCAAGTCTTTCTCTCTCTCCCTCTGAAAGGGTTTGATTCAGAGCTCTTTTCATTGCTGAGCTCCTTGGCAGCGAAATATTCCACCGTATTCATCTTGCCTTTTTTCAAATGTTATGTTTTTTTCTGGTGCTCTTGGTCCCACTGCAGCTTTCCGAGGATTCAGCACATTATAAAACTAGAAAAGTAACTGCAGCTCACAGACCTGATGCTTCTCATTTTAAAATAGGCTATTTTTATTTTCATTTTCATTGACTGTTTGATTCCTTCAAAATAGTCTTATGCATCTTCAGAAGGATTTAAATGATTCATTGACTCACAATCATGTGTATGCGTATGCATGACTCCTGGGGTCTCTGTGTGCGTCCCCTGTGTATCAGAGATCATGAGAAAGTTTCCAAGTCGTATCTGGGAATACACACTGGACAAACTCCTCCTAAAGCAACTATAACAGCACTCAAGGCTCCTTGTTTTTTTCTGTATGTTGCTCCTGAGGGACCAGCAGCATTTTATGAAGTATGTTTTTCCTCTGGCAGTATATTAGTGACGAGAGAGTCTTAATGGGCATCTCGCAGGATTTGTGTGGGATGGTTGATTTTTGATTGCTCCGGTGAGATAATGATGATAGTTTTAAGAGACACAACAGCACTTTATTACTTATTGCCTGGTTGGAAAATGTTTTCCATATAAAGTGCATGTTTTAAACAGTATTAGACCTAACAGTTGAACAGTAGAGTAAACAAATATACTACACGATTATGCAAATATATTCAAGTTTATGAGGGCAAAAGATCATTTCTTTCTGAAATCTGATTTATTTCATGAGGCAACACTTGAGATTTTTGTGTGTAATTGTGTGGCTTAAAATACCTATGATTAGATCACACTACCAAACATCTTTTACGAGTTAAGAACATTTCTCTAGATTAAGCATTTCACTCTTTTTCCAGCGACTCCCTCGAAGGATTCCTCCTCCGCTTTTTTCGCCCTCCACCTCTTCTCCGTGATATGTTCTTCCGCCCTCTCTGGTTTTTCCCACCCTGGTTTTGCACCCAGTGATCTAGCTTTAACTGTTTCCAGACCTCCTAAACACCCACCCCACCCCACCCATCCTTCCATTTCCACCCACAACAACCCCATCCAATCAACCTAGTGTCACTCACTCACTCACTCACACACACACACACACACACACACACACACACACACACACACACACACACACACACACACACACACACACACACACACACACACACTTTTTTATATGTTGGTGCCTTCTGACCTATGACTGACCCCCTAGAACACCTTAAAAGGGATCAGATCTCTCACAATTAGACAGATCCTGAAACTTTAGTGTTTATTTGTGTTTTCAGAAGCACTGTAAGACACTCGCAGGCTTTCTATAAATAGTGCTCAAGTCTTAAATATCCCCAAACTTTGTTATTGAGGTAAGTCAATCCTTACTAGTGCTATTGCAGAGGTATGATGTGATCAAACCAAAATATTCAAAGTCATCCTGCAGCTTTTGTGTTTGAACGAATTTTTTCGCACATTGATTGATTTACTTCATTCACTCTTGAGTTGCTTAAATTTTTGATTCCTTATATTGATTGATTGATTCATTCACTCACACATTCATTCATTTATTGATTCTCACATTGATTCATTCATTCACTCTTGCATTGCCTAATTTTTTGATTCGTCACATTGATTAATTTGTTCATTCACTTACTCACACATTCATTCATTTATTGATTTGTTTGTTCATTTACTCATGCATGCATTCAGTTATTGGTTCTTAAATTGATTTGTTAATTGTTTGTTTATTCGTTCAATATTAATTTATATTTTGTTTTTAATTCTTTATTTGTTTGTTTATATCTATATAAATGACACCTTATTATACATTATTAATACAATTTTTATGAAGCTGTTGTTTTATTGGGAAGCTCATTGTGACCGCAGTAGATGCCAGTGAATGTGCCGCAGTGAAAAATGCAACAATAACAGCGTTTGTGAAACATGCTTCTGTTTGTGTGCAGTCAGGCATGTGTGTCCCTCTCTGAAGCCTGTGTGAGAAGCGGCCCATGTGTTATTCCACAGCGATGGGCACACAAGCAGCACATCCAGTCAGTTGAATGCAGATATGCAAGAAAATTATCCAAGATCATTTCATGGAAATATAGTCAGGAACTCTTTGTATATTCTGTCATGAGTTTTTAAAAGGACTTCGCTTGAGTAATATGACATACTGAGGAATATTCTCTTTTGTAAAAATAAATGTTGAGGTAAGTTGAGGAAGATTGCTGTTTCCTTTGGCTTTGAGGCGAATCAATCCTGAGTTGTTTTTCCTCCGTCTGCAGAGTCTAAACGTGTCCTGCTCTGGAAGACAGCATGAAGAGTTTCACCATCAGCCAGTTCCAACTGACTGCCATGACAACAGGTAACAGACTAAACAAACCCCAAAATAATGACTTAACCAAATAAAGCCGACCTAAAGCTCCGTATATTCATGCTCTTATGTGTTTAATGTACAGAGCTTTTTATTGCTTATTTTAAACTTTTGGTTATTTAAAACGATCCAAATTCAATTTTTCTACAAAGTTACATGAAGATACATTGTAACTTAAAAAGCTGTTTTAAGGCAGGACAGCTGGCAGATATCATTATGCTTTCCCTGTTGATTAATCACAGTATATTAAGACAAATGCTTTGCATGAAAAGTAGGGCGATCAAGCAATTATAATTTTTAATCTTATTAATTACACAAATTACATTAATCTAATTAATCGCAGATCAAAATTGGCTGAGAATTTAGCCCCAAAAGATGATTTAAAGGGGTACTGATGAATGTGTATTTAAATTGGTTCATTATAGTAGAAATGTGAAATTATTTTATATGTTGGTGCCTTCTAGGCACTTGCTTCACTGCCCTACGAGGCCACTCCCGCCGGTTACATCACTTGCCCACTGCAGCAGCACTCCTCTGTTGTTTAGATTTTTATAGTAACAAAATAATTTAGTTCAGTTAGAGCAGCACACGAGCAACGAGAGTCACAGTGCAGCAGGATGTTCACATCAAGAGAGCGAAGAGCTGACGGAAGATGATCACGGAAGATTTGGTTTCAAAGTTGGTGTAAAAGCGCATTTTCATTAAGAATAAGAGGCTTGACACTCAATCGATCACTTATAATATATTGAACAGACATGTTCAGGTTTTAATTGTAGCTTCTGGAATTTAAAAATAATTTCACATTTCTGAAACTAAAATGAGTTCGGCCGCCCCGGAATTCATTCACGGCCACATAGTCATTCACAGTGTGTGTGCACTGCCGCATTTTCAGTTCATGTCTATGGAAGCATGAAAAGTAATTTTTTATTACAACATTATTTTTACACATAAACCTTTTGGCTTCAACAGCCATGAGGACGAGTAAATGAACAATTTTGGGTGAACTATTCCTTTAATGGGGTTTTTATTAATATGGAAATATTAATACATTTTTTGTTTTTGATTTTGTTTTTTTAATGAAATGTTACTCTAAATAAGAAACTAAAACTGCCTGTTGTGCTCTGGGTTTGTAATATTTCAATTTTATGAACTGTACATGAACTATGTAGGGTACATGCTTTTGAGTGTGTAGCAGAAGAAAATTCTAGCTTTGGGACATACTTCTGTCATAAAATAGCGTATTTAATGGTTACATCCTGTCACCGTAAACTGGCATGTCAATCATCTTGTCACAGTTAAAATCCTCCACTTTTAATTTGATTTAATTTCCCAGCATGGGCAGTGTCTCAGAACAAGCTACTTCAGATTCTGCAGTGTGACGTCACACTGCAGAGGCCCCGCCCCACACGTTGATGGACACTGACATACTAGCACAGACCTCTCCTCAGAGAGCTGTAGCTGAGCTGTTGCAGATAAAATATAATACTGATAACATTTAATTAAATATTTTTTATCAGCTTAAATGTTGATTATTAATCACTCAAACCCCTTAATCTAAACCTCTCTACTTAACCGTTGGTCGGATTCTAGTTTTTAGATTTTCTTTTCTTTTTTTGTTAGTAGAACTGATTCCTTCCCCAAAGCACATTGGTTGTGGGCAATATTAGCCTTTATAGTGTGCACTTATCCACACTTCGAAAATCTACCAGAAATAGAAGACCATCCGGGAACTTTTGACATACTCTTTTCAACATACTATGGTTTGGGACACACTTATTTTAATCTCACATACTATTTAGGATGGATAGTATGCACATTAATTTGATTCGTTCCAACACCTGATTCATTCAGGAATTGAAGGGTTACTTCAGCGATTAGCATTAAGCTTTGTATCAGTAGAAACCCAGGAGTATATTCGAAAGATCGTACTTTCCCCCCTCATATGACCCTGAGACGAGAGTATTATGTATTTTATTTATGGAAAAATTCCTTCGATGACGCAAAATGACGATCATCGGAGGAGTTTTTGTCCAGAGGCTAAAGACTACAGCCAGCAGAGGACGCTATTTCCACATGTTTTCAACATCGCACTCAGAGCACTCGGCTTGGGAGCTGCGGAGATTCATGTAAACGGAGCGGTGGAGAGCAAAGTGAGTGTTTCAACTTTTCAAACGAATTCCTATGAAAGTTAAGCTTCCAAAGACATGACATTTTTTTTTTTAATTCACAATGGCTTTAGGAATGTAATCAAATTAATGTGTGTTAAATCTAATCAGCCCTAGTTAACTGTAAAACCCTTCAGAATATAGGTAATGAATGTAATCTCAATCTCATGAATGTCCTCCTGCTCTTGAGTTATTGTGACTGACTTGACACTCAATCGACTCACTTATAATATATTGAACAGACACGTTCAGGTTTTAATTGTAGCGTCTCTAACTGAACTGATTTTATGAAAATGAACGCGGTGGGCAAGTAAACCAGTAAGCCGTGCCTAGAGCAGCCTCGGGTAGCGAAGTGCATTCTGGGAATTGTTGTCTTTCATCCCCATACATTTTCTGTGTTTTCTCAGTCTAGAAGGCACCAAATTCAAAAATAATTTCACATTTCTACTACATTAATGACCGAGTTTAAATAAAGATTCATCTTCCCAGCGCTGAAGTACCCCTTTAAGTAAATGGCTCTCCTTATGAAAGGGCCATTGAATCATTGGTTCTTTCGGTCTAAACGTGGATTTATTCAGAAATGAAACACTGCTGTTGTGCTCTGGGTTTGTAGGTAATATTTTCAATTTTATGAACTGTACATGAACTATGTAGGTCTGGGGCAGGTGCGTTAAAAATACATTAAAGGGCACCTATTCTGCAAAATTCACTTTTATAAGGTGTTTGAACATAAATGTGTGTTGGCAGTGTGTGTACACAACCACCCTATAATGGTATAAATCCACCCACTCATTTTTTTTTTATCCCCATAAACCATAAGCAGTGTCTCAGAACAAGCCATTTCCAGATTCCTGCAGTGTGACGTCACACGCTCTGGTGTGTGCTCTGATGTGTTCACAACGGTGACAATCCACCCTTGTGCCTGGTAAGTAACTATGTTTATCTCCTCGCCAGAGCATTAACAGCAGCATTCAAGTAAGAGATGTGTTCTTATTAAAGCTACTAAAGTTCAGTCAGTCAAGAGCAGTGAGTGAATTTCTGTTTATCTTCTGTTGTTTGATAGAGAAGTAGTCTAGCGATAAGGCTTTAAAACGCATGCAGATGATTATATTTCATGATGATGAAGAACTGCAATGTCACATGAAAGTGTCTGCGATAGAGATGATCATTAAAACAAACAGATATCATGTTTCTGTTTTCATTCGCGTGTTCACTGCTGTGAATGAGATGTGTAGGCTCCGCCCTCTCAGGTGGGGAGCCGCAGCTCATTTGCATTAATGGAGCCACGCACAGAACCGCTCATTTTTCTTTAACCCCAAAATTGGCATTTTCAAAATGGTATATTAAATGATCTGTTAGGAATTTTGAACTTAAAACTTCACAGGCACACTCTGGGGACACCTGAGACTTATATTACATCTTGTAAAAAGGGGCATAATAGGTGCTCTTTAAAACTTAATAATTTTAACACATTATTTTCCCCCATAACTAATTAATCAAATTAATGTGTTAAATCAACAGCCCTAGTTAATAGATTTCAGAAATGTGATGTTTAAATATCCAAATGATGCATTATTTAATTAATTAAAAAAATTTGATTTCTTTTTTTATCACTCCATAAATTAGTCAACAGCAAGTACATACATTTTTTTTTAATTCACAATGGTTTTAGGATTTATCGCTCTCATTGATTTGTTTGTTTATTGACTTTCACATTCTTTCATTAGGAAGGAATAAACTGTAAAAGTTCACATGCTAATTGGTTTTGTAATTAAAATCTACAAATGCAAATAGATACAATTTAATAAAATTAACACTTATTTTGGATGTTTTCTCTTCACTAGTCTGTAGTGTCTTGAAAAATTACCTATAAATCTTGTCAATCCCAAGAATCTTATGAAGAAACCTGATATTAAAATAATTCCTGCACATCTTGAGTTATTGTAGAGCAGTAGAGAGTGAAGTTTTACTAATCTGAATAGGCTTTATGCTGAACGTCACATGAACAAACAGGAAAACTGTTTTCGCATTGGCTTGTTGGAGACAGTGTTAAAGTCAGTACAAACTGATGCAATATTTACGGACTTTAAGGCAATCAGCTAATCTAGCTAGTTCTTTTTATTGTTCGAGTTTGATTTAGATATCTAAATGTTGGTGAGAAGAAGAAAAACAAAAACTTTTAGATATCAATCTGCATATGTGATGGACATTTGGTTATGCTCAACTTTGCCTGCTCCTTTAAAGGCATCTTGGGTAAACAACTCTATACAAAGCACAAGCACACACAAATGGCCTTAACCGGAAGTGATTCAACCTGTTTTACAGAATATGAAAGTTAGTTGCGCATAACCCCCATTCTGGTTTGCTGGTGTTGTGCGTGCAGGTTTGGTTCTGCTCTGTCTGGGATGTTCAGGTCTGGAACTCAATCCCGGCATTCCACGAGTCATCCTTTCCATCAACTCCTCCTTCACCATCACCTGCTCTGGCTGGAATAACGTCACATGGCACTTCAAGCGGGAGGAGAATGTTCCGGTGTTCCACACCGAGATGCAAAGTCCCACCTCCAGCGTTCTCAGTCTGGAGCAGGTGACGTGGAGTCACACCGGGGTTTATGTGTGCTCTGAGAACGGGACAGATGACACCAAAGAGGTGACCGTCTTTGTGCCTGGTAAGGACATCAGTGTGTGTTGGTGTTAAACTCATGGAAATATTAAAAATTGGTTCATTAATACTGATAGAGTACAAGGCAAGTTATATTTGAACATTTTAATATTGTTAAATGTTAACATTGAAAACATTGATGTTTTTGTGTATTTTGTCACTCACATATTCATTCATTTGTTGTTTCATTCACTTGTGCATTTATGTATTTATTTTCACATTGATTTGTTTTCTCAAACATTCATTAATTTATTGATTCTTACATTGATTTGTTTGTTCATTCACTCATGCATTAATTTACTCACTCACACATTCATTTATTGATTCTTACATTGACTCTTTTGTTCATTTACTCACATATTAATTTATTGATTATTACATTGACTCTTTTGTTCATTCACTCACATATTAATTTATTGATTCTCACATTGATTCGTTCGATCATTCACTCACTCATGCAATTATTTACTCTTTCACACATTAATTTATTGATTCTTACGTATTCATTTTTTTAATCACTCACACATTAATTAATTTATCGACTCTCACATTGATTTGTTTGTTCATTGACTTTCACATTCTTTCATTTATTGATTCACACATTAATTGGTTTGTTCATTTACTCCACTCAAGCATTCATTCAGTTATTTAATTTCTTACATTGAATTGTTCGTTCATTCACTCATGAATTTATAAATTTATTGATTTCTACACTGATTTTTATTCCATTTGCATTGATAGCTTGTTCATTCACTCACACATTCAAGTCAAGTTAAGTCACCTTTATTTATATAGAACTTTAAATAATACAGATTTTTTCAAAGCAGCTTGTAAAGCATACAGTGATAAACCTGAAAATAATGATCAATGATGCAAACAGAATTCAATTCTGCTGTAATTCAGCTCTAAAGAGATAATAATGTCATTGTTTAACTGAAGTCAGCTCAGTGTTGATTCAGTTCAGTTCAATAACTCTGTAAAGTTCCTCAATTATGAAATGAGTTCCATTCGGCTATAAAGCAGCTCTGCAGAAAACAGTGATGTCGTCATTCACTCATTTATTGATTCTTCAATTGATTTGTTCACTTACACATTCATGCATTTGATTCTCACACTCATGCATTCATAAATTTTTAGATTTTTCATTCACAAGAATCAAAGAGGCTCATTCTGTGTTACGCAGCACGCTTGAGCTTCAGCAAGAACCAATGAGGTTCATTCTCGTGTTACGCAGCACGCTTGAGCTTCAGCAAGAACCAATGAGGTTTATTCTCATGTTACGCAGCACGCTTGAGCTTCAGCAAGAACCAATGAGGTTTATTCTCATGTTACGAGCACGCTTGAGCTTCAGCAAGAACCAATGAGGTTCATTCTCATGTTACGAGCACGCTTGAGCTTCAGCAAGAACCAATGAGGTTCATTCTCATGTTACGCAGCACGCTTAAGCTTCAGCAAGAGCCAATGAGGTTCGTTCATTTGTCTCAGATGACTCAAATGAGTCATTAGTCATTATCCAGTAAGAGTATAGAGCTATAAAATATGAAATACAGAATGAGAAATGATTGAGTGCACATTGTTTACATTGTGTATGTGTACATTTTAAGATTTTGAGATACTTCAGCAAAGGTTTGCTCGCCATCTAATCTCATTCTTGTTTTCCTGTATAAATATTGAAACATTCTTAAATAGAAATTTGAGTTTCAACAAGAACCAATGAGGTTCATTCTCATGTTACAAGCACGCTTGAGTTTCAAAAAGAAAATGAGGTTCATTCTCATGTTACACAGCACGCTTAAGCTTCAGCAAGAGCCAATGATGTTCATTCTCATGTTACACAGCACGCTTTGAGCTTCAGCAAGAACCAATGAGGTTCATTCTTTTTTGAGCTTCAGCAAGAGCCAATGAGGTTCATTCTTGTTACGCACGCTTTGAGCTTCAGCAAGAACCAATGAGGTTCATTCTCATGTTACCCTCCTTTGAGCTTCAGCAAGAACCAATGAGGTTCATTCTCGTGTTACGCAGCACGTTTGAGCTTCAGCAAGAGCCAATGAGGTTCATTCTGTGTTAAAGCAGTTTGAGCTTCAGCAAGAACCAATGAGGTTCATTCTCATGTTACACAGCACGTTTGAGCTTCAGCAAGAACCAATGAGGTTCATTCTCATATTACACAGCATGTTTAAGCTTCAGCAAGAGCCAATGAGGTTCATTCTCATCAGCACGTTTGAGCTTCAGCAAGAAAATGGTTCAGCTCAAGCATTTGAGCTTCCACAAGAGAATCAATGAGGTTCATTCTCATGTTACGCAGCACATTTGAGCTTCCACAAGAGCCAAAGAGGTTCATTCTCATGTTACGCAGCACATTTGAGCTTCAGCAAGAACCAAAGAGGTTCATTCTTGTGTTACGCAGCACGCTTTGAGCTTCAGCAAGAACCAATGAGGTTCATTCTGGTGTTATGCAGCACGTTTGAGCTTCAGCAAGAACCAATGAGGTTCATTCTGGTGTTATGCAGCACGCTTTGAGCTTCAGCAAAGAGCCAATGAGGTTCATTCTCATGTTACGCAGCACGCTTTGAGCTTCAGCAAGAGCCAATGAGGTTCATTCTTGTGTTACGCAGCACGCTTGAGTTTCAGCAAGAGCCAATGAGGTTCATTCTCGTGTTACGCAGCACGTTTGAGCTTCAGCAAGAGCCAATGAGGTTCATTCTCATGTTACACAGCACGTTTGAAGTTTCAGCAAGAACCAATGAGGTTCATTCTGGTGTTATGCAGCACGCTTTGAGCTTCAGCAAGAGCCAATGATGTTCATTCTGTGTGTTACACAGCGTGTTTGAGTTTCAGCAAGAACCAATGAGGTTCATTCTCATGTTACACAGCACGTTTGAGCTTCAGCAAGAGCCAATGAGGTTCATTCTCATGTTACACAGCACGCTTGAGCTTCAGCAAGAGCCAATGAGGTTCATTCTCCTGTTACACAGCACGCTTGAGCTTCAGCAAGAGCCAATGAGGTTCATTCTCGTGTTACGCAGCACGCTTTGAGCTTCAGCAAGAGCCAATGAGGTTCATTATTGTGTTACGCAGCACGCTTGAGCTTCAGCAAGAACCAATGAGGTTCATTCTCATGTTACACAGCACGCTTTGAACTTCAGCAAGAACCAATGAGGTTCATTCTCATATTACACAGCACGCTTTGAGCTTCAGCAAGAACCAATGAGGTTCATTCTCATGTTACGCAGCACGCTTGAGCTTCAGCAAGAACCAATGAGGTTCATTCTCATGTTACGCAGCACGCTTGAGCTTCAGCAAGAGCCAATGAGGTTCATTCTCATGTTACGCAGCACGCTTTGAGCTTCAGCAAGAACCAATGAGGTTCATTCTCATGTTACGCAGCACGCTTGAGCTTCAGCAAGAGCCAATGAGGTTCATTCTCATGTTACGCAGCACGCTTTGAGCTTCAGCAAGAACCAATGAGGTTCATTCTCATGTTACGCAGCACGCTTGAGCTTCAGCAAGAGCCAATGAGGTTCATTCTCATGTTACGCAGCACGCTTGAGCTTCAGCAAGAGCCAATGAGGTTCATTCTCATGTTACGCAGCACGCTTTGAGCTTCAGCAAGAACCAATGAGGTTCATTCTCATGTTACGCAGCACGTTTGAGCTTCAGCAAGAGCCAATGAGGTTCATTCTCATGTTACGCAGCACGTTTGAGCTTCAGCAAGAACCAATGAGGTTCATTCTCATGTTACGCAGCACGTTTGAGCTTCAGCAAGAGCCAATGATGTTCATTCTCATGTTACGCAGCGCGTTTGAGTTTCAACAAGAACCAATGAGGTTCATTCTCATGTTACGCAGCACGTTTGAGCTTCAGCAAGAACCAATGAGGTTCATTCTCGTGTTACACAGCCGCGTTTGAGCTTCAGTAAGAACCAATGAGGTCAAGCAGGTTCGTTTGAGCTTCTGTTTGTGTTCGTTGATCAATGTTTATATGTGAATAAAAGCCTAAATTAAATTTGTTCATCATAAAAAGAGTGTGTCCCTGAAAATTCTGACTGAACTGCTCAATTCATATGGATTAATTTTTTCAATCCCTTTATGAACTTTTTTGAGCGTCAATGTGGTAGTTGAGTAGCTGTAAATGGAGGGACAGAAAGCTCTCAGATTTCATCAAAAAGATCTTCATTTGTGTTCTGAAGATGAAAAAAAGTCTTACGGGTTTGGAACGACATGAGGGTGAGTAAAAAGTCTTGTTTTCTGAAAAACTAATTAAACTTAATTGAGATTCTGCTTTAAACAAGAACCATTTTTTTTCTTGTTTTAAACAAAAACGTACTTATTTTTTATACATTTTTCAGTAAACAAGACTTAATATCTGAATTCACTTTGCTTCTCAAGTATGTGCATCTTGATTTAAGAATGTTTAACATTCAAAAACAAGACAAAAAATGTTCAGTGTAATAGAAATTATTGAGATATTTGTGATTTTTTCTTTCTTTCCTATACATGTCTGCTAATGCCTTAATATTACAGACATGTATGACTGTATTTAGCATCGATTTATCAACATTAAATGAGATTATTTGCTAAATGAAGCTGTTTTGAGTTAAAACATTCACCATTTATTTTCATAGAATTTAGAAGATGGTTAAAAGATGAAGATAGCCCATGTGTTACACATCTGTTCTCCTCCATTATCTTTGTCATCATTGATTGTCATCAGTTGATTCGTTTTCTGTCAAACAATAGCCGTTTTTGTTCTTTCTTTTGCACACATGTTTTTAGCTCCCGAGGCTCTGGATCCCTACATCAACGCCTCCAAAACAGTCCTGAAACAGGGCGAGGCGCTGAACGTTAACTGTACCGTTCACGGCGTGCAACTCGTCTTCTTCACATGGGACTTTCCCAACAAAGATGTGAGTGGGCTGAAAATAAATTTCTTTGTTTTCATTATTTTTCCATTCAAGCACTTAGAGCTCCCGTGAGAAGGTCCACATGTTGAAATAAGCTCAAGATGTGCGGCCACACCTCTCCCCTGGCCATCTTCAGGAGGAACACGTGTTTTTATTAAGAGCTAAATCAAAAAAGAAGTAAAATACCAAAAACAAGTTAGTAGCTGTAGTTTATGCACATCAGCAGAATCAATATCACATAATTTGAGGATTTTAATATCTAATCATTCTTAAACACCCCTGTAGCCAATAATTTTATCTCTTAAAGGTGCAGTGTGTGAATTTTAGCGGCATCTAGCAGTGAGGTTGTGAATTGCAACCGCCCACCGCTCACCCCCCTCCCTTTCGAAGCACATAGAGAAGCTACGGTGGCCGACACAGGATAAAGATGAGAGTGACTAGCGCTCTGTAGAGAAGTTTGTCCATTTAGGGCTACTGTAGAAACATGATGGTGCAAAATGCTGACTTCACTGTAAGGGGACCTGCAGTGTTTGGAGATAGAAATGGCTCATTTTAAGGTAATAAAAACGTAACGGTTCATTATGTAAGGTCTTTATACACCACTGAAAACATAGTTATGTATATTATATTGCATTTATGTCAATAGATTCTCATAAATACTACACACTTCACCATTAAAACTAATCTTAGATCACCAAAATTACATATTTAAATATTTTTCCCTGCGAAAAAAACACTTCATGCCTTAAAATAGCTTGAATGTAACTCTACGTCCTTGTCTCATTTAGTTGGAACCATGAATATGCTAATTAGCCCCGCCTCCAAACAGAATACCTGATCCACTTGGTCAAAATTACTGTAGTAAACGCTGTACAATGGCAAGTGGAAATACTGGTTAAAGTGCGAGTCAGAGATTCGAGTTTCCATCTCTGGTGTGTATACAAGAGCAAATATTGTCTCAATGGAAAAGTACATTTCTGACACTTATGCAAACCCCAATTTTTTGACACTCAGGCAGGGGACATTGAGCCCTTGACTGATGTCCTGTCATCCATGAGCATGCGGTCCTTTCTCAACATCACGGACATCTCGCTGGCCAGATCAGGACAGTATGTTTGTCACGTGCGTGAGAATGTGGGGGAACACATAGCTTCAGCCAGTATTAACATCACTGTTCTGGGTAAGACCTGCAGGTATCACACACACAATGTATCAGATTTACATTATTCTGTCTATGACTGCATATAATACATTTTGGCTACTTGAATCAGTGAAGGTCAGCCCCAGGGTTATTATAAGCTGTAAAAATTGATTTAAAATAAAGCGAAGAATATTGGAGTATATTTTACAAGAAAATACTACTAATTCAGTTTGTAACTTGCCATTTCTTTGTAATTATTTTTTTTAATTATACTAACAATTTATGAGTAAACATTTTCAAATTTATTTCAATGTAGTTGTAAAACATGCAACACTTTTGTTACTTGAAATTAAATTTTAACTGAACTAAAAATGTATAACAATATATTATGTAATTATTTTGTAAAAATGTTTATTTTAATATTAAAATGTATTATTATTATTAATTATGATTTGTATTATTTTATTTTTAATTTTTTATATAACATTTTCATTTAGATTAGCTTAATTTATTAAAAATAACATTATATATATATATATATATATATATATAGAGAGAGAGAGAGAGAGAGAGAGAGAGAGAGAGAGAGAGAGAGAGAGAGAGATGTATTAAAATTATATTTGCTATATTATTTAATTGTTTTGTATACTTTAAAATGTTATTATTAATGTTATTATTTTATTTTTTAATGTTTTTTACAACATTTTCATTTATATTAACTTGATGTAATAAAATAACTAAAACTGAAATAAAAATGTAAAAATATGTAGACTTAACAAACATAAAACAATATTTACTATATTATTTGATTATTTTTGTATAATTTTTATAATTGTTATTTTTTCTTTTTTTTTCAACATTTTCATTCAATATATAGACGCATCATTTTTTAAAAGTGATATAAATGCAAAAAAACACAATAAATAACTAAAACTTTTTTAATAAAAACTGAAAATATAAAAATTAAAACTAATTCAAAATATTCATAACCTATAATGGTATCTCAATGTTAAAAATAACACTGGTCAGTATGATTTCTGCAGTTTTCTGGTAAATCCATCTGATGTGTGCATGAGCTGAGGAATCTGGGTGGCATCTTTTCAATGATGCTTTGACGCACACGCTAATTAAATCAACATCCGTCGCTTTAAAACAAGCCCTCAGTCTCACAGCGTCTCCTGTGATGGAAAACTGGCTCTGATTTTGCCCTCCGTCACGCTGCGTGTGAATGCAGACCTTCTGCTGAAGAGAGTATGTTATGTTTATGTATAACATTATGAAACCACAGCGTCCAAACAGCTGTACACAGAACCTCTTGAGGAACGCTGCAGACGAGCGTCAGAGGAACTGAAGTAGATCAATGCAGATCTTTGTTAAAGTGTCAGCAGCACTTGCACACGCAGCATTTTGCCTCGACACACAGGATGCAGCGACTGCAGCAACGTTTATAAAGAAAGTGCTTTTAGCACCTGGACATTTAGATTATGATCAATCAGCCGTAAGTGAGAACACACTTATGGAATATTAAATAGATTATGTAAGAAGATGAGCAAGCTCTTAGGATGTCATAGGTTTCATCATTTGGCTTTAATACTAGTTTGGCATCGGTAGGATTTTATTTAATGCTTTTGAAACGTCTCTTCTGCCCACCAAGGCTGCATTTATTTGATCAAAAATACAGTAAAACAGCAATATTGTAATATATTTTAAAATGTAATTTATTCCTGTGATCAAAGGCGAATTCTCAGCATCATTACTCCAGTCTTCAATGATCCTTCAGAAATCATTCTAATATGACAATTTGATGCTCAAGAAACATTTCTGATTATTATAACTGTTGAAAACCGTTGTGCTACAGTGTATAAACCCGTCCTGCACCATTTGTATTAATGGACTGTGTGATTTTCATCTGTCTTGTAGAAAGAGGTTTTGTGGCTCTTACTTCACATCTGGACAGGAACGTCTCTGCACACCTGGGAGAAAATGTGGAGTTGAAGGTTGAGATCGAGGCATACCCCAAACCTACTGTTCGCTGGTCCAAAGAAGGCGCTGTCATTAGAGGACACAACACGAGACAGGAACACGAGACCCGGTAATGAGCCCTCTCAACACAGAACCTCCATTAAACAACATTAAACCTTTCCACAGGATATTAGATGTGTCCTCTTGATCTGATGCAGGTTTGTCAGCACATTGACCCTGGTCAGGATCCGACTGGAGCAGATGGGTCTCTACACGGTTAGCATCCAAAATGAAGATGACATTAAAGAGATGACCTTTGACCTTGAGGTGAAAGGTGAGACAGTTTGACATCCTTTTACACACCGCCCCCATTTCCTGAAAACAGACACCCGTGCTGGTCTTTCGTTTAAGCGTGCAAGAATAATACCAGCTGCTGGCCTGCTGAAATGTTATTTAATTAAATTAAATTAAATTAAATGTAATTCAATTTAATTTAATTGTTAATTCTATTTAATCAATTAATTAAAAAATCGGTAACACTTTACTCAAAGCCATAATGTATAATGCATTATAACACAGATTATGAAAACCTTTATAATGCATTATATCTTTTCATAAGTAATTGTAACCAAAGTTAAAATGCATTATAATATTTGCAAATTCTGAAAATGGTTGTTCGTCATGTGTTTTAATGCACTATACTTTCTAAAGGTGTGTTCAGTGATTAGATAAGTATTATAATGTATTATATCTGTGGTTACAGTTGTGAGACCATACAATGCATTATAAGGTCCATTACAAGGCATAATCAATGCATTAAAATTACTTTTATAATGCATTATACAAAAAGGCTATAAGTAAAGTGTTACCAAAAATCCTTCAGCACTTTCACTATTTTTAATCTCTCGCTGTTCTAGTTTATATATATATATATATATATATATATATATATATATATATATATTCTTGTTTATTCTTTGAGGTTTTTGTTTGCATTGATGTTGACTGATGTCATTTCCTTGTTTCGCTAGTTCCTCCTCAGATAACGGAACTCTCTGATCATCACCTGCCTGAAAAGAAGCATGCGGTCACCTGTGTGGCGGAGGGTGTGCCATATCCCAGCATTCAATGGTTCAGCTGTGACAGCATGACCAAGTATTACCACACCTTCATCATTATTATCATCATCAGGATGGATGGATGGAACAACGGATGGATGAATGGATGGATGGAATGACAGATAGATAGATAGATAGATAGATAGATAGATAGATAGATAGATAGATAGATAGATAGATAGATAGATAGATAGATAGATAGATAGATAGATAGATAGATAGATAGATAGATAGATAGATAGATAGATAGATAGATAGATAGATAGATAGATAGATAGATATGTACTCTAGAATCTAAAATATTTCCCTTTAATGACTCTCATTCATATTTAATACGAGCTGTTTTTGAGAGATGAGTAAATATGAACATGATGAGTTTGCACAGTACTTTCAGAAAGCATTACATAAACACACATCAGCGTAATGTGCAGCGTAATGAGTGGCAAACAGTCGATCAGGATGTGTCTGTCCATCACAGTGTGTAGAGTGTGGTCGGTACATCATCTAAACGCTGAATAAAACAGCAAAGAGCTGCACAGAAATACTTCTGTATGAATAATATATAGCATACATGCTCTAACGGCCATTACCACACACCTCTGCCTATCACAAGACACTTCCTTCATGGGTGGAGCACACATAAGTGGGATCAGCTAGATACAACTCAGGAATTAGGTATGCACACATATATAATGCAGGTAAATTATTGTATGTGTTTGTTCTGGTTTGAAAATGGTCCTTGTGAGCTTTGTTAAAGTACATATATAAAATGGTACTACAATACTACTCAATGTTTGCAGTATGTGTACATTGCACACACACACAGCGCACAGTATGTGAATTTTCTGTATGAATAATATACCCAGACGTCCTACTCCATTTGCGAAAATGTGCAGAAAACAACCAGAGCACACTTCCTGATAATAAGACACATATGCATTTCTGGACTGACTCTCTCTCTCCCTTTCTCTATTTAAACAAGCAATGTGATGAGGCCATGTGACAACACATTGCATGATACTACATACTGCTTCACATTACATTTTTCTTAATAGGTAGCATACAGTATATACTGCACTGTATGTGGTAATCAGTACACTAGTACTCCTGTCTGAACCTAGTCATTGTGTGTTATTATTAGGTGTAGTAACAGAAGTGCTATTTGGAGCCCCCTAGTGGAGGATCCCGAGAGTGTCTCCATCCAGACTAACGTCACCTACAACAAAACACGCAAGATCCACCAAGTGCACAGTCAGGTGACCCTCCTCCGGCCGCAGCTGGTCACCATCCGCTGTGAGGCCAGTAATGAGAGAGGAGCTCGAGCCAGAGACATCAGACTGGTCAACAGCAGTGAGTACAATGTGTGTGTGGAGGGTGTTAAAGCCTCTATGTGAATGTGTGAAATGAGGATCTGTTGAATGGAGCAGCACCCGTGGAGATCAAACACAGAGTGACTTTGGATTTAATCCCATGATCCTCCAGGACTGCTTTCATTAGCACCATGAATGTGGCGTGAAACCCGTTGAGCTCATTGAGAACATGATACTGGTTCAGCCGTGAGAAAAACCCAGAAACACAAACACCTGCCAAAGCTGCAGGAAACGCTTCTTATTGACTCTCTATACGATCCTGCAGTTTTACATTTGAGCCTAGATGCCTTGATTTAAAGTCAGCATGAATCGCCAGTTTTGTCTCATTTTACTTTCCGAATATGACTTTTTTTTTTCTGTGGAAAAAAAGGTAACACAGGACAATTTAAATTAATTTAATTGAATTTAACTGTGTTAAAAATGTCATATTAGGAAAGTAAAATGAGACAAAACTGACAGTTCATGCTGACTTTAAATCAAGGCATCTAAATTAAATGTAATGTTTTTATTAAAAAAAGTACTTGGTGCCCCTTCAAGCATCCTTAATTATTTTAAAATTTATTAATTGAGGTTTGTTTATGTTAGTATTGTTGACATGATGTAATTTCCTGTCTCTATAGTTCCAGATAACAGAAAATCAGGAGACACTTCTTATTTACAATATAGGATCTCCTACCACTGCTATGCTGACGATACACAGTTTTAGGCAAAAACTGACAGTTCTTATCCCTTTGACGTACTGTGTGACTGTTTTGAGGAGATCAAATGTTCTCCATCTCCTTTTAATTTAGGTTCTGTTTCCACCAGTGTTCAATCTAATGATTCGTCACTAAATTTTGAGAAAAAAAATCAGTTCAGTGGTAAAGGGCAGCTTCTTTCATTTGAGATTGATTGCGAAATTAAAGCAGTTTTTGTATCCAAAATATTTAGAGACCGTAATCCACGCCTTCATAACATCACGTCTGGACTACTGTAATTCCCTGTACTGTGGCCTGCCTCAAACTACAATCTCTCACCTGCAAATTGTCCAAAATGCTGCAGCGAGACACAAAAAAAGAGAGATCACATTTCTCCCATTGTAGCGACTTTACATTGGCTTCCTGTTAAAGGTGCACTATGTAGAATTTTTGCAGTAAAATCATGGGCATCGGAAACAAAAAATAATGTGGGTGGGTCCTCTCTCAGAAATTGTTTTACTGGAGTAGATGCCATTTACATTGAGTACAAATATACCACCCTGTTTACTAAACATCTGATTGGACAAAATGACGGAAATCACGGTATCATTTACAGCGGCAATAGGGTAGGGGTAAGACGCATAGCATCACGCAAGGTTTGAATCCACCTTTTGCTGAATTTCCTCTACTCCCTTTTCCCATCATATATCAGATCAGAAAGGCAATTATTTAAAATAAAAAATAAAACAAGAATATATAAAAAAAGTAAGAAAAAGAAAATATGTGGAAATTAAGAAAAGTGGAAATTAAGTGTCTACCGTGTTTAATAATAAGTGTTTATCGGTTATTGGTAGGTAAACAGACGTGTGCTGAATTAGAGACGGTAAAAGTGAGTGGGTCCAATATCATTGGTGGTAAAAAGTGGGTGGGTCTTTTGTGTACAATGATCTATCTGGTGTTGCGTTGCACCAAAATACATAAGTGACCTTCTGATTCCTTACACTCCCCAGAGAACTTGTAGGTCTTGTAATTAGCTTCTTTTAACTGTCCCACGTTTTCGCTGTAAAACTAAGGGTGGTCGGGCCTCAGCTGCAGCACCTAAACATAGATGGATGGATAAAACTCCTTTATATAAAACTGTGTTCCTCTGGAACAGTCTGCCCTTCAATGTGAGGTCTGCTCCTTCATTAGCCAGCTTTAAATCGGCTCTTAAATCTCATCTGTTCTTTCTGGCTTTTGATTAGATTAATATTGGTAGATGTTTATATTTATTTATTATTTGGATTGGTCTAATGTGTATATATCTTGTATCTGCCTTGTTTCTTTTTATATGCACACTGTCTTACTGTACAGCACTTGTGCAAATTTGTTGCTTTTAAATGTGCTGTAGAAATAAAATTGGACTTGACTTGACTACAATGTATTTGCTATGGAGCCATGTTGTCTTGATTTAAAGTCAACATGAACCTTCAATGTCTCTGTGACAAGTGATTGAAATACATCCAAAAATGTAATTTAACTAATTTTATTATTTGAGAATGAAGAAAAAAAGGTAGACAAGACTTAATTCTGCCTATCAAGATAAAATCAGGATGATATCATTCAATGTCTCTATATGTGAGGTGACTGAAACTACAACCAAAATCGTATTTTAACCGTAAATAAATAATTTATTAATAGTTTTTATTTAAAAATGTATTTGATGTCCATTAGTAATTAATTGGAAGGTGAAAAGTGTTTATGTATGAAGGTGTTTTTTTCAGTACAAAACTTTCGTCTTTTCTGTCCAGCGTTGTTTTCTCAGGTGGCTGTTCTTGCCGCTGTCTTAGCACTGGTGGTCATCGCCATCATCTCCATCATCATCCTCATCGCTGTCTGGAGGAAGGTCAGTGACCTCACATCCTGTCTGACTGAGACACATTATGCTGCTACACATTTAAAGCTGTTATACTGAAACTCTACATTATTTTGCCTGCAGAAACCACGGTATGAAATCAGGTGGAAGGTCATTGAATCGGTCAGTTTAGATGGACACGAGTACATCTACGTTGACCCCATTCACCTACCCTATGACCTGGCCTGGGAGATGCCACGGGACAGTCTGGTGCTGGGTGAGAACTGGACACACTGATCTACCACACTTAATAAAGCTGTAGTGTCTTTTCTAATCAGAAATACTATACTAGATTACCTTAGCAACTATTTAGTGTTTGTATGTCCAGGTGTTTTATTTACTGACATGTATCTGTTTCTTCAGGCCGTACATTGGGATCTGGAGCGTTTGGGCGTGTTGTCGAGGCTACAGTGCATGGTCTCGGCCGGTCTCAATCCACCACTAAAGTGGCGGTTAAAATGCTCAAATGTACGTGTGAAACACAACTAAACACAGGAATGTGAGTGTGATTGGTTGTAGTTATTTGTGTTCTTTCGTCACCGCAGCGACGGCACGGAGAAGTGAGACACAAGCTCTGATGTCTGAACTCAAGATCATGAGTCACCTGGGTCCTCACCTGAACATCGTCAACCTGCTGGGCGCTTGCACCAAACAAGGTGAGCATACATCAGCACTCACCTAGCACACGGTTAAGTTAACAAAGTCTATGTCGAAAAACAACCTTTTTTCCATAACTAAGATGAGACAATGACGAGATGACACCAACGTCGTTAAACCATAACTATGACTATCGTTGATGGAAAAAATATTAGAATAAAATGTAGTGGAAACCGTTTTTAACAAGCCGCTATGAGCTTTCATGTTTGCAGCTGCCAGATGTCAAGATCCCCCAATCAGAGCTTTTCTGTTAAAAACACACGTTTTCTACCTGGTGTTTTACTTAACCTTTGCAATCTGGCATAACTGACTGTGTTTGTGAACTTTGTGTGTTTTTGACATAACCTTTTGTTGAGCTGTTTAAACTGAAAGCAACTTGCACTGACATATCTTAAAATATATCAGTGCTATTGTTTTGTGGCACTGTGAGACCAGGCCTTAGTTAACTAAAACTTGACTAAACAAAAACAGGACAAAGTTGACTAAATAGGATGATAACTAAAAGGACATTTGACATAGGACTAAGACTAAATTAAAAAATAGCTGACAAAATGAACACTAGTTGAAAGCAGACACAGTAATATAGTTTATTAGCCTAACCACTCCTGATGTGATGTTAAAGCCACTGATCGGACCTTTAGTTCTGAGATGTCTTTTCAGGTTTTATCTTTATTTTTTACACAGGTCCATTATATCTGGTGACAGAATACTGTCGCTATGGCGATCTGGTGGACTACCTGCACAGGAACAAGCACAGCTTCCTGCAGTACTACGCTGACAAGAACCACATCGCCAACGGCAGCCAGATCTGTAACGATAGCGATGTGCCAACCGGGAAAGAGTAAGAGAATTACAGCCAAAAGAACTTTTCCTTAAATGATTGGGATTTCATTCTTTGTTTACACAATACACTCCAGATCAAAATATTGGAATAATTGGAATACATAATTATTCATGTTTTTTTTTAAATCATTAAAAAATGTTTTAACTCAACATCTTATAATGAATGTCATTTCAGTTCTACTTTCTGAATATGAATGATCATATGCAGTAAAAGACAACAATACTCGAGCACTGTAAAAGGTTATTGCCACAAACTCAACTGACTGGCTTTCCTGTATGATGGTCTCTTCAGACCTTAGAACCGCACATGATTTATGAGCTTCTACAGCTTTTGACCTCCTAACTGAACTCCTTTCCACAAATTGATCATATATATTAAGTGCAAACAATAAATGCAACCATAATCAAAGTACTCTCAATATTCAAAATGCAAATAGAGACCGAAATTTTCTTCCAGCATGATACAGAGCTAAGAGATGGTTACAACTACACAGCCCATCCTTAGATAGTTTTCATATTGGGAGATATTCGCATGCCTCAGGGAGCCGCTTTCAAACAGCAGTAACTTATTGAAATAGAGTTTGAATGCATGCTTGGTGTACTCTCACTTTTTAATTTTGCGATCGTGCATACTCTGTGAATAGAGAGTGGTGGGGATAAACAAGCATTTTAAAAGAAAATGTTGCGCAACAAATCCTCCGCCACGGTCCTGTCTGTCTTCTCGTCACGTGATCAGTAATCAGTGGCGATGCGCATGACTCGAACAGCTCATGTTGGATGAGCTGATGGAATTAAAGCGACCGTTATCCACTGGGATTTAAAAGAAAATGTATTTCTATAAAAAGCAAAACGACAGTGGAAGTGTAATGTAAATGTAGCTGTGTCATATTCTATCCTAACTTCACTCTCACACTCCATCATGACAATATGATACAAGACAGCTTTTCACCTCAACGAGAATTCTCGTCACACTTTAATCTCGCGATATCTTGTGGCATATATATATATATATATTATAGTGTGTATGATAAAGTAAGACTATATTCAGTAAGGCTGTAATCATTTGCTCTGCAGGTATGTGTCATTTGGGAGTGAGTGTGATGGAGGATATATGGACATGAATAAAGACGAGCAGACAGAATATGTCCCGATGCAGGAGCTCACGGACAATATCAAGTATGCAGATATCCAGCCATCACCCTACGAGTCCCCTTACCAGCAGGACATCTACCAGGAGCAAGGTACATACTGCACCCGCTTAGACAGTCTTCTAACTCAGAGACAGGCTTAAATCAACTACAGCATCACTCCCAAACCTTTTTGTCAGCTGAATAATTTATTTGCATACCAGTTGAGATTTTAAGGTAATATTTAAATAATTGAACAACACATTTGCATATTCAGGGTTCTCTCATGTTGGTTAAAATGGTCACATGACATGCATGTAAACAGATTACATATTTTTTCAGTAAAAGTTTTATTTTGAGTGTTTTTTTATTAAAAAAAATTATTTATGGAGGTACAACTGTTTTTGTTGTGTTCATAAATGGTGATTTTAATAGTGATGTGACATTTCATCTTAATATGAAAACGTCTCATATTGCTGCTGTGGATAAACTCTCTTTTATTTATAGTCTAATTATAATTATAATTATATAATTTAATTATAATAATTATATTATACAGTATTTATATTACTGAAATATTACTGTTGTAAACTCCAGTTGTACTGTAAAATATTTTATTAGTATTTTATAATTATTTAAAAAAATACACTACAAGTTAACAATAATTATGTCTTAAATTCTTCTTTTTAAAGGGTAACTAAACCCTAAACCAACTTTTTTTTAGTTTATGATCTGCAAGACTGGGGCTTTATTAGTGCTGTTTATTGATTCAAATAATTTTTTTGACATTTGGGTATTAAGTGTTTTAGTTCTATAATATATTGTGTAAAAACATCTTAGTGCTGCCCTCTTAAGGTTGAATGGTAGCTACTGCAGTAAAATTTTCCTATTGGACGTTGTTGGTCATTGTAACGTATGTTGGCTCTTCCAATGGCTCACTACCCACGCCCCTGGCATGAGCTCACCACATCCTTTGCATAAAATGTCTTTCTGTGTCTTACCCTCTCGCTTGAGGGTGTCAATGATGGCCTTCTGGACAGCAGTCAGGTCGGCAGTCTTACCCATGATTGCGGTTTTGAGTAATGATTCAGGCTGGGAGTTTTTAAAAGCCTCAGGAATCTTTTGCAGGTGTTTAGAGTTAATTAGTTGATTCAGATGATTAGATAATAGCTCGTTTAGAGAACCTTTTCATGATATGCTAATTTTTTGAGATTTTTGAGGTTTTCATGAGCTGTATGCCAAAATCATCAGTATTAAAACAATAAAAGACCTGAAATATTTCAGTTGGTGTGCAATGAATCTAAAATATATATGAAATATATGAAAGTTAAATTTTTATCATTACATTATGGAAAATAATGAACTTTTATCACAATATGCTATTTTTTGAGAAGGACCTGTATACATTTATATACATATATACAATTAAAAATGCAAAAGGTTTATATACATAAGGTTTAAAACATAAGTATTAGCAGCACTGCCACACCTGCTTTATCTTCATTAATTTGCATATAATTTATGTAATTAATCGTTTGAAATGTTACTGTTTAGTATGATTAAACAGTCTTTATTTATACTTTAATTTTAATATTGTAATATTGTGTGAATTCAGACACAGGAAGTTCACATCATGGTGTGAGACTGTGTAGGTTTTGTCTTGTTGAGCAGAGAAATAGAACGAACATCCTGAAACTCCCATCATGCCTCTGTGCTCGCTGTGTAATCTTTGGCTCCGTGATGCTGCGGAGGCCTTCAGGTTGAGCACAGATGGAGTCTGTGTGACATAGAGATCTCTTTCATAATGCTCATTAATCTTTCACTTCCTCATCTGACAGGATGTCCGAAGAATGTTATGAAAGTAAAACGCTTAAGTTTTTACACATCTAAATGTGGGTATAAGAAGTCTCATTTTTATTTTTATTTTTATTTAATGTTAAAGTATTTCTTGGATTTCTTTCACATGGATGAGTTCAGGGTGAGTTCAGCTTCTCTTGGACTAAAACCCTGATAAAACAGCACTACGTTACAGTGATCTCTGCAAAATTAAGCAAGTTTATGCTTAGAACAAGAACAAATATGATTATGAGGTAAGAAAAATAAACTTGCTTTCCATTTGAATTAAGTTTTTTAGTTTTCTTATCCCATGGATAGATTTTTTCTTGTTTTAAGCATAAAGTCAAAGTTATCACTACTTAATTTGGATTTTAGCGAATCCGCTTTGCTCCACTTCCAAAGGACGACGACTGACCCTTGTATCACTGTGTATCGAGCGCTGAGGAAGCCTCTAGAGCTGAAATTCAGATAGACACTTGGTTTCAGACACGCACTGCAAGCGGTCGGCCAATCACAACAGACTGGGCCATCTGACCAATCAGAGCAGAGTAGGCTCTCTGAAAAGAGGGGTTTAGAAAGCGATTCCTTTATTGATGCGTTTTTAGACACTAAGAATAGAGGTGATGCTGCAATATATATTATTAGAAAATAAAAGTGTTTTTGACCATGATTGCATGTAAACCTATTGTAGGAGACCTCCAAAACAAAATTAGGAACCTTTAAAATAGCAAAATAGAGGTAATTTAAGAATAATTAGATAAAAAAGACAAAATACTAAGGATGAAAATATATTTTTGCAGTGATGGCACTACATGTTCATATTTGCTTCATCAAATGAGGCTGTGTGATTTTTGTGTGTGTGTGTGTGTGTTACAGGTCACAGGGTGGATCATTCTCTGGTTATCAGTGAATCTCCAGTTTTGAGCTACGGTGACCTTGTTGGTTTCAGTTACCAGGTGGCCAAAGGCATGGAGTTCCTGGCCTCAAAGAACGTGAGAATCTTTTGTGTTTGTGTGTGTGTGTGTGTGTGTGTGTGTGTGTGTGTGTGTGTGTGTCCTTGTTTATATTACATTGTGGGGACCCCAATGTCCCCATAAGGATAGTAAAATCTGAGATCACCTACATAGTGGGGATCCGCCAGCAGTCCACACTTTTCAAAAGGCTTATAAATCACACAGGATGAGTTTTTTTGAGAAAGTAAAAATGCAAACTTTTACACTTGCAAACAGAATTTTAACAAAGAATGTTTAGTTAAGATATAAGAGAATGTTTTTTTGTTTTTTTTAAATGGCTAAAATGTTATTAAATGCATTGCCAAAAAAGCTGAATTTATTCCTCCAAAGGGGCGACGTATCCTGGGGATACAGACATTAAGAAATAAAAGTCATGTTTAAAAAAAACAAAATAAAAATCATGAAATATTATTTGTGCTTAAATAATACGCAAAATAGCAAGACATCAATTTTTTGATTTCTCTTTATGGTCGTGCAGCGGGTTAATATGCCAGTAGCAGTGTTATTTTAGTAGCATCGAGATTCTCCTATATATTTTATTATTATTTTTAATTTTTTATTTTCTGTTTTAAGTTTGAGTAATTTTATGTTTTGGCAGTTTTATTAGTTGTTTTTATGTCTGTTTTTTTTTTGTTATTAATTATTTTGTTTTTTAAATATTTTATTTCAGTTCAAGTTTATTTTATTTCAAGTAAATATAATAACCCTGATCAGTAGGCAAACATACATCGCCATCTGCTGTAGTAAATGGTAAATGCATCCCGTCTGTAAACCAATGTATATACTAACCTAACTGCTGAGTATTTTTTTGCTGGTCTAGAGAGTCTCTTTTTTCTTCTTCTTTGTAAAGTAAAGCACATCTTTCTGTCTGTCGGTCAGTGTGTCCATCGAGATTTGGCGGCAAGAAACGTTTTGATCTGTGAGGGGAAACTGGCCAAGATCTGTGACTTTGGACTGGCCAGAGATATCATGCACGACAACAACTATATCTCCAAAGGCAGCGTACGTAAATCCCTTAACACATTCATTCAAACATGCAGTAAATCACTTAAGTCATAGTTGTGATTTTAAAAAGAAAGTCCAACCCAGATTGCTGACTGAAGAGATGTGTGTGTTTCTCTGCAGACGTTTCTTCCTCTGAAGTGGATGGCGCCGGAGAGCATCTTTCATAACCTGTACACCACTCTGAGTGACGTCTGGTCTTACGGCATCTTACTGTGGGAGATTTTCACTCTGGGTGAGTAAATAACCATTAAATGTTATTCCCCATATAGAAGTGAACATTGACCAGGTTTCTTCTACTATATATTCCACCTGAAATATGTATTGTGAGAAAGAATGGCACTAGTAACGTCAAGGTCATGGGTTTGATCCCCAAGGATGCATGGATCGAAACTGAAATCTGAATGAACATGCACCATTGCTAAATTCTGCTATATATCCTAATCATTTGTTAACATGTATTCATTACTTCAATGAGCTCATTGTTTCTGCCTTAAATTAATACTTTCTTAGCTAACCTCTAAAAAACCTCTAAAATGTCATCTCTGATAACAGATCACTCTAAATTGTAATGTAGACACCCTCAAGCCATCATAGTTGTATATGATTATCTATCTTCAGACGAATACAATCAGTTATATTAAAAAATATCCTGGCTTTTCCAAGCTTTATAATGGTAGTGAATGGAGGATGATATTTCAAAGCCTGAAAAAGCGCATCCATCCATCATTAAAGTACTCCACGCGGCTCCGAGGGGTTAATAAAGTGCTTCTGAAGCAAAGCGATGCATTTGTGCAAGAAAAATATCCATATTTAAAACTTTACAAACTAAAATAACTAGCTTCCGACAGATGGCCTGCGCATCGATGACCTCTGATCTGATGCATGATGTATTGACGAATGCAGAAGCGCAGATGATAGAGCAAAACAAAACACTGGTCACGAATTAGAGGTCTAAAACGAGACATTTTTTTAAGAGAAATGTTGGAGGATATCGATTATAATAAAAGAGGAGCTTGAGTTTGTTGCCCAGCGCTATTTGTTTGAACCATGAGAGGCGTCAAAAATGACGCTACTCCTACTGTAAATACGACGTCATACATCACGCCAGGGGTTACTCTTTTGGCGTAAGTCGACTTGCGAAGGTCGTCTGCCAGAAGCTAGTTATTTTAGTTTATAAAGTTTTAAATGTGGATATTTTTCTTACACATGTAGTGGGGGCTCCTCTCCTACACGAGGGGCAATTACCAGGATACTATCTCTGGCTAAACACGACTACGCCACCCTGATTACCAGGGAAACATTAATACTATAGGTCTCAGCGTTTACACAAGAACGAAATTTTCAAGAAAGGCTAAAGACGTGGATACCAATAATCAGATTTATTTGTTCACAATGATTCTTAACAAGGTATCAAAACTGAGTCATCAATATTCACAGAAAAAAGGGAGACCACAAGATAAATAGAGTCGAGGCTTAACGGCAAGTGTCCGAACTTAGTAAGCACAAGGCTTCTATATCACTCTCAGCCCCTGTGTACAAATGTCAGCACTCACACCGCAATAACATCAAGAAATAACCACTCAGCACTCTGTGACAAGCCCTCCACCGCGTAAGGGCCCACTAGTGGCCTGCCCTGAAGCCTCGGCTCCTGTAACAAGAGCAACACATCACTACAGGTCTCAATATACACCAATCACACCAAACATACACAATAACATTTAAATTAGTAAACCAAAAAAACAATACTGCAATGAAAATATGAAGGTTCAGTGCCAACGCGGTTACCCGCACTGGCCTTCTACAAGCACCTTAATGAAGCACAAATCATACAAAATTAACAAATACAACACTGCAAAACACTCAAAGTCAACCAATCAAAACAATCAGCACAGACAATGGAAAAAAATATAATAGGAAAAGAAATACAGAAAACACAAAATATGGCAAACAACCCCAATACAAAACAATTAGAAAGTATCAGGTGAAAAATACCCAGCGATCACGATGTCTCGAGGACGAGCGAAAGGCCACACACAACACTCAGGCTGTATACACACGTGCATGGGAAAGAGTTTGTGATCGAGATAATCTTATTATCAAAAGCAGCAGCGTCAAATCGCGTTGCTCCCCAGACGTCACAGAACATTGATTCCTCCTAAAAATACAAACATAATCCTACTTACAATATATAAAAACATGATTGCTGTAATGCAGTGGAGGTGTCACATACCTTTAACTCATGAACCCGTCCCATCCACACCACGCATACACAGGACCTGGGAATGCGAGAGGCGCACGAAAAGCTCACACCGTAAACTATAAAATCACAGTCGTTACGACATTATATGCCTGTGCACTAATTAATCAGCCAACGCACACGCATAAGGTTACCTCAAAGCATCGTGAGACACGGGACTGCAAGAGAAACATGTAATGAGATCTAGAGCCGCCAACAGCCCCAAACCATCCCGAAACTATGAGCAAAACAATTGTTTACACAAAATCCCACATCTGCGTTACTAGCTTGCTCAAACAACACCTACCTCAGAGCGGAAAGGTTACCGGAACCAGGGGCGGTCCCACGGGCAATAACGCGACACTCCAATGGTAAGCACACGCAAGGAGTTGTTTTCATGTCATTTTATACCGTCACACCCTGTTCGTGATTGGACCCGCACTACCCTAAGCACATTTGGATTTAATTACAGAGCCAAAATACATCCCACTACACACAAACACATCTTTTCGCTTCAGAAGCCCTTTATTAACCCGCTGGGCCATATGGAGCACTTTTATGATGGATGGATGTGCTTTTTTGACCTTCAGAATCTCGTCCTCCATTCACTGCCATTATAAAGCTTGGAAAAGCAATACTATTTTTAATATAACTCTGATTATGTTTGGCTGAATAAAGAGAGTCGTATACACCTAGAATGACTTAAGGGTCAGTAAATCATTGGATAACTTTCCTGTTTGGATAAACTATCCCTTTAAGGCTAATTAATACAAATACATTTATTCAGTGTTAGTTCATATTAGCATTAAATAATATAAAATGGTACTTTTGATTTGAATAATTGTTTTAGTAAATGTTGAAGAATAATAAATGCTTTATAAATATTTACTATTTACATATAACTAATGCAACTAACAAATGTAACGTGTTACCAGTTCTTTCATAAAGCATGTTTGCTTTTATAAGAGATTTAAAACAATCCATTTTTAGCACATAACAGCTCACTGGTGAATTAGCAAAAACTGCTGTTTAATGTGAGCTTGAAGTGAAATGAAAAGCTCTCTTTATCTGTGATTTTGTGGCTGATTTTGCAGGAGGAACCCCGTATCCAGACCTGCCGATGAACGAGTTGTTTTACAGCGCTCTGAAGAGAGGTTACCGCATGGCCAAGCCCTCGTACGCCCACGAAGACATGTATGTTTGCACTTCGCTCACTACTGCTGTGAATCACAATTAAAAAAACATTGGCTTGCATGCTTATTATTGCATGTTATCCTTGTTTTAAATATTCATACAGTGAATAAGATTGTGCTCATTAATGGTTTAAATCACAGCCATTGAGTGAGAACTTCTTGTGACATCTCAAAATGATTGTGACGTTGGTGGTGACGATGGTCGGTTTGGATTGAATGCTGATGGTTTGTTCCTCTGCAGTTATGAGGTCATGAGGAAATGTTGGGATGAGAAGTTTGAGAAGCGTCCGGAGTTCTCCTTTTTGGTGCACACGATGGGGAACATGCTTTCAGACGGATATAAAAAGGTTCCCTTTATGTTCCTTGTTTCGTTTCCATGGTTCAATCATAGATTCCAAAGAAATTCTAATTGTAATATTCCTAAAATTAATTTGTGGTAAAGCCCTACACTTAAAAATCACACAAAGCAAAAGGAACACGCAGAGTATCGCCAACAATAAGCAACATTTTAAGTAAAATGCATAAATAATCTTAAGAATATTAATATATTTTAAACAAACCATCTTTTAACCTCATATATTGCAATATTTTATTTTTTATGTCTTTTCTCCATCATTCTGTGGGGACAGCTTTTGCATAAGGTGAAAATTAAACATTCCATCAAATTTGAATAATCTGTTCAAATGGGAGCAATTTTTTACTCAAGAATGAAAGCACATTTTGGTACATTGAAAAACAAACCTTTGAGTCGACTTTGAAATGTTTCTTGAGGCAATCAGCATATTAGAAGGATTTCTGAAGGATCATGTGACACTGAAGTAATGATGCTAAAAATTCAGCTTTGATCACAGGAATACATTCGACTATAAAATCTATTCAAATTGCAATAATCTGTAATACTATTTCACTACTTTTATTGTATTTTTGATCAAATAAAGGCATCAATGGTGAGCATTAATGCACTCAAAAAATGTACTTTCACTGTTGTTAGTTGCTCTCAAATCATCCTTGTTCACATGAATTAAAAACTCATGTAACTACTCATGTAATTTGGTTGTTTCTACTAAAAAGTAGTTTTGCCAGCTTTACTTAATAACTGTTTGTTCGGTCAACTTAACATTACTGAGCGAAACAAACAAACTGGGCAGTGGATCTGTAGTTCCCAGCATGCTTTGCAAAGGACTGCATTAGGAGAGTAAATTTAGGGATTAAAGTGTTATATTATGTGTTTTTAATTAAAGGGAAATAATTAGTTTATGTTAGTGTTTAATGTTTTAAACATTTAGAGGAGGTTCTATAATTTTGTGGTAACCAGTGGTACCTGTGTTTAGGCTGTGGGCACTCATATACACATATTTATTGGATGGAATCCCTGCCTCAATTAAATTAAGTTAGTCCAATGAGTTATTTTTGCATTGTGGTTCTAAAAATAAGCTAATAGTTTTCTTCTTATACTTGTAGAGAAAATAGTTATTTTAATAAAGTAAACTGACCTAACATAATAAACTTTTATAAATCAAACATAACATTATTAAGTAAACTGCACATATAAATATTATGTAACAGTGACAAATTCTAATGGTTTGTATTTACTTAAAGAAATTGTCATTTTTACTTCTTTTGTTCATATAACTAAATTGTTATTTGTAAAAATTACTCAATATAGTCGCATGGAACCACTTAACGCTGCGTTTTTAAGTAAATTCAACTAGTCATTTTTTTGAGTGTGGCTTCAAACAATTAAAATATCTTAATTATTTCAAATGTTTAAGTGGTTGTGTACTCTGAGTTCTTGTCTTGTTCATGAAAGCATCATCATCTCCTCCTCAGAGATACTCTCAGGTGAGCGACAGCTTTCTGAAGAGCGATCACCCTGCAGTGGCTCGCGTGAAGCCGCGGGTCCCCTCTCCGTTCCCGGGAGCCTTCTCTGTTCAAGATGAAGATGAAACACCAAATCCGATGCCACGTACGCAGGCTGACGGAGAGGCCGCAGAGGCTCCGCACAACGAGTACATCATCCCCATCCCCGACCCCAAGCCAGAGGAGGAGACCCAGGACGGGCCGGTGCTGACGGAAATCCCCTCGAGGTAACGCTGACTTCCTTTGTGATCAAAAATAAATCAGACCATTACAAACCACAGAGGATGAAGGAAAGATGAGACATCACCTCTTCCTCTTCCATAGAGAGGGGATCACTTCTGTTTTTTTTGTTGTTTTTTTAAATGCATGAATAATTTGTTCATCTGTGCAAATCGGTGTGATTTTTTTATGTGAGATTGAGAGCCTGTACTTTTATGGTATAAATAAACACTTTCAAACTTGTACAGAAAAATAGCAAGAAATATATATAAAATCTAAAATAAATACATGCTAGCTTGAAGAATACATAATTAAATTATACATACAGTGGCCAGGTGGCATGCATTCATGTATTAAATTTGTTCAGCTCAGTTCAATATTTTTTATAATAAATATGTATATAATATAACTTAAAATTATAAAATATAAAGGGTACATATTATTTTATATAAATAATATATAATTGTAATATGAAGAAGTGTATATTTATTTATTTTACATATATAAATGACATGCATTCTTGGTATAAATGTGTTCGTATGTGTGTAAATAATTATATAATATTATATGATACAATATAAATGATATATATTATAAATAATATATAATAGTTGGATGAAGTGTGTATTTATTTATTTAGCTTTATTTAACATTTATTATATGCATTCATGGTATAAATGTGTTCAATGTGTGTTTAATATTTTGAATAATTATAATAAATATTTATATATAATGTGATGATAAAATATAATACAATTTAAACGACCTATAATATATCATATAAATAATATATATGACTTTGCAACAATACTGAGCTAATTATTCTTTTCTAAAGAATTTCCAATTGTTAACAGCACACCCTGGAGTTTCAAAGTGTGTGTGTGTGTGTGTGTGTGTGTGTGTGTGTGTGTGTGTGTGTGTGTGTGTGTGTGTGTGTGTGTGTGTGTGTGTGTGTGTGTGTGTGTGTGTGTGTGTGTGTGTGTGTGTGTGTGTGACGGTAAACTCTCTCTCTCTCTCTTCAAAAGCTCCCTAAGTTCTGATGAGGAGACGGTCTCCATGGAAACCCCGAGTACGGAACCCGAGCGGGAGGAACTGCTGCCAGAACATTCTGGAAGTCCAGAAGTGGAGGAGAGCTTCCTGTGACATATTTCTACTTCCTGTCATCATGAAGTAACTTTAATGTACATTTTGAGCAGATTTTTTGTAGTATGCATCAATTCAAAAGAAATGTTCATAAATGCATTTGGATGATATGCTAGACTTCCTCATGTGCTCTTAAAGGACCGTCTGTGAAGGTTGAGGCTTGAACCAGACCAGTTTTTTTGGGGTAATTTTATTAAAGTGGTACAATGCAGTATTATAAACTGCAGAAGGCAACGCTACAGCTGATATACTGTACATTAGTAGTGTTATTCAAAAGGTACACAGAAATATGATGTATTACATTATAGAGGGTTTTTTTGTTTTTGCTTTGTGTTAAAATCATTCTCTGCTATTTTGAACATTATTGAAAAAATTAGGTGCATATTAGATTTCTGTATTCAGGTAGCGGCCTGTGACTTTTGATTTTTAACTTTTTTGAAAAGATTCTTGTAGCAAACTTGCACTTTAATGTTTATGAGTAGTTGAAGCAAATAGATTATACACACATATGTGATTGTTTTGATTCTGTAAAGAGAACCAACACAGAACACAAGACAGATTGTTTTTCTTTAGCATGGATATTGCAGCTACACTGCAAAAATTCTTACTTAGTATGGTCTTGTTTTCCAGTACAAATATCTAAACATTCTTAAATCAACCTTTACTTGAGAAGCAAAATGACCCCCGGCTCAATGTGACGGCAGACGCAAGTGTTTTTTTCCAAGCCTGACGCAGTTATCATTTTCACTTCCAGCGCCACGTTGTTTAAATAGCAAATGCACTCACGCCCATCTGTTCGCCCATGGGCGTGCTAGTCTGAAAACCAGGTGTGTTCAGGCGCATTGTTGCCGTTTTGCTATTTTGATGAAACTGAAAAGTATTGTTGTTGTTTTTTTTAAGGGCGCATTAGTAATGTGCAGGTACACAACATGCGTACACTCTGCTCAGGGACGCACAGCAGCACACAAACATTCCTGTCTGGAGAAGCATTCAGTCTTTCCGCTCGCAAATTACACCGTGTAAATAGTGAATCTGCCATGGTGCAACTGGCTTTTAAAGGGAATGAGAGATGAGACTCGGATTGGTTTATTCCACGTTACACCCAAAACACACCCGTGACTCATTAAAAGACTAGGGACAACCCTTTTGGACCATGAGCCTGGTGCGCCGACCATTTTTCTTCCGTCGTTAAACTAGCAAAAGTGTATTCGGACACGCCCTAAGTGCACCCGCGCCATGCTCAGATCATTAAAATAGGGCCCAGAGTCTTGTTTATTTGAGAAGCAAAATAACATATCGCGTCTTGTTTTCTGAAAAATGTATCAAGTAAGTTTATGCTTAAAAACTTGTAATTTTGATACATTTAAAAAAAAAACTATACTTAAATGTATAATGTATCTTGATTTAATAATGTTTAGATATTTCTACTGGAAAACGACAACAGTACTGATGAAGAACATCCTTTTTTTGTACAGAATCAAGCTGTTGAATGTGTCATTTATAATAACAGTATATCTGAATGACTCCCGGTACATTGGAATCAAAATAGTCTGTTCATAAAATTAGTAGCAGTCCAATAACACTTCCACACAATCTGAACTTTTTCATGCAAACATGTAACATACCCAGAGTTTGAGAAGGCGTTCGTATGGCTTCATTTAGTCTTATCTTGTTTATTCTTCATTGTCTTGATTATAACAATTTAAGTGTTTGTATGTATGCACATGGCCTTATTAAATTGCACATTTCAATACATATATCACATAGTAAAGTTACACACTCTAAGGTACCAAAGCTTTATATATGTTTACAAGTATATTTTTGTATAGATATTTTGTACA
Organism: Gobiocypris rarus; assembly: GCA_023029165.1. NCBI lineage: Eukaryota > Metazoa > Chordata > Actinopteri > Cypriniformes > Gobionidae > Gobiocypris > Gobiocypris rarus. Next base: position 16,547,915 of record CM040932.1, on the reverse strand, counting down.
TTGCTCTTTTTTTCTACACATTATATGTATGATAAACAATAAAAAGCTGTGATAAAGTCTTTAATAATATGTCTGTTTGTTCTTTTAAGCCCCAGAACAACAATATAAGTGGTTGCTCTTTCACGGTTCAAGAGAGCTAATGGAGATATTAGTTACAGCCTACAGTATCAACTTTGCCCCAGAAACAACAGCAGAAGTCTCCATTTGCTCTTAATTTAGCGTTATTATTACACTCTCTAAAAAGAACGGGGTTGATAAAACGTATCGGCTTATCATAACTCATAAGTCAACAATTATAAGTATATATATGTTCATTGAAATAAAGCTGAAATAAAATTGAAATGTTGCCTTTGCAGCTAACTGAAATAAGTTTACATTGGAGCACTAAACATACTACTTGGAAATAATGGGATGGACATGGTTAGCAACAATACTCCGGTAGGCTGGGGTGTGTAAACGATGCACAATTGGTACTGAGAGGCTCAAAGTGTGCCAAGAAAATATCCCACACCATTACACCACCGGAATCAATGATACAAGGCAAATCCTCTGAATGCTGAAGCAGAAATCAAGACTCATCAGACCAGGCGACGGTTTTCCAATCTTAGATTGTCCCGTTTTAGTGAGCCTGTGTGAATTGCAGCCTCAGTTTGCTGTCGGTCTTCTGCTGCTGTAGCTCGACTGCTTCAAGGTTGGACATGTTGTGAGTTCAGATATGCTCTTCTGCAGACCTCGGTTGTAACAAGCGCTTATTTGAGTGACTGTTGCCTTTCTATCAGCTGAACCCGTCTGGCCATTCTCCTCTGAACTCTGGCATCAACAAGGCATTTTTACTCACAGACCTGCCGCTCACTGGATATTTCCTCTTTTTCAGACCATTCTCTGTAAATCCTCTGTAATGCAATATATTTAAAATGAGGAAACAAATATCTGTGATGTTTTTCCTGCTTAAAATTGAACACTATAACAATATAAATACAAATTTTCATATTTTATTAAAATTTTAAAAGTTTGTTGCCTCAAGGCAACATTGTACCACAATGGACAAATTGGAACATGTAGAATTTTTTTTATATGTTTTCAATAAATATATACAAAAAATATTTATTTTAATGTATTAAAATTTTCATTTTTAATAATAAATAACATTTAAAATTCAGCTGTTACTCTCTCAGGCAACATTGTACACCATTGTGGAACACAAGGTGGTATTACCAAACCCATATTAAGCCATCCAATTAGGATGACCAGACGTTCTCGTTTACCGGGGACAGTCCCGGTTTTTGGTGTTCTGTACACGACTGGAGCTGTCCCCGTTTTACAACTCGTTCAAAACAACCAGCATATATATATAAAAAAAAAAAATAAAAAAGCTGCTGGTTTTCTTTTACTGCTGGTAAAACATAAACTGGGCGGGACAATACAAATATTCTTACCTTTATAATCAAACAGGTACTGTTCAATGTAGAATTTGTATCCTTTATCAAGTTTAGAACGTGTTGTAAGAGAAAACTCGTCTGAAAGTCGCTGTACATCAACTAGGACGTATTTCTGGGAGATGTAGAAGGGACTGTGTAAACTCCATTGCGATCAACTATGCCGGCGGAAGTAACTATACACGGCGCTGAGTTAGAACGGAAGTTGCGTGACGTCATATGAAAAGGGCCTATTAGAGCATAGAGCAGTCGTGTAGTGATTGTTTTCACCAGCAGAGGGCGCTGTGAGAGACGCTGACTGTACTTGTTCGCACTTCGCGCGCGAGCCGCTACTTCATGAAGAGAGTAACCGAGAGCAGAACGCCATTATCGTCAAATATCAAAAGAAACATCGTTATCGCTTTTAAGGTAGTGACATAATAACTATTCATGTTAAAATAAAGTAATACTGTATGGATGTGCTTTATAACACACGGCCTAAACAGTTCCGCAGTCACAAAGCAGTGATTACCACACATCTGAACTACAAAAAGTTAAACCTGAACAATTAACGTTACACTTGCAACAAAAACATGCGCAGAATACACATACTTTCTGCTTAAAATAAGCCTAAAATGCAAAATAACAAGACCAATTAAGGATAGTAAGAGTTCTTTTCAAGCACAAACGTAACAAAACATTTGAAGTGGGGAAAAAGAGTAATTTTTATAGTATAAACTAAAATATTAAATACAATTATAAATGTTTTAAATATTTGTTAAATAGTTTTATCTATCATATTTATGTTGTTTTATTTTTGTAATGTGTTTTATGTCATGTTGTAATATTCTTGTTATTTACAATGGTTATTGACTATTTTCATTGTTGTTGTTGTTTTTTTGCATGTGCGTTGAATTGTATTAAATCCAGACCAAAAATCCTAAGTAATAAAACTAAATCATAATAATTATTAATGGTAATAATGTGGGGAGCCCACAACAACAACAAAAATTCAAAATATATTGTCCCTGTTTTTTTTTAATTAAAAGATAATCAAAAATTAGATGTCCCTGGTTTCCATTTCAGATATCTGGTCACCTTCCATCTTCATCCTCATCTCCGTCTTCGAGCTCCCCCTCGCTCTCTTCCTGCCGGATTGCTTCACATTTTGGGCTACCAACCATTCACTGCCATTATACAGCTTGGAAGAGCCAGGACATTTTTATACATATATATAACTCCGACTGTATTCGTCTGAAAGAAGAATGTCTTATACAATGTCTTTAGGGTGAGTCAATTATGGGATATTTTTTTATTTTGGGTGAAGTTGAACTATCCCTTTAATATGCTGAACATTTCCAAAAATGAATCTGTATAATCTGATTTCAATACATCCCACTGAAGACATTTCTTTCAGATTTTGAGTTTAACTGAGTACACTTAAAAAAAATTATGTAGTCCTATTTTCTTCCGTCGTAGTCCAAACAAAAGCAACTGGAGAAAAGCCATAAAGTGAACAAAATCAATTATCTTTTCAGTCGGGTGGCAAATACTGCAGGCTTTCTTCATGTGATATTAAAAGAAGCTGTTGATGGGCTGTTTTCCACATGTAAACACTGATGTTCACCGCACTGATCATGAGGCTGTGCGAACACTGGCTGGTTTTGTTCAAAAGGGTCACGGACAGACTCCCCTAACTCCCGCAGTACTCAGCGCTCAGGACTCAGCATTCGTTTCAGTTGAGTACCGCGGTGAAGATGGAAAACCCGACGCGGCACTGGAGTGTGACCGATTGAGGCCTGTCCTGCCTCAGCCTGAGCTTCAGTGTGGAGTGTATCGGGACACGCAGCAGAAGCTTTCTCATCCGGATCTGAGTCTTTGGAGCTTCACTGAAACTCAGGTAAACCTTTGTTTTTTGCTACACTGTCCCCCCCAAAAATCTTACTTGGTATGTTTGTTTTTTGCTTGTTTTTCTTAAGCAAAAAATCCTTAAAATCAAGATACACACTTGAGATGCCCAATATCATATTAAGTTGTGTTTTCTGATTAAATTACCAAAATTAAGGGAGTTTATGCCTAAGAGATTCAATTTATGCTTCAAACAATAAAACATAGGCTCTGTTCATAGGCTTAGTGTAAGAAAAATAAACTTGCTTTCCTTTTGAATTAAGTTTATATTTCATACCCCGTTTTTAAAACATAAACTCGAACATTTTCAGAAAACAAGACCTTAATGTATCTTTAACGCTGTAATCAAAATGTGTTTTTCCCTTTGGAGGCAGATATTTTTTTCTTTTTTTACTCACAAATTTGTGGTGTATTTTTTCAGAAAACAAGACTTAATATCTCAAAATAAAAAAAACGCATTTATGCGTTCGGCAGACGCTTTTATCAAAAGTGACTAACATTGCATTCAAGGTACACATGTACATTGTCAGTTCTTGCTTTCCCTGGGAATCGAAAAACCCATGACCTTGGCGTTGCTAGCGCCCGCTCTATTGTTTGAGCTACAGGACACAGGTTTGTACTGAAAAACAACACACAAATTCTGAGAAAATCTGATTTAGCATTATTGGTTTATTTAGATTCTGACGAATAATCAACATCACTTTTATACACACTAATTGACTTTATATTCACGATATGTTTATTTTTAATTGCATTTCTAGGATTATTGCTCAGTCAGCTGATTTACGCCTGTTGTCATATCCTGTCAGACAGAAATGAGAAGTCTGTGTTGAAGGACCAAGGATCAGTCCTTATTTCCTCTGAGACACTGAAGACTGATAAACTATTGAACAGGAGCCGCTCTGAGATGTTTGCGGTCCTGTTCGTCTGCGGGATCCTGTACGGGGTCGGAAAAGCTCAGGGTAAGAGTCTCAACATGTACATAAACTGTAATCCCTCAGGGAAGAAAAAATGACAGATGAGATCTATTTAATAGCTCAATTATCTATCTTACATCTCAGATGTTTCTCCTGTGAAATGTCACAGTAGTCTCACATTTGTTTTAGAAGAGATCTAAAAAAATGTCTCAAACTGTGCTCAAATTTACAGAGAAACCATTTTCTGCAGTCAGAAGTCATACTATGAACTGAAACATTTCTCATTCATTGATCTGATGTGCTTCTTGCATTCATTCAGTATCTCTTATAATCTTACTGTAGACTCATGTGTTTGTTTCTAATAAGCAAATGTTGAAGAAACATCTGAGACAAATTTGATTATTTCTCCATTAAATCTTTCAGACTATGAAACGTCACGTCATTTTCCAAAATGTGTGATGCTGTGTGAAGAATTTTGGTTTGTTTTAATATTGATCTGGTTCTTGTTCTTTATTGGCATTGATGGTTCCATGAAGAACCTTTAACATCCATGGAATCTTTCCATTTCACAAAGGGTTCTTTATAATGGGAAAAGGTTCTTTTTTAGAACATTTCACCAAAATATCCTTTCTTCAATGGCTTCACTGCGATAACACCCTTTTAAAACTTTTGTTTTTAAAGGGATAATTCACCCAAAAATGAAAATTCTGTCATTATTTACTGTGCAGAAAGAATAACGGCAGACGCGCAGCGAGGGGAGAAATCCATTTGATTGTAGTTTAAATGAGAAATAATTGCAGTGCTCTGTTGAAGCGCTATAGTATCGCTATAGTGTTAGAAACAGTGAATGCGGTTTACAGCCAGGTTTCATAGAGAGAATGATGTGAGTCATGTTTGTGGTCCAAATAGCTCAATATGAGAGGCAACGTGAAACGCAGACATGTGAAATAAAACCTCATCATGTTTTAAAGAGTGGCTTGATTAAAGTGGTGGAAATAACAGATGATGGATGATTTTTGTGGTAAAGAAGACTTTTTTATAGTTAACAGCATTGTAAAAATATCAGTCAAATTAAAATGTGCTTAATTTGACTTCTGAATTAACTTTTTTACATTTTTTAAATTATTTAATATATCACTAAGTTACATCAAGGGTTAAATAAAATAGAAATGGCACATTATGGTTTAAAAGTTATAACTGCATGATGAATTTTGTGTGTGTTTACGTATGGTGTACAAGTCTGATATAAAAAATGTTTTTGCCCAGGTGACCAAAATGTCTGCCCAATAGAGAAACGTTTTTCTCAGCGAGAAAAGAAATTAGAGGGAACATTGGTTGTCAGCATTCAACATTTTTTTTTGTTGTTGTAGTAATTCATGCAGGTTTGGAACAACTAGTAAATAATGACAACATTTTTATTCTTGGGTGAACTATCCCCCGCTGTAAACCCCAATAAGTTGGCATAGGTAAAAAAAAAAATGTAGGCAATCAAAAATTTTAAGTTAAGTATTACAAAGTTTAAAGGTCCCATGATGTGGATTTTCATGTTTCCTGAGGTGTACTATTATTAGTATGATTTTTACATCATACAATGTCATAAAAGGCATTTTTCTATCCTGATTTTAGCCCTTTGGCTTGAATGCTACGTTTGAAAGGGTGTGTCTGATGCATAAACAGTATTAAATGATTTAGAAAGAAAGTCTGTGTGAACCTGAATAATTAGCTACACATTAGAAATCACTGATCACAGATCAGGCATTAATGAACACTGTTACTTACTGTTTGTGGCGGTGCTGTCGAATCCATACTGTAAAAAAGTCTGTTTGAAAAGCCTGTGCTGACATTGTGACTGAATTAAAAAGAAGAGGGGGGGGGTTAACCTTTCCCCGTATGATGACATATGGGAAATATTCGAGATTGGCCAATCTGAGCTTTCATTTTCTCAAAGACGGAGCAGGATACCCAGAACTCGGTTTACAGCTCTCCATTTTTAGCCACTGGGGGACCAGGACAGGCAGGCTAAGGGAACTTGTATTAAAACCTCATATAGTGAAATTTTCATGTCATGGGACCTTTAAGTAAGCACAAATAGAAAGTAAGCTAACTCAAAACTCTTATTTTTCACTTAATATGATTGTTAATATTAAATATTTTTAGTAGTGGAAACTTGGCTAGCTTTAAGTAGCTAATTCAATAAATGCTAACTTACTAATTTCTAACATTATCAGAGCATAGCAATTGTTGAATGAGTACTGCATTCACTGTACTGCAGAACATCCGACATACCTGTTCTCAAACTAAGCTAATGCTCCAATTGTCACCATGATGGTAAAACCGCACTGGTAAAATGCCTGGAGATGGTGCAGTGGGTTAAACCACCTAACTGACATGCAGAAGGTTGCTGGTTTGATCCCAGGTCACCACCAGTGTGCCCAGCAAGGCACTTTACTCCACGTTGCTTTCATTGTCCCTGAAATTAGTGCACTGTAAGTCGCTGGATAAAAGCATCTGCCAAATGCATAAATGTAAATGTAAAAACTCTTCTAAATTAGCATAGCTAAAGATTAAACACTACTAAGCACCCTATCATACACCTGGCGCAATGCGGCAGCAAATATAAGTAGCAAATGCCCTCGCTCCCATCTGTTGGTGTGAAAACGAGGTGTGTTCAGGCACGTTGTTGGCGTGTTGCTATTTTGAGGAACTGAAAACAACTGCGCCATTGACCAACAAAAACCTGGTCTAAAGTCAATAGCAGTATTTTTTGTGTTATTTAAAGGGCGTGTTAGTAATATGCGCCTGTAGGCAGGTCCACAACACGCCTACACTTATTACACACACAGGGAGCACACAAACATTTTTAAATATGAAAAAATTAAGGGATTAAAATGTAAAAGAATATTATAGTGTACATAAATATAAATTAATATATACATAATAGATAGTCATTGCATGTATCAGGATTAACCTACCTATTTGCAGTAATGACGAGCAAGCGTGAATGGGAAATGAGACTCTGATTGGTTTATTGCATTTTACGCCCACCCATGACTCATTAAAGGGTTACTTCAGCGATTAGCATTAAGCTTTGTATCAGTAGAACCCTGGGAGTATATTTAAATTATCGTACTTTCTCCCCTCATATGACCCTGAGACGAGAGAATTATGTATTTTATTTCTGGAAAAATTCCTCCGATGACGCAAATATCGTAATTTTGCATCATCGGAGGAGTTTTTGGCCAGAGGCTGAAGACTACAGCCAGCAGAGGGCGCTATTTCCACATGTTTTCAACATCACACTCACAGCACTCGGCCCGCGGAGCTGCGGAGATTCATGTAAACGGAGCGGTGGAGAGCAAAGTGAGTGCTTTAACTTTTAAAATGAACTTCCTATGACAGTTAAGCTTCCAAAGACATGAACTGAACACGCCATAGACTGATCACGCGCTGTCAATGCAGCCGCAGCCGCGAATCCCGCGATTACCTCAGCTCATGTGATGAATATAATCCGATCCTGCTGTGTTTGTGCCGTGACGCTCAATTGGCTCACTCGCATTATATCAAACAGACACGTTCAGTTTTTAATTGTAGTGTCTCTAACTGAACTGATTTTCTGGAAATGAACGTGGTAGGCTGGTGATCCAGTAATCCTGTAGCCGACTAGCCGCGCCTAGAGTAGGGCAGTGAAGCAGTGCATTCTGGGAATTGTTGTCTTTTATCCCCATGAGACAAAAATACATTTTCTGTGTTTTCTCAGTCTAGAAGGCACCAAATTCAAAAATAATTTCACATTTCTTCTACATTAATGACCCAGTTTAAATACAGATTCATTTTCCCAGCGCTGAAGTACCCCTTTAAGAGACTAAGGACTTAGAGACGCCATAGGAAACTGCCGTGACGTAATCTTCTACACACCCGCTTATAAAACGAAGGAAAATCTGTACCTCCTCTTTTGACCACGGCGTATTCTTCCGAGTTGCCATAATAGTAATGGATATATCACGCAATCTCTGGCCAAACTATTTTAAAATGGCGCGGTTATTCAGGATACTCCGTCTGGCGCGTGCAATGATGATGCAGTGAATAGTGACGATTCTCTCTGACCGATCAGAAGTCTGCAGTGTTTTCACATCACATTTTAGAATCGCCTCAGCTCAACTCAGCTCGCTCAGAACCTCGCCGGAGGTGATACGAAAAAAAGTACCTTGAAGCAGGTACAGGTACAACTTTTACACAGTGAAAAACCAAACAAAGGCGAGTCGAGTCGAGCTGGTACTGTGTAGTGGAAAAGCACCATTAGATCATTAAAATAGGGACCTAAATCTCCAACTTAACATTAATCTTGCACGGAAAACATTGTATAACTTTTAATTTTAGCATTTACTATCCCTTTCAAAAGCCATGGCACATGCTGGGAAATAGAAATCCCAACCCATTTTCAGTTAAAGTTTGTCTAAATTAAAAGAAATAAGGTCATAAAACTCAAAATAATTAAACAATTCAGATTACTTAAAATGTATCAGTTTTGTGAACTCAAAAGAAAAAGAAAGATAAAATGTAAAAACTCATAAAACTTAAGTTGATTGAAGTAATTTGTTTAATTTAAGTTTACCCTACTCAAACCAATTAATTATTTTGAGCATAAGGGTTTTGAGGGTTTACAGAGTGTGAACTTCTTTTTGTCCCAAGTCATTTTTCATCTTGATTTAAGACTATTTTGATATTTTCACTGGGAAACGAGTCAAAAACATTGAGGAAGAACATTTTGTTTTTTGCAGTGAACTCAACAAGAAGCAGATGGTAAATTAGTTGTTAATTGATGTTAAATTCTCAGTGTATCGTTGAAATGAGTTTCAATAAAACACACAAAAACACAAACATTGTGCCGACATTGTGCCGATAAATGATGGAAAGAGACACCGTTTCTCAGTGTTTTATTGTTTTATTGTTAGACATGCAGATCTTAAACATTCCAGTCCCTGCGTCAATGTGGAAAGCAGAAGTGAGAGAAGGATCGGGATGTTTGCGGCTGATTGCGCAGTGCAGATCACAGACTCTTCATCATGTTGTCTCACTAAACACACACACATACACTGATTTCATTTCTCTTCTCATTACTTCACCCCTCATAATGCGCATTCACAAGAACCATGTCTTATCGTTGTGACCAGCAGTGTTTCAAGAGAGATCTGCTGTACAGAGAGCATGAATGATTCTCAGTGTTTCAGAATGAAAGAAGCGTGTCATAACCTAACAATTTTGAAAGATAATTCATTCAAACTTTAGTTTAGGTTCTCACTAATAACTAACTATTAACTATGAATTTTGCCTCAATAAACTCCTAATTACTGCTTGGTAATAGTAAGTATGCCGGGCTTGACATCATTTTGTTTTTGCTCACCAGCCTTCTGTGGCTAGTAATTTTCATTGGCCACAGTTTTGACATCAATACCATGGGGATATAGATATTTTTAATATTATCTCATCATTTGGCAGCAGGTATATTAGGATGCTGTCACTTTAAGACGTGACGCACGGCTCCATTATACTGTTACACATGCGTTTTCTTTCTCAACTATTTACGTTCACTTAAAACATTTGGTGGGTTGGCTTGTTTTAAAGGCACAATATGTATGATTTTTGGATTAAAATATCCAAAAACCACTAGAACTATGTTATATATTTTGCTGACGTGTGTTCTTACACTATCCCAAATGTTCCCAAGAATGTTTATATTGGATAGGATTAAGGGATGTAGAATATGGTCAAGCCATTAATATGTGCTTTATAACTACTATTAAACTGCTAATATCCTAGTAATATGCCTGTTAATAAGTAACTTAATAGTGAGAATTGGACCCTAAAATAAAGTGTTACCAAGAATTTTGTATCTAGATGAAATCAACACTTCTACAGCTCTATACTGTTTCACATCCTATTTAAAAAACAGTATGCAGTATGTAGTGTGCATTATGAGTTGATGAGAGGTCAATAAAGGTCATTATTGTGAGTCATAAAACATCCATTGTTGCAATATGATGAGAAAAGTTCTCAGTTGTTTATTTCTATAGATCTAAATGAATAAATCTTATATTCTCTCTTAGGATATTTGGAGTAACATCTAAACTTAACCTAAATAGGGTTATTAATGTAGGGTTACTAAGATGTAACTAACACTATGAAGCCATATTAGATACACAAATTGCAAAGGGCTCTAAATGATTTACTGACAAACCTGCTGCACTCAATCTACTACATTCCTTCTTTCATCTGAGTTATAGTTTAATTTTTTTAGCGAGTAAAAGGTATTTTAGGATATTTGTTCAAACGTCATATGTAATACGTCAATACGTAATATGAATATTGTTAGTAAATCAAACTCTTACTGGAATGAAGAAACTTTGGTTTTCTTGATTATCTATACATCTTTTTTTTTTCATGTAAAAATGTGAGTAAAAAATTATCCATCAGGCTTTTTAAGGAAGGTTTATTGTTCATCTCTTAATCATCATTGTATTGTATTGTTTTAAAAGAGCTTTGATCATAAAACTAAGCATTTAAATATCATATTATATCATATTACATTTTGTCTAGAGGATTATTAAACTATTCCATTTATAAATAAGTGATTTTTCTGACTGTTCCTGACCCTTCTGTGTTTTGATTGGCAGGTTGGTCTGAACCGCGGATCAGACTGAACTCTGGTGCTTTTTCCGGTACCGATGTGATTCTCAAGTCCGGTTCTCCTCTTCATTTGATCTGTGAGGGTGACGGACCGGTGACTTGGCTTCCACCACTGGCCAAATACAAACGTTACATCTCAAAAGAAGTCGGAAAAATCCGGAGTTTCCGCGTAGATAAAGCCACGGCGCATTTTACAGGAACATACAAGTGCGACTATATGAACGGAAATTATTCAAACGTGACATCTTCTGTTCATGTATTTGTCAGTGGTGAGTAAGCAATCTCTTAACACTTTATAAATGCTATTTCTTAATAGTATTTTTCTCTTGATTTCCAGTTCAAATATATATAAAAATTCTTAAAGGGATAGTACACCCAAAAATTTTAATTATGTCACCATTTACTCACCGCCTCAAGTTGTTCCAAACCTGTATGAGTTTCTTTCTTTTGTTGAACACAAAATAAGATATTTTGAAGAATGTCAGCAATCAAACAGTTGATGGGTCCCATTTACTTTTTCCATACTATGGAAGTCAATGGGGCCCATCAACTGTTTAATTACTCATTTAATTGACGACCAAATTTTCATTTTTGGGTGAACTATCCTTTTAAATCAAAATGGTAGTGGTCAAAGATCTGGTCTGGTGACTGGTGAAGTTGAATGTTCATAACATGTGGAACCGCATGTGTGTTGGTTACAGATTCCCGAGCTCTCTTTGTTTCACCGGGTTTGCCTAAGCCGCTTGTGCCTACGGAAGGTGACGATATGTTACTCCCGTGTCTTCTGACCGACCCCGACGCCACGGACTTCACGCTCCGAATGGATAACGGCTCAGCAATGCCTTATGGCATGAACGTGACCTTTGACCCCAGAAAAGGTGTCCTGATTCGCAACGTTCAGCCTGGATTCACCGCCGACTACATTTGCAGTGCAAGAATTGGAGGGGTTGAGAGAGTGTCAAAGATATTCAGAATAAACATCAGGCAAAGTGAGTTTTATTTGAAGCTGCTGTGCTTGCACAGCAAAAAAATTCTCACTAAGTATTTTTTGTCTTGTTTTTCAAATATGTTTTATAAATATATACAGTGGAGGAAAAAAGTATTTAGTCAGCCACCAATTGTGCAAGTTCTCCCACTTAAAAAGATAAGAGAGGCCTGTAATGTTCATCATAGGTACACTTCAACTATGAGAGAATGAAAGAGAAAAAAAATCCAGAAAATCACAATGTCTGCTTTTTAAAGCTTTTATTTGCAAATTATGGTGGAAAATAAGTATTTGTTCAATAACAAAAGTTCATCTCAATACTTTGTTATATACCCTTTGTTGGCAATGACAGAGGTCAAACGTTTTCTATAAGTCTCCACAAGGTTTTTACACACTGTTGCTGGTAGTTTGGCCGATTCCTCCATGCGGATCTCCTCTAGAGCAGTGATGTTTTGGGGCTGTCACTGGGCAACATGGATTTTCAACTCCATCCAAAGATTTTCAATGGGGTTGAGATCTGGAGACTGGCTAGGCCACTCCAGGACCTTGAAATGCTTCTTACAAAGCAAATCCTTCATTGCCCGGGCGGTGTGTTTGGGATCATTGTCATGCTGAAAGACACGTTTCATCTTCAATTCCCTTGCTGATGGAAGGAGGTTTTTACTCAAAATCTCATGATACATGGCCCCATTCATTCTTTCCTTTACACGGATCAGTCCTCCTGGTCCCTTTGCAGAAAAACAGCCCCAAAACATGATGTTTTCCACCCCCATGCTCACAGAAGGTATGGTGTTCTTTGGATACAACTCTGCATTCTTCCTCCTCAAAACATGACAAGTTGAGTTTTTATCAAAAAGTTATATTTTGGTTTCATCTGACCATATGACATTCTCCCAATCCTCTTCTGGATCATCCAAATGCTCTCTAGCAAACTTCAGATGGACCCGGACATGTACTGGCTTAAGCAGAGCGACACGTCTGGCACTGCAGGATTTGAGTCCCTGGCAGCGTAGTGTGTAACCCGGTAGCCTTTGTGACTTTGGTCCCAGCTCTCTGCAGGTCATTCACTAGGTCCCCCCATGTGGTTCTGGGATTTTTGCTCACCGTTCTTGTGATCATTTTGACTCCACGGGGTGAGATCTTGCGTGGAGCGCCAGATCGAGGATGATTATCAGTGGTCTTGTGTGTCTTCCATTTTCTAATAATTGCTCCCACAGTTGATTTCTTCACACCAAGCTGCTTACCTATTGCAGATTCAGTCTTTCCAGCCTGGTGCAGGTCTACAATTTTGTTTCTGGTGTCGTTTGACAGCTCTTTGGTCTTGGCCATAGTGGAGTTTGGAGTCTGACTGTTTAAGGTTGTGGACAGGTGTCTTTTATACTGATAATGAGTTCAAACAGGTGCCATTAATACAGGAAACGAGTGGAGTACAGAGGAGCCTCTTAAAGAAGAAGTTACAGAAATCTTGCTTTTTTCTAAATACTTATTTTCCACCATAATTTGCAAATAAATTCATTTAAAATCAGACAATGTGATTTTCTGTATTTTTTTTCTCATTCTGTCTCTCATAGTTGAAGTGTACCTATGATGAACATTACAGGCCTCTCTCATCTTTTTAAGTGGGAGAACTTGCACAGTTGGTGGCTGACTAAATACTTTTTTGCCCCAATTTATTTTTTTATAAATCAAGATACGTTTATTTGCAAAATGGCTTAAGATATTACATGTTGTTTACGGAATAATGTGAGTTTATGCTTAAAACTAAATATCTTAAGAAAAATAATCTTCTTTTCCTTTAAAATAATTTTTTTCTGACCCCTCTGGCAGATATATTGTTTTAAAAATCAAATGACAAAAGCTCCAGTTTTTGAGAATAGAAATACATTGATACATTTTGGAATTTTGTGATTTCGCAAACAGTTACAAAGATAAAAAAAAACTTTGTGAAATTCCAAAATGTTTCAGTTTATTCTTACTGACTGAACTATGTAGAACTTGGAGTTGAAAAAAAGCTAATAATCAATTAAATCATACAAATGTTAAATAAAAATAATAAATATATTATAAAAAAAGTATTTTATGTGTTTACCTGCATGTCATTAACTGACATCAGAGACCCGTGAACATGTGAATGTGTTGGTAAATTATTGAAATATTAATTTAATATTAAAATATTTTAGGCCAAAGGCGTTTGGCTGAGGAAGGTGTATTTGTTCATCTCTCAATTATCATTATATTGCATTGCAGTATTTTAACAAAATATTGAGATTATTATATATATATTATGTAATATCTCTAATATATTTTTTTAATCAGGGTTACGTTTTCCACCGTACGTGTTCCTGGGGAGAAACGAGTATGTGAAACTGGTGGGAGAGAGATTTCGAATCATTTGCACCACAAACAACCCAGACTTTAACTACAATGTCACATGGACACACTCCACTAGAACGGTAGGAACTTTGACCTCTGGACTCTGATCACATCTGATTCTGGATGAAATAATTTTAATGATATATATTAGGCCTCTTTCAGTAGACTAAAAAGCCAATAGTCAATTTTAACACACATTTTTGGGAAACAATTGTATTACTTAAAAGCATATCAAATAAATGCTGTTCTTTTGAACTTTCTGTTCATCAAAGAATCCTGAAAAATCTTGGTTTCCACAAAACAATTTACCTGTTTTCAACATTGATAATAATCAGAAATGTTTCTTGAGCAGCAAATCATCCTTTTAGAATGATTTATGAAGGATCATGTGGCACTAAAGACTGGAGTAATGATGCTGAACATTTTTTATCACAGAAATAAATTAAATTTTACAATATGTTTGAATAGAAAACAGGTATTTTAAATGGTAATAATATTTCGCAAAATTATGGTAGTTTTGATGAAATAAGTGAAGCCTTGGTGAGCAGAAGAGACATGTAAAGTGTCCAGTAATGTTATTATTCTCATTCCCAGCTGCCTCAAGCAGAAGAGAAATCAAGGATGCAGGGTGATCGTTTGGCCATCGAGAGCATCCTGAGCATACCGGCTGTTCAGTTGTCTGATTCGGGTAACATCACCTGTACGGGTCAGAACAAGGCCGGAGCGAACAGCTCCACCACCCAACTGCTGGTCGTGGGTGAGAATCAGAGACAAATCATACTTATTCATTCATAGTTTTCAGTCACATGACTGGAAACCCGGAGGGCACAACATCCAGAGAACTGCAGCACAGGCCTATCAATTTTTATTGTGAATATTTGTGATCACACCTGCTGCAGTATTTCAATCACTGAAAATAGTCCTGCATTCTAAAACGCTTAACATGAAAAAGTGCCTTAAGTGTACTAAAACGGTAATATTAAAATATTCAATTCAGTATACAGCTTATTTATGATGCATACTTGGCGAGCAGATGAGCCCAGAAGGAGAACAATGTGCTAAATGATTAAAGGGGTCCTATCATGCCCTTTTTATAAGATGTACTATAAGTCTCTGATGTCCCCAGAGTGTGTATGATAAGTTTTAGCTCAAAATACCC
This sequence comes from Gobiocypris rarus, assembly GCA_023029165.1. Lineage (NCBI taxonomy): Eukaryota > Metazoa > Chordata > Actinopteri > Cypriniformes > Gobionidae > Gobiocypris > Gobiocypris rarus. Next base: position 16,532,474 of record CM040932.1, on the reverse strand, counting down.
CACAGATCATTTATTATAGCATATTAAAATTGTCACTTTCACGCACCATTTTTGTGTGTTTCCCTTTAAATGCAAATTAGCTGCTCAAGAAGAGGGCGGAGCTTCAAGAGCTCGTGTTAGCAGCTCTGATTAACTCACGCAGACACGCACTGAAAATGTCAGAAACTGTTCAGCCTTTTATGTTCAAACCGGAGTCGGACAATGATGAATACGTGACAACATGTGACACCAATAGGACGTTTCTAAATGATAAGTTGATTAATTTATGTAGCTGATGTGGAGTTAACTAAATTCAAGTCATTGATTAGCATATTCTGTCATAATAATCTATAAATCACTCATGTGGGAACTGTTGTAAAATGCCTTCAGAGCCAGAGAATATCTGCTGCATGAAGATAGAACAGAGATAGTTTAGTTAATTACGGTTATAACTTATGTTGTCATGCAGGATGTCATGTGAAAAGTAGGAGTTGGTGTTATTTGGTGTCTTTAAAACTATTAAAACACTTTTGGATTTGTGACAGGCGAGCCATACATTCGGCTCTCCCCAAAGCTCTCATCTAAACTCACCCACCGCGGTCTGTCCATCGAGGTGAGCGAAGGGGACGATGTGGATCTTGGCGTTTTGATCGAAGCATATCCTCCTCTGACCTCACACCAGTGGGAGACTCCAACATCCCACAATGGCTCACTCCCAGAGAACAGGTTTTACAACTATAACGACAGGTCAGTAGAAAGCACAGATTGCAAACTCATCAACCATGCAATTGCAATTATCTACCATGGCAAGCGAGATTAATTTTTACACAGATTTACATATTCATAGGTCGACTGTGATGTTTGTCTTTTGGTGGGATATATTGAGCTCAGAGTTTTTGAATCTGTAGGTACGAGGCGCTGCTGTTCCTCAGAAGACTGAACTTCCAGGAGATCGGCCGCTACACACTCCACGTGAAGAGTAGCATGAAAACGGCCTCCATTACTTTTGATATCAAAATGTACAGTAAGTACAGTTATATTCACAGTTACTGTACATAAAATGATCTATGAAGTCATGTCATGGATTATCTATAAATTCATTTGACAAAGAAAGGACAACCTTTTGAATTCTATGGTTTTACATATTAGGAAACAGTAAAAAGTCATCCGGTCATTAAATTAGGTAAATGCAACCTCAGATGAACAACAACACACAGACAAATTACACCATGTCATTATTTATTTAACAAAAACCAGGCCAAAATGGAAAAGCCATGGGTAACAAACTAAGTACACCCCATGTCACAGGCCCACATGGAATCTGCACGCAGAATTCAGCAGAATGTTTAGTGAGAGAGTGATATTTCAAATTGACCACGGAGGAGTTAAAAAAAAAGGTCAATTGTCTACAAAAATTACTTATTTATAGTAAATAAATGAACTATTTATATAAAAATAGTTCATTTATTTACTTCAGTAGGTATTTATTTATTTTGCTTTTTTGATGAATGATATGAAATTGTTTATTTAATGATTTGTCTAAAATACAATTGATAAAGCAATATTTTCTCCATCTTTTAGTGGATATCGCCTGCAATTAGAGAGATCAAGCTTTGTTTAAAAAACAAGTTGTTCTATTTGTTATTGGATTTGAATTGTAAACTTTAAATAAAAGTTGCATTGAATTGAATAAAGTGAATGTTTTATATTTTATTTGTAATGCTTTCAGTTCCAATATTTTTAGATCTTTTTAACACATTTAAAACCATTCCGCATAATTCCGCAGATTTTTCAAAAAATTCTGCGCAGAAATCACCAACAAATTCCACAGATTCCGTATGGCCCTGCGTGATTCATTTGCTTGAAGAGACTTGAAGTAATAATTTTCTTTATGAATTTATTAGTCTCTTACATCAATCTGAAGGAATTTTGGCCCGTTCTCCTTTACAAGCCCCAAAAATGAACCCTCTACCGCTGTGCTTGACTTTTGGTATGAGGTGTTTGTGCTGAAATGCTGTGCCAAATTTGGCGCTGTGCATTATGGCCAATCATCTCCACTTTGGTCTCGTCTGTCCAGTGGGCATTGAAGTAGGGCTGGGCTGATAAACGATATCATATCGAATCGCGATAAAATCTCTGAGCATTTTTACTCGATATGGATTAATGTAACAACCAGTCACTCAGCAGAAATAAATGCGACAACAGCCAGTCCACATGCAGCTTTTAGCTTTTACACTGTGCGCAATGATACAGTCAGAAGGATTTTCGCTCTACAAATCTTCATAATTTACATACACACACACACACACTACCCCACCTCGCTGAAGCCCTCTCCGGACTCTGACCGCATGACAAACCATGTGCTCGCACAAAAACAAGACCAAACCGGGAGTGTCAGAGTTCTGTCTCAAACCCAAGAATTGATTGATATCTTTATTTCGAATGAGAGAAGAATATTTAAAATAAAATACACTAGTGTTTAAACATTTTAAAAGAAAAGGTAAAAGTAAAAATAGAAATAAAATTTAAAAAAGCAGCAAAATATCTTACTTTCCTGTGTAAACATGCTTCTATCTCATGTGCGAAAAGGAGTAGGAAGAAGTAAAACTTATGTGTTCCTACCCATTTAATTCTGCTAAACAGAAGTCGCAGAACCCTGACAGTTTTAACTGTGGTTATTATCATGATCTAAATAAATGATACTATAGAAGACCTGATATATGAACTCAGAACATTAAAATTTGTTACAATTTGTACAGATGTCTGTGTTTTTGTTAATGAACATAAATTTACATCTGCGTTCTCCTAACTCAAGCTACTACTACTGTCAACTCACTGTCAAAATGTGCATTTCTAAGACAAAACGTAATATTATTCATTATAATTATTATTAAAGGGCAAGGGCTGTATTTACAGTGAAATGTATATTTGGGCCATTTACGTCCATCACAAGTTCATTACTGCAACCGCAACACAAACAAACCTGAGGAATGAAATCAAAATGACCATGAATGCCTTTAAAAGAACTGGACTTTACTGAGCCCAGAAACTTCCTTTGAAGAAATCAAGTCAAAGAAGCAACAAAATTCCCATCTGAAATATTCAAGCTGATTTTGTTTCACAGAGAAACCTGTTGCGATGGTGAGATGGGAGAACGTCACAACTCTGACATGTAGATCTTACGGATATCCGACTCCCAGCATCCTCTGGTACCAGTGCACAGGAATCAGAACCACGTACGTGTTGGGCACTTTATCATACGTCTGAAAATACTGATATTTTTTGACTACCTTCTATGAGCTGAGTGGACATAATATCAAAATCAAGCCAGTTTGCTTTCTAAATATACATTTTGGAGTGATTCACTAATATGTGAATTCATTTGTGTTGCTGCCAGTGTTGGGAGTAATGCATTACTACGTAATCTAATTATTGTAATTTAATTACTTTCCCCTTGAAAAAGTAAATTAAGAGATTACTCTGTAATTCTATCTATCTATCTATCTTTCTAAATCATGCTAGCAACATGGCAAATCATGATAAAATATGCTAGCAAACATGTTAAACCAAGTTAACAAGCTAATTTGAGTTAACATGCTAACCACATGTTAATACATGGTAGCAACATGTAAATCACGTTTTGCAAAATGCTAATTTGAGCTAACCTGCTAATTCATGATAAAACATGTTATCATGTTAAATAATGGTAGCAACATGTTAAAAACATGCTAAATTGAGCTAGCAACATGTTAATTAATGGTAAACTGGTAAATGTTAAATCATTCAAACAACATGGTAATTTGTGTTAAAATGTTAAAACATGCTAGTGACATGGTAAATAATGGTAAAACATGCTAGCAAACATGTTAAATCATGTCAACAGTCTAATTTGTGTTAAAAATAGCTAAATCATGTTAGGAACATGTTAAATCATGTTAACCAAATGTTAAATCGAGCTTGCAAAATGCAAATTTATGCTTACACATGCTACCAACATGTTAATTTGTGTTAACAACATGCTAAAACATGCTAGCAACATGCTAAAAACATACTAAATCAGTTTTTTTTTTAATTGTGTGTATTGCCTTCAAATCCTTCCAACTTCAAGCTTTTAAAACTTTTTCTAACTTTCTGGCTAGGCTTTTTCAAGCAAACTTAAAGTCCTTAAAGTCCATCTAGTAAAATGTTTTTATGTTAAAACCGTGTAAAGATGGACATTTTAAATGCAATTCAAATACAAAAATCTTGAAATGATAACTGAATTGAACTCAAGAGACGATGTACAGAGGATTTAGTGACAGTTCTTTGATTAATACAGTATTTGTTTTCGACAGCTGCCCAGAAAACACCACGGACCTTCAGCCCATCCAGACGCAGACGGTGGAGTTCCAGAAGGAGCCGTCCGGATCGGTGGGTGTGGAGAGCGTCCTGACCGTGGGACCGAACCGCAGGATGACCGTGGTTTGCGTGGCCTTCAATCTGGCCGGCCAAGGCAGTGACATCTTCTCCATGGACAGCTCTGGTAAGCAGGGTTTGAAGACTCTAGTGAAAGCTAAGCCGATTCCTCTGCTTTGGTGGTGAGATGTGTGTGTTCTGTGGTCTCAGATCAGCTCTTCACCAGCGCCATGTACGGCTGTGGAGTCGCCATGCTGGTCCTGGCGCTGCTGCTCGCCTTCATGTTTTACAAGTACAGACAGGTGAGATCCTCACAGCTGATCTCAGATCTGCTGCATTAGCCAGACCTCAGTTTGATCTCTTCAGTCATGATGTGTCTTTGTGTGAAGATTCATCAGTGAGTATTATTCATCTGTCACATAATTTTCAAGAAGAAATAATTATGGATAAAAACTAGTTCTGCCGTTTGTTTGTTTTTTAACTTTCTTTCTTTCACAAAAATATTCTTTAAATCGTTCACTCTTTCTTTTTTTGCAGATTTTCTCTCTTTCTTTCTTTTGCTTTTACTTTCGCAAAAATATGCTTTAATTCTTTCTCTTTCTTTTTTGCTTTTTTTTCTCTCTTTCTTTCTTTCGCTCTTTCTTTTGCAAAATTATTCTTTCATTTCACTCTTTCTTTTTTCTCTATTTCTTTCGCTCTTGCTTTCATTCTTTCTTTTGCTCTCTTTCTTTCACTCTTTTTTGTCTTGTCTTTCTTTCTTTCTCTCTATCAATTTTTCAATCTTTAGCAAAATTCTTTCTTTCTCTCTTTCGCAAAAATATTCTTTCATACTTTCACTTCTTTCTCTTTTTTTGCTCTTTTTCTCTTTATTTATTTAGCTCTTTTTTGCAGATTTTTCACTCTATATTTATATTATATATTAATAATAATAATATTAATAATACAAAAAATTTAATTTAGCAAAAAATTATTTCTTGCTTTAATTTCGCAAACAGTTTTTTTGCCAAGTATTTTGAGGATATATGATAGACTTGACTCCCTTCTCCATCACATCTCAGATTTCACTTACACTGAAAACAAACTGTACTCCTAAATTGCTAGTCACTTTCACAATTTATTAAAAAGAAACAGCAAATAATATTTAATTAAATGTGACATTTTTAAGTTGTCCAGTAAATATTCATAAAATAAATATTTACCATGAAAATCATTTTTTTCAGTGCACAGAGCTTCTGTGTCTTTAATATACTCTTTTCAGTGAGGTGTACTTTGTTTAAAATAAACACAGAATGAAGCTGTTCCTATTGACTCTCTTCATTCATATCCCTAATCTCATCAACAATTCATCATGCTCTTTTGAAAAAGTCAAATGTCAGATTTCAACACTTTGAATTGCCTGTCAGTATCATGTTTATATAAAGCCCTGGACTCTAGTTTATGCCTCTTTTGTCTGTCGGTAGAAACCCAGATTTGAGATCCGCTGGAAAATCATTGAAGCCACCAATGGTAACAACTACACCTTCATAGACCCGTCACAACTTCCATACAATGAGAAATGGGAGTTTCCTCGAGACAAATTAAAGCTAGGTCTGTACTGGGTCACTGACATCCAACACGCTCACTTATGACAGCTTTTTGACATTTTTAGATGATACATTTGTATTTTTAGTTATTTTAGTACATGAAGGTAAACTACATGAAAATGAGATATTTATTTTGTATTAATTTGGTAACACTTTACAATAAGGTTTCATTTGTTAACATTTAGTTATCTACATTAGTTATCGAATTAAGAATGAACAGCAACCCTTCTACAGCATTTGTTAATCTTTGATGTTAATCTCGTCATTTACTAATACATTATAAAAATCTAAAGTTAATGTACTGTGAACTAAAATGAACATTGATCATTTTTATTATAACTAACATTAACAAAAAATAATAAATGCTATCAAAAATAAATTGGTCATTGTTAGTTCATGCATTAACTAATGTTAACAAATGAGACCTTATTGTAAAGTGTTCCCATTTATTTTAAATAAGTATTTGTTTATGGATTGAACTGTAAGGATGGTGTGTCTGGTGTGCAGGTAAGACTCTGGGAGCAGGCGCCTTTGGGAGGGTGGTGGAGGCCACGGCGTACGGCCTGGGGAAGGATGACAACGTCACACGTGTTGCTGTGAAAATGCTGAAAGGTCAGAAAACATTACTTTTACAAAAACTACTACAGTGTTACTATGTTTTTAATTAGTACTGTGGCATGATGATTATTGTTATACACATTAGAACATCATGTACATTTCACATTTATCAGTCTCAAAGGTTCAATAGAAACAGGTGAATCTTGACAATTGTGTCGTTATTTAGCTCAATAGACCTTATTCACAGAAGCGCCATCTTTGATTTTTAACAGGAATGAAAGCGAGGCAATGAGGGATAGACATTCATCTCTTCAGTGGGTTGAACTGTTTTTAAAGGTAGGGTAGGCATTTACAGAGAGGCTAGCAATAGTGAGTTAGCTTTGATAGCGTAAGATCCCACCTTCCCTTTAAAGTGTCTCCAAAGCCACGCCTCCTTCAAAACACATGAACTTTTACAGCAGGGAGCGTAGTGTCACAAGAGACTGCGTTAAACTACCTCATGTCTCAAAGCGCATAACATTACAATAATATTGAACATAAACGACTTAAAGAGCACCTTACTGCCTTAACACCTGACTGCTGCAGATTCATTTCTGCGTTGATAGTGTTGCCACTGAAACGCACGGATTCGAGCCAAAAACTGCATTGAGCATAACGTTACAGGTTTCCGTCTCTTACAAATTACAGTTATGGCATGAAAGGAGCATAAGTTCATTGTTTTGGTTCAGGAGGAACTGTAAAAGCTGTTTAGTTTGTGATGCTCGGTGACTGACGTCTGTCTAACTCTGCATAGCATGAAACACACTGATGACGTGTGATGTCTGCGTGAACAGGTGTGTGGAGGACACCCTCATATCATAGCCCTTGGAACGAGGTCTATGATTGGACGAACATTTTTTGGTACTACGCCTTCCACTGTCATATAAAAACAAACGTAGTGATTGCTATCAGGATGTGAAAAAACTTTCAACCAGCATAAAAAAACATTTTTGAAGCAAATCACCTACCCTGCCTTTAAAGTGTTTTTGGATTGTTCTGCTGCCAAAACACTGCAAAAATTTCTTTCCAAGAAAATTCAGTAGACATTACAAAAATGTGAAAAATTACAAGTGATCTAGGAGCTTTATACAGCTTTTAAAAAGGATGCCATTAAACACAGTAAGTCTATCCCTTATTCCTGTCATGGTACTGCTCTAAATAAGGTCTAGTCCGTTTAGTAAATACCATTACCATCTCCATATAATTGGAGAAACCCCATTTTGGTCAACCATTACTCTTCAAATGAACTTTAATCATGTTTCACTGATAAAACTATTTTACAAAGCCAGTATGAGTATTGAACTGTGTTGTTTTGCATGCTGGGAGCAGCCAGTGCTCATAGAGACGAGCGGGAGGCACTAATATCAGAGCTGAAGATCCTCAGTCACCTCGGTCAGCACAAGTACATCGTCAACCTGCTGGGCGCCTGCACACATGGTGGTAAGACCACGCTCATTCCTGCTGCACTCTTCAAAATAAAGCTGCTCTGATGGCATTGATGGTTCCATGAAGAACCTGTAACATCCATGAAACCTTTGCATTGCACAAAAGGTTCTTTAGATTATTGTTATGTTCTTCACACTAAGGAAAAATATTTTTCTTTTTAGAACTGATCACAAAAAGGTTCTTTGTTGAACCAAAAATGGCTCTTCTATGGCATCATGGAACCTTCGGAACCTTTATTTTTAAAAGTGTGACTGGAAAAAACTGGGTTGGAAAAAGTTTTTAGAGCTCTAATCAGCAAGTTTGCACCAGCTTGAAACCACGTAAAACCATTGGAAACTGATGATGGATTTTCACTTTTGGCTCATTTGCAGGTCCTGTGCTGGTGATCACAGAGTACTGTTGTCATGGCGATCTTCTGAACTTCCTGCGTAGCAAAGCCGAGAACTTCCTGAATTTCGTCATGACAATTCCGAACTTCCCAGAGCCGACGATGGATTATAAGAATGTGAACTCTGAACGCATGTTCATCAGAAGGTCGGTTTAATAAACGCACAAACATATCAGTGACACTTTACAATAAGGTTTCATTAGTTAACTACTTCAGTAAACATGAATAAAGAATGAACAATATTCTTGAAGAATTTATTAATCTAGTTAATGTTAATTTCAACATTTACTAATTCATTATTAAAATCAGTTGTATTTGTTAACATTAGTGAATGCACTGTGAACTAACATGAACAGACAATGAACAGCTTGATTTACCTAACGTTAACAAATATTAATAAATACTAGGGCTGGGTATTGACACAAATTTCATGATTTGATTAGATTTCCATTCACAAGCTTGCGATTCATTACGATTCGATTTGATATCGATTATTGTGGATATATATACAGTACATGGCAATTTTCTTTGCCATGAAAAAAGGTATAACATTGCCAGGAAAAAAAAATCTCAACAAATGTTGTAAACCATACACGTGTCACAGTTACGTTTAGTTTCAGTTTGATTGGACTTTCAGTTTGTTTGTATCTGTCACATGTTCCTTTGCTCTGTTTCCCGCCACTCGTCTGTCTCCCTGGTTACCATCATTATTAGTTCATCTGTGTCAGCTGTGTGTCATCGTTATCCTCATTGTGTTCACTATTTAAGTTCCTCCCGTTCCTTCAGTCTCTGTCTAAACTCTTTTATGTTATGGTGTGTTTACCCTACCAGTCTTCCTGACTGGAGATTTATGATTAAACAATTATGAGTATGTTGAGAGAAAATAGATGTAATTTGATATCCGTGACTTTTGTTTCATATCAAAAGTAACCAAGCACAAAGATTTTTGAGATTTATTGGATGGGAGGGGCTCTAATCGATTCTTGGGATTTAAGAATCGATATCGGTTCATAAAAATAAGAAACGATTAAAATCGAGACATTTATATTTTTAACCCAGCACTAATAAATACTGTAACAAATGTATTGATCATCGTTAGTTCATGCTTTAACGGATGTTAACAAATTAGATCTTTATTTTTTTATTTCAGCTAGTTGCCAAAGCAACATTTTTTCATTTACTTTGACTTTGTGTACTAAAATAACTAAAACTGGAATACAGATTAATAACAACTACATAGATATATTTAAGAAAAATGGCAAACTCAACAAAATTAATAAAAACTTGATCTAAAATTACGATGGAAAATGCAAAAATGAATTCATAATAAAAAAAATAATATCATTTAATTGATACCAAAATAATGTTTCTAGTAGGTTTTTTGTTCATTATTTGACTATGTTGATTATTTCCCCGCTGACAGTGACAGTGGGATTTCCAGCACCTGCTCTGATAACTATCTGGACATGAGACCGGCCACATCCAGAACCACAAACGCCGCTCTGAGTGAGTCCACAAACACACATCTTTAATAGAGGAATATCATATGTTTGACCAGAGAATATGCATATGCATATTCCTTTAACCCTTTTTTTTGTATTTTGTAATTATTATAATTTTTCTTCAGATTTTTTATCTATTTTTTGTTTGCAATGACTTATTTCTGTGTGCCCTTTATATCAGGGGTTTTCAAACTGTGGTTCGCCACCCATTTGTGGGTCACAGTGTTTTGCACGCCAGGGTTGCCTAGTCTGCAGTTTTCCTGTGGAAATGGGTTGTGGGTTGATTTATTTATTTTTTTCTCCTGCGGGTTAAAGGTTTTACATATTTCATAAGATATATTTGACTGAAATTCTTCTATTGAAATATTTTATATTGATAAAATTGTGCTACGCATAGATGTTGAGTTTTTTTTTAAAGGAGGGACAATGGTATGGAGCCTTGAGCTGTGTTTATGGACTATCTAGTAAACTAGTTTTGTTACTCCAATCTTTCGAATAATCTCACGAATATCTATTTATGTAATATGACTTCTGACCTGTAATGTCGCCAGAATTATAGTCATATACTGTTTGTTCATCGGACAGAGGAGAACTGGTACCCAGACTGAGCCTGGTTTCTCCCAAGGTTTTTTTCTCCATTCTGGCCCTGAAGGAGTTTTGGTTCCTTGCCACCATTGCCTTTGGCTTTTGGCTTGCTCAGTTGGGGCTCGGTCTGCCCACATTGACACTATATGATAATTGAAATAACATCACCGTTTTCACCAGAGCGGCTGTACAGCTGAATCAAATTCTGTTACATTATCTTCCTGTCAACACTCTGAAGCTGCTTAAAACAATTGGGCTTGTAAAAAGCGTTGGTACTGATTTACTATAATATAGAAGGTTAAAATGAACTGATTTGTATACAAACAAATCAGTTTTTATAATAATAAAGTTATAATACTAACTTTACAATTACATAATTATATTTCTACTCCGATTCGTTGTTTGAATTATGAACATTTAAATGGGGGCTGTCAACTTGACGGATTTATTCACACATGCATTATATAATAAAGAACATTAAAAATGATATTGAATATGTAAGTCGAAATGCTCCTCTCTAGAGTAAATATTTCTAGGAGACTAATGAGTTTATGGTCAATGAATACTTCAGTTAATATTTCGGTGGGTCTTTAGATTTAGATTATACTTGTCTAGGTGGGTCCTGGAATGGAAAAGTTTGGGAACCCTTGCTTTATATCTGTTGTTTTTAGTTATTTCTTTTTTATTGTATAAGTTTTTTAATTTATTTTTATATTGTAAATTTTTACTTAAGGCCATGTTACTTAAGGAAAATGGGTTGAGAACGTCGTTTTCATTTAAACTTTAAGCTCCCACTATAAAAACGGTTCAAATTCAGCCGCTTCCTCTTGTGCTCCAGCTTCTTCTTTTGAGTGTGAGGCAGAAGAATCGTGGCCGCTCGACATGGACGACTTACTCAGATTCTCCTATCAGGTGGCGCAGGGACTCGACTTCCTCGCGGCTAAAAATGTGAGTCCCTAAAATAAAAAATAGAAAACTATCATCAGCCTCATAAACATAAATGAGATCCGTTCGAGATGTAAGGAAGTTAGGTTCATAAACAATAACATTTCATCGTCATTTAATCTGATGGATTGACTGTAAATCTTCACAGTGCATTCACAGAGATGTGGCAGCCAGAAACGTTCTCCTCACCAACAGTCGAGTGGCCAAGATCTGTGATTTCGGACTGGCACGAGACATCATGAACGATTCCAACTATGTGGTCAAAGGAAACGTGAGGGAACAAACACAACACAAATACTGTGATAGACCTACAGATCAAGTTCAATTTAAATCAAATACGTGTGTATTATGTGTATTGTGTGTGTGTGTGTGTGTGTGTGTGTGTGTGTGTGTGTGTCTAGGCCCGTCTTCCAGTGAAGTGGATGGCTCCAGAGAGTATTTTCGAATGCATTTATACGGTTCAGAGTGACGTCTGGTCTTACGGCATCCTGCTGTGGGAGATTTTTTCACTGGGTGAGACAGAAACCCTTTTTTATCATTTGGCGGGTCAATTTGACCCAGATTGATTTTTTAAATGTTGGAAATAATGGTTACCCATGTTTTATTTCTTGACATTTTGTGACCTTTTTGGTCTCATTTAGTGTCATGAACATGCATGCAAAGTTCCGACACTGATGTTGTGGAATGTGTGTACCAAATTTCTGTTATGATTATGATGTTCCATTAGGCCTATGTAATATGTAATAGATGATAATTTTTAGATTTCTAGTGTCATTGCACACAGGGTTCTGTAACAAAAGCCTGAGTTTGTCTTATTTGAGCGAGTGTCTAAAACTCCTCTGCATGTTTCTACAGGTAAGAGCCCGTATCCCAACGTCCTGGTGGACTCAAAGTTTTATAAAATGATCAAATGTGGCTATCAGATGTCCAGACCTGACTTTGCACCTCCAGAGATGTGAGTGAGATGTTCATTATCTGACACAAAAATAATATTTCCTACAATTTACAATGACAGTAAATCATCAAAACTATGACATACTAATGGAAGTGTGGGAATGACGTAGTGATGCCAACCATCTTCGTGAGGTGCATTCTGGGATGCTTTTAAACACTTTTGAAGAAGGAATATGTATGGAATCCCATTTCTGCCACATAAGGAAAAAAGCATGCTTTTTAATCTTAAAAAAGTCATAATTATGGCATTAAAAGCAAAATTATGAGATAGTTGTGAGACATACTAAATCAAAATGATAACATACTAAGTGTTAATTGTGACTTTTTTTCATAAAAATGACAGACAGTTGAAATTATGACATACTAAAACAAAATTATCAGATTAAAAAGTCAAGATCGTCGTTCTATAATAAGTATGACTTTTTACGTCAATTTCAGCTTTTAATGTAATCATTTTGACTTTTTCATATAATTTTGATTATCTCATAATTATGACATAAAAAGTAAAAAAATATGATTTACAAAAGCAGGATATTTTTTCTTATGTGGCCATAAATATGTGTGATGATGGGCACTTATATGAGAATATGTGTATGTTTCATATCTTGTTTGTATAGACATTCATAACCACAATATATACCCACAATTTCAAAGCATTTAAGCAAGAGCATTCAGATTGTAGTCAATTTTAAATATCAAAAGTCAAAGAGAGTTATAATCGTTAACTAAAATTCAAATCATACATTTTTTTTCTTGAAATAAAATAAGCATTAACTAAAATGAAATAAAAGATTAAAAAAATATCATATTTTATATGCACTAAAATAACTAAAACATAGTTTAGACAAAATTATTATTAATTATTGAAATAAAATCAAAACAGAACATTTAAAAAAAAAATGTAATTCAAAATATTAATAAAATCTATAATGATACATCAATGACGCTAAAATAACAGGAGTCGAGTGTAGTTTTCATTCTCTTGACATCATGACACACATGGATCTTTCTAATGACTCAGCACTAAAAACACACAAATAGAAAAATAAAACGCATAAAATATGTGACATTTTGCACTGTTCGCTCAGTCTCGGCTCCTGTTTTTGCCGTCCTGCATGTTAAACACATGATGCGACTGCAAGGCCTTGATTGTCCACACATTTCATGCTCGTCCTCCCGTCTTTATCCATGCCACCTCTCTCTCTAGAGTCTCTGTGTTATTGGTTTTTGCTAATTGAAATAAAGCTGAAATAAAACATAAATATTACATGGAAAAACCTAAAATGATTTTTTAAATATATTTTTATTGCTTACACTTTTGAAGAATGGAAGCCCATTTCTGCCACACAAGGAAGAAAAACCATGCTTAAGTAAATCTTAATAATGACATAAAAAGATGGTATGAGGCAATGTCAGTGTTATGAGAAGTCATAATTGTGAAATTTTATTTAAAAAGTTAATTTTATTATATGTTTTTTTAAGTACTAATATTACTAAAGCAAATAAAAATGAATGAAAACTTTTTTTAAACTAGTAAAAATGACAAGTGCACAATTCAGAAATATTAATAAATAGTATAATAGTATATCAAAAATACAGAAATATCACTGTTGAGTATGAGGCGTGCATGAGGTTTATAGTGTAAGGCTCCACAGACTTTCACCCTTTTACCTGTGAGCAGTTGTTTAAAATATATAATTTCTTTTAATCATAGCAGTATTATTTTTACTGAGCATCTCAGTTAAGTTGACTTCAGAGCTTTAAAGCCACTGATACAACTATAAACGTTTAAGGAGAGCATGTGACTATTGCTTCAGTTCATGTGGCGATGAGGTTTTGTGCAAAAACAATGTGACCCAAAACCAGCGTTCAAGTGTTTAGTCACGCTGCACTGAACACTACAACAATGACCTGTTATCAGAAGAGAGACAGAACAGGCCACACTTCACCTCAAAACAAAAACACAACAGACAGAAATTCTTGAAAAATTTCATAACAGTAAAGAAAAAAATATAGGAGTATTTGCTTTTAAATGTTCACTCAGAAGTTGCTAGTCATTTTCACAAATAATTACACATTGAAAAAAAAACGAAATTTTGTCGAACAACTGGAAAAGTATTTCCTTGTAAAACATATTATAATAATCTTTGTATTATTTACAACTTTGAGAAATAATTTTGCAGTGTACTGTAATGATTTAATCAACATAATTGCATGGCAATATAATACATATTACATATTACGATATGACACTTTATAGTTTCTCAAGTAAAAAAAAGTATTTATGAAATGTGCTGAAATTACATAATGTCACAATGCAAAAAAAATCATAATCCTCATAAACATTTTCCATGTGCAAGAAATACATTTTTATTATGGTTTTGTGGTGAATCTGATTCAGACGGTTCCTGTGATAACGAACCACATGATCTTGTGCAGGTACACGATCATGAAGATGTGCTGGAACCTGGAAGCCGCTGAGAGACCTACATTCAGCAAGATCGGTCAGCTGATCGAGAGGATGCTGGGAGACGCACCTGACGAGCAGGTAAACTCAGTCTGAAGCTTTGATGCAACCTCCTGCCGTAAGACCTGAAAACAAAATCAGGCCAAGGACTTGAAATGTTCAAACTATATAATATATAATAGTATTTAAAGAATAATGATTTACTCTCACCGGCCACTTTATTAGGTAGATCTGTTCAACTGCTCGTTAATGCAAATATCTAATCAGCCAATCACATGGCAGCAACAAGACACGATCAAGATGATCTGCTTAAGTTCACACTGAGCATCAGAATGGGGAAGAAAAGTGATTTAAAGAGTTAGTTCACCCAAAAAGGAAAATGCTGTCATTTATTGCTCTCCCTGACGTCGTTCCAAACCCACGAGACCTTCGTTCATCTTCTGAACTCAAATGAAGATATTTTTGATGAAATCTGAGAGCTCTCTGAACCACCCATAGACAGCAATGTAATTACCACTTTCAAGGCCCAGAAAGGAAGTAAAGACATCGGTAAAATAGTCCATGTGACTACAGTGGTTCAACCTTAATGTTATGAAGCGACAATAATACTTTTTGCGTGCAAAAACCAAACAAAAATAACAACTTTCTTCAAAAAAAAATTCTAGTCTGTGTCAGACTGCAGTGCTTCCATAACGCCGGCTTTCCATTGTCTGACACTGTTCACGTGAGCACCACGCCGCATGCACATGAGCCGTTCTGCCGTCTATGTGTAGAACTAGAAAGTGCTGTACTGTAAACGTAATGTTTTTAAACATTTGTGTTAATTTTGCAAATTTGACATTTTGTTAATTTTGCATATTTGACATTTAGTTAATTTTGTGCTTTGCATATTTTGCATATTTGACCTTTAACATGTTAATTTTGCATTTTGTAAATATATTTAGTTTTTTTACATTTTGCAAGGTAATTTTGCATTTTGCATGTTAATTTTGTGTTTTTGCATAAATTACAGATTTTGCCTTTTGCGTGTTAATTTAATTGTATTTTTATTTTATTCCACATTTCTTCATCCAATTTTTTGTAAAAATCCCTGAAATTTTGGCAGCCTGATCAAATCATGAGATGGGATGTTAAAAATTGTAAATAAATAAATAATAATAATGCAAAATAAAATTAAAGTTAAAAACATTGAATTGTGGGATAAGGTCTCTCACACACTTCACATTTAAAAAATGTAGTTGCTCATCCATATATTCCATTTATGCATATAGAAACCCAGCACAGTGTGCAGTACATCCTGCAGGAGCGTTTAAAATAGTGTGTTATTTTCAACAAAGTCCAGTGTTTGTGAGTAATGAACGAGTCACATTCTGTAATTATTTCCATAATCCTCCACAGGAGACCGAATACAAAAATGTGCAGTCTAAAGAGCATAGTGACGAACAACCACAGTCATGTGACCCTGTGAAGCATGAAGAGGAGTCAACTGAGACATCATGTGACCAGGAAGAAGAAGATCATCCGCTCATGAAGGCCAACAACTACCAGTTCTGCTGAGGACACAACTAACTAACTGCCAGATCTTCTCTCTGTACATCAATAACAGTCGCAGACACACGCGTGTAAACAGAGACGTGAAGCATCATGTGTCTGTGGAAGCTTGTTTCCATCACAGGATTAAAAAAAAAAGTTAACTGCGACTTTTGGTCCCACAGTTCCAAGATTATGAGCAAAAAAAAAAAGAGAATTGTGCGATAAAAAGTCACAAATACCTTTTTTTACTACACATTTTTAGTGGCAGAAAAAAGCTTCCATAGTTAACAAACAGTCACAGTAATGTTCTGATGTTGTTGCTCTGCTTGAATGAAATCTTGTAAACTTTGTCTGCTAAGATTCAGCGTGTCGTTTGAACCGGTTTCACTTCTCAGCGAAGTGCAAGAGTGGAAAAACTCCAAACCTTGGATATGTTTCGTGCAACGCCTTTTTTAGTAAATGTGTCTTTTTTTGTTCTCGGATGCCAAGGTTGGAAAGTAGCGTGTTCAGCGTTTCACAGCCATTGAATTTGCTAACGCTGTGTGTTTCACTTCCACTTGAAACTTTTGCAATCACTGAAAAACTTGCAAACAAACAAACAAACATGATGTGCATCTGCGCCACTCGAAACGCTCCTAATGCGTCGCATGCTGGAACTCATCAGTGGAGGTCAAAGGTCAGATATGAAATCATTCATCTGCTCTGTGAGCTGTCAGTTTGGCTCCTGCTCTACTTCTTACTCAATCCTTGTAAGAAAACAGTATTTTATTGCTTCCCGCAGTGATTACAAGTGATAGCGCGAGGTCAGCGCAGGTTTGGAGGACAGATTCACGTCTCCAGCAGGTGAAATATTGACATACTGTTGGTGCAATAATGCCGGCCGTTCGTTGTCTTATTTCTTCAGATAGCTGCGGTTCAAAGGTTAAATGCATTCTCATTAACCGACAACCTTTAAAAATAGTGAGGAAAACAACGACTGACCCACTCCACAGAAACCATTTTAGGAAGAAAAACTAACCGTTTGCCTTTTCCTGTACCGTAAAATGAAAGGTAGACAAGTTTCATTTCATTTTAACATGCATATTTACACTGCAACGATTTACTTCCTCTGAATTTTTGTCTTGTTTTTGAGTACAAACATTCTTAAATCAAGAAGAAATATGACCTGATATAAAAAGTTACATTTACTGAAGAGTTTTTGCTTAAAAAATATTGGTAACACTTTTGCAATAAGGTTTCGTTTGTTAAAATGAACTTAGAATGAACATGAATACTTTAAATTGAGTTCATCTCAACATTTATTACTTCCTTTTTAAAGATCAAAAGTTGTATTAACATTAATGCACTGTGAACTAACTAATGACCATTATTCTAAAGTGTTACCAACTAACATTTAATAAAGGTTAGTGAATGCTGTAAAAATATATGGTAACACTTTATTTTACAGTGTCCTTGTTACAGTCAAACCAGAAATGATTCAGACACCAGATATCATTTTTACTAGTGGGTGCAGGACTTTATTTATGTAAGTGAGGATAGAAAAATAAAGTAAACTGTGACATAATATACCCAAAAATTCTTCATACAGTGACTACCAGTAAAATTTATAAAAAATTGGGAACAAAACTATTCCGACACTTTGACCTGAGCATGTTTTGCTGAAGTGTTTTTTCTTTAATTGCTAATGTGACCTTTCACACCACAGACTGAACTAAATGAAGCATTGCTCGGTTATTAGTTGACCTAAATTGGTATTATGTAATTGTGTACTTAAATTTAACAGCTGATTGGTTTATTGTAATCCATAACCTTTCTATCAAAGTTTCCTGACATTATTAAGATGAATTTGTTCTGAAAGTTTAGCTCGTCATATTTTATTACCATTTTCTAAACTATAGCGAATAAACTATGTGAGAAAATGTGGAAGGTGTCTGAATAAATTGTGGGACCTACTTTATATTAGGTGGTCATAACTACTATGTACTAACATTTTAATTAATAATTTGATACATTGAACTTATTGTGTACATACATGTTTTTACATTGTACTTACATTTTAAAAAATACCTGCATGTAATCACATCTGTTATTAATTTCTGTAGTTACATTTGTAATTACACAGTTGACCCCTTCATACACCCTAACCCTACCATAAACTGACCCATCCCACCACACCTGTCCCCTAACCCTACCCCGGTAACTCCCTCCCAATATCCAGCAAGGTGTTTTTAACACAATATGAACACAGTAAGTACATTGTACTTATTTTTTTTATGTAAGTACATTGTAGTTAACGCCACCTAATATAAAGTGGGGCCAAATTGTGGTTTGACTGTATGTAACATGTACTTACCATAGTAATCACTGTAGATTATGCATTTACATGCAACTAACCCTAATCCTACCCTAAAATTAAAAAGTGCATAATAAGTACATGTTGTTAATGAATATTACTCCGTACTTAAATTACACTGTAACAATGACACCTTAAAATAAAGTGTAATTAAATATATTTCTTATCGTTAGTTCAGTATACAATCAGAGTTATATTAAAAAATGTCCTGGCTTTTCCAAGCTTTATAATGGCAGCCCAAAATTTGAAGGCCAAACTCCGGGGGGTTAATAAAGGCCTTCTGAAGCGAAGCGGTGGGATTTTGTAAGACAAATATAAATATTAAACATGTTATAAAGTAAAATAGCTTCTGGCAGACCGCCTTCCGTATTGAACTTACGAAGGGTTTTTGGTGGACTATCTCTTTAAGGCAACAAAACAAAAAAAATGTGCGATGTGAAGGAAATGCATTTATATGGCGGGAATGAGAATTACACTGAAAGAATTGTCAGCTGAATTGTCACATTTTGTTTTCAAACTTTGTCTTACTTTCGTCAAACTCTTAAACATTGTGATTAGAGAAAAATGTTTTGTAGTTTCTTAGTTTGAAATGGTTCTCATAGCAAATGTTAGCCTCGTAGCATCAGACACACACTGCCAGAGGAACTTTAGGTTACTTATATGTGATTAACCTGATGGTTTTTCTCAAAGCACAAACTGCCATATGTTTATATTATATATCCTCTTTTTTTTACATTTATATAAGTTGAATTATATGAGATTTCACAATCAGAATGATGTATTTTCTCATTGTTTATCTCTCTGCGTGTATATTAATAGTTCCCATGACGCTCTCATTAATGAATTCTGCACCTTGTATATCTACAGATCTGTATATTTTTGTTTTGCTACTGAAAGCCACTAATAATAAACCACGAAAATGTCACATGATCTTGTTTTTATCAGTGAAAATACAGTTTATTAGAGCGAATGTGAGGTCAGTGGATTCAGCTGCTGCTCCAGTGATCAAGTCAAACACAAACATATATTCCAGTCCGGGTCTGATGTCAGATCCAAATGCACTCCGAATAAATACTTCAATATGTCTTTCTATGCATGAAAAAAGCTGTCAAAATATGATTTGAAAATAAATACTGCCGGTTATCCCCCTGTAGTGGGTTTCACTTTTCTGCGGGCAATAAAATGCGTCTTATTTACAACAATCATTAACGTGTCAGAAGATCAAGAATCAGAGGCAGAGACAGGAACATGTTTCAAGGAAAATGAAACTTCTGTCATCATTTACTCGCACTCATGTCGTTCCAAACCTGTATTTGCCACAAAAGTACTGCTTCTCTTTTCCATACGATGAAGTGAATGGTGATTTATACAGGCTCTAAAGCTCTAAAAAGCACCATATTTTAATTGCATATAAAATATCCATCCATTTTTAACCACACCGTTTTAACAAACTCAATGTGATGCCTATTTGTCAGTCAGACATAAATGAAACGGCCATGGCATAGTATATTATTAACTAATTGCAACGATTTTATTTTATTTAAATGATCATATTCTCAAAATGCATTTATTAAATTTCCTTAGAATCAGCATAAATCCTGCTGACTGAAACAAATTGTATATAGTGACGATAAACATAAATAATTTGGTTATTGTGTGTTTAAATCACATTCACTTACAGAAATGCAGTTTCATTTATGAATGAAGCGCATCACATTTTATTAGTTATGCAGTTAATCAGTTTATGTTAGAACTGTAATCCAAATGGATTGAAATTTTATATGCAATTAAAATAAATCATTCTTAAAGGAATAGCTCACCCAAAAATGAAAATTCTGTCATCATTTACTCACCCTTAAGTTGTTCCAAACCTGTTTGAGTTTCTTTCTTCTGAACACAAAAGAAGATATTTTGAAGAATGTTTGTAACCAAACAGTTGTTTGGCCCCATTGACTTCCATAGTAGGAAAAAAAACACCATGGAAGTCAATGGCTACCGTTAACAACATTCTTCGAAATATCTTATTTTAAGAAACTCATACAGGTTTGAAACAACATGAGGGAGAATAAATGATGACAGAACATTCATTTTTGGGTGAACTGTCCCTTTAAAATTAATATCTAGTACCATAAAAGTAAACGTGTGCGATATTAATTTTCTTCTGAAATCATAAGACACTGTTTGTCGTATGAAAATGACCTGCATGAAAATGCGTTACATATAATTTTGTGCTCCACAGATTTAACAACAGGAACATGAAGGTGAATAAATGATGACAGAGTTTATTTTTGCGTGAATTATTCCTTTCAGGATCCGAAACAGCCTCATAATTTCTGTTTCTCTCCGCACCAACCTGGAGTCATCTTCCAGGCACATTCCCTGCTGATGATCAATCCCTGATTCAGTCGAGCATCACCTCCTCATACACAACTCCATCTGAGTGCTTCTCCAGTTCTCCACCAGCTCCTTCCTCCTCCGTGTCCTGTTGGTCAGTGTTGATCTGGGCCACTCCCAGTCTGTAGAGGGCGTCCCTGATCATCACCACCTCGCCCGGCTGGCACGCGCTCAGCACTTCTGCGATCTGCTGGTTCACAATGTCTCTGCTGCTCAGGAAGTCCAGCAATCTGTTGTAGAGGTAGTAATACGCTGCGTTCTCGAACACTAGAGCCTTGCGCCGAACCACTGCACTGTCGTTGCTGCTAGTTTCACCCTCAGATTTTTCACACATCTCGGCGACCATGCCGGCGTAAGGTTCGAGCTCTTTGCAGAGGCTCATGGCGTAGTGGGCATCATGGGGGGCGTCCGGCCTGTCGGGTCGCACTATCCAGCGAGAGGTAGATTTGGTGAGCGGGTGCAGATGAGGGTTAGACTCAGTTGTTGTGAGATCTAAACTGTATGGCTGATCCTGAAGCTCCGAGCAGGAGACGTACTGAGAAAGAGAACAAGACAGCTGTGATTGACATGTTCAGCAGCCAATCAGGTGTCTTAAAATCTGTGTACAACAAGTTCACTGCAAGGAAGATTTAGCATTGGGTAAAGAACTCAACAACATATCTTTTGTAAAGGAATATTTTCATATACATTTTCAAATAAAAGTCTCACAGCAGCTTTTTGGAAATAAATGGACTAATTTCTGATAATTGAATATCCTTCTTGGAGTTTTCACTCTAAATGGAAAGGAATTGTGTAGAAAAAAAAAAAATGATGAATAAAAAAGGATACATAAATAAATCAATAATACTAAATAATAATAATAATAAATATAGCTGCGAACAGCAATTATCAAGCTCAAGCGTTTAAGGTCTTTAAGCACATGCGTAAAAAGATATTACATTTATTTAGCAAGCACGTAACCACTTAGATCATAGATGGACCATTTACAGGCAATTTACTAGGGAAAAATATGTTCGTTAAAGGTTATAGCACCACCTCTTGCCTGATCTCCACCACTTTTTGCGGTCCTCAGAGTGTGCCCATACATATCTGTGTCAAATTTGGTGTAAATATCTCATTTCGTTTTGAATTTATAGACATTTCTATATTTATAGGCGACCCATGGCCGTCATTGATTGGATTTTTTCAAAATTTTGACATTTGGGATTATTGTTGACCTGTGTTTTCAAATTTCCTGCGGTGGTGTCATCTCAATCGGACTAATGGTTTCGAAGATATTCGCAAAAGTTTTTTAAGCGCTAAATCACACCGTTGCACAGACCATAAGGCAAACCTGCCGTATCATTTCATGTGACCTCAGATTAGGCTCATAATATCTTGTTCCGTTCACGAGTTATAGCTATTTAAGTAAAAGCGGCCCCTGTCAAAAAATATTTTTAACCTCAGAGTAGTTCGCAAAAGTAGGTTTTTCAAAAAATCTATCGAAAATTATGCCTGAAGGATGAGCAATACATCATTTTGTCCATCTTTAGCCCAGGATTCCAACGATATAAAACACTTGACCATAATGGTTTAGGAGTCGTACTTTTCATTGTACATTTGACCGCTGTACCCTGCTTGAACCCCTAATATATATACACACTTGTGTGTCTGTGTGTGTTTAAAAATAAATGACGTCATGTAATTTAAAAAATATGTTATTTTTGGGTGATCTACTCCTTTAAATCCCTCACCTGTGGTGTTGTAGTAGGATCAGAGAAACATCCCTGATTCTTCTCCCACATCTGTGAGGCCAGTTCGGGGTATAGTAAGTCAGTGCAGAGCGCCACCTTCTGGGCACAATCCGCCACATACACCGGCGGCCAGAAGCGGGAGGAAAGCAGCAGGTCGAGGTGATCTCGAGCGCTCTCTCTATGGACGATATACTTGGAGCCGCAAACCACCTGCCCAAAGATCAGACTCGCATCAGCTCATCCCATCATCACAAATGTGCAGTTTATAACAGAGAGTCAGTGTACCTGATGAGGACAGACTTTACTGATTTTGCCAGCCGTCATGAGCGCCTGTGGCTGATGTGCCGTCCAGAGTCCGTTTTGAGTTTGTGAATACAGCAAAGACACAGACTCCAGCAGCCCGTCCTGTCAAACAAAACCAGAAGTACATTCTTTTACATGTTTCTTTAAGTTGGGTCACTCCAAAAAAAAAAACACATTTTTAATTGCAAAAACGCAGAAAGTTTCCTGTTAGGCTTATAGTATTTATAATTAGCTCAGTATATAAGCAATAGAAGTTCATGAAATGTCCTAAGTAAACGTGTTTTGCCATGTACTTTTGCACTGTCTGCTGCCGCGGGAATCCCACATTTCTCCAGCACGTCCCTGAGCTCCTCTTCACTGTGCAGATCCATCTGATCTGGAATCAGACGACCCTCATGGATCAGACGCACCAGGACCGACGGGTCCCCTGAAACACACACACACACACACACACACACACACACACACAGAATGATGCTTAAATCAAGCTATAAGCTTTCAGGTCACAGCTTTCAGGGACATCCTCTGCGGTCGGTTCTAGTATCAGAAACTTCACCAATAATACCGATCGTTTAAAAATCAGCTTCACAGTAAGAAACAGGAAAATAGAAAAATCAATAATGCAAACTTTATCAAATATGAGAACATTTTAAATTTAGCTGAGAATCAGCTCTACATAGGACAATAGTTATGACTCAGCGCGAGTCGGTTGATTTGTGTTGTTGCAAAAGCTATAAAGCAAGACACTTAACCCTTCTGGTGCTCATTTTTGACCAATATATATATATTTTTTTGTTTTGTTTTTTTATCGGAACAGTGCAAAACGTGGTCAAGTTTGACTTTGACTTTATAGCATTTTTAGAGTAAAATGTGTTTTGGAAAATATATATTTCATTTAAAAAATTTAAATAGTATGTTTTTGCATTTTCTAATGCAATAAATGTACAGTTCTATAACTTTATGTTCACTTTTTAAAAAAGTGTTTTCACTTCAGCAATAACCTGCCAAGTGTCGTCTTTAAAAAGAGTCCAAACTTAAGTCATTAGACAGAGGATTAAACGCATCAGTCAGTTTCATCTGTACCTCTGTGTTGGGAGTCAGAGGGGATTTTGTCCTTCTCCGTGTTGATGGCGACCGTGTTCCTCATGAGAGGAGGGATGAACGGGGCGATGATGGAGGCGTCAAAGCGTGTGAGGGGAATGCTGGAGGGAAACACCGCCTGCTCCAGCGCCTCGTTCTCCATCGTCAGCCAAAACTCGTCAACGTGCACCTCATCCGGCGCCTGGAAATCAGGCCACGTGAACTACAGAGAGAACAACACATTGTATTTCTATACAGTTTTAGTTTTTAATTGATATTTTCAATTATCTTTTATTTTTATTTCATATTTAACTTCAGTAATTTTATTTATGTGCTTTTGTCAATTTTATTAGTTTTTTAGAAATATGCTTCTATTCAGCTTTCATTTATTTTTCATTTTAGTGCTTATTTCAGTTAGTTGCTTGCCAAGACAGCAATTTTCATTTTCATTTTTTTTTCATTTAATATATATAGTACAGGTCAAAAGTTTGGAAACATTACTATTTTTAATGTTCTTGAAAGAAGTCTCATGCTCATCAAGCCTGCATTATTTGACCAATACAGAATAAAAATGTAATATTGTGAAATATTATTACGATTTAAAATAATGGTTTTCTACTTAAATATTCTTTAAAATGTAATTTATCCCTGTGATCAAAGATAATTTTTCAGAATCATTACACCAGTCTTCAGTGTCGCATGATCCTTCAGGAATCATTAAAAAATTATGATTTTTTATCAATATTGGAAGCAGTTGTGCTTGGACATTTATCAGTCCTTCCATTTTTTTTTTTGTTGTTGTGATTGTTCCAGGCAAAACTCCTTGATTTTGCGGCATGTTTTCTGAAAAAATGCAATGGAATATGCAGGATTTTTATAAAATGAAATCGTGGGAACTTACAAAAACTGCAGTTTGGTGAAGAAAAGGGGGGAAAAAAGTGATTCCCCAACACTCTGTTCTCACTAGGCTACTACCTTAATGTAAAGAGTCATTGGGTTTGCAGCTTTTCAATGATGTTCACGTCGCAGAAATACATCACTTCATAACCTTCCCATTGGCAATAGGGGGAAATGGCTGATCGTGTGACGTAAACGCAACATTTTTCAACTTTCTGCTAAGATATATGTGACTTTTTTGCAATGAAAATGCGGGGATTATGAAATCGACGGCGAAAGTGCCGCATGTTTGAGAAAAACTTTGGCTGATGCATTAAATCAGGCGATCGCATAATTGCGTTTTTCTGGAGGGACTGATTTATATCACTAAAACTTTATATAATATTACTTTTGCATAAAATTACAACAAAAACAAGTTACCACTGCTGTGGGGGTGTTTCTATTACAGCGTCTGGTGGAAAAAATTACATCTTTCTCTCTTTTCACTGCCGTTATCTATCTCACTCTATTTTTTCCTTCTTTTTGAAAGTTGTGAACTCACTATTGTGTAGTTTTTCTTTTGCTATTTGACCAAATGGGGACACAAATGTATACTCTCCCTCACTGCTATAAAAGTTAACCCAACTATGACGACTTCCTTTCTGAGAAACCCGGAAATGTGAAAAGGGTCTATGTGAAAATCATCGACAACGATTCTCATGATCGATTAGTCGGGTCTGGTCTGCTCTTCCACCTGGCGCGCCAAATTACAACAGAACAGCACTAAATAACGCACCTCTATGGACAAAATGAAAGAAATAGTGGAGTGGAAACAGAGAGAGAGAGAGCTGCTGCAGAAAGGTACATGATCCAAGCGCCCAAAACATGATAAATCTTGATTTTAAGCTTCAAGCGAATGTATTGCTGTTTAACATAACGTTACCCTGTCATGCGCTTTGACAATTGTGCGTGCGTCTGCCTCCTCAGCGCAAAACGTTCGTTTTACAGGTTATATCCACTGATCTATAACAGTAGTTATATCCTCATATGTAAATCCTACTAATTCACGCGAGTATTTACATTTAGCATGAAAGCGCGTCCAGACAGTCTGTGTTTAAACTTCAAACTTTACTGAACGAGTGTCGGCGTTGCGCATGCGCGTCAAACAGACATAGGGCAGTTAAGAGGGAGACAATTAATATTCAGCGCAAAAACATTCATGTAGCTGAAATATCATTTATTTTATGAGAGAATTTACTGTAAAGGGATAAGAGCGTTACATTGAATATAAATGTAAGATGTTTCTGACAGCCTATTTACAGGATAAAGAAATTACAGTAACAGGTACTGTGTGTGTGTGTGTGTGTGTGTGTGTGTGTGTGTGTGTGTGTGTGTGTGTGTGTTCCACTGTTCCTGCAGAATTGTTCCTCTAATCTGGTAACACTGAGCTTGTGTTTTTGTGTGTTTTTCTTTTTCTTTAATACAATTTTAATGTAGGGATTTAAATTCCTTTTGCTTAGTTACTTGAAAAATGAAAAATAACCAAAATAACCATGGTTTTGCTATAGTAAAACAATGTTTTTACTGTATTGATTATCATTTGTATAACCACACAAATACCATATAGTTAAACTGTGGATTTGAAGCAAACCGATGGTTAATTTGTGGTTACCAATTACCACTAAATATTATTCATATTCATATTATTAATATTATTTTTGTTTGTTTGGTTTATTGTAAAACTATGTAAACCTAATGCTTTTGACTTTCTCAGTTTGTGTAAATCCACTTGGGGTTCAGAGTATTTATTTTTTCCCACATTAATTTCCCACATGTCTATTACAATTATGTGGTTTTGTTTTCGTTAATACAGTGTATACTTTTTTCTTGATTTAACCCGAAAGAATGGAAGTGAAATGTGACAACATGCCCGTAGATGGGGTGCATTGTAACATGACTATAATGTTATCTGATCCAATCAAAAAATATTCAAGACCAACTAAATTATTTTGTCAATAAAATACAATTATTAAAATAATTGCTTTTTTTTATATCATTAATCATAAAAAAATTGAGTTTGACAATAAACACACCGGTAAATACAGCCATTAAAACAATAATAATGAATGATTTTTGAGCATTGACTCTGTCTTTATTCACCCTTTTCTCATGGTTTCTCAAAAGAGTTCATAAAAGTATAGAATATAATAGCGTAGTTCTAATAGGGGCTCACACCCCACACACCCCATCTCCACAACTGGGATTTAAACCGCGGCTCGTGTCTTCTGCTGTTAGATCAGCATTAAAGAACCATCTCAACTGTTAAATTACAGATATAAGATTACAATAGTATCATATTTGTCTTATTTTAAATAAACACAAAAAACAGAGGTGAAAAATAAACTTAAAGAAATGTACTTTTGCCATGGTTAAATAAATGCTCTTAAAAAGATTTGGGCGCAATTTCTCTAAATAATGTTGATATGGCAACTAGTAAATACACTAAGTTTCGTCATCCTGGCATGTGTGGAAAGATTTAAACCATGTGTTACAATATATATCCCAAAACCCCTTTTTCCAGACCACACAGTGCAACTGTAATAAATCACACAATTAAAAAAGAGGGCCTTTTTGTCATCTTCGCATAAGGGTTATTATAGTTAATGAAAACAAAAACCATTATAAGACATGTTTGTTACTTGAAATACAATAAAAACCACAACAAAATGACTAAAATCAAAATACCAAAAATAAAAACTAGAACATATTTACTAGAATGATTGATTGGTTTTACCTCCACGTTTTTGAGCAGTAAAGCGTTTTCGGGGTTGCGTTGCGCGATCTCCAGTTTGGGTGCGATGCCGCACACGCCACAGATCATGTCGTTATAGTCTCGAACCGTCAGACACTCAAACGCCCAGTACCCGCTGCAGAACAGATCCTGAACATGTGACACCTGCTCCGAGCTCAACGCATCGTCTGCACGAGAAACACACAGAGGCACGGTAAACGTCATGTGCACGTTCAGTACATGAGAGATGAAGATGATGATGATGATGAAGCACCTGTGAGTGTCTGTGAGTGTTTGATTAAACTGAGCGCAGCCTGTGCAGGTTCATCCCCCAGTCTGATCTGAAGTCTCATCTTAAAGAACAAATCCAGCGTCACCAGTAGTTTATTACCGACATTGAACACACCTGAGAAACACAAACACACAAACATTGACAGTGTTACAAGAGACATTACGATACCATTGTCGGTTTTATTTTCATATTTTCTATTTTTATTTTAGTTACAGTTTTTGTTATTTTTATTAGGTTTTGAATTCTGAAATATGTCTATGTAGTTTTTGAATTAGCTTTTATTTTATTTTTCATTTGAGCTTAAGTTATTAATTTTTGTTTTCTAATGGTTATGTAGTTTATTTTTGTTTTGAATTATTTATTTTTCATTTTAATTTGAGTTGGTTTTAATAGTTTTGCTGTTTTGTCTTTTTATATGTCTATATAGTTTTATAACTTTTTTTTTTTTTTTTTGTTTGTTAAAGTTTTGGTAATTTTGTGAAGCATTTCTATCATTTTTAATTGTATATTTAGTTTTTTTTTTTTAAATCTTCAAATTAGTTTATTTTATTTTTCATTTTAGTTATTAATTTATTATGTCTATAGTTTTTATATATATATTTTATTTTATTTTCCATTTTAATTTGACTAATTATGCTGTGCTTTTCATTTAATACGTCTCTATTTGTATTATTTATTTTATTTTTCATTTTAATTTTAGTTGAAGTTGTATTAATTTTGTAGTGAGTTTGTAATTTTTATTATTTTTTAGTTTAGTTAATTTTGAATTAGTTTTTTTGTTTTCATTTTAATTCTAGTTAACGTTTTAGTAATTGTTTGTTTGTTTCATTTTTATTAGATTTGAATTTAGATAAGTTTTTAATTTGTCTATATATAGTTTTTATTAATTTTAATTTTAGTTCTCATTTTAGGTCAATTAAATGAAATTGTGATTTCCATGGCAACTGGATGAATTTTTTTACATTTGCTTTAATTTCAGTTTATGTATGCATGTATGTATGTATGTATGTTTGTTTGTTTGATTTTACATTTGATTTAGTTTCAGTTAATGTTTGTTTATTTCGAGTAATGAAAAGGTTTCTTTACAATTTTAGTTTTAGCTAACTTTAAAAACCCTGACAAGCTGACATCACCACTATGGTCTGTTACTAAAAATAAAAGCTTCTGGTATTTCAAATGCAGAAATGAAAATGTCAAACTACTTACATGGCAGAGCAACAGTTTTAAAAGAATCTTTTGGAGCAAATTAGTTGAAGTATATTTAACAAATATTATTTCTTGTTGCAGTTAGAGTTTGTTAGGTGTGTGCGTGTGTGTGTGTGTGTGTGTGTGTTACCTGGATGTAGGTCTGTGAAACTGTGTATGGCCAGACACTGGACATTCGTACAGACTTTCAGCTGTAGAGTGACGGGACGAATCGACTGATCCGTCAAAAACCAGCATTCCTCCAAACCCGCAACTGAACTAAACAACAACACAACACGTAAATCTCCCTGGGATTACATCCATACTGCCATTCATCCCCATCCGGTCAGGTTTCTCTCACCTCTGGTCTCCTTTAAACAGTGGGCACTGACACAGACTGCAGTGTGTGGCCGCCGACTCATAGAAGCTCGGCCAGCCGTTGCTCTCCTCCGTGTCTTTCTCTTGGCTGTTGAGCTCGTGTATGAGGCTGAAGACGTCCTGCAGTTCGGTCTCGCTCTCTGGGAACTGCAGACACGAGCGCAGCAGATTGATGGTCGAGTGACGCTGCTGCTCTTTCTGAGCGCCGCTCAGAGGCTGAGACGAGTCCAGCAGAAGCGCAGAACTGGACACATCCTCAGCGGACGCCTGGACAACAAACACACAGACTCATTAGTGTGGGGCTTCTCATGGAATACACGATTTTAGTTGCTCTTTTTGTTTGCTGCATTATGTAGACATACACTCTCTTAACATTATGACCACTGACAGGTGAAGTGAATAACACTGATGATCTCTTCAGCACTTTACCTGTTAGGGGTTGGGATTTTTTTAGGCAGCAAGTGAACATTTTGTCCTCAAAGTTGATGTGTTAGAAGCAGGAAAAAAGGCAAGCGTAAGTGAGTTGACAAGGGCCAAATTGTGATGGCTATATGACTGGGTCAGAGCATCTCCAAAACTGCAGCTCTTGTGGGATGTTTCCGGTCTGCAGTGGTCAGGATCTATCAAAAGTGCTCCAAGGAAGGAACAGTGGCGACAGGGTCATGGGCGGCCAAGGCTCATTGATGCACGTGGGGAGCGAAGGCTGGTCCATTTGGTCCGATCAAACAGATGAGCTTCTGTAGCTCAAATTGCTCAAGAAGTTAATGCTGGTTCTGATAGAAAGGTGTCAGAATACACAGCGCATCACAGTTTGTTGTGTATGAGGCTGCATAGCCGCAGACCAGTCAGGGTGCCCATGCTGACCCCTGTCCACTGCCGAAAGTGCCAACAGTGGCGCATGAGCATCAGAACTGGACCACGGAGCAATGGAAGAAGGTGGCCTGGTCTGATGAATCACGTTTTCTTTTACATCACGTGGATGGCCGGGTGCGTGTGCGTCACTTACCTGGGGAACACATGGCACCAGGATGCACTATGGGAAGAAGGACTAAACCAAAACTATTAAACACTTTCACTACTTGAAATAAAATAAACATTTACAAACTCTTAGTGCAACGAAAGAAAAAAAATTGCAAAACAATTACTAAAACTTACTTCAAATTAAAATGGAGAATCAAAATATAAATAGAAACAACAATGTATTAATTAATGATACTTAAATAACTTGAGTTATGATTACTAATACTAAGTTCATAGGGTGTGCCCAAACTAACCGTGAGTTTGCTTTTCTTGGCGTGTTTGTTGGCGAGCTCGCAGCCACAGGTCGGGCAGTTTTGAGGTTTGTGTCTGTTTTTATAGATGTAATCACACGCAGGGTTTATACAGCGGCCTCGACCTCTCGCCGTAGACAAACCCAGAGCCTGAAGAACACACAAACACATTACCAAATAACTGTATATAAATGCTGCTGATCACAGTTATCATACTAAATATTGAGTCTGTACATATAAAAGGAGACAAACATCTTAAAGTATGTTTTCTATATGCTTGAGTGGTGAACACTAACTAGGGAGGATCCAGCGGTTTTCTTGAAGGGCACCATAGAGAGGATCTTCATGCCGTTGTCTGTGATGATGTACTGGTTACTGCTGACCGTGATGGGCTTCTACAATCACACCGTCAAACAGCAATCTCAGATTATTATTATAATCATCTCAGATTATTATTATTGTTGTAGATGTTTTTATTATTATATTTCTGGTTTATATTATTACTATTGTTATTTGTCTTCTTAAAAATAACTATTATTTTTGTTTTTATTACTTTATTATTCTCTAATATTGAGATAAGAGCTGCCATAATTTATTATTATTTTGTATTGCTACCATTATTATATTGTTGCTATTTTTATTCTAGATTAGTAATATTATTTCAAGTTATTATTATTCTCTCAGATTATTACTATTATTTTGTAGTTACTGTTGTTATTATTATTATTGTTCAGAGTCCTGTGATCTCACCTGCTCTAAGGCACTGGGTGTGATCATGTGACCCAGCTGTTTGAGGGTGCTGGGTTTCAGACCGGTCATGTGTTCACTGGGTGACGGTTTCACTGGAAACACAACATATCACAACTGAGAGAGTCAACAATGAAGATAATATGAATGAAACCCAACAGATATATTATTAGATCATTCCTTGCTGTTTGACTCACCAGCTCTGATGATATTAGTGTCTGTTTTGACTTTATCAGGGGGAAGTGTGATCCACTGGACCACTGCAGACTGGCCAGACGCATCTATAGAGAAACAGGCTGTGTGTGAACATCAGATGCATTTCATATGCAGTTTAGTGCTTTCAAATAACGGCTGACTCACTGTTCTGGGCGGGTGCTGGAAGAATAGCTCGTATCCGGCGTTTCTGTACAGCACTGCTGTTTTTTTCTCTCGTGACAACCTGAATTTGTCCGCCACCCAATGCTCTGAAACGACACGAAACAAAACACAATAGAGAGACGCAGTCAAATAAGGAAGACAAAGACAATACAATATTCAATACCTGCATATTGTGCAGTACACGTATGCAATTATATAAATTGCATCAGTTATCATCACAAAGAATCAATAGTTATTTTGCATTTTTAATAAAACAAATGTGTGTGTTAAAATGTATTAAATAAGTCAAGAAAGATGTCAATGTTCATATGTCGCACTCAATATAAAATGAAAACAAAAACTATTAAATATTGTTTTCGGTATTTGAAAAAATATTTTGAATAAAATATAAATATTAGATGGAAAACTTAAACAACTTAAAAATTAAAAATAAATTATTATGAAAAATTATTTTACGTTGAAATACTAAAATGATTAAACTAAAACTGAAATCAATTAAAGCTAAATGAATAATTAAAAAATAGAATCAATTAAAGCTAAATAGAAATTACAAAATCACATTTTTAAAACAAATTAAAATTTTAAAATGAACACTATCAAAATATAATATAATTAACAATATTAATAAATACTATAAAAGTATATAAATAAAGTTGTAAACTGCACATTGTTGCAGTAAAGGCCCCGATATACTTCAAGCGAAAGACTGAACTGATGTGACGTCATTTTGAACATAATCAGGCCAAAACGAACTTCATTTTGAGTTCGATGTTGGAGTTCAAAACAGCTTGCCAAAGTGAACTTTCCGAAAAGTTTGCTCTGGCTGGGAAACACCTATGTTCTACCCAAGTGCCAACCTTCCACAGTTTCTCTTGACGCCAGTACGGAAGTGACTTAAACTGCAGTTCATCGATTGGCCACTAGAGACAGGCTCCAGAAGGGAGCAGATTCTCATTGAACCCCATGTTAAAATGCCCAACTTTACAGCAGAAAAAAACATGTTTACAGCCTGGTACTAATTGTGGTTTTGGTCTAAACGGCTAATTTTGCCCTTCATGACAACTGTGAGGAGGGTGAGTTTTTATAACTCATTCGTTGGCATTATATAAAGTCTTAAAGTTCTGCATAATTAAGGGTGGAGTCCTTTGAGTGACAGGTGGATTGCCGTTTGTCTGCTAGTCATCGCGTCACCTCACCTCCACCCACATCCCGCCTCTTTGCCCATTGTCAGTTATCTGGAAGTGAAGGGCGGTGACGAGACACGACACTGTTTTTCATGTTTAATACGGCAAAGCTGCTTGATTTTAAGCAATCTATTATATAAAGAGCTATATAAATATGTGGTGTTACTAGAGAGCCAGATTGCAGTGCTCGTGCAAACATAACCACGTGCTATGATCAGATGCTTTTTTTTTCTTGTGTTTGTTATTGAGAGGAAAGCATGCTGCACATATTTACATATTCATCTAAACACAGCTCTCAGCAGTGTGATGTTTGATAACAGTATATCGCTGCTCACGTATTTCAAACTTCGCTTTGCCTCTAACAAAAAACGAACTTCGCTGTGAGTAAATCGGGGCCTTAAGAGTGTGAGCAGTGTGCTATTGAGTTTCTTCCGCCCTCTTTACACCTGGTATTAATCACAAGGGGACGACGCTAAATACAGGTGTAAATGGGGTCTAAAACGATTTGAGCATGTCCACTTTTGACCTCTTCCAGATGTAGTCGAAAACGCATCAGACCGGATTGCATTCGTAGTGTATACACTCATGTGGTTGAATGTGTTCGAACAGCCACCATCTCACCACTACTGACCTAACGCGGAAAACATTATGGGAAGCGCGCTAGCCAGATGGGATTTAAACTTTGTCGACTGAAGACCCAGGTTTGGAGATGAAAACACACCAAAGCACAATGTTCTCTCACCATTCCTGATTTATAACACGCACAGCGTTCGGCGTCGCCTTATCACTGTCAGAGCAGAAATGAAATCTGCTGTTCTGTGTTTTTCAGTTGTCTCAGTCGTGTTCATATCTAAATTGCATGAGCTTATTTCGTCCATTGAAAGATCTGAAAAAGCCCATACATTGACCCTCCCCTCGAAGAAATCAGGACAGAAGTGGTTGAAGGTGGACAAAAGAGACGGACTAAAACACCAGGTGTAAACAGAATGTGTCTCTCATGTACTTGTGATCTGATTGACCTAAGCGCATGTTAATGCCAGGTGTAAACAGGGCCTTACAGGACAGCTGTGCATTCATCAGATCTGTTGACAGTGGCGCCATCAGATGTTTGAGCTGACACTGCATTCATCCGCTCTCTCTTTCTACGGGCCACCCTGCGGGCAGCAGCGGTCCCGCCGTCCTCAGCTTTATCTGAAGAGATTTTCGGAGTAATGGAAGCGGTCGTCTGTTCTGTGTCTTTGGACGTCTCATTGGGGTCTGTCGGATGGTCTGGAGGCTTGGAGTCGTTACACTGTTTTGCTGAAGACGGGTCGCTTTTAACGGAGCTTCTCTTAGCCTGTAAACGAGGGAAATACAATTTGTTTTATATTCCTCTATTTGTAGGATTATAATCAGGGATGCATATTTAAGGAGAAAAGCCACACATTTCAGTTCAGGAAGTTTCATAATTCACTTTTTT
Source organism: Gobiocypris rarus (assembly GCA_023029165.1). Classification (NCBI taxonomy): domain Eukaryota; kingdom Metazoa; phylum Chordata; class Actinopteri; order Cypriniformes; family Gobionidae; genus Gobiocypris; species Gobiocypris rarus. The sequence goes on along the minus strand of CM040932.1, from coordinate 16,497,676 downwards.
TCATTTCTATCGATTGAATTTGAGCAGCACGGGTTTGAGGACTTACTGTTGCGACCCACTTTCCCCCGAGGTGTTGGCCACAGTCAGGGCACTTTGGCGGTTTGTGACGGGTGACGTATGAAAACACACACCCGGGTGTGGTGCAATTGCCCCGTCCTCTCCGTGTGTATTTGATGGACTGAAAACAGAACACATGCGAGAGTTATAGTACCTGCACTGACCGATTGATGCCTAATGCACTGAAAACTGGAATGCATTTGGGGAAATCTCAAGCTCAGTCAATCAGAAAGCCTGAAAGCAATGCCATTTCTGGGGATCGGGAGTTTAAAAGGCAGTGGTTTAATATAACGCTTGGGAGGAAGAGTTCGTAGGTTTAAAGAAACTACACACTCTCCATTTGTATCACCGTTCTGGTCAGCAAACCACAAAACTGGTGTTAGTCTAAATTGGTGGTTCATGATCAGAATAAGCGTCTCATGTCTGATGTGTTTATAACGGCAGATGGAAATCACTGATCACAAACCCATATGGAAGTGCACATTTTGTATAAATATTGTATTACTTATTGTTTTTGCAGATGCAGTAATGTGGTCAGCTAAAGACAATAAGAGAAAAACAGTTTTTCATGTCTATACAACACCAAACAAACAAGTATTTAATAATAATTCATATTATTATTAAATTTAAAATTTTGCTTTTATTTTATTAACATTTAAAATTAAAATCGATAAAGAAATAATACAATTGGATTAATAAAATTACTGCAAGATAGAAATTTGAATTTAATAATAATGATATTATAATTTAAATTATACAGATTTATTATTTCAATTATAAAATTAAATAATACAGAAATATTTTACCTTTGTATTAATACTATTACTGTAAAATAATTTTTTTATTTAATAATAACAATTATTATTATAATTAAAATATTGTTTTTGTTTTATTATTTAAATTATTATTTATAATTAATTACAATACAACTTAAATCAATAAAGAAATATATTTCTATTGAATTAATAATTTTACTGAAACAAATTAGTATTTAATAATAATAAGAATTATTATTATTCAAAATAATTCTTTCATTTAAATTATTTAAAAAATCAAATAAATATTATACTATTGCATTAATACTATTATTGTAACATACAAAATTAGTATTTAATAATAATATATTAATATTACTATTATTATAATATTAAAATATTGTTTATCATGTTTTATTATAAATAAAAAATTTAATAATTTAAGTTAAATTATATCAAGAAATATTACTATTGTATTAATGCTATTACTTTAACAATTTTATTTATTAAAATAATAATTTTAATTTAATTTTAATTAGATTTGTGCCTGTCCATATATTAAACCATGCAGCTTTTATTTTGTAAAAAAACAAGATGACGTTTTGTGGAAAAGCATTTACACGGAAACAAAAACTGGAAGCAAGCAATCCATGCATGAAAGAAATGCATTTTAAATGTATTTGAAAACACATATTACTTCTCATATTGTAAATGGAAGTCTGTATGAATAGAGAAACATCACATCTCTGATTTACTGACCAGTTTAAAGGAGGGTTTGGGTTCTGGTTTCACAGTGCTCATTAATGGAAACATCATTATTGGGTTGGCCGTGTTGATCATTTTATTCTCGAGGCCCTGAAAAACACGCAAAACGGAAAAAATAATTAATCATTTTGAAAAAAATTAGAAACTAAAGCTGAACATTCATTCATTCATTTAATTAATCAACCTTCCATTCATGTGCTTTATGTTTTAATGTGAATTTTTTCAGTAATGATTGACAGCCCACCTGATTGGGTATTATGGCAACTAGATGAGTGGCATCTGCTTTGATCTGAGGCATCAAAGCCCCGCCCTCCATTCCATTCTCTATAGCTATGCCAACATCACCATAAGACACTCGAGACTCCTCCCTCTTCATAAGCAGAGAAGCAGCTTTGTGAGCGTCCTGCCCAAGACTCGTCAGTCTGTCACTGGAATTCTGGGACACGGCCGTGGCCTCACTAAGCGCCTCGATGGCAATGCACTGCTCCGAGAGCTCCACTTCACTGCCCAGAGTCATGGGGGACACCAGAGGCTCCTGAGTGTGGGCCCGAGGGACCCCATCCACGACCCCGTCTCCAAGAGCATCCATCTCGCTTTCAACCTCGGCCCGCTCCCCTCCCGCAGAAGTCTTGGGCAGGAGCACGTAATTCGCCCTTGGGAGAATCTTGCGGAAACCTGGGACATCCTGAGAAGACACAGCTGCTGATTGGCTGCTCTGTGAAAAGAGATGTATAATTTAATCATAATTTTTAATTAAAACATTTACATATATATATATATTATCAGGCATAACATTATGACCAACGACAGGTGAAGTGAATAACACTGATTATCTCTTCATCACGGCACCTGTTAGTTGATGCGTTAGAAGCAGGAAAAATGGGCAAGTGTAAGGATTTGAGCGAGTTTGACAAGGGCCAAAAATTATGATGGCTAGATGACTGGGTCAGAGCATCTCCAAAACTGCAGCTCTTGTGGGGTGTTTCCTGGTCTGCAGTGGTCAGTATCTATCAAAAGTGCTCCAAGGAAGGAACAGTGGTGAACCGGCGACAGGGTCAAGGGCGGCCGAGGCTAACTGATGCACGTGGGGAGCGAAGGCTGGAATTAATTCTGATTAAAATTCATTTTGATTTCAATGTCAGATTAAGAAAATGTATAGATAAATGTAATGGAATTAACCATATTTAATTCCTCAGTTAACTTCCACCACCCTAACTGAAATTCATTTACATGGTCTCTTCAAAGTAACAGACTTACAGTGTTGACGCCGTCTTTCTCCATGCGCGCTCTCTCCAGGTAATAACCTCGATCCGCCACGTTCAGCCTCTTCCAGCTGTCGCTGATGCATTTGTTGATCTCAGACTGGGGCAGATCCGGATGCTCCTGCTGAACGCTCTGATGCACATCAAAGTAGTACAGCAGGTACGCTGATCTGTGACAGCAGACAGGCCGTTAGTGCAGCTCAAACAACTACAGATGTACAGCGGAGGCTTAACAGTTCGGCGGCACCCTGCTTTTGTGCGTTCAGGTTTCTCGATGAGGGTCTACCTGGGCTTCTTGGGTTTGTCTGAGTTCTCCATGCTGCTTTTGCTCTTGCGTTTCTTCTTGGGAGAAGGAAGCTCCAAAAGCGTGTAGCAGCTCTCCACCTCCATCTCTCCATAAATGGCCTCCATCTCTAATGAAAGAAAGATGTCACCTGGGAAAAGACCTTTACATTCAAACCTTCAACAGTCATATTTTGTGTAAACAATAAAAGTAGAGAAACTGTTCACCAGATTTATCCTGTTAAAATTTGACTTGAATTAGTTTTTTTGTAAGGAGGAAAACAAGCTTCTTTTTTTATGTGGTGTATAATAAATGTATGTATTATAAATGGAAAATTCTTTATCTGCAAATGGGCGTCACAAAAAAATGATTTCACTATTTTAAAATAAAAAATGGTCACTGCCTTCATATTTTAACAGCAACAAAAAGTAATAAAGACTGTAAATTACTGCAAAGCCTTAAATCTATACTTTGACTGATTGATTAACAATGCACAACATGTATTACGTTTGCTTTGATTAATATTCTTATGTTTATCTCAGTATTTGATTTATGTTTTTCATGGTTGTTAATTGTTCAAAAAATAAAAGAATGAAAGAAATATGTTTCTAGACACTATTTGGATTTAAGTGTCATAGTTTTGAAAATATAATGCATGCACATATTTAAACATAAAAACATGCTATTTAAAAAAAAAGGTTTGAATTAATATGAATTGTGCAATTTAATGTGTGTGATGACCTTTAATGATCAGTGTGCGAAATTATGGACAATCAAAACAGAAGCAGAACTCGAGTTTAGGAAATATATTTTATTCCCAAACATATTTTGGGTACATGCAACCATGCCTGAAGTTTCATATGCATAAAGCTAAAGTAATGTCTATTACACCCTCTTTTAGGTTTTTCTGTAAAAAATCTTACAATATTTCATGACTCATTAAATTACTACAAATAAGAACTGTACTGTATATAAACATCTCACATGTTGAAAAAGGTGATTTGTAGAATTTAATGTTTTGCCTTATATGATGTTGTTTGTACCAGCCAAAGGTTATTAAATGTCATAATTTTTGTGAAAGCTGAATAAAATAAAATAATAAATGCCACCATGCCTATAAAAAAAGACATAATTTAAATAAACAAATCTTTAATTTGAAGGGGAAAAAAGCATACTCATTGGTATTTTTCTTAATACAAAATATATTTTCTTTGTTTTTATTTTTCATTTAGGGGTGAATTATCTACATGAAATTCCCTGAAATTACTTACATGATACTAATGTACTTCGCAGAATACTTTACCATTACTATGGTAAGTAAACAAAACAATGTGCTACCATGGTACTTGTTGGCAGTGTTTTGTTAGCATTAGTTACACAGCTGGAACAGATGCAGGTAAACAACAAACAACATATCACGTGACACTCGTCAATCGCTTCATACAAATATATACACATATATATGATTTTATCTGCAGATTATTTACATAAAGTCACGGCTAAAGTGCTTAAAGAGTGCATGCAGACATGTCAGAGTGTGTTGTATTCCCCCCCGAGTGTGTGTGTGTGTGTGATGTCGGTTGTTGTTGAGTGCTGATACTGACTGTCTGCGGCCAATGAGCGCGTGCCTTATTGAAGCCTTACCTGAATGAGCGCAGGATCGATCCAAATCCAGCCGAATCTCTCAGCACCCCATCGGTAAAGCCGCGGGATCGGGGATCCGGATCGTGTGTGTGGTGTGAGAGCTCAGAGCTAAGCCGGTGTTTTAGCGTGTGTTTCCTGCAGTATAGTGCAGTAAAAATGGCGGAGGAGAGATCAGATGAACAACTGGAGGCCCAATGAGAGTTTGATCTACAGCGCTTCCAACTGAATAGAGTACGAGCTTTATTTTGCCTTGGTGTTTAAGCGATATGTTTACACATTTCAGTTCTGGTGTATGTATGTAAACACGCAAATAGAAATCAGACCCTTCAATCTCTATAGAATTATAACACAAATCTGCCTGATTCCGTAGCGAAGAACAAAAGTGATTGGCCAATCATAAACAGCGATGAGAAAGGTAACAGACTGCATGTGACATCAGTCTGTTTTTATTAATTTATTTTTTTTTACGTGACATCACAGCGTCGGTCTCAGTAATGACAAGATAAAACTTTAATAGGCATTGATTTTATTTTTTAAACACTATTCATTATTCTATTGCTGATGTTTTTAGAAACCAGAGTGGCACATATATAACGTTATGGTTAATTTCTGACAGTTTTTTTTTCGTTGCAGTTTATATACTTAAATAAAACTGATTGCTAATTTTCCATAAAATAAAATTTTAGAAAAAAAAAATCGAAATTTGACATTTATTCGTTCTTTCAACCTTTTTTATTAATGCAAAAATACACACGTTTATAATACACAAGTTTGAGTATAATACACGAAATGTAACAGTACACCCATTGTCAACAGAATACAGAGGGGGGATTAATTAACAATTTGCTAACGACAGAAATGGGTAAATAAGAAAGATGTGAGGGTAAAAAAGAGTAAGAGATTAATTTATACTAAGTAATATTTGTTTCTCATGAGACATAAAGTAGTTGTCGCTCGGTGGCCTTGAGGAGTATTCAAATGTCAGATTTTTTTGTCATAAAAATAAATATCAGTCTTTCCATTACAGATATTTTTTTCTAGGACGCAATTACAAATCAGCCCCTCAATATTGATAACACAAAACTGCCTTAATTAAGAACGTCTGTGATTGGTCAATCATGACCAGCGATGAGAAAAGTAACCGGTTGCACGTGACATTGCCGTTAACCCCACCTCGGTCTGGACAATTATTTATTCCTGAATAATGATACCAAGAAGCTTAAATAGACATTGAGTTGAAAAATAGTCATTTAAAATATTATATTTATTATCTATATTTATTATAATATGATATTCAGGCGTGAGGGTGAGAAGTTGTGTTCGAGCGAGTCGTCATTCATTCAGGGCGGATGAGTCGAGCGCACATTGAGTCGTTTGTCATTTCTGCAGTATGGCGGAAGACAAGGTGAGAGACCACAGTCTGTCTGTCTGCAAATTAAGCCTTTTTATAATGAATTAATGTACAGATAGGAACATATCCGGTATGTCGTGTATATTTAAGTATCGTGCTATCAATGCCACCTGCTGTGTTTATTAGAGCTGTTGTGACGCTTCATTTGAGTAATGTAAAGTCACTGCTGCGTTTCTGAACTCTTGGCATTTGCAAAGCATAAGATCTGATAAACTGCGATTACTAGACACAAAGAAATGTAGAAACGTCTCTTATTTTGAAAAATATATGTTCTACAGAATTTTAATGTTTCATTATAAGATGCAAGAAAATATGTAAACTGATGTGTACTTTATGTGATTCACAATATCTCTATAATAAATAAAGGCTATACTGTCTGTCTATTGCTGTTCTTAAACAGAAAATACTTCCACGAAATTGCATCCATGTAACATTATTCAAGTCAAATGATTTATTAACATTAACTTTGATATAAGAAAATAAAACTATTAGATTTGAAACCTCCCACAGAAGAAGAGTATGTGCTTGAATTGTATCTTTAAAAATTATTTTCATTTTTATTAAATCAATTAAGTATGGCAGGGAATAAATAAAATCTCAATAAATATGTTGATATTATTCATATGAACTGGTTTGCCCATTCTTTAAACGGAAAATACTAAACTAAATTCATGTAACAATATTCAAGTCTGATGATTTATTAAAACATTATAATATAAAGTAGTAAAGGTTTGAAACCTGCCATATAAGAAAAGTATGTGTTTTAATTGGAAATATGTAATTATTTTAGTTAAATGTAATCAATTAAATATGGCTGATACAAAAATGGTCACTCATATATATTCCATCCCTATTATTTAATTAGCGTGTAATGCCAATATATGCTAGTGCAAGTGTCTTTGATGCTAAGGACCCCCAATAATACAATAATAGAAGATCTGTTACATGTATCCTCCACTTCTGTTTAAAAATTAAGTGTCTTTGTGTATCATGGCACGGCTTCTTGGGGCATGTTGTTTAAGTGCATTGAGGATGTGTCAGTGGTCTCATGTGATCTGATGTGTGTCGGTTCTGTTTCAGGATCCGGTGACCCGACTGAAGGATCTGGCTCAGCTCAAAGACCAACTGGAGGAGATCCAGAAGAAGGTGGAGAATGAGGTTCAAGCTGGAATCCCACAGGTACCACAGAGCCAGAAACACGACTGATCCGCTCCTGTCCCGACTATTACTGAGGAACACATGCAGAAAGTTTGGTGCTGTATTGATCATTAGTTTTGTTTTGGCTAGGAATAAATATGTTTCTATGAGACTAAGCCTGTTTTTAAACAGAAAATATTTTATCAAATCCATGTAACAACATTTAAGTCGCCGGTATGTTGACGGAAGTTTGGGGATTTCATGTGTTGCGTGATATCTTTGTGCCCAAGTAGCAGTGCTTCGCCTGTGCTTCCCCATAATATAGTCAATATCTGCCTAGGAAATCGCCTAGTCTTAATCTGCATCGCTATTTGTACTCGTGAATACGCAGGCCACAAGAAGTAATTAGGTTGGGTTTTTTTTTTTTTTTGATCACTTTTACTTGGGACATGCTAGCTGGCAACAAAGGATTCCATTCATTATGCTAAGCTAAGCTAGCAGCAAAAATAATTCAATTTAGTACTGAGAGGCGGCACTTTGTGTGTGTGCACTTTGGGTTTCAGAACAAAATCTGCAGGAATGAGTAAAATTATGTGCAGTGCAAAAACATTTCAGGTATTTCAGTATGAATATTAAAATGTATATTTTTGAGAACACTACATTGCACTTAGTTTATTTAAAATGCCTTCTTTAAAATGCTACAATTTAAAAATGTATATATTATATATTATCCACCAACCAACGTGGCTAGTAGGAGTGACTGCGTTACACACCACTGCTGGAATCCACCCGCATTTGTCTGGTGTTAATGTCAAGCCCTGAATTCTTCAATAATACCTTAAGTGAATAAAAAAATTAACAAAAAAACTCAACCCTGTCCTAGTGGTTAAAAGTGGGCTCTAAGCAAAAGATTGCATGATAGATTTTGCACTTTATATACTGTCTGTAAGAGTGACAGCTCAATGACTGCAAGCTTCCCAGCAGCTCAAACGGTCTGTCCTGTTTGTGTTTCTTAGGGTGGGTCATTATTAGCATCTCCTTTCCTAAAAGGATTCCTGGCTGGGTATGTGGTTTCCAAACTGCGTTCGTCTGCCATCTTAGGAGTCGCTTTGGGAACACTGACGGGAATCTGCGCTGCTCAGAACTATGAGGTGCCCAACATTGAGGCGACCCTACAAGACTTCCTGAACTCTCTGAAGAAAGGACCCAGTGATTAGAAGTGGACAGAATTCAGACTAAAGAGGAGAACATGCACCATCGCTGCTAGTTTTTGTGTCATTCAAAATCAACAAAACTGTTGATTTAGAGAAAACGGTGTTTTGAGGTCTATATGTGAGTGTGGATTTGGACTTAATAATGAAGTCTGTTACGATAAAAAATGGGCGTCATGTAGGACTGCACGATAAATGCATTAGTGCGTTCATCAATCGCAAAGTCTGATTTGATTAAATAAGTATGCTCTGCATATAGTGGATCAGAGTGAATCACGGCACTGTGATATTTACACGCACGCGTCAGTGTTTGCAGCACCTCAGGGCGGCTCGATTCATTGTGCAAAAGAGAAGCTTTATGGTTGATTTTTCATCAAAATACACATTCGATGGTTTAATGTTTCAAAATAAAGAAATTAAAATATTAGTATTGTAATTTTACAGTTGTACTGTTTATAGTTGTACTGTGAAATAAAATTATATTTTGTTATGCTCAATTTTTTACAGTAAAATATTGCAATAGTAATATTTTTGTTTAATATTTATGTTTAATAATAAATATTATCATCATAAAATATTAGTATTGCAATTTTACAGTTGTACTTTTTTTGCAATTTTACTGAAATTATAATTGTGTATATTTTTTTATTCTACAGTCAAATATTTAAATAGTAATTTTTCGTTTAAAAATTATTAATATATTTGGTATTAATTATTATTATAATTATATTTATGTAATTACAAAATCTTTGGCCAAATTGTGCAGCCCTGCAAACAAGCAAACCTCAAAACATTTGTTTAATCACATTTTTAGCAGAAAAATCGTGAATCGAATCTTTTTCCCAAATCGTGCAGCCCTAACATCATGTCCATTTTGTTTTATACTGCGCTGTCCAAGAATGAAGTTCGTCCGAGTGCTTAGTTTTTTTGTAGGGTTTGCAGAGTTTGTACTTTCAAAACCAGATGTAGCTGACTGATCGTGAGCATGATTGCGATAGATAATGTTGGTTCTTCTGAAGCAGAAGCTCCTCGCAGAAGACGATGGGTCCTTCTCCTGCTTCTCCTGGTCCTTATTTACGGTTCCCACGCGCCCCTCATCTCGCTCACCAAAGTCGATGGTCACGTTCCCTTCAGCCCGTCGTCATGTGTGGTTCTGATCGAGTTCGCCAAGCTTTTGGTCTCATTCGCCTCCTTGTTGGCATCTGGGAATCTTTCCACCCTCAAAGTATCGGTGTCTGTCATGACGGTGGTGCCGTACGCCGTTCCTGCTGTGCTCTACGCTTTCAACAACAACCTGGTGGTGTTCATGCAAGCCTACATGGATCCGAGCTCCTTCCAAGTGCTCAGTAACCTGAAAATCGTGTCCACCGCACTCCTCTACACGTCCTTCCTGGGAAAGCGTCTGCGGCACGGGCAGTGGTTTGCTCTTGGGCTGCTCGTGGCTGCCGGCGTTTGTCACAGCTACTCCGGTTTGGATTGGGAACCATCAGAGGAGGACGAATCCAGGCTTCACATCACATCCTGGGGTTTGCTGTTGGTGCTTGTGTATTGTTTTATCTCAGGGTTGGCTGCCGTCTACACAGAACGGGTGCTGAAAACTCAATGTCTGCCTTTGAGTCTCCAGAATTTGTTTATGTACATCTTCGGCGTGGCGATCAATCTTGCGTCACATCTCTCCAGTAGCGGTGGCGGGCGGCAGGGCTTTCTGGAGGGTTTCTCAATGCTCGTTTGGCTCATTATTGTGGGACAGACCACTAATGGGCTCCTCATGTCCGTCATCATGAAACATGGAACAGGAATCACGCGGCTCTTTGTTATATCTTCTGCTATGCTGGTAAATGGTGTGTTGTCTTGGGGGCTTCTGGGAATACAGCTCACACCTTACTTCCTGTTTCCTGTTGTGCTGATTGGATGGGCTGTGTACCTGTATTACAGGTAGATTGGATGCTGCTGACAACAAATTTAAACCTTTGTCGTTATACTAAAATCAATGTTTTAAATATGTTTTGGAAAATGTGTAATTTTGTTAAATTAACGGCATATCTCAGATTAACACTCAAATATTTTTATTTTAGAAAAAATATATATATATATATATATATATATATATATATATATATATATATATATATATATATATATATATATATATATATATATATATAATTAGTGCATTATTTTGACCAGTCGTTAGAAAGCAAAAGGAAATATTCAATTGAGTGAATGTAATAAAAAAAGAGAGAGAGAAAAAGTTAAACATGCTTCATGAATATCTTAAGTGCATTTTGTAAAACGTCACATTTTGTAAAAAATAAATAAATAGAGCGTAGGCCACTGAAGACGACCACGAAAGACTGCTTTTTGTCACTCTTTATGTATAGTGAACCACAGCGTCTCTCTCATTATTTCATTTTTCTCTCCTGTTGTTATTTTCTGAACTGTCTGTTGCCTTTGTCCTCGTTCTGGAAGTGCATCTTACTGTGAATGAACATCATCTCATGAAGACTGAATGTTTGCTGATTCGTTGTTGTTTTTATTCAAATGCATCTGTCAGTATTTATTTTGCCTAAATAAATGTGTTGAAATGAATATCACTGAGTATTTATTATTATATTAGAGAAGCATTTATTATTATATTTCTCACTAGATTTTCTAAGACACTGCTCTGGAGCATCACCATGCAACTTGTGTTTCATTTATATATCACTCCTCATAACTGTACTGGAACAACACTGAATAAAACTTCCCATAGTCTGCCAAAACCTTCATTCTGTCTTTGATGTTTTTCTGAGACAGCAATGGCTTTTTAAATGGTGGGGGTGCTTATATTTTGCTAATTACCTGATCAATAGTTTGTGGTTAAGACAATGACCACAAACCACTTTAAATTCATAATTTTATTCCTCAATTCTACAAACAATACCCCATAATGACATGAAAGAAGTTTGTTTGAAATCTTTGCAAATGTGTTAAAAATAAAAAACGAAAAAATCACAGCCTTTTCCATGACACACAAAATGTAGCTCAGGTGCATCCTGTTTCCACTGATCATCTTTGAGAAGTTCACAACTTGATTAGAGTCCACCTGTGGTACATTCAGTTGATTGGACATTTGGAAAGGCACACACTTGTCTATAAAAGGTCCCACAGTTAACAGTGAATGTCCGAGCACAAACCAAGCCATGAAGTCCAGAGAATTGTATTTAGACCTCCGAGACAGGATTGTATTGAGGCACAGATCTGGGGAAGGGTAAACATTTCTGCAGCATTAAAGGTCCCAATGAGCACAGTTGCCTCCATCATCCGTACATGGAAGAAGTTTGGAACCATCAGGACTCTTCCTAGAGCTGAACAACCATCTCTACAGCACTCCACCAATCAGGCCTGTGTGGTAGAGTGTCCAGGCGGCACATGACAGCCCGCCTGGAGTTTGCCAAAAGGCACCTGAAGGACTCACAGACCACGAGAAACAAAATTTTCTGGTCTGATGAAACAAAGATTGAACTCTTTGGCCTGAATGGCAAGTGCCATGTCTGGAGGAAACTAGGCACCGCTCATCACCTGGCCAATACCATCCCTACAGTGAAGCATCATGCTGTGGGGATGTTTTTCAGCAACAGGAACTGGGAGACTAGTCAGGATCAAGAGAAAGATGAATGCAGATGAATGTACAGAGACATCCTTGATGAAAACCTGCTCCAGAGCACTCTGAACCTCAGACTGGGGCGAAGGTTCACCTTCCAACAGGACAATGACCCTAAGCACACAGCCAAGATAACAAAGGAGACTTGAACCCGACTGAACATCTCTGGAGAGATCTGAAAATGGCTGTGCGCCGACGCTCCCCATCCAACCTGATGGAGCTTGAGAGGTCCTGAAAAGAAGAATGGGAGAAACTGTCCAAAAATAGGTGTGCCAAGCTTATAGCATCATACTCAGAAAGATTTAAGGCTGTAATTGGTGCCAACGGTGCTTCAACAAAGTATCGAGCAAAGGCTGTGAATACTTATGTACACTGTTTTTATTTTTAATAAATTTGCAAAGATTTCAAACAAACTTCTTTCATGTCATTATGGGGTATTGTTTGTAGAATTGAGGTAAAAAATAAGGCTGTAACATAACAAAATGTGGAAAAAGAGAAGCGCTGTGAATACTTTCTGGATGCACTGTATATGTAATATCTAGTTAATTGAACTTAAACTGTAAAGTTTATCTGACGTCTCACAATTTCACCAGTGTGGAGAGATAAACTGCTTGCTAGTTATTTAATTGCAATGCATTCCTGTTTGTTTTTTACTCACTGAAGCCCTCCATGGACATTACGTTGAAAATGTCATTTCATACCTCCTTTATTTATGTAGTGCTTTATACAATTCATATTGTTTCAAAGCAGCTTCATAGTAATGAACAGTAAAATAACAGAATCAACGATGCAAACTACATAAATATGAGACCAATTCAAATTCTGCTTTATTATTGTGTTATTATAGTGTTATTATTCAGCTCAAGTCAGTTTAATAACAGCTCATCAATTATTACGTTTTTTTGGGGGTGGGGATCAACAGTGTCATTGAGTGGGAATACGAGATTCCCGGAGCTGCTGAATTTCCTCCTGGAGCTGCAGGTTTTGTGAGGACAGATGAACAGCGTCCTGAATGGCATCTATGAGCAGAGCCCTGTACCTGCCCTCTGACATCCTCCTCTGCTCCTCCAGAACCTCACGAAACGCCCTGAACACCTGATGACGCAGGAGAACAAAAAACAGCCACTAGATGACAGTATTACGATATATTTCAGTTGACATGGCTCTTGTATATATCAGATTAGAATTTCATATTGATTTAAGCTAATTGTTTTGGCACACGTGTCTAATTGTCTACAATTTGCACAATGACAACAATGGCTTGTTGATCAAAACTGATGAGTTGATTCTCAGTGACAATGTCAAACTCTTTACAACTTCTAAACATTCGTTCAACACATACAAAATTATTAATTCAGTGATCAAAATCTGTCAGACGTTATATTCTATAAATATTTTTGACATGTTTGTTAAATTGTAACGACATACTTTTGTAGAATTGTGTTGCATGTAAGCTGAGAATTCCTGTCATGGAAGAGCAATAGGAAGATATGAATGAAGATGTATGTGTTTGAGAAAGACATAATAGAGTGTGTAAAATTAACAAATAACTGAATTTTAAGCTTACGTGTAACACATTTCTTCAAAAAACGAATTACTGTATAAATACAAATATTCATTTTATTTTCGTGTACTACATTATTGACTTTTTCCAGTCAATTTTTACCTACTGTCTGAATCTGTAATTACAAAGCTCAGTGTGATCCTCTGGAGCATTAAGCTAGACAAAACTGACATTATTGTATAGAATATAAAGCAGTAGTGTCAACAGAGAAGAAAAAAACTAATGTATAACAATATAACAATTATAACACAATGTAACAAATACAGTATTTCCACAGTGAAAAAAAAAACATTTTGACCAGTAAACATCAGTAAAAAAAGATTAAATGTTTTCCGCTTCCTAGGTCTACGTTAGAGCGCTGGATCACTATTGGCCGGTGTGATGCTGACGCAGGATCCAGCCAATAGCGAGCCAGCGCTCTGACGTAGAACTCGGAAGTGTTGCACTGTGTTTACTACGCTAATAGTGTGGAAGTATGCAAAAAGTATTCTCGTCGCTTCATAACATTAAGGTTGAACCACTGGAGTTACGTGGACTATTTTAACCATGTTTTTAACTACCTTTCTGGGCCTTGAAAGTTGCAATTATGTTGCTGCCTATGGGTGGTTGAGAAAGCTCTCAGATTTCACCAACAATATCTTAAATTTCTTATCTTAATATCTTAATAAGGTCACGCTAATATGTGTTTCTTAACATGTCTGTGTGAGTACGCTGCAACTGTACTTTCCCCATGGGGGATAAATAAAACTGAACTGAACATGAGGGTGAGTAAATGATGACAATTTTTAATTTTATACAAACTAACCCTTTAATATTTAAACTTAATCTTAAACTCTGGTTATGGTAATGAGCGTGACATTTCCTGGACATGCGGTAACCAATCACAGCACATTTCGTAAGGAGAGGCTTCATTGAAACTGGAAATACTCAACGACACGTGCGGAACAGACTGGGGAGAGAGGTGCTGTAATAATGTAAAATATGAAAATAAATGTTTCTCTCTTTTTCATTTCTTAATTTGGTTTTCCAATCATTGAAAACCCTTAAATGCCCAGTGTTGTCACCTGTAGACTCTCCTCTCTGAGCTCATTCACTTCCTGTTGGTGTTGTCGGTTCTGCTCCTCCAGGTCCGCATAAGCTTGCTGGTTTTCCCTGCGAAGCGCCTCGATCTGAAGAACCAGGATGTGTCTCTCTCTGCGCAGGTACGACATCTCCCCCTCTACACCACCCACCTGCAGACGGGACAGAGATGCAGTCAGAATGATCAGAATGATGATAATTACCAGTTACTATGTGTCGCCGCTCTCACCTGCTCCTCTTGTAGTTCTCTCTCCATCTTCATCAGTTCATCCTCGATCAGTCTCTCGTGAGTCTCTCTCAGTTTCATTCTGCGCTCCAGGAGTTTCTCATTAACCACCTGAGAGATAAACACGTACACACATACTTCTGCTTTACATCAGTCTTATACGTTTTTGTGCAATATGTTATTAGAGGTATGGTAACTCTTTACAGAAAGGTCCCATTAGTTAAGGCTATAGTTAAAGCAATACTGGTTGAATTCTGGACTGTGTATTCTGATTGATCACTCACCATGCTAGTGGCGTGTGATTGGTCGGATTCTCTGTGTGTCTCCTGTAATCTGTTTTCCTCTTTCTGAAGTTGTTCTTTCAGCTGTCTGATGCGGCTCA